>CM039673.1:537179183-538379183 GCA_022496015.1 Hordeum marinum | reverse complement strand
CATAATTCAGTGGATCCCAACAAACGCATCGCACAAGAGTGATTACATAAGATAGATCACCGTGGGAATCACGATGATATTGGCAATGAAGACCGTAGAAAGAGAGAGATAGCCATCTAGGTACTCACTATGGACCTAGATTGATGTAGAGGCATGGTTGATGTAGAGGCCCTCCGTGATTGATCCCTCCCTCCGGTAGGGCACCAGAGTAGGGATCCATATGGACAAATGGCGGAATAGAAACGTGCAGCGGTGGAAAAAGAGTTTCACGATGCTCCTATGGTTTTTGGGATATCAAAGAATTTATAAGCAAAAGAACAAGGGCTGGAGGCCTAGGAGGTGGCCCCAAGGCATCAGGGCACAGCCAGCCCCGGGCATGCCCTATTGGCATGGATGCGCCTCGTGTGCCCTCTAGTCTTCCTCCGAAGCTTCTAGGTTTTTATTTTGTGCGGAAAAAATCATCAAAAAGTTTCGGGTATTTGGACTTTGGTTGGTAAAATATTCCTTAAAAGCCAAAAACATGCAGAAAACAACAATTGACACTTGGCACTCATTAATAGGTTAGTGCTCAAAAATAATATATATTAGTAGGTAAATGCCGAAAAAGCATCCTAAAATAATAATATAATAGAATGGAACAATCAAAAATTGTAGATATGTGGGAGATGTATCAGCTCCCCAAGCTTAATTCCTGCTCGTACGTCCCTTTTGCATCATGATTTCTTATTACTACCAACTTCATTCTTGTCCATTATTCCATATTATTATACAATTCTTACGCATTTTCTATTAGAATATGCACGGTACATAAAAAAATCACCAGACTCCAAATGATGAGAAAGTTCACGGAGAATTTTTATGGAATATTTAAGAATTTCTGGAACAAAAATATACCAGAGGGGGGCCACCTGGTGGCCACAAGACAACAGGGCGCCCCTGGGTCACACCTTTATGGCTTGTGGGGCCCCTGCTAGCCCTCTGACGCCCCTCTTCTCATCTATGATGTGTTTTACCCTAAAAAAAATCAGAAACAACCTTTTGGGACGAAGCCCCGCCATCTCGAGGCGGAAACCTAGGTAGAGGCCCTTTTGCACTCCGACTGTCGAATTCTCCAGGGGAAATTCCTCTCCGGGAGGTGGAGATCAAAGCCATCGTCATCACCAATGCTTCCTCCTTCTTGGGAGGACCAATCTTCATCAACATCCTAACCAGCACCATCCCATCTCCAACCTTAGTTCATCTCTTGTATTCAATCTTTGTCTCAAAACCTCAGATTGGTACGTGTGGGTTACTAGTTGTGTTGATTGCATCTTGTAGTTGATGCTTGTTGGATTACATGTTGGAACAAGTTATGTTCAGGTATGTAGCGACCCGATCTCAAGGGATCGGAGTCTCTGTGCTTAAGTGTCATCCCTGGATCGGTATGCCGACACACACAGTACTTGAGGATTTACAATAGAGTTCAATCACACATTTATTACAACGAGAATCCTTAAAGGGTAGTTATTACAATAATGTGGCCTAAGGCCAAGTAAAGCCAAAACATGCGGAAGCAAAAAAGGTAATGTGTCCATCAACTCCACGAGCAAGCTGAGTGCAGAACAATGACCTATCGCACCTTATTCGTCGTCGGATAAATCTGCAACATGATAGGTTGCAGCCGTGTAGGTCAGTACATGGAATGTACTGGCAAGTCACATCATAAAGTGTAATGAACCTACATAGTACATGCAATTTGGCTGGTGGAAAGCTCTAAGTTTGGTTTTGCATAAAGCTAGTTTTTTTCCTACCAGAAATGATTGCTCTACTTCTACAGTTATCATAAGTCTGAGATGATGCCCATCTCAACCATTCCAAAAGTTTATACCCAATTGATTAATTAAGGGTGATGAGATCTCCCTATATTTCCACTACTAAAAACTCAAGTTGTCCATGACCGAGGACACGGCTAATTGATTAGGTTTTAACTCTGCAGAGGTTGTGCACTTTTCCCCACAAGACTTGACCACCTCCTTGATCGTAATCGAGACATAGTCTTTCGATAGCATTTCCCCTAACCCACGGATAGGCTGGTACACCTACATCATCTACATCTACTAGCCTATCCCAGAAGAGGTCACACCATCTACTCAACTAAGCCAGAGCCCATATTGGCTTGTGGCTGCACATGGAAGCTTGTAGACATGAAAATACGGTTGATCCCTTTGAGCCTGGGTGGACGGACCACTAGTGTGCACTCCCATGGATTCCCATGAATGCTCCCACTATACTTCGCCACCATACAAACCAATTTCCACCCAGGTAGTTCATTAAAGTTGGTCCTGGTTACTACTTTGTCTCTCACATCTCAAGGTGATAGCACTCCCCAATCCACGTCTACTTTGGCGAGGCATTGTAACATAACACGGTGGCGACAAAGTTTGCATGGTTCAGACCTACCTCAAATGAACTACTGGGTGATAGTAAATTCAACAAGTATAAACTCCTATCATGCACTCCTACATCAAAGGACTATGTGCAAAAGTAAAACATAGGTAAAATTGATATGATCAAAATGCAACTTGCCTTGGTGCTGGGAGTGAAGTTCTAGCGAATGATAGTATTCTGCTGCGCGCTCCGGACAATCTATCGCAAAGTAAATAAAAACACACATAAACATGCATTCATACAATTCAAATACATGCAACAAAAATATTTGCAAAAGCCAAATAAAAACCCAACACAAGTCATTAGCATGAAAATTTTCAAAGTATGAATAGTGTTGAAAATTTGTGATGTGCACTAGTGTCCCTACAAGGCATTCTAGTAAAATTATGGTGAACAGAAAATAATAGTGTACAATATACTGTGGAACAAGTTCATGGCGAAGGGTTTAGTTCGTGTGACGTGGTGCAAAAAGAATTACTTCAAACGGGTATACCGTTTGAAATATATGGCCTAATGAAATTTAATTTCAAATCTGAAATAAATTCAAATCTGAACTCTCAAAAATCTGCAACTATGGGTTCTCTAGTTAGGGCTATTCGAGACGAAAATTTAGCCGCTTGTTTCATCTCGTTTCGACCTACGGTTAAAAAGTTACGGCTGTTTGAAGTTTTGAGTAAAATCTGAAAATAAAACTGATATAGAACATTTTTTGAAAACGCCAAAGTGTGGACGTTCGCGGCTAGAGCACAATGCAAACAGCCCTGGTTGGTTGACTACGTGCGCCGCGGCGGCTATGCGGTGAACGTTCGCAAACTAAACAAGTTCCCCGGTTAGCTAGAATAAAAAGAAAAACCGACGTTCGGTTTAAAATAAACCGCACGGTTTCTATTAAGACGGATTAACCGCGTACTGGTTCGGTCTAATAAAAAAACTAAAGAGAAAAAACCCTAAACTACTCTACGTACAGGGGCTTACAGAGACGAACACGTCATCGGGCAGGAACTCGACGTCGACGGTAGCGGCGACTTTGGCGATCTCCGGCGCGGGCGAGGTTGTCGGGCAGGTGCGGCGTGGCAAGGGCGACCGAGCGGTGGTGACGGCGGACAGCGGTGGTGACCGGAGGGAGTGGAGGGAGCGGTCGGAGCTCCTGTACTCCGGTGAACTCCGGCGACGCAGGTCGTCAGGGCGGCTTCTCCGGTGCGTCCTAGGGTCAACGAGAATGTCACGGAGATGCACAAGAACGAGGGGGTCCTATTTCCGCAAAGAAACAGGGTCATGGTGGCTCACCGGCGTCGGAATCTTCGTCGGAAAGCTTCGGCTCCGGTGAGATGCAAACGGACGGGGCGGCGGCTACGAGCGGCGAGAGGAGGTGCGGGCTGGCTGAATGGAATGAGGACGTCGAGGGCTACTTATAGGCGCGGTTTGGAGAGTTGGGGCTGCGGGATAAGCCTTATCCCTGGAGCTTCGCTCCGGCCGGTGCGGATGCTGCTAGCGCTGGGTTATCCAGCGGGTCGAGCGGGAGGTTAGAGATGACCTGGGGTTGGCTGGGCCCCACTTGATAGGTGCGGGTGAGAGAGAGAGAGAGATCGTGTGAGAGGGAGCGAGCGTGCGTGCGTTGGCTTGACCGACGCTGGGACTGGGCGAGCGCTCGTGCATCGCTGGCCTGGCTGGGCCGTGCGTGGTGTGTGCGTGCGTGTGTTGTGTTGTGTCTTTTTTTTTGAAAAGTTTTTCTTTTGTCAGATCTGAGAAAAAAAAAATATATAGGGTATTATATACCAAAATGATCATAAAGATAAACCCTAGAACGTGAACATTTCTTTAGAGTCTAAATAAAAAATAGATAAAAACATTATTTAAAGACATCCGAAATGAAACCAAATCAAAATCAGAAAAATATATATAAATCTAAAATCTGTATTGATAAAATAGAGCACAGGGAATATTAACTCCTGCTCATATAATTTTAGAGAAAAAATCTATATATAAATCTAATGCAATAATCTAACTTTTGGCTAACAAAATAATTTCCCCAATGCAATTTTAAAACATCAAATGCAAACAAAATATTTTTCCCACTCGAATATATATATATAATGTTGAGGAAGTCATATTATCCCCTCTCTATGATTTTATGTGAGTGGAAAACTTGAACATCATAAACTCCAAATGCAATAAAAATATGACATGCAATATGATGATTCTATTAACATCCTAATTTAATAAAATTGGGATGTTACAAGGTACTTAATTATTATTATACCTATGATCTGGAACATGCTGATGAGCTGTGAGTATTTACTACTGTTCTCGAGGACATGGGAGAATTCTTGTTATAATTAATCTTGCGAAGTTGGTATTCATTCGGTATTTTGATGATATGTATGGTGTTACTTCTCTTAGTGGTGTCATGTGAACGTCGACTACATGACACTTCACCATGTTATAGGCCTAACGGAAGTTGTTGTGGAGTAACAAGTATATGATGGGTTGCTAGAGTCACATAAGTTTAATCCCCAGTTTATGTGTTGCTACATAAGGGGCTTATTTGGATGCACACATTTAATACTATGGTTAGATTTATCTAAATTCTTCTTTCATAGTTGCGGATGCTTGTGAGAGGGGGTAATCATAAGTAGGTTGTTAGTTCAATTAAGAACAACACCTTAGCACCGGTCCACCCACATATCAAATTATCAAAGTAGCAAATGCGAATCAAGTCAACATGATGAATATGACTAGTCAGAAATTTCCATGTGTTGTCAGGAGCGCTTTCTTAATATAAGAGTACTTTCAGGCCCATCCTTTGCTATAAAAGGACTGAGCTACCTTGCTGCTCCTTGGCTACTATTTTTACTTGTTACTTGTTATGATTTATCTTGCTATAGAACCATCTACCACTGTCACTTACAACACCTGGAAAGAATACAGTAGTGAAAATTGCTTGTCATTACTTCTGCTCCTCGTTGGGCTTGACACTCTTACTTATGAAAAGGACTAGGGTTGATCCTCTATATTTTTGGGCCATCAAGAGTCTTTTCTGGCATCGTTGCCGCAGAATGAAGCGCCTTTGATAACTGGAAATTGGTAAGGAAACATTTTCTATACATTTTTAAATTTATTGTTTCTCATCACTATGAACGGACCCCCTTTGAGTGGCTTGTTCGGGTTATCTTTGCCCTAAACGGAAGATGAGGAAGTTGTTCCTCAACCTGGTGAACCTACTGAAAATATTTATTATGAGATTCCTTAGGGTATACTTGAAAAACTATTATCTAATCCATATGATGGTACAACTCATCCTGATTACTATTTGATATTCGTCGATGAGGTTTGTGGATTATTCCATCTTGTAGGATGATGTCTACTACGCAACTTTATTCTTGTAGACACGTGTTGGGCCTCCAAGCGCAGAGTTTCGTAGGACAGTAGCAGTTTTTCCTCAAGTGGATGACCTACGGTTTATCAATCCATGAGAGGTATAGGATGAAGATGGTCTCTCTCAAATGACCCTGCAACCAAATACAAGAAATCTCTTGTGTCCCCAACACACCCAATACAAAGGCAAATTGTATAGGTGCACTAGTTCGGCGAAGAGATGGTGATAGAAGTGTAATATTGATGGTAGAAATATATTTTTACAATATGAATAAATAAAAACAGCAAGGTTACAAATAGTAAACAGGCACAAAAACGGTATTGCAATGCTTGAAAATAAGGCCTAGGATCCGTACTTTCGCTAGTCCAATTTCTCAACAGTGCTAACATAGTTGGATCATATGACCACCCCTCAAAGTGCGATAAAGAATCACTCCCAAGTTCCTATTAGCGGAGAACAAAAGATATAAATTATTTGTAGGGTACGAAACCACCTCAAAGCTATTCTTTTTGTTCGATCTATCCTAGAGTTCGTACTAAAATAACGCAAGCTATTCTTTCCGATCGATCTACTCAAGAGTTCATACTAGAATAACACCAAAGAAAATTCATATTCATAATACTGAATCCGCTCAAAGAACTACAAGGGGTCCCCAAAGTTTCTATCGGAGAAAAGATAATAAAAACGTGCATCAACCCCGATGCATAGATTACCCCAATATCACCGTGGGAATATGCAAGTTGAGTGCCATAACGTATATCAAGTGAACCAATAAGATACCCCAATGTCACCTCAAGTATTCATACCGCAAGACATACATCATGTGTTCCCAAATCTGAGCATTCAATCAGACATAACAAAACATCAAAGGGTAAGGATTCAATTCATCACAATAAGAGTATAGAGGGAGAAACATCATATGATCCATCTATATTAACAAAGCCCATGATATATGTCATGAGAGATATAGATTAAACACACAGATACTGGTAAAAAACCTCAGCCCCGACGGTGGACTACTCCCTCCTCATCGTGGTGGCCACCGGGATGATGAAGATGGCACCGTAGATGATTCCCCCTCTCCGACAGGGTGCCGGAACGGGGTCGAGATTGGTTTTCGGTGGCTACAAATCCTTGCAGTGGAGAGACTTCTAATCTAGGGCTACCCCGAAGGGTTTCGGAATATTGGGAATTTATAGTGCAAAGAGGGGGTGCGGGACGCCACCAAGGTGGGCACAACCCACCTGGGCGTGCCAGGACAGCCCTGGCACGCCCTTGTGGGTTGTGCCCCCCTCAGGCCACCCCCCAGGTGCAACTCTAGCCCATTGGGTTCCTTCTGGTCTAAAAAAAGTCTCCAAAAAGTTTGATGGTGTTTGGACTACGTTTGATATTGATTTCGTGCAAAAAATAATAACTGCCACTAGGCACTCGGTCAATAGGTTAGTCCTAAAAAATGATATAAAGTTGCTATAAAATGATTGTAAAGCATCCAAGAATGATAAAATAACAGCATGAATACTTCATAAATTATAGATACGTTGGAGACGTATCAGCATCCCCAAGCTTAATTCCTACTCGTCCTCGAGTAGGTAAATGATATAAGAAATAATTTATGAAGTGTGAATGCTAGAAAAGTGCATAAGTTTGACCAATGCTAATTTCAATCACTTTTCCTAGCATCATTACATCAATTCTTTTCTCATGTTAAAGTAGCAACTAATTCACATGTTAAGGTTCAAACAATGAATTCTCTTCAAACCCAACAACCTATGTTCTCAGTCACCAATCAATTGCAATTCAACTTATTCAACAGAGTTTAAGTAAGAGCTCAACATAATCAACCATCATATAGTCTTCTATGATTGCTAACACTCACCGCATACACATGGGCAAAACGTTTCACCGGACACATAGATAGATAGGGGCTTACTGCTTTACCTCCCAACGTATTCACCTCAAGGGTGATGTCAACAATAATAACTCATGCTACCCATATTCAACTGGACATATGTGCCTAGATATTTCCTCACCACATGATGCTTGCCAAAGGAGAAAAATAAAAAGGAATAGAGAGAAAACTTTGAATCTTGCATAAAAGTAAATACGTAAATTAAAAGATAGGCCATTCGCAGAGGGAAGCAGAGGATGCCATGCGTTTATGTGTTTGTATGCTCAACTCCTTAGTGCAAAAGAATATCACGTTATATTTCCCCTTATGGTAGCAACCTCTATTATGCAGTCCGGCGCTTTTATTACTTTGCCATCACAAATTTGTACAACGCTGAATTTTCTCTCACACTAAATGATGTAACACTTTTAGAAGCAATTTTTATTGCCTTATTGCACCGATGAGAACTTACTTGAAGGATCTTGATCAATTCTTAGGTAGGTATGTTGGACTCTTGAAAATAAGATTTGGGTTTAAGGGTTTTTGGATGCACAAGTAGTATCTCTACTTGGTGCACAATTTTTGGCTAGCAAAGATGGGGGGCAAGCACCACATGTTGAAGGATCTATGACACTATAACTTCTATGTGAATATGAACAAACATATATCATTACGTTGTCTTCCTTGTCCAATGTCAACAATTTTGGCATATAATGTTTTTATGGGGGCTCACAATCACAAAAGATTTCCAGGATAGTGTACTTGCATGTGAAAGTTCTCTTCCTTATACTAATTATTCGTGAATTGCTTGTATGACTAATATTGTGATTGTCAAGCCTCAGAAGATTTCACTTTCTAAACCCAATGTGAAGAAACCACTAAGCATGATATGATTTCAACTTCATTACAATCAATTTATTCAAAAATTTACTCATAGGATATAAGTGAAGCACAAGAGCAATTCCAAAGAAAAGAGCTTCGTTGACGGGATGTGAATGCCGCTTACTTAGCCTCCTTGGTGACTATTTGAGGACTATATTTTATTTAAAAATTTCAGATCTAAATATTTTATTAAAACATCAAGTAAAAATAAAATAAATTACATTCTAAAAATAGCACAACTAATTTTAAGAAGCAAAAACTTAGGCTCAACCGATACTAACCGATAATTGTTGAAGAAGAAAGGTGGGATGCCTACCGGGGCATCCCCAAGCTTAGATGCTTGAGACTTATTGAATATTATATGGGGATGCCTTGGGCATCCCCAAGATTTAGATTTTGTGTCTCCTTAATTCCTTTCATATCATGGTTTACCTAATACTGAAAACTTCATCGACACCAAACTCAACCAGAACTCGTGAGATAAATTAGTATAAACTGATGCAAAAACATTATAGTTGTATACAGTAGAAAATCACTAAAATTATTATTAAACATTCCATACTAAATGCCTCTGCATATTTAATATTCGTATCCTAAAATAGAATCATTAAACAAGCAAACATATGCAAACAATGCAAACATAACAGCAATCTGCCAAAACAGTACAGTCTGTAAAAAATGCAAGAGTATCCATACTTATTGAACTTTAAAAATTCTAAAAATTTAACACACTTTAGAAAATTTATCAAATCTTATTTTTTAAAAAGTTTCAACAATTTATCACATTCTGACTTTTCTAGGGAATTTTGCAACAGCGATAAACTTTCTGTTTCCAAACCGCAACATGTAGACTTGCAAAATAAGTACGGTAAAGGCTATCCTTGTCATTTGTATTGAAAACAAAGATGCAAAAAATTATTCTAAATAACATAAAGAAAATCCTAGTAAAGTAAAATGATGCTCCAAGAAAAATACATATCATGTGACGAATGAAAATATAGCTCCAAGTGAGGTTACCGATAATGTTGGAGACGAAAGAGGGGATGCCTTTCGGGGCATCCCCAAGGGGCATCCCCGAGATTAGTTGCTTGGATATTACTTGAATGTTACCTTGGGGCTGCCTTGGTAATCTCCAAGCTTAGGTCCTTGTCCCTCCTTATTCTACTCATATCGATATCTCACCCAAAACTTGAAAACTTGAATCACACAAAATTTAGCGGAACTTCATGAGATGAGTTAGTATGATAAAGAGAAAACCATTCACTTTGGTACTGTCAAGACAAGATCCATAATTTTTCTCACATAATTAATAATGTATAATATCATTTCCACAATTTATATTGAGTAATATTAGCCATAGAAACTAGATAACAAGCAAACTATGCATTAAAAACAGAATATGTCAAAAACAGAACAGTCTGTAGTAATCTGTACTCCAACCATACTCCTGCTACTCTAGAAATTCTGAACAATTAGGAATGCGTGATAAATTCGTATATTAATCTTCTGAAAAAAGAATCAACTCTAAATCTCTGTTATCTTAAAAATTGGAATTATTTTTTTGAGTGCAAAAGTTTTTGTTTTTCAGCAAGATCAAATCAATTATCACCCCACCTGATCCCAAAGGCTTTACTTGGTATTTTATTGAAACAAAAGCAATAAAACATTATTACTACAATATCTTAATCATGTGAACGCACAAAAACAGTAGGTAGAAGTGTTGGGTTATATCCCAACGAGCGCTTTTCTTTTATTCCTTTTCAGCTAGGCATGATGATTTCAATGATGCTCGCATAAAAGTAAAGAATTGAAACATGAAGAGAGAATCTTGAAACACATGTCCAGAACATTTAAGTTTACCCCACTTCCTATGCATAGGGATTTTTTGAGCAAACAACCCGTGAAAAAAAGAACCAACTAGCATAGGAAGGCGAAACAAGTACAACTTCAAAACAATCAACACATAGAGAAGAAACTTGATATTATTGAGATATGTAAGAGCATAAGTTCCTCTCTCATAATAATTGTCAGAGGCATCATGAATGGATTCAACAATATAACTATCACATACAGCACTCTTTTCATGATGCACAAGCATAGAAAATTTATTACTCTTTATGGCATACATGTCATCATAATAATCATCATAGATAGCAACTTTATTGTCATAGTCAATTGAAACCTCTCCTAAAATAGTCGATGTATCACTAAATAAAGTCATGAGCTCTCCAAATCCACTTTCATCAATATTGTAATAAGATTCAACATCCTCCAAAATAGTTGGATCACGACTACCTGGAGTTGACACTCTTCCAAACCCACTTATTATCATAAATAGGAGGCATGCTATCATCATAATAAATTTTCTTATCAAAATTAGAAGGAATCAAAGGATCATATTAATTAAGAAAATCATCCCTAGCTTAGGAAAAGCATTATTTCCAGTAAATAAATCTTCAAACATATAATAGCCATTAAACATATCAACCCCAAGCTTGTGGTTTTGCATATCATCACAATCATTCTTATCAATAGCATGAATGGCACCAATAGTATAGCAAACATTATTATCATATTCTTCCAAGCAAGTGCAAAAAAGATTCTCAAGATCATAAGGGACATCATTGCCTTCCCAATCATAAACATTACAACAAGTAGTAGGTATCACAAAATGATACTCAATACCATCATCCTCCATCAACATATTTGATTCACTTTCAGTAGGCATAGTGGTGAAAGGAGCAACATTATTTGGGAGAGATACCTTTTTACCTCTATTATTTCTTCTTTTATTCTTCACCACATCATGTGTGGTTTTTTTTAAGTTTTTCTAGCTTCTTGTTGAAGAGATTGATTGGATAGGAAGCTCCTCGTCGTTACCTGATTCATCATAATAAACACTAGGAGGGTATTGGGAAATACTTTCCCTTTCATTATTACTCTCTTCATATTCTATTTGTTTTCTTGTCTTTAGATAGTTGGCTATATAAGGATTCTCAATGCAATTTACCGCACAAAACATATAAATTTCGTCTCGATCAAATTAAGAAATCTCTCGGGACTTGGAAAACCCTTAGTTATACATTTCATTTATTCATACCGCAAAATATGACTAAGGTCTTTATTATGCTCAAGGGTAATCAAGTTTTCACAATTTTTAGAAAGATTTGATCATGAAATAATTTGCATTGGATATTTAAATGACCATGTTCATTACAAAGTTCACAAGGCTGGCTAAAGAAATTGCATCTTTCAACACAATCAGCTAGCGTCTCTTGCAACTTTTTCATTTCTAAATATTTATGCTTCTTACAAAATCTATCTTCCCTTTTTGGTGTGCATTTGCACTCCCAATTCACTCTGCAAAAATTGACATGCTTATAAGAAACATTGTCATGACTTGTGCAATCATCATTATCATTTTGGATAATCAAAGAATTCATACTAACAACATTGCAATCCTGCTCATCATTCAAATATTTTGTGCCAAACATTTTGTTGACTTCTTCTTCTAATAGTTGAGCACAATTTTCTGATCCATTATTTTCAAGAAAGATATTATAAAGATGATCATTATTATGATGTAACCTCAATTCCATTTTTTGTAGTTTTCTTTAATAAACCGAACTCGTGATAAAACAAGAAACTAAAAGATTCGATTGCAAGATCTAAAGATATACCTTCATGCACTCACCTCCCCGGCAATGGCACCAGAAATGAGCTTGATGTCTACTATGCAACTTTATTCTTGTAGACACGTGTTGGGCCTCCAAGCGCAGAGTTTTGTAGGACAGTAGCAATTTTCCCTCAAGTGGATGACCTAAGGTTTATCAATCCGCGAGAGGTGTAGGACGAAGATGGTCTCTCTTAAACGACCCTGCAACCAAATACAAGAAATCATTTGTGTCCCCAACACACCCAATACAATGGCAAATTGTATAGGTGCACTAGTTCGGCGAAGAGATGGTGATAAAAGTGTAATATTGATGGTAGTTATAATATGAATAAATAAAAACATCAAGGTTGCAAATAGTAAACGGGCACAAAAACGGTATTGCAACGCTTGAAAATGAGGCCTAGGGTCCGTTCTTTCGCTAGTGCAATTTCTCAACAATGCTAACATAGTTGGATCATATGACCACCCCTCAAAGTGTGATAAAGAATCATTCCCGAGTTCCTATTAGCGGAGAACAACAGATAGAAATTGTTTGTAGGGTACGAAACCACCTCAAAGCTATTCTTTCCGTTCGATCTATCCTAGAGTTCGTACTAAAATAACGCAAGCTATTCTTTCCGATCGATCTACTCAAGAGTTCGTACTAGAATAGAACCAAAGCAAATTAATATTCATAATACTGAATCCACACAAAGAACTACAAGGGGTCCCCAAAGTTTGTATCAGAGAAAATAAAATAAAAACATGCATCAACCCTATGCATAGATTACCCCAATATCACCGCAAGAATCCGCAAGTTGAGTGCCATAACGTATATCAAGTGAACCAATAAGAAACCCCAATGTCACCTCAAGTATTCATACCGCAAGACATACATCATGTGTTCCCAAATCTGAACATTCAATCCGACATAACAAAACTTCAAAGGGTAAAGATTCAGTTCATCACAATAATGGTATAGAGGGGAGAAACATCATATGATCCATCTAGATTAACAAAGCCCATGATATAGATCACGAGAGAGAGAGAGAGATTAAACAGATAGTTACTAGTACAAACCCTCAGCCCCAAGGGTGGACTACTCGCTCCTCATCGTGGTGGCCGCCAGGATGATGAAGATGGCCATCTGAGATGATTCCCCCCTCCGGTAGGGTGCCGAAACGGGGTCTAGATTGGTTTTCGATGGCTACAGAGCCTTGCGACGGCGGAACTTCTGATCTAGGGATACCCCAAAGGTTTTCGGAATATTTGGGAATTTATAGTACAAACAGGGGGTGCGGGATGCCACTGAGGTGGGCACAACCCACCTGGGTGCGCTAGGGGGCCATGGCATGCCCTGGTGGGTTGTACCCCCTTTGGGGCACCCCCCAGGTGCAGCTCTGGATCATTGGGTTCCTTCTGGTCCAAAAAAATCTCTAAAAAGTTTCATGGTGTTTAGACTCCGTTTGATATTGATTTCCCGCGATGTAAAAAAGAAGTAAAAAACAGCAACTGGCACTGGGCACTGGGTCAATAGGTTAGTCCCAAGAAATGATATAAAGTTGCTATAAAATGATTGTAAACTATCCAAGAATAATGAAATAACAGCATGGATACTTCATAAATTATAGATATGTTGGAGACGTATCATTGGTTTGTCCAAGGACAAAGTTAAGAAGAAATTTCCCCTTTATCTTTGGAGGGAAAATAATTAATGTGGTATAGGCTATTGGGTAAAACTGAATCATAGATCTGGAATCTCTTGAAGCTAGAATTTCATTGGAAGTTTTATCCAATGGATCTAGTCCACTGTGATCGGAACTATACATATATTTCGTGGCCTCTTGAAGGAGAAAGCATCGCTCAAGCTTCGGGGAGGCTTAAATCTATGATACAGTCCTACCCCAACCATGAGCTCTCAATAGAAATGATTATAAAATAAACTATGCTCAACTTTCTCATGATGATCAAATATTGCTCGATTCTTGTGCTACTAGTTCCTATATAAAGGAGACTATTGAATTCAAATGGGATCTTATAGAAAGAATTAAATGCAACTCTGATGATTGGGAACTTGACGAAGGCAAATTGTCAGGTATAAAGCTTAATTTTGATTGTGTTAAATCTTTTATGGAAACTAATGCTTTTCCATGATCTTAGCAATAAATAGGGTCTTGACTCCGAAGTAGTAGCTACTTTCTGTGAATCATTTGCTACTCATGTTGATCTTCCCAAAGATAAGTGATTTAAATATCATCATCCCATTGAAAAACCATTAGAGCAACCTATTAAAATTGAGAAGGAAGATGTAATTCTTAGCAACGTTGATCCAATTGTTCCTACTGCTTACATTGAGAAACCTCCTTTTCCTATTAGAATTAGGGGACATGCTAAGGCCCCAACTATGGTTAATAAAAGTCATGTTGGGACACCTATACCTTCTGAACAGATAAATGTTGAGCCTAAGGATTCTATGGTTAAAGATCTCTTAGTTAATAACATTGAGGGTCAAGTTATATACTTTTGTGGATAAACTGTCAGGATTGCGAAACCTGCTAGAAATGAACATGATGAATCAGATAAAAAGAAACCAGTGGTTGGCATGCCTGTTGTTTCAGTTAAATTTGGAGATCATTTTTATCATGGCTTGTGTGACCTTGGTGCTAGTGGTAATGCTATACATTTTACTTTATACCATGAAATTACGAATGACATAGCACCCACTACGGTTGAAGATATTGATGTCTGATATGTCTCCAACATATCTATATTTTTTTATTGTTCCATGTTGTTGTATTATCAATCTTGGATGTTTTACAATCATTTTATACCAATTTTATATCATTTTTTGGGACTAACCTATTGACACATTGCCAAGTGCCAGTTATTGTTTTTTGCTTGTTTTTTACTTCGAAGAAAATCATTACCAAACGAAGCTCAAACCTGGTGAAACTTTTTGGAGATTTTTTTGGCTAGAAGACATCCAGTGGGCCAAAGAAGTGCCATAGAGGAGGGCCGAGGTGAGCACAAAACACCAGGGTGCGCTAGAGGCCCTAGGCGCGCCCTAGTGGATTGTGTCCACCTCCGGATGCCTATCCATGGCCTATCATCTCTATAAATACCCAAATATTAAGAATACCCTGGGGGACTCGAGGAAACACAATTCCAGATGTCGCAAGTAACAGAACCGCGAGATCAAATCTAACAGCATCACGGAGGGGCGCATCATGTTCATGGGTGCCTCTCCGATGAGGCGTGAGTAATCCAGCATAGACCTACAGGTCTGTAGGCAGTAGTTAGATGACTTCCTCTCTCTCTTTTGATTCTCAATACAATGGTCTCTTGGAGATCTGTTTGTTGTAATGATTTTTTGCGGTGTGTTTGTTGGGATCCGATGAATTGTGAGTTTGATCAGTTTCTATCCATGAATGTTATTTGAGTCTTCTTTGATATCTTATTTTCATGATTACTTATAGCCTCATATTTTTTCTTCGAATCTTTGGTTCATTTAGGACAACTAGATCGATTTTCTTGCAATGGGAAGAGGTGCATTGTGATGGGTTCGATCTTGCGGTGTCCTTTCCCAGTGATAGAAGAGTAGGCAAGGCACGCATCTATGGTTGCCATTAAGGATAACAAAATGGGATCTATTTCTACATGAATAGACCTAGCCTACATCATGTCACCGTTCTTATTGCATTACTACGTTATCCATAGAGCTAATACACTAGATCCATGCTAGATAGCGGTCGGTGTGTGGAGAAATAGTAGTAGATGCAAAATGGTTTCGGTCTACTTATCTTGGACGTCATGGCTATATAATGATCATTGCCTTCGATATCGTCATAATTATTTGATCGTCTCTCAATTGCGCAACAGTAAGTTGTTCACCCACCGTGTGCTATACTCATGAGATAAGCCACTAGTGATACCTACGGCCCCGGGGTCTAGTTTTCCAACATATTGTTTTCCCATCTATCCTTTTGCCCTGTTTGTTTTCAGATTTATTAATCCAAAAACCCAAAAACATCTTGCTGCACTTTTTGTTTACTTATTTTATTTTGCGTTCTTGTGAGATCTATTTTCCCAACATATTACAATATAATTTATCTTTTCATCGTTGAGAGCTTGACAACCACTCTTACGCGTCGGGTTGCAAGTATTTGTTCTTTGTGTACAGGTGCCTTTTATATAGTTCCTTGGTCTTCCTCCACGGATTTATACCTTGATTTCTTAACTGACGGAAATACTAACCGTAGATGTGCTGCATCATCCCTTCCTTTTTGGGGAAATACCGACGCAGTCTCAAGCCACGTCAATGTCACTATTAAACTTGCAAACAGAGATACTATTACATCATTTGGGATTGTTAGAGATGTTAAAGTTTTTTGCGGAAAATTCAATTACCCCACAGATTTCTTAGTACTTGGTTCGAAACAATATAACTTTTGCCCCATTATATTTGATAGACCTTTCTTGAATATCGTTAATGCTGAAATTAATTGTGCTACTAAGAAGTTTAAAGTTGGCTTTGGTGATGTGTCTCGTGAATTTAATTTCTCCTAGTTTACTAATCAACCACACGAGAAGGAATGACCTAGTAAGGATTAAATAATTGGTCTTGCTTCTATTGTCGTGCTTCCTACTGATCCTCTAGAACAATATTTGATAGACCATGAGGATGATCTGCATACGAACAAAAGAAATGAAATAGATGATATATTTCTTAGACAAACACCTATTCTTAAACATAACTTTCCAGTCTGTATTTTAGGGGATCCTACTCCACCCAAGGGAGATCCCGTGTTTGACCTGAAGACTTTACCTGATACTTTGAAATATGCTTATCTTGATGAAAAGAAGATATATCATGTTATTATCAGTGCTAACCTTTTAGAGCATCAAGAAAGGAGATTACTTAAAACTCCAAGGAAGCACATTGCTGCTATTGCATATACTCTCGATGATCTAAAGGTCATAAGCCCCTCTCTATGTCAGCACAAGATTAATATGGAACCGGATGCTAAACCTGTTGTTGATCACCAACGCCGCTTAAATCCTAAGATGAAGGAAGTGGTAAGAACTGAAATACTAAAGCTTCTGGAGGCAGGTATATGTTGGGGAACGTTGCATGGGAAACAAAACTTTTCCTACGCACACGCAAGATCTATCCATGGTGATGAGCATCTACGAGAGGGAGAGTGGATCTACATACCCTTGTAGATCGCTAAGCGGGAAGCGTTAAGAAACGCGGCTGGTGTAGTCGAACGTCTTCGCGATCCAAATCGCCGAGCGTCCCGCGATCTCATCACGATCCGTCCCGCGATCCAATCACGATCCGTCCGGCAAACTCATCACGATCCGTCCCGTGATCTTATCACGATCCGTCCTGCGATCTCGTCACGATCCGTCTCGCAATCTTGATCATGGTCCTTCCGATCTAGCGCCAAACGGACGACACCTCCGCGTTCAACACATGTATAGCTTGATGATGATCTCTGCCTTCTTGATCCAGCAAGATGGAGCGGAGAGGTAGAAGAGTTCTCCGATAGAGTGACGGCGCTGCGGCGATGGTGGTGGAGCTATTCACTAGAGGAGAAACTATGCACTAGAGGAACGGGTAGCACGTGGCTGAAAATTCTATGCCAGAACCCTAAAATCCTCTAGTATATATAGGAGGAGAGGAGGAGGAGTCTTAGCTTCCAAAAATCCAGCCCTTGGGTCGACCAAAGTGGGGAGGAGAGGAGGACTCCTCCTCCAATCCTAGTAGGACTAGGATTCCTCCTTTTTTTGGCCTTTTTCCACCTTTTTCCCTTTGGGCTTTTTCTCCCAGCTGCATGGGCCTTGTGTGGGACTTCCACCAGCCCACAAAAGGCTGGTATTTACTCTCCCACAGCCCATGAAGCCTCTTGGGTCGAAATACCCCTCCCGGTGGTCTCCCTGTACACTACCGACACTCCCGGTACATTACCGATTAGCCCGAAACTTTTCCGGCAACCAAAATGCGACTTCCTATATATCAATCTTTACCTCCGGAGCTCCTCGTTATGTCCGGGATCTCATCCGGGACTCCGAACAACCTTCGGTCACCACCATACATAACTCTATACTACCGAAACGTCACCGAACCTTAAGTGTGCAGACCCTGCAGGTTCGAGAACTATGGAGACATGACCGAGACACCTCTACGGTCAATAACTAATAGCGGGCCCTGGATGAGCATATTGGTTCCTACATATTCTACGAAGATCTTTATCGGTCGAACCTCTATGTCAAGGATTCAGTCTATCCCGTATAACGTTCCCTTTGTTCTTCGGTATGTTACTTGCCCGAGATTCGATCGTCGGTATATCCATACCTAGTTCAACCTCATTACCGGCAAGTCACAATACTCATTCCGTAATACAAGATCCTGTGGCTAACATTTAGTCACATTGCTTGCAAGGCTTTTTGTGATGTTGTATTACCGAGTGGGCCCTGAGATACCTCTCCGTCAAACGGAGTAACAAATTCCAGTCTTGATCCATGCCAACCCAACAGACACCCTCGGAGATACCTATAGAGCACCTTTATAGTCACCATGTTACGTTGCGACGTTTGATACACACAAGGCACTCCTCCGATGTCTGTGAGTTGCATGATCTCATGGTCATAGGAACATATACTTGACATGCAGAAAATAGTAGCAATAAACTAACACGATCATATGCTACGTTTGTAGTTTGGGTCTTGTCCATCACATCATTCTCCTAATGATGTGATCCCGTTATCATATGACATCTCATGTCCATGGCTAGGAAACCTTAACCATCTTTTGATCAACGAGCTAGTCTACTAGAGGCATACTAGGGACATGGTGTTGTCTATGTATCCACACATGTATCTAAGTCTCCGATCAATACAATTATAGCATGGATAATAAACGATTATCATGAACAAGGAAATATGATAATAACTAATTTATTATTGCCTCTAGGGCATATTTCCAACAGTCTCCCACTTGCACTAGAGTCAATAATCTAGTTCACATCACTATGTGATTCGCATTGTTATGAATCTAACACCCAATGAGTTCTGGGGCTCGATCATGCTTTGCATGTGAGAGAGGTCTTATAGTCAACGGGTCTGCGACATTCAGATCCGTATGTACTTTGCAAATCTCTATGTCAAACTGTAAACACTGCTACCATGCTCGACTTGGTACTATTCCAAATGGCTGCTCCACTATATGTATCCAGATTGCTACTACGAGTCATCCGGATTGGTGTTAAAGCTTGCATCGACGTAACTCTTTACGACGAACTCTTTATCACCTCCATAATCGAGAAACATCTCCTTAGTCTTGTAATTACTAAGGATAATCTTAACCGCTTTCCAGTGATCCACTCCTGTATCACTCTTGTACCCCTTGACGGACTCATGGCAAGGCACACACAGGTGCAGTACACAAGATGGCATTCTATACAGAGCCTGTGGCTAAGGCATAGGTGATGACATTCGTCCTTTCTCTTTCTTCTGTCGTGGTTGATTTTTGAGTCTCACTGAACTTCACACCTTACAAAGCAGGCGAGAACACTTCTCTCTGACTTAATCCATTTTGAACCCTTTCAAAATCTTTTCAAGGTATGCACTTATTGAAAGTCTCATCAAACATCTTGATCTATCTGTATAGATCTTGATGCTCAACAATTAGGTAGCTTTATTCAGGTCTTCCTTTGAAAAACTCCGTTCAAACAACCGTTTATGCTTTCTTTAAATTCTACATCATTTCCGATCAACAATATGTCATCCACATATACTTATCAAAAATTCTATAGTGCTCCCACTCACTTTATTGTAAATAAAAGTTTCTCGCAAACTTTGTATAGACTCAAAAACTTTGATCACCTCATCAAAGTGTATATTCCAACTCTGAGATGCTTGCTTCAGTTCATAGAAGAATCACTGAAACTTGCACACCTTTTAGCATCCTTAGGATTGACAAAACCTTCTGGTTGTATCACATACAACCTTTCCTCAAGTAAACCGTTAAGGAAACGATGTTTTGATATCCATATGCCAGATTTCATAATTGAAAAATGCAGCAACTGGTAACATAATTCCAACAAACTTTAGCATCCTTACGAGTGAGAAAGTCTCACCACAGTCAACTCCTTGAACTTGTTGTAAACTTCTTTGCAACAAGTCGAGCTTTTACAAATGGTGACATTTACCATGAGTGTCTGTCTTCACTTTAAACATCCATTTGTACTCAACGACCTGCCATCCAACGAGCAAGTCTACCAAAGTCTATACTTGGTTTTCATACATGGATCCTTTCTCGGATTCCATGGTCTCTAACCATTTGTCGGAATCCGTGCCCATCATCGCTTCTCCATAGCTCGTCGGTTCATCGTTGTGCAACAACATGACCTCCAAGACAGGGTTGTCGTACCACTCAGGAGCAGTACACATCCTTGTCGACCTACAAGGTTCGATAGTAACTTGATCCGAAGCTTCATGATCATCATCATTAACTTCCTCTTCAACTAATGTAGGCTTCACAGAAACAAATTCCTGCGCTGTGCTACTTTCTGGTTGAACAAAGGTTCAACAAACTCATCAAGTTCTATCTTCCTCCCACTCAATTCTTTCGAGAGAAACTCTTTCGCGATAAAGGACCCAGCTTTAGCAACAAACACTTTATGCTTGGATTTGAGATAGAAGGTTTACCCAACTGTCTTTAGGGTATTCTATGAAGATGCATTTGTTCGCTTTGGGTTCGAGCTCATTAGGTGAAAACCTTTTTCACATAAGTGTTGCAGCCCCAAACATTAAGAAATGACAGCTTAGGTTTCTATCAAACCATAATTCACATGGTGTTCATCTCAACGGATTTATATGGTGGCCTATCTAAAGTGAATGTAGTTGTCTCTAATGCATAACCCCAAAATTATAGTAACAAAATGAGAAGAGACATCATAGCATGAACCATATCCAATAGAGCACGACTATGACATTCAGACACACCATCACACTGTGGTGTTCCAGGTGGCGTGAGTTGTGAAACAATTCTCACATTTTCTAAAGTTGTCTGCCAAACTCATAACTCAGATATTCACCTCCACGATCATATCGCAAACATTTTTATCTTCTTGTCACGATGATCTTAAAATTTCACTCTGAATTTTCTTGAACCTTTCAAACGATTCAGACTTGTGTTTCGTTAAGTAAATATACACTATATCTACTCAAATGATCAGTGAAGGTAAGAAAATAACGATATCCACCACAGGCTACAAGACTCAACTCATTGGATTGCATACATCAACATGTATCATTTCCAATAAATCACTTGCCCGCTTCATCAAAACAGAAAATGGGGTCCTTAGACATCTTGACCAAGAGGCATGGTTCGCATGTCTCAACTGATTAGAAATCGAATGAGTCCAAAGATCCATCAGCATGGAGTTTATTCATGCGCTTTATACCAATATGACATTTAGCGGCAGTGCCACAAGTATGTGGTACTATCATTATTAACTTTGTATCTTTTTGGCATCAATGTTATGAACATGTGTATTACTACGATCAATTTTCAACAAACCATTCTTACTGGGTGCATGACCATTGAAGGTATTATTCATGCAAATAGAATAACCATTATTCTCTAACTTAAATGAATAACCGTGTTGCAATGAACATGATCTAATCATGTTCATGCTCAATGCAAAAACACCAAATAACGTTTATTTAGGTTCGTCGCTAATCTCGAAGGTAGAGAGAGCATGCGATGTTGATCACATCAACCTTGGAAATATTTCCAACACACATCGTCACCTCACACTTAGCTAGTATCCGTTTATTCCATAGCTTTTACTTCGAGTTACTAACATTTAGCAACTGAACCGGTATCCAATACCCAGGTGCTACTAGGAGTAATAGCAAGGTACACATCAATACCATGTATATCAAATATACTTCTATCGACTTTGCCAGCCTTCTTATCTACCAAGTATCTAGGGTTGTTCATCTTCAGCGACCATTCTCCTCATAATTGAAGCACTTAGTCTTGGGTGTGGGTTAGACTTTGGGTTGCTTCACTGGAGCTACAACTGACTTTTTATCCATGAAGTTTCCCTCCTTGCTCTTGCCCTTCTCGAAACTAGCGGTTTTGACTAACCATCAACACTTTCACGCTCCTTCTCGATTTCTACCTTCGTGGTGTCAAACATCGCAAATAGCTCAGGGATCATTATTTCTATCCCTGGCGTTTTATAGTTCATCACCAAGTTCTAGTAGCTTTAGTGACAGTGACTTGGAGAACTATATCAATCACTATCTTATCTGGAAGATCAACTCCCACTAGATTCAAGCGATTGTAGCACCCAGACAGTCTGAGCACATGCTCAACGATTGAGCTATTCTCTTTCATCTTACAGGCAAAGAATCTCGTTGGAGATCTCATATCTCGCAACACGGTCGCGAGCCTGAGATCCTAATTTCAGCTCTTAGAACATCTCATATGTTCCATGACGTTCAAAACGTTTCGGAGCCTCAATTCTAAGTTGTAATGCATGACGCACTAAACTATCAAGTAGTTATCAGAACGTGCTTGTCAGATGTTCACAACATCTACAAACAACGCTAGAGGGGTTGTCGCACCGAGCGGTGCATTAAGGACATAAGCCTTCTGTGCAGCAATGAGAACTAACCTCAGATCACGGAGCCAGTCCGCAATATTGCTACCATCATCTTTCAACTCTATTTCTCTATGAACATATAAAATTCAAGGGAGCTACAGCGTGAGCTAGTAATCTACAACATAGTTTTGCAAAGACACTACTGACTATGTTCATGATAATGAGTTCAATTAATCATATTACTTAAGAACCCCCACTCAGATTGACATGCCCCCGGTCATCCGAGTGATACATGATCCAAATTCACCAACTCAAGTCCGATCATCACGTTAGTTGAGGTGGTTACAATGGTGAACATCATCATGTTGATCATATCTACTATATGACTCATGTTCGACCTTTCGGTCTCTTGTGTTCCGAGGCCATGTCTGTACATGATAGGCTTGTCAAGTTTAACCCGAGTGTTCTGCATGTGCAACACTGGCTTGCACCCGTTGTATGTAAAAGTAGAGTCTATCACACCCGATCATCACGTGGTGTCTCAACACGATGAACTTTCGCAACAGTGCACACTCGGGGAGAACATATTTCATCTTGAAATTTAAGTGAGGGATCACCTTATAATGCTACTGTCATCCTAAGCAAAACAAGGTGCATAAAAGGATTAACATCACATGCAAATCATAAGTGACATGATATGGCCATGAACTTGTGCTTTTGATCTCCATCTTGAAAGCACCGGCATGATCTCCATTGTCCCCGGCAAGACACCATGATCTCCATCAACGTGTCGCCATCAGGGTTGTCACGTCCAACATGCTTCTACTACTATTGCTACCGTTTAGCGATAAAGTAAAGCATTACATAGCGCTTAATGATTGGCATGCAGGTCATACAATAATTAAAGACAACCCTATGGCTCCTGCCGGTTTCCGTACTCATCGACATGGATATTCTATACAACACATGATCATCTCATACATCACATATATAACATCATGTAATTGGCCATATCACATCACAACATACCCTGCAAAAACAAGTTAGACGTCCTATAATTGTTGTTGCATGATTTACGTGGCTGCTATGGGTATCTAGCAAGAATAATTCTCATCTACGAAAAAAACTACAACGGTGATACACTAGTTGCTTTTCAACCTTCTCAAGGACCGCCTTTGTCGAATCCGATCCAACTAAAGTGAGAGAAATTGGCACCCGCAAGCCATCTATGCAAGAAGTTGCGGTCGAGGGAACCGGTCTGTCGTAAGCGTACGAGTAATGTTGGTCCGGTTCGCTTAATCTCACAATACCACTCAACCAAAATCTAACCAAGGGAGGAAGCAATCCAATCATCAATGCCCACAAACCTTTTGTGTTCTACTCGAGATCTCATCTACACATAGACCTAGCTCATGATGCCAATGTTGGGGAACTTTGCATGGGAAACAAAAAATTTCCTACGCACACGCAAGATCTATCCATGGTGATGAGCATCTACGAGAGGGAGAGTGGATCTACATACCCTTGTAGATCGCTAAGCGGGAAGCGTTAAGAAACGCGGTTGGTGTAGTCGAACGTCTTCGCGAACCAAATCGCCGAGCGTCCCGCGATCTCATCACGATCCATCCCGCGATCCAATAACGATCCATCCCGCGAACTCATCACGATCCGTCCCATGATCTCATCACGATCCGTCTCGCAATCTTGATCACGGTCCTTCCGATCTAGCGCCGAACGGACGACACCTCCGCGTTCAGCACACGTACAACTTGATGATGATCTTCGCCTTCTTGATCTAGAAAGAGGGAGCAGAGAGGTAGAAGAGTTCTCTGGCAGCGTGACAGCGCTGCGGTGATGGTAGTGGAGCTATTCCGGCAGGGCTTCGCCTAAGCACTGCACAAAACCGATCTAGAGGAGAAACTATGCACTAGAAGAACGAGTAGCACGTGGCTGAAAATTCTATGCCAAAATCCTAAAATCCTCTAGTATATATAGGAGGAGAGGAGGAGGAGTCTTGGCTGCCAAAAATCCAGCCCTTGGGGCGACCAAAGTGGGGAGGAGAGGAGGACTCCTCCTCCAATCCTAGTAGGACTAGGATTCCTCCTTTTTTGGCCTTTTTCCACCTTTTTCCCTTTGGACTTTTTCTCCAGCTGCATGGGCCTTGTGTGAGACTTCCGCCAGCCCAAAAAAGGCTGGTATTTACTCTCCCACAGCCCATGAAGCCTCTTGGGTCGAAATACCCCTCCCGGTGGTTTCCCGGTACACTACCGACACTCCCGGTACATTACCGATTAGCCGGAAACTTTTCCGGCGACCAAAATGGGACTTCCTATATATCAATCTTTACCTCCAGACCATTCCGGAGATCCTCGTGACGTCCGAGATCTCATCCGGGACTCCAAAAAACCTTCGGTCACCACCATACATAACTCTATACTACCGAAACGTCACCGAACCTTAAGTGTGCAGAACCTGCGGGTTCGAGAACTATGTAGACATGACCGAGACACCTCTACGGTCAATAACCAATAGCGGGCCCTGGATGACCATTTTGGTTCCTACATATTCTACGAAGATCTTTATCGTTCGAACCTCTATGTCAAGGATTCAGTCAATCCCGTATAACGTTCCCTTTGTTCTTCGGTATGTTATTTGCCCGAGATTCGATCGTCGGTATCTCCATACCTAGTTCAACCTTGTTACCGGAAAGTCTCTTTACTCATTTCGTAATACAAGATCCCATGGCTCACATTTAGTAACATTGCTTGCAATGCTTGTTGTGATGTTGTATTACCGAGTGGGCCCTGAGATACCTCTCCGTCAAACGGAGTAACAAATTCCAGTCTTGACCCATGCCAACCCAACAGACACCCTCGGAGATACCTGTAGAGCACCTTTATAGTCACCCAGTTACGTTGCGACGTTTGATACACACAAGGCACTCCTCCGATGTCTGTGAGTTGCATGATCTCATGGTCACAGGAACATATACTTGACATGCAGAAAACAGTAGCAATAAACTGACACGATCATATGCTACGTTTGTAGTTTGGGTCTTGTCGATCACATGATTCTCCTAATGATGTGATCCCGTTATGAAATGACATCTCATCTCCATGGCTAGGAAACCTTAACCATCTTTTGATCAACGAGCTAGTCTACTAGAGGCATACTAGGGACATGGTGTTGTCTATGTATCCACACATGTATCTGAGTCTCCGATCAATACAATTATCGCATGGATAATAAACGATTATCATGAACAAGGAAATATGATAATAACTAATTTATTATTGCCTCTAGGGCATATTTTCAATAGTATAATCTATCCTATTGCTGATAGTAGGTGGGTAAGTACCATTGATTTTGTTCCTAAGAACGGTGGTATTATCGTCATCCCTAATGATAGAAATGAGCTTATTCCACAAAGAATCGTAACTGGCTATAGGATGGTGGTTGATTTCATGAAGTGAAATAAAGCTACTAAGATATATCATTACCCCTTGGCTTTCACTACTAGAAAAAAGGCTATTAGTCACGCACCACATATTGCTATTAATGGCGCATTATGGGTGTGCCACTATTAACAGGCCATTAGTAATTGTTAGTAATGGCGCATCTTTGACGCGCAATTGGTAATCCAAATAACAGTGGTGCACCACATGGTGCGCCACTACTAACCCTTAGGTGCTCCACTGGTATTCCCTCCAGGTGCGCCACTAAGAGCCTTATAGATGCGCCACTAGTAATAAAGGAAGGTGCGCCACTAATAAGGGCTGAATGCGCCACTAGTAATGTATTTGGAAAACAAAAAAATCCAAATTTACAGAAAACAACCTATAAGGAAAAATAAGTTAAAAACAAAAAATGAAATAGAATCATAATTCTTATTATAGTAAGAATATTACAATGTCTTTACAAGTATCCAATAAAAGGAAAATTGCAAGGAAATAAAAGAAAATCCTAAAACTAATCTTCTAGTAATCTTTTCTTCTTTTTCTGCACTTTATCCCTGCAAAATGTAACAAAATAAACAGATAGGAAGAGAAGTAAATCAAATCGAAGAACATAAAGAGGAAGTAAATCAAATAGAAGAGTAAGAAGATGAAATCGAAGATGGGAAAGAGGAAGGGCGTTGGCACCCATTGGGGTCGGACCTTGACGAATAGCAGAGCAGCTCCATGACGCTGGCATCGGTCTCGTCTTCCCGACGTGGACCTGGCCATCGCCGTGGTCGGACGATATCCCTCTCCATCTCCTCCTCCCCCTCCCCCCTCCTCCTCCTTCTCCTCCTTGAGCAAGACAAGGCCGGTGCAATCCTGCCGTCCCGTCCGCGCCCATGGCGACCTGCAGAAAAGGAAGGGAAGGTGGGGTGAGGTGAGGTCCTCCTGTGCCAGCAGCAGATTGAGACATAGAAAACCAACCGGAAGAAGGGGATGTGGATCAGATTCATACCTTTCTTGTTGACGTGTTGGAGTGCTGTAGGTCCTGCCCTGGCTGTGGCGCGTACGGTCGCCATGGCTGCGGGCTAGGGTTCCGACCGTGAGGAGGGACGGACGGATAGACGGCAGCTCGATCGCCATGGCAGCGGCTCAGTGGATGTTGGAGGGGGTCAAAGGAGGAGGTGATTGGAGGGAGTGGAAGGAGGAGGCGGCGGTGGCAGAGGACGATGGCCGTGGTCGGTGCGCGTCTCGGCGACAGCGCCGGGCTGGAGTTACGGGAGAGGAGGGGGTCGCTGGTGACGGGGCTGGAGTTGCGGAATAGGAGGCATTCGTCGGCGGCGGGGCTGGAGTTGGAGGGGAGGAGGAGGTCGTCGGTGACGGGGATGGCGTTGGGTGCGAGTGGGGAATCAGGCAGAGGAGCTGTGTTAGTTGGGGATTTGGGGGGAGTGATATTTTCATTTCCAACTTTGAACTCTACGGCCGTCAATACGTATAGATAATAATGGCGCACCTCTTACTGGTGCACCATTACTAGTTAAAACTAGTAATGGCACATTTTCTCTTGGTGTGCCACTGCTATGTCTGGGAAGGGGTGTGGGGCCAGGACAAACTTAGTATTGGCGCACCATGGGTGTGGTGCGCCATTACTAGTTAAAACTAGTAATGGCGCACTTTCCCCTGGTGCGCCACTTCTAAGTCTCGGGAGGGGTCTGGGGCCAGGACAAAACTAGTAATGGCGCACCACACACCAGGTGCGCCATTAGTAATATGGCCATTAATGGCGCACCCATATCTGGTGAACCACTGCTATATAGCAGTGGCGCACCACATACATGGTGCGCCATTAATGTGATTAGTGCTGGTGTTGAACACTAATATTTTGAAATAATGATGATGTTGGGTGAATCCGTACGCCATAGATATTTGATTAGTGCTGGTGTTGAACACTATCCCTGGCATCGCACTTTGGGCCCATTAGGCTCACACCAGCAATAGTATGCCTAATACATACCGCGCCCCTCACTCTCACTGTCTCCAACCCCAACTCCCTCGTACTCCTCTCGATCTCCGCCGCTGCCCCTGATGTCGCCCAACATCGTGCCCCCACCCAATGGTGCACGTCACCACGAGCGATGCATCCCGTTGCCTCCCCTTCGACGCCGTGTCCGATGCCATCCGCCCACCGCCGCGTCCGACGCCAGCCCTCCAACGGTTTTAGGTATTTTAGTCCTATTCACATGATAGTAGATACATTGAATACCTAGATTTTGATGTCCTAGATTAAGATGAAATTTTTAGTCCTATTTTAGTCCTTCCCACGAGAAAGTTGGAATAATATCCCTACAACATGATAATAGATAAATTGAATACCTTGATTTTGATATCCTAGATTAAGATGAAATTTTTAGTCCTAGATTTTTAGTCCTATTTTAGTCCATCCCAATCTTGATATATCATTGTGTACATAGTCAACCTTGATGTACAAGTATAATTACAAGTTATAATTTGCTTATGTACATAGTATGCTTGGTTTCATTATAGGTTTTAATTTCCTTGTGTAAATAATTCATCATGGAAAATTCAGCAACGTGGAGAAGTGGAATCAGTGCAGATTAGAGCGTTAGTCATTTCAAACAAGATGGAGAGAGCAATAGGTAGAAGCTGCGCCATCTGAGCATAATCCTTGATAATGAAGAGTAGATAATTAGTTGATTAATTTTAAACGCCAGCAAGGACATTTTTGGCATGCCATAGCTAGGCCTTTCTACACTAATGTTTTCTTTCTTGATGGATATTTTGGATTTTCTCAAATACCTTTGCCAAAAGAATATCAAGCGAAACTACCTTTACATGCCCTTTCGGAACTTATGCTTATAGGCATATGCTTTTTGGTTTATGCAATGCAGCTGCTACCTTTCAAAGATCTATGTCTTCTATATTCTCTAACTTTTGTGAAAATATTGGTGAGGTGCTCATTGATGATTTTTCCGTTTATGGGACATCTTTTGATGATTTCTCGAGCAACCTTGATCGAGTTTTGCAGAAATGGATAGAAAGTAGTCTTGTCTTGAATTGGAAGACGTGTAACTTTATGGTGAATGAAGTTATAGTGCTTGGTCATAAAATTACCGAATAAGGCATTGTGGTGGACAAGGCTACAGATGACGCAATAGAGAAAATGACATGCCTAGAAGATATCAAAAGTATAAGAGGTTTCCTTGGTCATGCTGGTTTTTATAGGCATTTAATTAGAGATTTCTAGGCCATTAACTAATCTTCTTCAAAAAGATATTCCTTAAGTTTGTAATGATGATTGTGTAGAAGCTTCTGAAATACTTAACAAGGCTTTAATTTCTGTACCCATTGTTCAACCACCTGATTGGAACCTACCATTTGAAAGTATGTGTGATGCTAGTGATTATGCTGTTGGTGCTGTTCTAGGGAAAAGAGTAGACAAGAAATTGAATATTATTCATTATGCTAGTAAAGCCTTAGACTCTGCTCAAAGAAATTATGCTACCACTGAAAAAGGAATTTTTAGCATCTTTTTTTGCATGTGATAAATTTAGACCTTAAATTGTCGATTCCAATGTAACAATTCACACAGATCATGCTGCTATTAAATACCTTATAGAAAAGAAAGATGTTAAACCTAGACTCATCAGGTGCGTACTTTTACTTCAAGAGTTTGATTTGCATATCATTGATAGAAAGGGAGCTGAAAATCCCGTAGCACATAACTTATCTAGGATGGAAAATGTTCTTGATGACCCACTTCCTGTCGATGGTAGTTTTCCTGATGAGCAACTTGCTACTATAAACACTTCATGTAGCACTCCTTGCTATGCTGATTATGCTAATTATATTGTTGATAAATATATTCCACCTAGCTTCACCTATCAACAAAAGATTTTTTTCATGATTTACGACATTATTTCTAGGATGACCCACATCTCTAGAAAGAGGGAGTAGACGGTATTATTATACGATGTATACCTGAGCATGAACGGGAATATATTCTTCAAAAGTGACATTGAGAACTGCAGACAAAGTATTAGAGTCTGGTTTCTATTGTCCTACTCTTTTTAAAGATGCGCGTAATTATGTCCTTTCATGCGATGAATGCCAAAGAGTTGGTAACATTGGTAAACGTTAAAAATGCCTATGAACTATTCACTTGCTATTGGACCATTTGATGTTTGGGGCTTTGACTTTATGGGAGATTTTCCTTACTCAAATGGGTATACTCATATTTTAGTTGATGTTGACTACTTTACTAAGTGGGTAGAGGCTATTCCAACTAGTAGCGCCGGTCATAGCACCTCTATTAAAATGCTTAAGGACATTATCTTTCCAAGGTCTGGAGTCCCTATATATTTAATGACTGATGGTGGTTCATATTGTATTCATGGTGATAACCATATAACTGCATCCCCTTATCATCCTCAGTCTAGTGGCCAAGTTGAATTGAGTAATCGAGAAATAAAATTAATCTCACAAAACACGTTAATAGATCTAGGAAGAATTGGTCTAAGAAACTAGATGATGCGCTATCATCTTATAGAACTTCTTATTAGAAACCCATGGGGATATCCCCATGGTCAATGGAAAGGCTTGTCATGTACCTCTTGAGCTAGAACATAAATCTTATTGGGAAATTAAAGAACTTAATTGTCATTTTAAACTTGTCGGTGAAAAAAAGCCTATTTGATATGAGCTCACTAGATAAATGGAGAACACAAGTGTATGAAAATGCTAAGATGTTTAAATAAAAGGTTTAAAGATGGCATCACAAGAGGATTCAGAAACGAGAATTCAATGTAGGATAACTAGAGCTTTTGTACAACTCTTGTTTCAGATTTTTTGCAGGAAAACTTCTTGCCAAATGGGAGGGCCCATACGTTGTTGAGGGAGTTCATCGCTCCGGTGCTATAAAAAATAATAAATTTGAAGGCAAAAACCCGAGAGTTGTGAATGGGTAAAGAATCAAGCATTACATTGTAGGTGAACCCAGTAACGAGGAAACTAATGTCATCCCACTTATAACACCATAAGTACACCTAAGGGAGGCCGTCGAGAACACTCCAGAAACCTAAAAAGGGGGTAGGTATGTGGTACGGTAAGTAAACCAACTCCAAAATTTCCAAAAAAAATAATATCTGTCAGTTTTGGTATTTTAGAAAAATTACAAAAATAAAAAGGAGTGAGGAGGACCCATGAGGGAGGCACAAGCTAATAGGGCGCCCGGCCCCTGGGGCGCGCCCTGATGGCTGTGGGCCCCTCGTGTGCCTTCCGGATTTCGATTTCTTTCTGGGCACGTATTCTGACCTCGAAAAAAACATTATATATGCCCGTGTATGTTTTGACTCCTGCATCATGTGTTTCCTATTTGTTCTTGTTCTGAACTATTTTCCTGACAGATATAGATCGCCATGACTTCCCCAAGGCCAACCAAGGACAAGTTCTTTAACAAGGTCATCAACCCCTACCTGCCGGAGGTGATGAAGCACCCTCAAGATATTGAGATGCATGACGGGGTGCTCCACATCCGGGATGTTCAAGGTCCCAAGAAAGAGGGAAGCGGGAAGGCCAGGCTTGTAGCAGTGGACCAAGAGATCTTAAAGTGTCAAGGTATGGAACTTGGCCTGAGTGCTAATCACCCTATGATCACAGACTTCATCAGTGAAAACAAGATGGACACAAAGAGCATGGGGGATGCTCTTTTGAAGCTTCAACAGCGGATCGAGCACCTCCAATATCAACTCTACAAACTTCAAAACCAAAAATGAGAGTACCAATCTAGGTTTAAAATGATGACCCTCGTTGTTGATTTCTGGATTTCGGAGACAAGAGCTTCTTTCTTTGACGGGAAACATATGTGTTGGAAGATGGAGGATCACCTCACACCACCACCATCGCGGAATAACACTTGAGTAGATTAGTATGGTCACCACCCTTAGCTTGCTCCAAGCTTGGGGGAGGAGCCCCAGTATCGTATCACCATCACCTTTATCACCATTATTTGTCTTAGTTCGATTTGTAATTTTTCGTGATTTAGAGAGTTAGAATTTTAGATTTTCTTTGTTTCGAATTGTGCTTTGAGATCTATCTGTCCTTGTAACCGAGTTTGAGGGCTATATAATAAAGATTAGTTGAGCTTGTGTGCTTTGCTCGTGTGCACCCATGATCATAGCATGGCAATAAAAAGAATAGAAAAAGGTCATATGCTTCTCTAATGAGAAGTAATGACTTCACGTAGAAAGGAGGTGTGAGTAATAAAAAGTGTTCAAAACCCACAAACATAGCATTAGTAATTGGTATAACCTATGCAAAAGTATGGTAGAGGAGAGGAGATTTACATATAAATATACTATCTTCAACACCTTCTATTATTATGAGCTCCCATAAATATACATGCAAAAGTATGACAAAGTGTGTAAGTTGGACATGGAAGACAACATAGTGATCGTGATTTTTTACATTTGCATAGAAGTTATATGGTATTGGATCCCTTAACATGTGATGATTTGTTAGGATCTTTTGCTAGACCAAAAATTTGCACTAAGTGGAGATACTACTTGTGCATCGATAACCCTTAAACTCAGTTTCTTTCCATGAGAGTCCGCCATAACTACCTATGGATTGAATAAGATCCTTCAAGTAAATTTTCATTGGTGAACAAGGAAATATTAATTGCCTCCAAACTTGTAAGATCTTTTATTGTGAGGTAAAGTAAGCTTTGTATGATCTTGTGATAGTGAAGAAATAGAAGCGACAGAGTGCATAATAAATTTCACTATCAGAAGGGACAATATAAACTGATGTTCTTTTGCATTAAGAGATTACACATATCAAACAAATAAAAGCTCATCACAACCTTTTGTTCCCTCTGCGAAGGGCCTATCTTTTACATTCTTGCAAAATTTTATTTTCATGCAAGAGTTAACAATATTTCCCCTTGTTCCTATCTATCAAATCTTTAGTGGCAAGCATTGTGTGTTAAGGAAAGATCCAAACAAATATATCCAGTTGAATGTAGATGATCACGATTCATAATGGTTGACATTATCTTTGGGGTAAATAAGTTGGGTGGCAAGAATAATAGAACCCCCATCTTCCTATGTGTCCCACGGAATCACTGGTTCCAAAAATATGCTATGTGTGGCAACAATCATAGAAGGCTACATTATAGTTGAGTATGTGAACTTGCTAGAAATACAAGCTCTTACATAGACTATTCTCTCGATTATGATAGTTATGATTATGTCCATGACTAATAACATTTCTTGTCGGTTCTCAATAAAGATTATGCTTCATACTTCTTCACTTGTGAATAGATTGTTAACTATTTATGAGAAGTTATTTGATTAAAAACTTGCTGCTATAATGATATTCATGATGATCTCATGTCCGTATTCTGTTTTTATCGACATCCCTCTCTCAAATAATGTTTGCATTGTTTTAGAGTTCGGCTTTCGCTTGAGGACAAGCGAGGTCTAAGCTTGGGGGAATTGATACGTTCATTTTGCATCATGATTTCTTATTACTACCTACATCATTCTTGTTGTTTATTCCATATTATTATACAATTCTTATGCCTTTTCTCTTTGAATATGCAAGGTACATCACAAAGAGGGAAATATCGGGAAACTAGAATTCTAGACGGGAAACGGAGAAAAAGTCAAAAAATCAGTAGACTCCAAATTACCTGAAACATCACTGAGAATTTTTATGGAATATTTAAGAATTTCTAGAACAAAATGCACGAGAGGGGCGGGGAGCTCCTGGCCACAAGCGAACAAGGCGCCCCCCTTGGGTCGCGCCCTAATGGGTTGTGGGGCCTCTGCTGGACCTCTGACGGCCAATGGCTCCTGCCGGTTGCCGTACTCAACGACATGCAAGTCGTGAAATTCTATACATCACATGATCATCTCATACATCACATATATCTCATCATGTAATTGGCCATATCACATCACAACATACCCTGCAAAAACAAGTTAGACGTCCTCTAATTGTTGTTGCATGTTTTACGTGGCTGCTATGGGTATCTAGCAAGAACGATTCTCACCTACGCATAAACCACAACGGTGATACACTAGTTTGCTTTTCAACCTTCTCAAGGACCGCCTTTGTCGAATCCGATCCAACTAAAGTGAGAGAAACTGTCACCCGCAAGCCATCTAGGCAACAAGTTGCGTCGAGGGAACCGGTCTCTCGTAAGCGTACGAGTAATGTTGGTCCGGGCCGCTTCATCTCACAATCCCGCTGAACCAAAATACGACCAAGGGAGGAAGCAATCTAAGCATCAACGCCCACAAACCTTTTGTGTTCTACTCGAGATCTCATCGAACCATCAACCTAGCTCATGATGCCACTGTTTGGGGAACGTCGCATGGGAAACAAAAAATTTCCTACGCACACGCAAACCTATCCATGGTGATGAGCATCTACGAGAGGGAGAGTGGATCTACGTACCCTTGTAGATCGCTAAGCGGGAAGCGTTAAGAAACGCGGTTGGTGTAGTCGAACTTCTTCGCGATCCAAATCGCCGAGCGTCCCGCGATCCAATCACGAACCATCCCGCGAACCAATCACGAACCGTCCCACGATCTCGTCACGATCCGTCCCACGATCCAATCACGAACGTCTCGTGGCCTTGATCACGATCCTTCCGATCTAGTACCGAACGGACGGCACCTCCGCGTTCAGCACACGTGCAGCTTGATGACGATCTCCACCGTCTTGATCCAGCAAGAGGGGTGGAGAGGAGAGAGAGTTCACCGGCAGCGTGACGGCGCTCCGGTGATGGTGGTGGAGCAATTCCGGCAGGGCTTCGCCTAAGCACTGCGGAACTACGATCTAGAGGAGAAACTATGCACCGGTGGAACGGGTAGCACGTGGCCGGAAATTCTGTCCAAAAACCACCCAATCCACTAGTATATATAGGAGGAGAGGAGAGGAGAGGCAGCCAAGGCCTTTGGGTCGGCCGAAATAGGAGGTGGGAAGAAATCCTACTTCACCTCCAATCCTAGTTGGAGTAGGATTGCCTCCTATTGGCTGATTTTCCACTTTTTGCTTTAGGACTTTCTCTCCTGCGCCATGGGCCTTTGTGGCTGTTTTCCCAGCCCACTAAGGGCTGGTTATTATTCTCCCACAGCCCATGGACCTCTTGGGGTCGAAATACCCCTCCCGGAGGCCTCCCGGTACACTACCGGCACTCCCGGTACACTACCGGCACTCCCGGTACACTACCGATGAGCCCGAAACTTTTCCGGAAACCAAACTGGGACTTCCTATATATGAATCTTTACCTCCGGACCATTCCGGAGCTCCTCGTGATGTCCGGGATCTCATCCGGGACTCCGAACAAACTTCGGTCACCACCATACATAACTCTACACTACCGAAACGTCACCGAACCTTAAGTGTGCAGACCCTGCGGGTTCGAGAACTATGTAGACATGACCGAGACACCTCTACGGTCAATAACCAATGGCGGGACCTGGACATCCACATTGGTTCCTACATATTCTACGAAGATCTTTTTCGGTCGAACCTCTATGTCAAGGATTTAGTTAATCCCGTATAACGTCCCCTTTGTTCTTCGGTATGTTACTTGCCCGAGATTCGATCGTCGGTATCTCCATACCTAGTTCAACCTCGTTACTGGCAAGTCTCTTTACTCGTTCCGTAATACAAGATCCCGTGACTAACACTTAGCCACATTGCTTGCAAGGCTTGTTGTGATGTTGTATTACCGAGTGGGCCCTGAGATACCTCTCCGTCACACGGAGTAACAAATCCCAGTCTCGATCCATGCCAACTCAACAAACACCATCGGAGATACCTGTAGAGCACCTTTATAGTCACCCAGTTACGTTGCGACGTTTGATACACACAAGGCACTCCTCCGATATCCGTGAGTTGCATGATCTCATGGTCATAGGAACATATACTTGACATGCAGAAAACAGTAGCAATAAACTGACACGATCATATGCTATGTTTGTAGTTTGGGTCTTATCCATCACATCATTCTCCTAATGATGTGATCCCGTTATCAAATGACATCTCATGTCCATGGCTAGGAAACCTTAACCATCCTTTGATCAACGAGCTAGTCCATTAGAGGCATACTAGGGACATGGTTTTGTCTATGTATCCACACATGCATTTAAGTCTCCGATCAATACAATTATAGCATGGATAATAAACGATTATCATGAACAAGGAAATATGATAATAACTAATTTATTATTGCCTCTAGGGCATATTTCCAACAGTCTCCCACTTGCACTAGAGTCAATAATCTAGTTCACATCACCATGTGATTCGCATTGTTATGAATCTAACACCCAATGAGTTTTGGGGCTCGATCATGCTTTGCATGTGAGAGAGGTCTTATAGTCAACGGGTCTGCGATATTCAGATCCGTGTGTACTTTGCAAATCTCTATGTCAAACCGTAAACACTGCTACCACACTCCACTTGGTACTATTTCCAAATGGCTGCTCCACTATACGTATCCAGATTGCTACTACTAGTCATCTGGATAGGTGTTAAAGCTTGCATCGACGTAACTCTTTACGACGAACTCTTTATCACCTCCATAATCAAGAAACATTTCCTTAGTCCTCTGGTTACTAAGGATAATTCCGACCGCTGTCCAGTGATCCACTCCTGGACCACTCTTGTACCCCCTGACAGACTCGTGGCAAGGCACACATAGGTGCGGTACACAGCATGGCATAATATAGAGCCTATGGCTAAGGCATAGGGGACGACATTCATCCTTTCTCTTTCTTCTGCCGTTGTCGAGCTTTGAGTCTCACTCAACTTCACACCTTACAAATCAGACGAGAACTATTTCTCTGGCTGATCCATTTTGAACTCTTTCAAAATCTTGTCAAGGTATGCACTCATTGAAAGTCTCATCAAGCATCTTGATCTATCTCTATAGATTTTGATGCTCAACAATTAGGTAGCTTTATCCAGGTCTTCATTTGAAAAACACTTTTCAAACAACCTTTTATGCCTTCCAGAAATTCTACATTATTTCCGATCAACAATATGTCAACCACATATACTTATCAGAAACTCTATAGTGCTCCCATTCACTTTATTGCAAATACAAGTTTCTCGTAAACTTTGTATAAACTACAAAAACTTTGATCACCTCATCAAAGTGTATATTCCAACTCCGAGATGCTTGCTTCAGTCCATAGAAGGATCACTGAAGCTCTCTCATCTTTTAGCATCCTTAGGACTGACAAAACCTTCTGGTTGTATCACATACAACCTTTCCTTAAGTAAACCGTTAAGGAAACGACGTTTTGACATCCATCTGCCAGATTTCGTAATTGAAAATGCAGCAACTGCTAACATAATTCCAACAGACTTTTAGCATCGCTACGAGTGAGAAAGCCTCCTCGCAGTCAACTCCTTGAACTTGTCACAAACAACTTTGCAACAAGTCGAGCTTTACAAATGGTGACATTTACCATCAGTGTCTGTCTTCATTCTAAAGGTCCATTTGTACTCAACGACCTGCCGTCTAACGAGCAAGTCTACCAAAGTCTATACTTGGTTTTCATAAATGGATCCTATCTCGGATTTCATGGTCTCTAACCATTTGTCGGAATCCGGGCCCATCATCGCTTCTCCATAGCTCGTAGGTTCATCGCTGTCCAACAACATGACCTCGAAGACAGGGTTGTCGTACCGCTTAGGAGCAGTACACATCCTTGTCGACCCACGAAGTTCGATAGTAACTTGATCCTGAAGCTTCATGATCATCATCATTAACTTCCTCTTCAACTAACGTAGGCTTCACAGAAACATCTTTCTGCGCTGCGCTACTCTCTGGTTGAACAAAGGTTTAACAACCTCATCAAGTTCTATCTTCCTCCCACTCAATTCTTTCGAGAGAAACCTTTCCTCGAGAAAGGATCCGTTTTAGTAACAACCACTTTGCACTCGGATCTGAGATAGAAGGTTCACCCAACTGATCTTAGGGTATTCTATGAAGATGCATTTGTCCGCCTTGGGTTCGACCTCATTAGGTGAAAACATTTTTCACACAAGTGCCGCAGCCCCAAGTATTAAGAAACGACAGCTTAGGTTTCTATCAAACCATAATTCATATGGTGTCATCTCAACGGATTTAGATGGTGCCCTATTTAAAGTGAATGTAGTTGTCTCTAATGCATAACCCCAAAATTATAGTAGTAAAACGACAAGAGACATCATAGCACGCACCATGTCCAATAGAGCATAACTATGATGTTCGGACACACCATCACACTATGGTGTTCCAGGTGGCGTTTAGTTGTGAAACAACTTTCACATTGTCTTAAGTTGTATGCCAAACTCGTGACTCAGATATTCACCTCCACGATCATATCGCAGTCATTTTTATCTTCTTGTCACGATGATCTTTAAACTTCACTCTGAATTTGCTTGAACCTTTCAAACGATTCAGACTTGTGTTTCATTAAGTAAATATACACTATATCTACTCAAATCATCAGTGAAGGTAAGAAAATAATGATATCCACTGCACACTACAAGACTCACTAGATTGCATACATCAACATGTATCATTTCCAATGAATCACTTGCCCGCTCCATCCAACGGGGTCCTTTAGTCATCTTGCCCAAGAGGCATGGTTCGCATGTCTCAACCGATTCGAAATCGAATGAGTCCAAATATCCATCAGCATGGAGTTTCTACATGCGCTTTATACCAATATGACATTTAGCGGCAGTGCCACAAGTATGTGGTACTATCATTATTAACTTTGTATCTTTTGACATCAATGTTATGAACATGTGTAATACTACGATCAAGATTTCAACAAACCATTCTCACTGGGTGCATGACCATTGAAGGTATTATTCATGTAAACAGAATAACCATTATTCTCTAACTTAAATGAATAACCGTATTGCAATAAACATGATCTAATCATGTTCATGCTCAACGCAAAACACCAAATAACATTTATTTAGGTTCGTCACTAATCCTGAAGGTAGAGAGAGCGTGCGATTTTGATCACATCAACCTTGGAAACACTTCCAACACATATCGTCACCTCACCCTTAGCTAGTTCTCCGTTTATTCCGTAGCTTTTATTTCGAGTTACTAACATTTAGCAACCGAACCGGTATCCAATACCCAGGTGCTACTAAGAGTACTAGCAAGGTACACATTAGTAACTCGTATATCAAATATACTTCTATCAATGTTGCCAGCCTTCTTATCTACCAAGTATCTAGGGTTGTTCCGCTTCAGCGACCTCTCACCTCATAATAGAAGCACTTAGTCTCGGGTTTGAGTTCAACTTTGGGTTGCTTCACTGGAGCAGCAACTGACTTGCTATCCATGAAGTTTCCCTCCTTGATCTTGCCCTTTTCGAAACTAGTGGTTTGATTAACCATCAACACTTGACGCTCCTTCTTGATTTCTACCTTCGCGGTGTCAAACATCGCGAACAGCTCAGGGATCAATACTTCTATCCCTGGTGTATTATAGTTCATCACTTAAGTTCTAGTAGCTTTAGTGACAGTGACTTGGAGAACTATATCAATCACTATCTTATCTGGAAGATCAACTCCCACTTGATTCAAGCGATTGTAGTACCCAGACAATCTGAGTACATGCTCAACGATTGAGCTATTCTCCTTCATCTTACAGGCAAAGAATCTTGTTGGAGATCTCATATCTCGCAACACAGGCACAAGCCTGAGATCACAATCTCTGCCCCTAGAACATCTCATATGTTCCGTGACGTTCAAAACGTTTCGGAGCCTCAATTCTAAGCCGTAATGCATGACGCACAAAACTATCAAGTAGTCATCGAAACGTGCCTGTCAGATGTTCACAACATCTATAGACGACGCTAGAGGGGGTGGCGCACCGAGCGGTGCATTAAGGACATAAGCCTTCTGTGCAGCAATGAGGACAATCCTCAGATCACGGACCCAGTCCGCAATATTGCTACCAACATCTTTCAATTCTATTTCTCTAGGAACATATAAAAATACAAGGGAGCCACAACGCGAGCTAGTAATCTACAACATAATTTGCAAAGACACTTTGACTATGTTCATGATAATGAGTTCAATTAATCATATTATTTAAGAACTCCCACTCAAATTGACATCCCTCCGATCATTCGAGTGATACATGATCCAAATTCACCAACTCAAGTCCGATCATCACGTGAGTTGAGGTGGCTGCAATGGTGAACATCATTATGTTGATCATATCTACTATATGACTCATGTTCGACCTTTCGGTCTCTCGTGTTCCGAGGCCATGTCTGTACATGCTAGGCTCGTCAAGTTTAACCCGAGTGTTCTGCGCGTGCAAATCTGGCTTGCACCCGTTGTATGTGAACGTAGAGTCTATCACACCCGATCATCACGTGGTGTCTCAACACGACGAACTTTCGCAACGGTGCACACTCGGGGAGAACACAGTTCATCTTGAAATTCAAGTGAGGGATCACCTTATAATGCTACCGCCGTACTAAGCAAAACAAGGTGCATAAAAGGATTAACATCTCATGCAATTCATAAGTGACATGATATGGCCATGAACTTGTGTTTAAGATCTCCATCTTCGAAACACCGGCATGATCTCCATCGTCACCGGCACAACACCATGATCTCCATCATCTTGATCTCCATCAATGTGTTGCCATTGGGGTTGTGGCGCCAGCCCTGCTTCTACTTCTATTGCTACTGCTTAGCGATAAAGTAAAGCATTACATAGCGCTTAATGATTGACACGCAGGTCATACAATAATTAAAGACAACCCTATGGCTCCTGCCGGTTGCCGTACTCAACGACATGCAAGTCGTGAAATTCTATACATCACATGATCATCTCATACATCACATATATCTCATCATGTAATTGGCCATATCACATCACAACATACCCTGCAAAAACAAGTTAGACGTCCTCTAATTGTTGTTGCATGTTTTACGTGGCTGCTATGGGTATCTAGCAAGAACGATTCTCACCTACGCATAAACCACAACGGTGATACACTAGTTTGCTTTTCAACCTTCTCAAGGACCGCCTTTGTCGAATCCGATCCAACTAAAGTGAGAGAAACTGTCACCCGCAAGCCATCTAGGCAACAAGTTGCGTCGAGGGAACCGGTCTCTCGTAAGCGTACGAGTAATGTTGGTCCGGGCCGCTTCATCTCACAATCCCGCTGAACCAAAATACGACCAAGGGAGGAAGCAATCTAAGCATCAACGCCCACAAACCTTTTGTGTTCTACTCGAGATCTCATCGAACCATCAACCTAGCTCATGATGCCACTGTTTGGGGAACGTCGCATGGGAAACAAAAATTTTCCTACGCACACGCAAACCTATCCATGGTGATGAGCATCTACGAGAGGGAGAGTGGATCTACGTACCCTTGTAGATCGCTAAGCGGGAAGCGTTAAGAAACGCGGTTGGTGTAGTCGAACTTCTTCGCGATCCAAATCGCCGAGCGTCCCGCGATCCAATCACGAACCATCCCGCGAACCAATCACGAACCGTCCCACGATCTCGTCACGATCCGTCCCACGATCCAATCACGAACGTCTCGTGGCCTTGATCACGATCCTTCCGATCTAGTACCGAACGGACGGCACCTCCGCGTTCAGCACACGTGCAGCTTGATGACGATCTCCACCGTCTTGATCCAGCAAGAGGGGTGGAGAGGAGAGAGAGTTCACCGGCAGCGTGACGGCGCTCCGGTGATGGTGGTGGAGCAATTCCGGCAGGGCTTCGCCTAAGCACTGCGGAACTACGATCTAGAGGAGAAACTATGCACCGGTGGAACGGGTAGCACGTGGCCGGAAATTCTGTCCAAAAACCACCCAATCCACTAGTATATATAGGAGGAGAGGAGAGGAGAGGCAGCCAAGGCCTTTGGGTCGGCCGAAATAGGAGGTGGGAAGAAATCCTACTTCACCTCCAATCCTAGTTGGAGTAGGATTGCCTCCTATTGGCTGATTTTCCACTTTTTGCTTTAGGACTTTCTCTCCTGCGCCATGGGCCTTTGTGGCTGTTTTCCCAGCCCACTAAGGGCTGGTTATTATTCTCCCACAGCCCATGGACCTCTTGGGGTCGAAATACCCCTCCCGGAGGCCTCCCGGTACACTACCGGCACTCCCGGTACACTACCGGCACTCCCGGTACACTACCGATGAGCCCGAAACTTTTCCGGAAACCAAACTGGGACTTCCTATATATGAATCTTTACCTCCGGACCATTCCGGAGCTCCTCGTGATGTCCGGGATCTCATCCGGGACTCCGAACAAACTTCGGTCACCACCATACATAACTCTACACTACCGAAACGTCACCGAACCTTAAGTGTGCAGACCCTGCGGGTTCGAGAACTATGTAGACATGACCGAGACACCTCTACGGTCAATAACCAATGGCGGGACCTGGACATCCACATTGGTTCCTACATATTCTACGAAGATCTTTTTCGGTCGAACCTCTATGTCAAGGATTTAGTTAATCCCGTATAACGTCCCCTTTGTTCTTCGGTATGTTACTTGCCCGAGATTCGATCGTCGGTATCTCCATACCTAGTTCAACCTCGTTACTGGCAAGTCTCTTTACTCGTTCCGTAATACAAGATCCCGTGACTAACACTTAGCCACATTGCTTGCAAGGCTTGTTGTGATGTTGTATTACCGAGTGGGCCCTGAGATACCTCTCCGTCACACGGAGTAACAAATCCCAGTCTCGATCCATGCCAACTCAACAAACACCATCGGAGATACCTGTAGAGCACCTTTATAGTCACCCAGTTACGTTGCGACGTTTGATACACACAAGGCACTCCTCCGATATCCGTGAGTTGCATGATCTCATGGTCATAGGAACATATACTTGACATGCAGAAAACAGTAGCAATAAACTGACACGATCATATGCTATGTTTGTAGTTTGGGTCTTATCCATCACATCATTCTCCTAATGATGTGATCCCGTTATCAAATGACATCTCATGTCCATGGCTAGGAAACCTTAACCATCCTTTGATCAACGAGCTAGTCCATTAGAGGCATACTAGGGACATGGTTTTGTCTATGTATCCACACATGCATTTAAGTCTCCGATCAATACAATTATAGCATGGATAATAAACGATTATCATGAACAAGGAAATATGATAATAACTAATTTATTATTGCCTCTAGGGCATATTTCCAACACCATATAGTTCAAAACGTCAAATTGGTACCTATGGTTTCCTAGTTGTGTTTATTATTCCTTATAGTTGATGCTTATTGGATTACTTGGTGGAAGAAGTTATGTTCAGATCCTTAAATATTATTAGTATTATACCTCTGATCTTGAACTTGTTGATGAGGTGTGAGTAGTTACTATTGTTCCTGAGGACATGGGAGAAGTCTTGTTATAAGCAATCTTGTGAAGTTGGTATTCGTTCGATATTTTGATGATATGTATGTCATTACTTCTCTTAGTATTTTCATGTGAACGTCGACTACATGACACCTCACCATGTTCTCAGCCTAAAGGAAGTCATTGTGGAGTAACAAGTAGACAATGAGTTGCTAGATTGACAAAAGCTTCAACCCCAGTTTATGTGTTGCTTCATAAGGGGCTGATTTGGATCCACACGTTTCATATTGTGGTTAGATTTGTTTTAATTATTACTTTGTAGTTGTGGATACTTGCGAGAGAGGGTAATCATAAGTACGTTGTTAGTTTGCGTGAGAACAACACATTAGCACCAGTCCACCCACATATCAAATTATCAAAGTAGCGAACGCGAACCAACTAAACATGCTGAGTATGACTAGACATAAATCATGACGTTTCCTCGGGAGCGCTTGCTTAATACTCTCTCTGTCCCAAAATAAGTGTATCAAGCTTAGTACAACTTTGTACTAGAGCTAGTACAAAGTTGAGACACTTATTTAGGGACGAAGGGAGTATAACAGTACTTTCAGGCATGTCCTTTGCTATAAAAAGGATTGGGCTACCATGATGCACCTTGGCTACTATTTTTACTTGCTGGTTGTTATGATTTATCTTGCTATAAAACTATCTACCACTTTCACTTACAACACTTCCACAAAATAACTTTATCCTTCTGCTCCTCATTGGGTTCGACACTCTTACTTATGGAAAGGACTACGATCGATCCCCTATACTTGTGGGTCATCACTCGTCCTCGAGTTGGTAAATGATAAAAATATAATTTTTATGCGGCATGCTACCCATAATGTAATCTCTTGCCGATATGATCATGGAGAAACAATGAATCAACAAACATCAACATAATAATATCCATAAACATAAGTAATATAATCATCGATTTTCAAAATTCACGATCCTTAAAGAATGTCTACCCCCCATTCATTTTATTATATTAGCATGGCGTGACTCCATCTTCACCACATAAATACAAATGTCAAGCACCATAGTGTTAATCAACGCAACTGGATCGTACTTTTAACGCGCTTCAGCTTTTTATTACTCACTCAATACATCAGCGTGAACCATGGACATAACATATAGATGGAATAGAATATGGTGGTAGGTTTCAAATGGGTAAAAGTGAAGAAGAAAGTCTTGCATCAACAAGGCAGATCAATGGGCTATGGAGATGTCAATCGATCGATGTCAATCCGAGGAGTAGGGATTGCCATGTAACGGATACACTAGAGCTATAAGTGTATGAATGCTCAACTGAAGATAAGTCGGTGCGCATCCAACTTGCTTGCTCATGAAGACCTCGGCATTTGAGGAAGCCTGTCATCGGTATATAGGCCAAGTTCTATAATGAAAAATTCCTACTAGCATATGAAAGTGAGAAAACTTTAGACTCTCTATATGAAAAACATGTTGTTACATTGAAGCACAAGTGTTGAAAAGGAGGTAGTATGACTATCCCTTCACTATTTTCTTTCATTTTTTTTACTTTTTTCCTTTTCTTCTTTTTTCCTTTTCTTCGTCCCCCCTTTTCTTTTTACCTTTTATTTTCTTTTATTTTTTGTTCGGAGTCTCATTCCGACTTGTGGGGGAATCATTGTTTCCATCATCCTTTCCTCACTGAGACACTGCCCTAATAATGAAAAGCATCACACTTATAATTACTTACGACTCGATATGAAAAACTACAAAATAATATGACTCTATAGGAATGCCTCTCGCAGTTTACCATGTCAATGATCAATGGTTGCTTGTCCACCAATACTATGTCCCCTACATGCTCATGCAAAGCAGTATGACAATGAGTGTACTAGTCATATGATGTAACGATGGAAGTTACATGGAAATATATCTCGGAATGGCTATGGAAATGTCATGATAGGTAGGTATGGTGGATCTTTTGAGGAGGATATAAGGTGGCTTATGAGCAATAGAGCTTATCATGTCACGGGGTTTGGATGCACCGATGAAGTTCGCACCGAGGTGAGAATGGGTAATGCACGGTACCGAAGAGGCTAGGAAATGTGAGGTGGTGAGAGTGCGTACATGCATGGATTCACATTAGTCATAAAGAACTTACATACTTATAGCAAGGGTTTATTAGCTCTCTTGAAGCAAAGTACTACTCGCCTGCCCCTAGGGAGGAGGTTGGTAGGAGTTAACCATCCCGCATACTCGCTCGACATCGTAGACCTCCTGAATGGCTCATTTCCTCTCCTTCTTTGGTATGTGTGTGACGTATATCATGTTCACAGTTTTCTTTGTCCTATCAATACGGGATGGTGGAAATTCTCATCCCGAGAACAACGTCCGCCGTCACCTCACTCATGACCCTCTTTTGAGCAGGCGAAGACAACTGGCTAGCTCGTCCCGACCATAATCCTGAAGACTCGGGCACCTCAGAAGTTCAGGATGGAAATGGCAAGCTGTAGCGCAACAAGAACAAATGTCGCCACAACAACGGTGATGCCGATTATATGTCTGTAAATGCCAGCTTACCAGCTCAAAACCCGGGCAATGGAAGAAACTCTCTAAAGGGAATAGGAACAAACCTACTGCGTTGGAAAAAATCATGGAGAGGCCCCACCAGATCCATGGCACCGAAGACAACACCTCCACCCACACCAATCATAACTGTTGGATGTTTAGACAGGCCGACAAACTCACAGCCGAAGAGCAGGGCAAAGGCCCACGCAACAAAGATGACAAGGATCCCCACGGCCCGAACAATGGAGGACAAAAACAATTCCCTCCAGAGGTAAAATATATGAACATGATATACTTCACACACATATCAAAGAAGGAGAGGAAACGAGCCCTTCGGAAGGTCTATTCCGTCGAGCCCGTAGCCCCGAAATTCAACCCATGGCCAGTTTGCCCGATCACTTTCGATCGAAGGGATCATCCGACTAGTATCCGTCATGAAGGTTTGGCAACCCTTGTCTTGGATCCTAGCATCGATGGGCATCACCTCACTAGAGTACTTATGGATGGAGGAAGTAGCCTTAATCTGATTTATTCAAACACGGTGAAAAAGATAGGCATAGATCTGTCAAGGAACAAACCCAGTAACACTACCTTTAAAGGAGTGATTCCAGGCGTCGAAGCCCGCTGCTCTGGCACTGTAACGTTGGAGGTTGTGTTTCGCTCTCTTGACAATTTCCACAGCGAAGACTTAATCTTCGATATCATACCTTTCCAGAACAGCTATCACGCACTGCTCGGCCACACAGCATTCACCCGCTTCAACGTTGTTCCCCATTACACCTATCTAAATCTCAAGATGCATGGACCCAAGGGGATCATATTCATCAAAGACAATACAGAGCACTCTCTCTGGACCAAAGAGTACACCGCAGCCTTTGCATTTGAGTGCGAATATTATAGTGAAGCACCTAGGTCCGAATCAGCCATCAAGACATGACAGGCGGGCAAGCAAGCTCGAGCCCAACCAGATCTCCCGGAGCCATCTCCCGCTCAACACAAATAGGGATACGCTCCCCACAGCATGACCCTACTACCCATAAGGTATGTCCCTTGAAGGCAAAATTTTGCTCACAAAATTCCATGGGTAGCTGTGGGAACCCACTACCGAGGACTAGATGTCCTACCACTAGTAGAAAAGGGGCCTTTTGTCCCGGTTCATAAGGGCCTTTAGTCCTGGTTCTAGATCCGGGACTAAAGGGTCAGGACTAAAGGCCTCCACTTTTAGTCCCGGTTGGACTACGAACCGGGACTAAAGGGGCTCCGCGTGGCAGCTATCTAGAGTGGGACCTTTAGTCCTGGTTGGTGTTACCAACCGGTACTAAAGGTATTTTTTAAAACAATTTTTTTTCTAATTTTCAAATCTTTGAATTATTTGACAATTTAATCTCTAATCACCCCTCCTCACTGCCCTGGATTTATTTGACAATTTAATATCTAATCATCCCTTATTCCAAATTGTCTAACTTCCTCGCCAGTCACCCATCCTCTCACTGCTCCAACCCGAGCACGCTTAACTTTCGAGTTCTATCACCCCTAGTTTCCAAGTCTGCACTTGTTGTTTTCTTGACAATAGTAAGCTATCAATCCTATTAACACTTGGGTTTTGATCTAACATGATTTAATTTTCTGAATTCCAAACAATTATTAAAATAAACAACAATAAATGATTAATAATAATATTGAATTTCAATGAAAATAAAATAAGTAATAATATTATTTTATTCATTTTTTGTAATTTATTCATTTAATATGGCATAATTCATATCTTTAAGTCTGTAAATTGAAATTCAACAAATAATATATCCATTATTATCAGAAAAACGTGAGGAATCCAAATATGACATCATTTATTTAAAAAAATTCATGACACTTTTTTTCGACATCGTATGCAAAAGTTATAGCCCTTTTGCTTTTTCCAGACTTTTTGTGCGATCAACATGCACCATCCAAAGCCACATTATCAATTTTCAAACCTTTCCCACTTCATTCACTATTTTTCATACATTTATTAATTTTTTGAGCTAAATGACCCTGAAATTGAAAAGCACTACAAATGAACTCTAAAAAGGTTGAAACTTGGCATAGTATCATCATTTAACCCATATAGCATGTGCTAAAAATTTGAGAGGCTTACGGTAAAAACTAGATGCACTTCGTGTACAAACTGGACAATCCCATTTGAAGTATCAGGGTTTCGGATGAAAACTCATCTGTTACAAAGGCATTTCGTTTTTTGAAACTTATTTAAAATCCAGAGTTTTTGTGCGTTCAACATGCACCATTAAAAGCCACATCATCAATTTTCAACCATTTCCCAGTTCATTCGCTATTTTTCATGCATTTATTAATTTTTTTGAGCTAAATGACCCTGAAATTGAAAAGCACTACAAATGAACTCGGGAAAAAGGTTAAAAGGTATCATTATTTCACCCACATAGCATGTGCTAAAAAGTTGAGAGGCTTACGGTAAAAACATCGAATATCCTAAAAGATATAAGCAATTTTAAAACAGAAACTAAAAATAGAAAACCAATAGAAAACAAAAAACTTTCAAAACCCTTTAGTACCGGTTGGTATCTCTAACCGGGACTAAAGGTCTAGCCTTCCATCCCGGTTGGAGATACGAAGCCAGACTAAAGCCCCAACCCCTTTAGTCCTGGTTCATGTCTCCAACCAGGACTAAGGGCTTCACCTTTAGTCCCAGTTGGAGACACAAACCGGGACTAAAGGGTATCGGCCCCTTTAGTCCCAGTTGGTGTCTCCAACCGGGACTAAAGGTCCCGCTCAAACCGGGACTAATGCCCGACCGGCGGCCTAGCCGATCGAACCATGACTAATGCTCACATTAGTCCCGAATTGTAAGGCAATCGGGAATAATGTGTAGATTGAGCTGTTATGAAAGCCCGGTTTTCTACTAGTGTACTCAACCAAACTACAGTCCAAACGCTTGTTCGGACGAAAGCCAGATATCATCAAGTATCTCCCAAGCGTCAAGCTTATCCACTCTACTGAGGCTTCTCAAGACCCCCCTCTCCAAGGTCCGTTCGTCAATAGCAACCACCTTTAAAGGATTCTACCCCTCCCCGCTCGAGAGCAAAGGAGTATGCACATAGTATGGCACATGAAGGATGCCAAGCCACCCATTGAAGGCCCGGAATAAAACGCTACCCTGTAAAGATTGTTTTTCAAAACAAGAATTACGTGTAACGGTCGCTTCGGGATGATGAATTATAAATTAAGACTATTACTTGTGGCCTTATTTCAACCTTTTTACGAATACATAACTCGTTTCCTGCTCACGAGCACCATAAGGTAAAATCATCCGGTACATGATAGGTGTAATCGGCTAATAGACCAGGGTCTTCGATATAAGTCCCTCCCCTAGAATCACCCCGTCACAATTTTTTACGTGTTTGGTGTCTCTGATATTGTCTTATGGTTCCGAATTATGTCTTGGGTCAATAGTTAGGTTTCCCCGCTCCTGTGCTTGTCCTTTTACGTTCTTCTAGTTTGTCTAAAAGGGCAAAGGGAGAATCACTGTGATTGTATTCCTAGCTGGCCTAGCGAAATACCTCAATGAAGAAAGCAGAAACTGACTGTCATAATAAGAGAGAACCGGTCTGCTATCCAAGCTTAAGTTTCAAACTAAGAATCGATGGAGATTATTCCGTGCCATACGAGGGGGTTGTACCTTCACAAACCTTGTGGTACTAGTCTGAAACATAGGTCCAACCAACTACCACAAAGTACTGGGGGCTCGTCACCAACCCCTGCATTCAAGCTCCTCAGGCTAAGTGAAAGCACTAAAGCCAGATAGTCTGATTGCCTCGTTTCCCGCACACACTACCGCCTACGGTTGCCTATATATCGTCTAAGGGTCTAGTGTGGAGGTCAAAACAACCCACGTAGTATCTGCATGGGGGTTGAAGCCGACAACTGGCAACTTTCAGACTAAAATGGCCACGCAGGAGTCAAAATAATACAAAATACGATACATTCGGGACAAGCATTATATGGAAAACTTGTCTTAAGGACACATGATAATGCCCTCACTCATAGAATACATCCTTGGGGCATTGGGTCTCTATCGATCGAGCTCCCTCTAACGCAGCACGGAAATAAACCACGGGGCGCCTATGTTCATTCCCAAGAGGCAGCGGTGTGGTGGCTATCTCAATCAGTTTCACCTTTGGTCAACACATCATGGTCCTTGCAAACGCCATCCGAGCTCCCTCGATGCACATAGAGTGCTTCAGGACTTCAATCTGTGGTGCAGCAAGCCAAAATAGCAGCTCGGCAATGGTTCGGTAGGTCATAGCCTCATGCAGAGATCCTTCAAGGCCGGATCCACCATCCTATCACTAGTAGAAAAAGGCCCATTTGTCCCGGTTTGTAAGGCCCATTTGTCCCGGTTCTAGAACCGGGACTAAAGCCCAAAACCTTTAGTCTCGGTTCCCTTACAAACCGGGATAGAAGGGGCTCCACGTGGCCTCTGCGGGGAGCCCAGGCAGGAGGACCTTTAGTCTCGGTTGGTAACACCAACCGTGACCAAAAGGCATCCACGCGTCAGCATCTAGCAGTTGCTGAGTTTTTTGAAAGCGAGGGGGTTAGGGGTTTTTGGAGGGTTAATTTAGGGATTTCCTATTGTTTTGGCTAGCTAATTAATAAAGAGAAGTGTCCTCTCTTTCTCCATGCTTGGTCGACGCTAGCTACTATAGAGAGAACTCGACACGCTAGCTAGTAAGCAAATGAAGGAACCATTAAGTACTGAAGATCGTCATGAACATATAGAGATAGAAGTGATCGACCTCTCTTTCTCCCAGAGATGGGTCGTATAACAAGTTTTCGTATATATATCCGACGCTACTAGCTACATATATAAAATATAATATCTCTTACAATCCCTAACATCTAATGTCCAATTGCAGATGGCATTCTTAGTCTTTATTTATGACGTGGTCAAGAAAGAATCCCGCCAATTCTTCTTGAATTGCTCGTATGTGATCATGTGGTAGGAGTTTATCCCGGCCACATCTAACTTGCAGAAGGGGGTCAATACGTATATATGGTAAGAAAATAAAATTTTGAATATTATTGCTTACGCACTTGAAATTGTTTTTCAGAGTAGCCCCGCTTAGAGGTCGTCGCGTTGTAGATGAACTCACAAACGTAGTATCCACAAAAATTATTCTCGGTTTCCTGCCACAAGCACTTTACAAGAAATAGAGTTCAATCAAATGGATAATCAAGCATGACAAATGGTATTGATGAAACTAGAATCAATGGGAGATGCGCGGAACTAGCTAGTAGTACTTACTTTCGGGTGTGTAAATCGAGCTCCCCCGGCAGTGCCGGAACAATTGCTGTGAACTCTTTCCTAACCCTGCTAGACAAAGAAAATAATTACTTGATATCACGAAATGAACAAAGTTGCTGATATGATGCGATAATGATCGATTGAACTTACTTCTAGAGCATTTCAGTCATGTCCGCATATTCCTGGGGATCTTTTCGTTTCGAGTCTAAGACTATTACTACTCCCCGCTCAAACTTAATCTCTAATAGAATAAAGTGGAAACTGGGCACGCATGCATAACTCAACAAGTACATTGTAGCAAGTTGAAGTTGCACAAGACAGTAACACTCACTTGAAGTTGTAAGTAAAGAGTATTGTCCTTTTGTTTTGATTTTTAAGCAACGATTGTAGCAAGTTGTCCTTGGTTTGTGTGGCATTCTTTTGAACCGTATACTCATGTATGATATTTGGGTTAATGAACCCAATGTCATAGATTTGTGATTTTTTGCATTCGACGATTTTCAATCTGCATAATATAGTGAGGATAATTAGATATACATGCAATGAAAGAGCTAAGCTATATATATAGAGAGACTTAATTACAAAAGTAGTACTTACAGACAGTAGCAAGTCACGATTGTTTTATCGAGGGACTTTTGATTGTATAACTGGAATATCTCCTAAAAATCAACATTCAACAGGTCCATTCCAATGAGGTCACGCTCCTATTTAACTTACAGTATCAAATAATCCTTCCCAGACTCGCGGCAGGTTTTCATGTACCATTCATTGAATTTTCGCATCATCGTTGTTAGAGAAGGATGATCAGGTTTGACGAGAATCCGCCCGTGCCGGTAACGGAATTCGTCCACCTCCAACGGCTTGAACTGTACATCATCGCTCAGGTAGTCACCAAGTTTGGTACTGAGCACCATCCCCCGATGATTAGCGACGATATCGCTAGACACCTTGAGGGGGGGCACGATTGGTTTGCCAGTTCGCCGAGCTGGGGAATTTTTTTCCCACTTCTTCGTTTTGCTAACCTTGCATCACTGGAAGTACGTCCCGACCGCCGCACATCTTGATACGTCTTTTTAATACATCGGTCAAAGTTGGAATCCGACGGAGGCGGTGGTGGTTGTTTTAGGGCATCGATAGTGCGCATCGTTTTCACCGGAACTATCTTCTCCTTCAGAGGTGGAGTTTTCTTTGCAAAATGGGCCCTCAATTCGGCCTGACATATCTCCTCGTTTTCAGACTCGGTCCTCTCATATGGTAAATTTGCCAGAGGCTTGAGAGATGGACCGTATCTGTATCCCCTCCTGCCTATGCTTTTACTGCTAGCCGCCAGAGCGGTGGCAGCTCGCTTCCGTCGTTGCTTACTAGGTGCCGGAGGAGCCAGAGCGGTGGCGTCTGTCTTCCGCTGTTGCCGACGAGGCTGAGGAGGAGGCGTACTGCTCCGACTTGCCGGAGTAGGCGATGGAGGAGGTGGAGTGCCCTCACCTGTCGGAGGATCCTGAGAAGGAGGCGGTGTGCCCTAATCACTCGCCAGAGGAGGAGGAGGAGGAGGCGGAGGGCCCTGATTCGGCAGAGGAAATGGAGGAGGCGGAGGCGTCCAGTTTGGAATCTTCATGTACTCCTTCTGCCATAGACATGTACTCCTCACGGCACGAACCAGCTTATTCTCTCCTTCACCTGTAGAGTAGTCAAGCTCGAGCTCCTCAAATTCCTTCATTAGTTCATCCACCATCACAACAACATAGCCATGTGAAAAGTTCCGTTGGGTTGAGGAGGTGCAACAGAGCCAACAATCGCTTTGAAAGTGAGGTTCCGACATTTTGTCATAATCTCGCAATGTTGAGCCTCTATGATAGTATCCACGTGGTAGCTAGTAGACGTGAAGTCGGGCTGAATGGGCTCCGTGGAAGCGATGCTGCTTCTCCACTGAGATGGCGGGGTAGCTTCTGGGTAGCTTCGTGCCCCTGAGATGGTTGGTCGGCAGGTCGCTAGCTCTCAGCTTCCTCTAGCTTTTGTAGTCTTGCATTGAGCTTCTGAATTTCGCTCAGCTCTGCTTTCCTCTTTCTCTCCCGGATTCTGTAACCGCCTGCGTCAGGAAACCCAACCTTCCATGAAACGGAGCCTAGTGTGCCTCGTGTTCGTCCAGGGTGCTCAGCATTCCCTAGGGCCTCAGTCAGCTTGTCCTTCTCTCTGTCAGGAATGAACAACCCTTCCTGTGCTGCGGTGATATACTTCTGAAGCTTGTTCGTGGGTATTGCAAGTTGCTCGTTCGTCCAACGGCACTTCCCTGTTTCAGGGTCCAAAGTTCCCCCAACCCCGAAGAACCAAGTCCTTGAACGGTCCGGCCAATTCAATGTCTGTGGTATGACCCCTTTGGTAATCAGGTCATTCTCAGCTTTGTCCCACAACGGTCGGGCTTTGAGGTATCCACCTGACCCCGTGTGATGGTGATACTGCTTCTTTGGAGCATTGAGCTTGTTTGTCTCTAACATTTTCTTACTCTAGTCTGATGTCTTGTAGTCCACAAATGCGGGCCAGTAATCTCTTATCTTCTCAAATCGGCCGATGAGTTCTAGAGTCTTCCCTTTCTCGACAAACTTTGATTTCAACTCATTCTTCCACCTCTTGAATAGATCAGCCATCTTCTTAAGATCACACCATTGACCAGTGGCTCTATAACTGGCTTATTCGGATCCTCCTCTGGTGGTAGGGTGAAATTTGCCTTCAGCGCGGTCCAAAGATGATCTTTCTATCTATCGGTGACATAATCACCTTCAGGGGTGTCGTCCTTAGGCTTATTCCATTGCTTGATGCTGATCGGGATGTTGTCCCTAACAATAGCTCCACACTGAGCAAAAAATGCATTCTTGGTCCGCTTGGGTTCAATCGGATGGCCATCGTTCACGAGTGCTGTGATCGTGAACTTTTCATCCTTGTGCAACCTCTTCTTTGGGCCTCGTCTTGCTACCGAAGTTTGGTTCGATCCGGATGGCTATAAAAGAAGAAAGAAGAGTGAATTAATATATGTACATACCAAAAACAATTAATGCATCAGTTAGCTAGTCAGCATAGGCTTAATTAATATATATACCTCGCCGGACTTTGCAATAGCTCCTTCCTCCGATCGGTCACCGGAGCCGTCATCATGGTCTCCTTCGTCCTCCGGCATTCAGTCACCGGAGCCATCATGATCATGTCCTTCCTCCTCCATTGTTCGATCACCAGAGCCGTCATAATCCTCTCCTTCCAGACCATCGGTGTCATTGAGAAACGACAAGATATCACGTCCGCCGTGGATTATGTCCCCCAACAACTGTTCTTGTTCTTCGTCTCTTGGATTCATAGTTTCTGCAAATATTACAACATGGCAATTAATATACAAACATGAATGTCCGACGTCCGGACCGCCTCTGTCATGAATGTCCGACGTCCAGACTGCCTCTCTCATGAATGTCCGACGTCCGGACTGCCTCTCTCATGAATGTGCAGAAAATTGTCCATATTTTTCCTGATCTCATATACCCTTCTATATGTCACATTGTCTAGTGTCAAAGGATTCAAGAAAACCAAGGCTTCATCATTAGACGGAAGTAACAGGCACATAATGGTACGAAGCTCTATGAAATTGTTTTGTAACGGGGTCCCGTATAGGATAATTAATTAGCTTTTTCATACGAAGTTCAGCAAGAGCCTTCCGAATATCTCTATTTGGAAGGCCTTTGCTGAAATTCGTACCAAAAAGTGAATTATTCTATCCGGGACCCCGTTTCAAAACAACTTTGAAGAGCTTCGTAGCATCATACGCATGTTAATTCTGGCCAATGATGAAGCCAAGTATTTCTTCAATACTTTGATAGAGAACGTGACATATAGAAGAATATATATATATAGATGATATGAGAAAAAATTGGATCAACTTGTGCACATCCATAATGGGGGCATTCTTGATAAATCTATGTTACTCGAGTTTTCTTCATTTAACTTGGTAAATTTGGGTGGTCTCAACAACGCTTCTAGGGTTTGGGGTGGCCTTGACAACACTTCTAGGGTTTGTGGTGGCCTCGACAACGCTTTTATAGTCCCGATTTGAGTGGCCTCGAGAGTTTATCTGGTAGGGACGGGGTAGATCGGCAATGACGCTCTTTCTTCTAGGGTTTGGGTGGCCTCGATAGTTGGTTGGGTGAGCGGACCGCCTCTCTCTCATGCATGTACGATGTCCGCTCTCATGTCGAAGTTATTGGGGAGCAGATAGATCGACAATGACGCTTTTTATTCTAGGGTTTGGGTGGCCTCGATAGTTGGTCGGGCGAGCGGACCGCCTCTCTCACTCATGCATGTCCGACATCCCTCCTCATGTCGAAGTTATTGGGGAGGGGGTAGATGGACAACGGTGCTCTTTCTTCTAGGGTTTGGGTGGACTCGATAGTTGGTCGGGGGAGCGGACCGCCTCTCTCTCGTGCATGTTCGACGTCCCTCCCCGAACAAAAAAATTAATACACATATGAAGAAAAAAATACATATATGTACAAAAAAATAATACAATATGAACATCCATAAATACATATAGACACATACATATATACATTATACATATAAACAAAAAATTCATCACATAAAAAATGAACAAAAAATACAAGGGGTGGCGGCGGCGGCTCACATTGGGGGCGGCCAGCAAGGGCAACGGCGAGAGTGGGGGCGGGTTGGGGCAGGGGCGTGGCCGGGGCGACGATAGGGACGGCGTCGGCTAGCGAGGGCGACGGAGGGGGCAGCGTACGACGGAGCCGGCGACGACAGCGCCGATGGGGGCGAAAGGGGTGTAGGGGCGTGCTTGGGGGGCGGCTGACGGCGTCGGCGTGGACTCAGGGACAGGGCAGGGGCACGGGCGATGGCGATGGCATGGGCGGTGGACGGCATCGGCGTGGGCTCGGGGGTAGGGCAGGGGCACGGGCGACGGTGACGGCGTCGAGGCAGCCTGTCGGCGTCGAGGAGGTCGGCATCATCGAGGGGAACTGCGAGGAGTGTTGCATATATACACACACACCATTGGTCCCGGTTGGTGGCACCAACCGGGACCAATGCCAACCTTTGGTCCCGGTTGGTGCCACCAACCGCGACCAAAGGTCTCTTTTCGGCAGCCCAAAGGGCGGGAAGCAGAGACCTTTGGTCCCGGTTGGTCGCACCAATCGGGACTAAAGGTGGGCATTGGTCCGGGTTGGTTCCACCAACCAGGACTAAAAGTGGGTATTGGTCGCGGTTGGTTCCACCAACCGGGACCAATGGCCTTGCACAACGGCGTGGTGGGAGTTTAGTCTCACCTTGCTAGTGGAGACTGTGCCGCACCTGTTTATAAGGCGCGGTGCGCATGATCCTTCGAGATCCTCTCTAAAGCAGCCTTACGGGCCTAACCACTCTGTATCTACCTATGGGCCTAGTGGGCCTTATGTGGGCCTGAATCCTAGACCAATTAGCTGGTTGGGTTTCTAGTCGTATTCACGCCATGGTGGCCTAGTAGGCGGCATATTTTTATTTTTTTCCAGTATTTTTGTTTTGTTTTTTGCTTTATTCATTTTTTTAAAATTTTCCAGTATTTTTCTTCTGTTATTTTAGTTCACTCTTTTTAACAAATAAATACTTTGATAATTTTAGTTGCATAATTTCCATTATTTTGTTTTGTTTCTTGCTCTATTTATTTTTTGCTTTATTTATTTCCGGTGTGTTTTATCATTATATTCTTTTTTTATTAATGTTTTGAACAAAAAATACTTTGATAATTTTAGTTGCATAATTTTTATATAATTATAGTTTCAAAAATACTAGAGGTTTATAAAAGCTTTTTAGTTGATTCTTTTTTGAACTCCACTCCCATGATGTTTTGAAAGAAATTAAAAAGCACTTCAAACGAACTCTGACAAGGTTGAAAATTGGCATGGTATAATCATTTCACCCACATAGAATGTTCTCAAAAGTTGAGTGGGTTACGGCAAAAACTGGATGCACTTCGTGTCCAAAATGGACAATCTCTTTCTAAGTATCATGGTTTCGGACGAAAACTCATCTGTTACAAAGGGATTTCATTTTGTGAACTTATTTGAACTCCATACTTTTTGTGTGTCAAAATGCACCATTCAAAGCCACATCATCAAGTTTCAACCTTTTCTGACTTCATTTGGTATTTTTCATGCACTTACTGATTTTTTTGAGCTAAATGACCCTGAAATTGAAAAGTACTTCAAATGAACTCTGAAAAGGTTGAAAGTTGCCATGGTATTATCATTTCACCCACATAGCATGTGCTAAAAAGTTGAGAGGGTTACAACAAAAAATGGATGCACTTCGTGTACAAAATGGACAATCTGTTGCGAAGTATCACAGTTTTGGATGAAAACTCATCTGTTACAAAGGGATTTCATTTTTTGACCTCATTTGAACTCCAGACTATTTGTGTGTTCAAAATGCACCATTCAAAGCCACATCATCAATTTTCAACCCTTTCTATCTTCATTTGGTATTGTTCATGCACTTAATGATTTTTTTGAGCTAAATAACCCTGAAATTGAAAAGCACTTCAAATGAACTCTGAAAAGGTTGAAAGTTGGCATGGTATCATCATTTCACCCACATAGCATGTCATAAAAAGTTGAGAGGGTTACGGCAGAAACTGGATGCACTTCGTGTACAAAACGGAAAATGTCTTTCGAAGTATTAAGGTTTCGGAGGAAAACTCATGTGTTACAAAAGGCATTTCATTTCTTCACATGTCACTGCAATGGTATAGTTGTGGAGAGAAATTCTTCACTTTTCTTTGCTTGTGTCCTTTGCTGATTGCGCCGTAACCATGGATAATCATCATTGTTTAACAGGGTACTTGGGTCAGCCTTGAATTTGAAGAGAGGAATTTCAGGAAACTTGTCATAATCTTCAGACATGTCTGTCTTGCCCTCCAATCCCACGATGTCTCTTTTTCCTGAAAGAACTATGTGGTGCTTTGGCTCATCATATGATGTATTCGCTTCCTTATCTTTTCTTTTTCTCGGTATGGTAGACATGTGCTTCACATAGAAAACCTACGACACATAATTGGGTAGGACGAATGGTTCGTATGTGTACCCAAGATTGTTCAGATCCGCTATTGTCATTCTGTACTGTGGGTCTTCCTATACCCCGCCCCTTTACATGTTGACCCATTTGCACTGAAACAAAGGGACCTTCAAATCATGTCCATAGTCAAGTTCCCATATGTCCACTATGTAACCATAATACGTGTCCTTTCCCCTCTTGGTTGCTGCATCAAAGCGGACACCGCTGTTTTGGTTGGTGCTCTTTTCATCTTGGGAGATCGTGTCATATGTATTCCTATTTATCTCGTACCGTTTGTAAGTTAATACAGTCGAAGATGTTCTCCTGGCCAACGAGTACAGCTCATCAGAAATAGTGTTGTTACCCATGAAACATGTTTGCAACCAACTACCAAAAGTCCTGATGTGTTCATATGTAATCCAGTCGTCACACTGCTCCGGGTGTTTGGAGCGCAGAATATTCTTGTGTTCATCGACATACGGGGTCACCAAGGTGGAATTCTGTAGAACTATGTAGTGTGCTTGAGACCAAGAATGCTCGTCTCTACTGTCGTCGTTTTCTCATGACAGATGCCATGGGGTGGCTTATCGTAAGTGGTTGGGGCCGGAGGATGCCGACGGGCTCCGGGCGTGAGATTGGACACAAGCGGTGGTGACACACGATGTACCCAGGTTCAGGGCCCTCCGTGGGAGGTAACACCCCTAGTCCTGCTTGGTCTAGTTGGATGGAAGGTTATGTGTACAAGGATGCTCCTAGAGCTATGTCTAGATGAGGAAGAAGGAGCAGACGACTCGTCTTCCTCTGCCACTAGAGAAGGGAATGAGAGTTTCGTGGGTCTGTCTGAGCGACCATCTGTCCATGTTGCAAGGGGGGCTCAGGGTTTTTTATAGGCTAACCCCCCGGCTCTTACAATATGCTTAAAGTACCAAGGTGGGGGGACCCGGCTGGCAATCTCTCCGGCTGGTCAGAGGGTCCCACCACTTGCGCCGTCCTGTCGTGGGTGGGGCCCGCTAGCCAAGTGGTCCCATCTCCCGTTGGGGCCCGCCAGCCGGCTCTGCGATTGGCCCTTGACCACCTGCCGCAGCACGGGCCGCCCGGGGGAGCGTCTTCTAGCGCCAGCCGGCCGAAGTCTCCAGTACGGCCGGCGGCACTGTAGCCACGCCGGGGCAAGTAATCGAGTGGAGAGGGCATGTCGGCACTGTTCCCCTGCCCGGTCGCGCTCACCGAGGTCAACACCCGGGACAGTTGGACTGTAGCCATGCGCTGCGGTGCGTAAGCGGCCACTGTAGCCACGGACAGAGGGATGGGATGGGGCACGTCCGTCCCAAAGTCAACGGAAGAGCCGGCCCGTGGGCAGCCAGCCACGCCCAGCTGGCTACATAGTTTTCCTTCGAAGTGAAAGGGAGAAGACCCCGTTGCTTTGGCCTACCTAGGGGTAAGAACCTTGTCAGTTGCCCCCGAAGACGGTGGGGGCCCGCGTCTGGCGGACGGTGGGGAGCCGGCGGCTTCCCTACAACGCCACCCGCCTCCGGCTCGAAGGCAAAGGGGCAGCCGGGTCAGCCGTTGGATCCGACACCTTGGGTTCCGGCGCGCCACCTCGGGACCCGCGCTGACACACGGCACGCCACGCGGAGTAATGATGCCGCGGGTCCCGCGCACACGGGGAGACGGGACGTCACCCAGGCCTAACCCGACAGGACCCAGGCGTAGCCCTCGTAGGCCTTGGGGTGCAGTTCAGGATCCTCTGCGCCTCGAAGCGGCCGTTATGCCCTGGGGCCACCCACGTGCATGGAGTTTCCGGGAGGAGTGGGCACAAACGATCCCACGTTCCCCGGTCATGGCCTCCCCTATAAAATGAGAGAAAGGGTAGGGCGCGGAGGTATCCGCGCCCCACTTGCCTCCTCGCTGCCCTTCGTCATCGCATCTTTCCTTCCCTCGCACGCCGTCACACCTGAGCCCGCGCCCGCACCAGTGCCCGCACACCGCACTGCCACCGCGATGGCCGATGGACGCGGAGGCAGTTCGGCTTGTTCCTTCGTGGTTGAGGCGGACATCGCCCAGTTGCGCTGCGCGCGCATGTTGCTGTCGGCGGAGCAGGTGGCCGCACGTGTGCCGGGCGAAGAGATAGCACCGGCACCACAGCCAGGGGAACACGTCGTTTCCTCTGGCACTTCTCCCGGGGCTTCGGGATCCCGGTGACTCTCTTTTTCCGTCTTCTGCTCGCACCTTTGACCTCCAGCCGCACAACCTCGGACCAAATTCAATTTTGTACCTCTCCGCCTTCGTAACGTTGTGCAAGGGGTACCTCGGTATCCTTCCTTTCATTGTTCTTTTCAATGCCCTCTTGTATCTCAAACCTCTGAAAAGCGACGCCTGCGGGGGCATGGTGGTGTGCTGCCGTGGTGTTCCTTGCTTTCCTCCTCTTTCCCTTATCAATTAGCTCAAGGGGTGGCACCGGACATTCTTCTACGTGAAGAACGTCGACCCAAGGACGGACTACATCCGGCTGTCGCCGTTTGAGAACCGGCAGTCCTCTCAGCAGAACTGGCTGGGACCTGCCTCGTGCCGCGTGGCCTTGGACGAGCTTGCCTGGCTCACACAACTGAAGAGCGGCACGGGGTGGTCGCCGCTGATGTGGTGGCGGCCTTCGTCTCGCGATGGGTGTTGCCCCTCCAGATGTCACAACACCGGATCTGTGACATGTCCGGCCGGGACGACCCCTGTCGGCAGTCCACCGTCGAGCTGACACTGGCTCAGGTGGCGAAGCAGGTGAACGTCCTCACGACGTTCAACCTGAAGCCCGCCTCATGGTCCTTCAGCATGGAGCCGTACGACTGCATCAACTGGCCTCCCCTGGTGATTTTTTACGTTGAGGCGGCTCTTTCTTGTTTGGTATTCCCTAGCCGGCAGCCGGCTGGAGAACTTACGTTGAAGTGCTGACCGCAGCTGCTGGTGTGACAGAACATGCTGGACGGCCCGCACCCGTAGATCTTCGAGGCGGAGTGGGTGGACTCTGACTCTAGAGACTTCCAAACGGGAGGCCCCTCGAAAGAAGGAGTGGACTCCTCGAGAGGAGCCGACGAGCCGACGGATCCGTGTGGCGGTGCTCCTGGCGGGGCCAGAGGGTCCGGCGCAGCCAGGGAACCCAGCGGAGCGGGTGAGTTCCCTCTTGCCCCCTCCATCAGGGACTGGGCGGATGACGACGGTTATGATGATGATTTGATGATCTTAGACGGGCCTCCTCCCGTAGCACACCAGGACCGGAGGAGCGAGGAGCGACCAGCTCGAGGCCCGGCAGCCAAAGCGTCCGGCCGCAGGAAGAGGCCGGCTCAGAAGGGGTCAGCGGCTCCGCCGCCCGGCCCGAAGCGGGTGAAGGTGGCCGCGTGGAAGCCACCGCCACGCGCCAAGCAGGCCCTGCCACTTGTTATTGCGTAAGTTCTTTGTCGTTGTGAAAGTTTTTGCTTCTGCCTTGCGAGCCGGTTAACGACCGGTTCTTGGATGCTGAAGTGACCCCATCGAGCTCCCAGATGAGGAGCCGGCGGGGGAGACGACGGAGGCCGCCAGCCGGCTGGCCTGCGAGCACGCGGTCACCCAGCGGGAGGAAAAGAGGAGGCTCGCAGAGCTGCGAGCCTCCCGGTCTGGCACGCGAGGAGGGGACGCGCACGCGAGGAGGGACCGGAGGCGGAGGGGGTCGGCGAAACCCCCACAGGCATCGAACTCGACAGTGGGGTCCACCCGCATGTCCACGCCTCCATCAAGCGAGCCGTGGGGGGCGGCCATGGACCAGCCAACGCCTCCGCCCACGCAAGAAATTGCCCAGGCGAGGGAGGCAACAACGGAGCTAGCTCCCGAGGCGACCCGACCTGAGTTGCCAGAGGTGACCCCGCCTGTGGCCGAGCCGGCCTGGGTCGAGGTACCTGAGGTCCCGGCGGCCCTGGAGGCGGCGTCGGCCGTAGAGGAAGAGGCGAAGGCCATGGAGGTGGAGGTGCCTTTCAGCGCGACCGACGCGCTGAAGCGGCCGGGAGAGGAGGCGGCTGAGGCACCGGGCGGGGGGGCGGTAGGAGGCGACTCCTGGCCCCTTGCCGTCATCAACCCACCCCTGGCGGCTGGAGCCACGGTGAGCCCGGGCTGCAGCGGCGGCCGGGCCCAGAGGACCCTACGGTCGATGCAAGAGGACGCCCGGGACTGGAAAGCGATGGCGAGCGTGCCAGCCCTACCGGCCCCCTAGGCAGGCGGCCCGGTCCCATCCTTTGCGGACTTGGGAAGTGTCCTGGAGCGGTGCCGGGAGGAGCTAGCCCGGTTTGCGGAGGCGGCGGACGTCGCCCTTCACTATCCATATGTAAGCCGACACTTTTTCCTTAGAGATTTTAGTGGGGGCGCACGAGCGCACCCTCTGGGTGTATCCCCCAAGATGCGGGCAAGCTGACCGGCTGACGGGCAGCCGGGCCGGATCTCCTTTGAGCATGTCTTGACCTTTGCCCCCCTTTTTTGCGACAGGAGGGAACCTCTCTTCGGCAGAAGCTATTTGATGAAGCGGTCACCATCCACGACCGCGGCAAATATGGCTTCTACAGCCTGGAGGAGGAGCTGGCGCGCGTGCAAGGTGGGTTGCACTTTGTAGGAGCGACATATAGCCCCAGGGAGTCGGCTGACGTTGGTTGTGTCTTACAGGTGAGCTGGCCACCCTCCAGGGGGAGAAGATAGGACTTGTCACCGAACGGGACCGGCTGGTGCGAGACGTCCAGGCGGTCACGCAGGAGATGGACCGGCTGGCCGTGCTGCTGGTCGACGGGGAGGCTGCCCGGGACCGGCTCAAGGCCGAGGCGGCAAAGGAGGTGGCGGCCCGGGCGGCGGCCGTCAAGGAGATGGCTGAGGCCACCCTGAGGACCGCCGCCCTTCAACGCGAGGTGACCCGCCTTGAGAAGACGCTCGAGGAGGTCAAGGGTTCCCTCACCACCTTGGAGGCGACCCGGAAGTCAGAGCACGAGGCGGTGGTCCACTTCGCCATTGGGGTGGACGATGGGATCGAAGGTAGGTTCCCGTCTCTCTCTTTCCCTAGCCGGTTGCTCTTCCCTTTACCGTTTCTCGTGTTTCATCTTGCTTTTTCTTTTTTTCTCTTCTTCTTCCATCTAGGGCATTTCCTGGAAACTATCGTCGCGCTTCGCATGCCGTTGAGGAGCACCGGGAATACCTTTGGGACTGCGGTCGGTCCATCGAGGAGCATGACGCGTGGGATCGCCGTCGAGATGCGGATGACCCATCTTGAATGGAGTGTGGAGTAGCTCAAGACCGCCGGCAAGGAGGTCATCGCCGCGCTGTGGCCGGGACACGGGGGAGCTCCGACGCATCACGTGGCTCAGTGGCTGGAGCACGCTGTCCCCCGCCTCGAGGCCTGGAAGGCATCAGCTGCCCGAGCGGGGGCGGAGATGCCCGAGCTGTACCGTGGCATGGACCTGGGCAGGCTGGACACCATGCGGGACGTGCCGACCGCAGACCAGGAGGCCCGTGAGCCGGCCCTTGTCCAGCGGGCCAATGAGCTTGCGTCATACGTTGACGCAGACGAATTCCTGCCAGCCCTTGGCGAGGATGGCGAGCTGTTACCCGAGGACTCCTTCGGCATCCCTCAAGGTCCGGTGGATGACAAAGTCGCCGATGAGAGCACCGACTCGAGCGGCAAGACGGTCGAGACCGAGGAGCCCACCTCGAAGGATAAGGAGGCTGACCCGAAGACTGCGACCACCTCCGAGGCGAGGACCGAGCCGCCTCCCGACGTGCTGGTTGGGTCACGCCGGCTGGCGACGTGCCGGTGGCCTAATCTCCCGGGCATCTTTTTTATCTTTTTTTCCTGCATGTAAAAACTTGAATCCACCCATTGGGGATGTTTGTGTAATGAACCGAATGCTGGCCGTGGGCCACTTGTGCCTTAATGTTTATGCCATGAATATTCTGTTGTGTTTGCCTTGTGACTCATACCGCCTTGTGCTTATCCCTTTTCGTCTTCTCGACTCTTTCCATTTCAATTCCTTTTCCCCTTTGGTTTAGCCCGACTAGCCCGCCAGTCGGAAGCCGGTCTGTAGCCAGGACGGGGCATTCGCCTCAGGGGAGCCGGTTCAAAACTTAGGAATCGCGAGGGGGTTTTCGGGATAAGTAGAGCGGCAGAGACGCGGCGATGGTCCGGCTGGGCCCCGAAGGGTTCTTCCTTTGTTTTGACCTTTCGTGTGAGCCAAACCTTGCCGCCCCGTGGCCCCATCAGCCAGACAGCCGGGGCCCGGATCTGTAGCTGGTAAGGGTGGGGAAGTTTGGCCGGCTCACAATACCTAGCTGTTTTTTCAGAGAGGCGCTTCTAGGCCCAAGCGGCTAGCCCCCGGGCTGGGGAGCCGGTGAGTGAGGAACTCTTTTGAAAAAAACGAAACGGGGCGCGCCCCCAGAGCCGACTTGGGGTACCCATTGCATTCATAAGCCCAAAAGGATGGGGATACATACATACATTGATTTTCCTCAGCAGTAAAACAGCGCAAGAGTGTTGCGTTCCATGGGTGCTCTGTCTCTTCTCCGGAAGCATCTCTTTTGCGCTTCTGCAGCTTCTAGGCATCTATCAGGTAGTACGCGTTGTTGTGTAGCGCCTTGCTGATGATGAACGGGCCCTCCCATGGGTAGGACAACTTGTGTTGTTTGGCGGTTCACTGGATCTGTCTGAGAGTCGCCGGATCCGCTTGGTGTGGTAGTGACGGAGCTTCTGCTGGTAGATCGCCGTCCGGCTCAAGGCCCGTTCACAAGCTTCCTCGAGTAGATCAACACCGTCTTCCCTTGCCTGCTTAGCGTCCCTCTCCGTGTATAGCGCGACCCGAGGCGAATCGAACTCGATGTAGGTGGGGATGATCACCTCGGACCCATAAACTAGGAAGAAGGGAGTGTAAGCGGTTGACCGGTTCGGGGTGGTCCTGAGACTCCAAAGGATGGCCGGTAGCTCGTCGATCCAGCAGGCGGTCGACCTTACCAGTGGCATCACGAGCCGGGGCTTGTTGCCTGACAGGATGAGGCCATTCGCCGTCTCGACCTAGCCGTTTGACTGTGGATGAGTGATGGAGGCCAGGTCGAGCGGGATTCCTTGCTTGGAGCAGGAATGCGCGAGTGCGCCCTTGGAGAAGTTTGTGCCGTTGTCGGTGATGATGTTGTGGGCAACGCCATATGTATCGTGATGTCGTCGATGAACCGGACGGCCATGAGGCCGTCCAGCTTCTTGATTGGTCGCGCCTCGATCCACTTGGTGAACTCATCGATGGCCACTAGTAAGTGTGTCATGCCGCCTCGAGTGGTCCTGAATGGGCCCACCATGTCCAGCCACCAAACAGCAAAAGGCCACGGGAGGGGGATGGTTTGGAGGGCCGTTGCCGACAGGTGGCTTTGCGTGTTGAAGCATTGGCAGCCCTCACACTCGTCGACCAATTTCTTGGCGACCTCGAGAGTTGTCAGGCAGAAGAAGCCATGGCGGAAAGCCTTGGCCACTAGGGTCCGGGAGGCGGCATGATGCCCGCACTCGGCCTGGTGAATATCGAGGAGGATATTCAGACCCCTTTCTAGCTCGACGCATCGCTGGAAAACGCCGGTGGTGCTGCGGCAGACGAGCTCGTTGTTGATGATGCCGTACGCCATGGCCCGGTGCGGGATTTGCCTAGCCAGAGCCTCGTCCGGAGGCAGCTCGCCCCGTAGAAGGAACGGTAAGATGGGTTGAGCCCACGAGGGGGCCGCGATGGCGGCCGGCTCGGGAGTCCCCGAGACTGGTTGATCAGTCCCTGGGGCCGGTTCGCCAGCCCTCGGGACCAGCTCGGGAGCCCTCGAGGCTGGTTGGCCAGCCCCCAGGTTTGGCTCGCCGCCCCCCAGGGTCGGCTGGTTGGTGATTATCATGAAGGCCGTGACGCTGGGGCTGGCCGCCTCGGGCGCCGCCGGCTCGATCGGAGCCGGCTGGGCGGCCGACGATTTAAGAGCCGGTGGTGAAGTTGCCAGAGAGGCGGCCGGGGCCGTTGACGAGCCGGCGACACCGCCGGGCCGAAGATTGACTCCGATTCTGGGGAAGGCTTGATCGACGGCTTGAGCAGCCATTCGAGGGAGACGCCGACTGGGATGGCCTGCCGGGTGGAGCCGATCTTCGCCAGCGCATCCGCCGCCTCATTGTCTGCCCGTGGGACATGATGAAACTCACAGCCCTTGAAGGAGTCGGTGACCTGTTGTACGAGGAAGCGATAGCTAGCCATGTTGGCATCGCTGGCGTCCTGTTCACCAGAGACTTGCTGCACCACGAGGTCGGAGTCGCCGAAGCAGAGGATGCACCCGATGCCCATCTCCTTGGCAAGCCGGAGGCCATGGACGATGGCCTCGTACTCAGCCATGTTGTTGGAGGCGGCCAAGTGGATCTGTAGGGCGTATTTGAGCTGATCACCTTTCGGGGAGGAGAGGAGTATGCCGGCACCCAGGCCGGTCCTCATTTTCGAGCCGTCGAAGTGCATGTGCCAATGCGTGGAGTCTGGGGGAGGCAGAATGAACTCCGTGTCCGCCCAGTCGACGAGGAAATCCGCCAACACTTGCGACTTGATGGCAGTTCTTGGCTCGTACCGAATCTCATGATCAACAAGGGCGATCACCCACTTGGTGATCCGGCCGGTGGAGTCCCGACCGCTCATGATCTCGCCAAGCGGGGTCGTGCTCACCACGGTAATGGTATGCTCTTGGAAATATTGCTTGACCTTCTTGGCAGCAAAGTATATGTTGTAGCACATCTTTTGATAGTGGGGGTAGTTCTGCTTGGACGTGAAGAGGACCTCGCTGAGGTAGTAGACAGGTCGTGGACCGGCAGGGACTTGCCCTCCTCCGGCTGCTCGACCACCAGAATGACGGTGATGACACGGGTGGTCGCCGTGATGTAGGCGAGCAGCGGTTCCTTCTCAACCGGCGCGGCCAGGATGGGCGCATGGGTGAGAGCCTTCTTGAGGCCGCGAAAGGTCTCGTCCGCCTCGTTAGGCTAGTCAAAGGCGCACAGCCTCTTGGTTTGACCCGGCTCGATCAGAGCCGAAGGAGCCCGTAGAGGGGCAGGGCCTTCTCTCCTAGACGGCTAATAAACCAGTTGCGTGAGGCGAGGTAGCCGGTGAACTTCTGGACGTTGCGGAGCCGGGTCGGTTTCAGCATGCGCTTGATCATGCTGATCTTCTTGGGGTTAGCTTCAATGCCTGGGGTGAACACGAAGAAACCCAAGAGTTGTCCTACAGGGACGCCGAAGACACACTTTTCCGGGTGGAGCTTTATCTTGTACTCGCGTAAGTTCGCGAAGGTCTCCCGAAGGTCGTCGAGGAGGCTGAAGTGCTTCTTTGTTTTGATGACGATGTCGTCGACGTAGACGTGGAAGTTCCTACCTATCTAAGGCAGGAGGCACTTCTGCATGCATCGTTGCAAGGTGGCGCCAGCATTCTTCAGGCTGAAGGACATAGTGATGTAGCAGTAGGCCTCGAAGGGAGTGATGAAGGAGGTCTTGAGCCGGTCTTCTGGATCCAGCTTGATCTGGTGGTAGCCTGAGTAGGAGTCTAGGAAGGACAGCAAGTCACAGCCGGCCGTGGAGTCGATGACTTGATCGATCCGTGGCAGGGCGAATGGGTCCTTGGGACATGCCTTGTTCAGGCTAGTGTAGTCGATGCACTTGCGCCAGGTGTTGTTGTTCTTCAGTACCAGGACTGGGTTGGCTAGCCAGTCCAGGTGGAATACTTCCATGATGAACTCGGCTGCGAGCAGTCGGGCGATCTCTTCACCTATAGTATGCCGCTTATCCTCGGAGAAGCGGCGCAGGGGTTTCTTGACCGGCTTGACGTCCGGCCGGACATGGAGTTTGTGCTCGGCGAACTTCCTCGGAACACCCGGCGTGTCCTTGGGGCAGCATGCAAAGATGTCCCTATTCTCATGGCGGAAGTCGACGAGCTCGCCTTCCTATTTGTTGTTGAGGCGAGAGCCGATGATGATGCACTGAGTCGGGTTGGTTGGGTCGAGTGGGATTTGCTTGGTGTCTTTGGATGGCTGGAAGGAGGCCTCGTTGGTGGACTGCGAGGGTGGAGCCGTCACGGCCGGCTGGCTGGCAGCAAGGGCCACGAGCTGTCGTTTCTCCTCGGCGATCTCTAGGGCCTCCGCCAGCCCGCTACCGTCTCGAGCGCATTCGAGCGACATCTTGTAGTCGCCCTTGATGGTGATGATCCCCTTGTGGCCCGGCATCTTGAGATTGAGGTAAGCATAATGGGGGATCGCCATGAAGCTGACAAGAGCCGGCCATCCCAACAATGCGTGGTAGGGGCTCACGAGGTCCACGACCTCGAAGAGCACTAGCTCGCGGCGGAAATGGCCGGGTACACCAAAGAGGACGTTGAGCGTGGTCTTGCCGACAGGGGAGTAGGACTTCCTAGGCACAATGCCAAGGAAAACCGTCCGGCTCGCCTGCAGGTCTTCTATCTTCAGCCCTAGCTTATGCATTGTGTTGAGGTAGAGAATGTTGATGTTGCTGCCACCATCTATCAGCACCCGCGAGAAGCGGCCGGCTCGCTCCTTGGTGGCGATGGTGGGGTCGAGGACCAAGGCGTAGCTGCCTGGATGCGGCATCACGGCAGGGTGATCGGCCTGGATCTAAGTGCCCGGCTTCTCCAACTAGTGCATGAATTGGGGAGTTGCCAGCATGCTGGCGTTTACCTCACGGCGGAGCAGGCGCTGAGCATGTTTTCCCGTCCCTTCACTGGTGAAGATGATGTATCAACCGTCCTGGTTGGGGAACTGGTCGATCAGACGACCGTCATTCGGAGCCATTGCCGGCGTCGGGGCGGCCGCTTGGGCTGGGGTCGGAGCGTGCGCCGGCGGCGCGGGAGGAGCCGGAAGGCCATCCCCCGGGGCCAATTGCTGTGAGAAGCTGCACTGCCGGAGCGTGTGCGTAGAGGGCTTGGCCCCTGAATGGTTCTTGCAGGGGAGATCAAGCATTTGCTCGAAGGTGAGCTTCAGCTGCCAGGTAGCCTTGCCGGTGCATTGCAGCTGGCTAGAAGACTGGGCAGCTGGCTCCCGATCCTCGACGGTATTGATCAACCGGGTCCCGTAGCGGGGATCCGGCTGGTCGTTCTTGCGCTTGTTGTTTTGCGGCTGCCGGTTGTCGGCAGCCGACGGGTCCTGGCCGGCGGCGTCATTGCCTTCGTGGGCGGGGTTGTCTTGACCTGGATGGCCGAATCTGCCATGGCGTATTTGTTCGCCTTGGTCATGAGCTTGGCGAGCGTGGACGACTCAGAGCACAGGAGCTTGTGCTTGAGAGGGATGTCATCCCGGCAGCCCTCGATGAAGTACTGCACGGCTTGGACCTCGTGCACCCCCTCGTAGGAGGTGCGGAGCTTGGTCCACCGGGTGAGGTAGTCTCGGAGGGATTCGTCCGGGCCCTGAACACACATGGAGAGTTCATGGGGACGGCCAGGCCGCTTGTAGGTGCAGGTGAAGTTACGGACGAAGGCCTCCTCGAAGTCTGTCCAAGTGTCGATGTTGCCGGCCGCAAGGCTATGGAGCCAGGTGCGGGCCGAGCCGATCAGCATATGGGGGCGTAGCGAACGGCTACGCGCTTATTCCCCCTAGCGATGCCTATCGCGGTGATGTAGTCTATCAGCCAGTCTTCGGGTTTGGTGGGCCCATTGTATTTTGGGGTGTCCCTAGGGAGCGTGAAGCCGGTTGGGAATGGCTCGATGCGAATTCGGGGGCCGAAGCAAGCCGGACCAATCGAGCCCTCCTCCTCGAGGAGGGCGGATTGTGTGAGTTTGTCGATGCGGTGGCGGGTGTCGTTCTCGTTGCGGGGGTTGCGTGGTCCGAGACGAGCAAAGAGTTCGGGGCGGATGGTGGGTGGCGCCGACTGCTGTGACTCGCGCCGCGGAGGCGGCAAGTGCCCTTAGCTGTGTCGGCTGCCAGATGCTGGTGCTTTGTGGTAGCAGTTCCTGGGGGCCTTCATTGGCGGCGCCACCCGTTGCGAGCAGATACTTCTGCGCATCAGCACCATCGATGAGCTCCTTGATGTCGCGCTCGTGGGTGGTACATTCTTCGCCCTCCAAGATCGCCAATTCCTCGTAGGCCACCTTCAGAGCCCGCAGGTTAGCCGCGGGGGTGTCGTAGATGGGCATTTTGCTGCCGAGGATTTCGGCAACCACGCGGCCGCGGACGCGCACAGCCCTACGCCGGTTGGGCTCAGTGCGAGCCGGGGTGACTACATAGGCATAAGCATACTCCCGTTGTGCCGCCTCCATGCGGCACCGCGTGGCAGCGAGGGCGGTGGCATCGTCGAACAGGATGTGACGAGCTGCCTCGAGATCGTCCACGGCGGCGTCAGGGTTTGCCGTCGGGGCGATCGGAGTGCTCAAGCGCCGGGGGGCCGCACCAAGCGGGTCGTACGTGCCGACGTGGGCGGCGGCAGCAGTAGCCGCGACCCGCGCCCATCTGCTCATGGGACCCGCTGAGCTGAGCCGCAGCGAGTGCGCGCACTGCTGTTGGCGAACCAACGCAGACGAGCATCCCCGCGGGGTACTCGTTAGCGGCCGGATCCTCAGAGTGGCTGAGCCTGCCGAAGCGCTCAGTGAGCGCGTCGACGTCGGCCGTTAGGCCGACGGAATTGCCCGCACGGCGTGCCGAGGTGAGCTCGAGGGAAAACCACCGTGGAATTACGATAAGCCACCCCATGGCATCAGTCGTGAGAAAACGACGACAGTTGGCACCCACCGTGGGGCCATAGGCGGTGCCGGCCGCATTCATGCTCCGGGGGGGACCCCTCGCCATTCCCCGCTGCCGCCGCTCGTCTCGGCGAAACCGTGGGGAGCTTATGGGGTCCTTCGTGGGAGGTAACACCCCTAGTCCTGCTTGGTCTAGTTGGATGGATGGGTATGTGTACAAGGATGCTCCTGGAACTGTGTCTAGAGGAGGAAGAAGGAGCAGCCGACTCGTCGTCCTCTGCCACTAGAGAAGGGAATGAGAGTTCCGTGGGTGTGTGTGAGCGACCATCCATCCTCGTTGCATGGGGGGCTCAGGGGGTTTTATAGGCCAACCCCCCGACTCTTACAATATACTCAAAGTCCCAAGGTGGGGGGACCCGGTTGGCAGTCTCTCTGGCTGGCCAGAGGGTCCTGCCACTTGCGCCGTCTTGTTGTGGGAGGGGCCCGCCGGACGAGTCATCCCATCTCCCGTTGGGGCCCGCCAGTTGGCTTTGTGATTGGCCCTAAACCACCTGTCGTGGCATGGGCCGCCCGGGGGAGCGTCGTCTAGCGCCAGCCGGCCAAAGTGTCAGGTACGGCTGACGGCACTAGACCCACGCCGGGGCAGGTAATCGAGTGGCGAGGGCGTGTTGGCACTGTTCCCCCGCCTGGTCACGCTCACCGAGGTCAGTGGCCGGGATGGTTGGAATGTAGCCACGCGCTGCGGTGCGTAAGCGACAACTGTAGTCACAGACAGAGGGATGGGACTAGGCACGTCCGTCCCAAAGTTAACGGAATGGCCGGCCCATGGGCAACCGGCCATGCCCAGACAGTCGAGGTACCAACTGGCTCCTTGACCAGTCGGCCGGGGCGCCAGCCGGCACGGGCTTGCGCCAGTCGTCCTCCAGCCGGTCAGAGCCAGCCGGTTGCGTAGTTTTTCTTCAAAGCAAAAGGGGGAAGACCCCGTTGCTTTGGCCTACCTAGGGGTAAGAACCCCATCACCTACATATTATTGAGTCCACTCCTAGTGTGCCTTTTCTAGTCAGTCTCCCCTCATACCGCAATTGAGGGAGACAAATCTTCTTAAGGTCAGGAATGAAGTCAACACAAAACCCAATGACATCCTCTATTTGATGGCCCATGGAGATGCTTGCTTCTGGCCTAGCGAGGTTACGAACATATTTCTTTAAGACTCCCATGAACCTCGCAAAGGGGAACATATTGTGTAGAAATGCAGGGCCCAGAACGACAATCTCATCAACTAGATGAACTAGGACGTGCGTCATGATATTGAAGAAGGACGGTGGGAACACCAGCTCAAAACTAACAAGACATTGCACCAAATCACTCCTTAACTTTGGCAGGATTTCTGGATCGATCACCTTCTCAGAGTGCATTGAGGAATGCACATAGCTTCACAATGGCTAATCGAACGTTTTCCGATAGAAGCCCCCTCAATGCAATCGGCAGTTGCGTCATAATCACGTGGCAGTCATGAGACTTTAGGTTTAGGATCTTTTTCTCTGCCGTATTTATTAATCCCTTTATATTCCACGAGAAGCCAGATGGGACCTTCATACTGAGCAGGCATTCATAGAAGACTTCCTTCTCTTCTTTGGTAATAGCGTAGCTAGCAGGACCTTCATACTGCTTTGGAGGCATGCCGTCTTTTTCATGCACGCGTTGCTGTTCCTCCCGTGCCTCCGGTGTATCTTTTGTCTTCCCATACACTCCCAAGAAGCCTAGCAGGTTCACGCAAAGATTCTTCATCACGTGCATCACATCGATTGCAAAGAGGACCTCTAGGTCTTTCCAAAAGGGTAGGTGCAAAAATATAGATTTCTTCTTCCACACGGGTGCGCGTTTGTCAACGTCATTCGGAACAGATAGTCCGCCAGGACCCTTTCCAAATATTACTTGTAAATCATTGACCATATCAAGTATGTGATCACCAGTACGGAGGGCGGGCTTCCTCCGGTGATCTGCCTCACCTTTGAAATGCTTTCCTTTCTTTCGACATTGATGGTTGGTCGGAAGAAATCGACGATGCCCCAGGTACACATTCTTCCTGCATTTGTCCAAATATATACTGTCGGTGTCATCTAAACAGTGTGTGCATGCGTGCTATCCCTTGTTTGTCTGTCCTGAAAGGTTACTGAGAGCCGGCCAATCGTTGATGGTTACAAACAGCAACGCATGTAGGTCAAATTCCTCCTGTTCGTTTTCATCCGACACACGTACACCTCTTCCATTCCATAGCTATGAAAGTTCATCAACTATTGGCCTTAGGTACACATCAATGTCATTGTCGGGTTGCTTAGGGCCTTGGATGAGCACTGGCATCGTAATGAACTTCTGCTTCATGCACAACACAGGAGAAGGTTATACATACATAGAGTCACAGGCCATGTGCTATGCTGGCTGCTCTGCTCCCCAAAAGGAATAACGCCATCTGCACTTAAACCAAACCATACGTTCCTCGGGTCACCTGAAAAGTTGCTCCACTTTCTCTTGATCTTTCTCCACCGCGACCCGTCAGCGGTCTTTTCTGTGCCATTGCATCAACTCGGCATGTTTCAACCATGGTATTATAGGAGCATACCACATCACCTTGGCAGGAACCCTCTTCCCAGTGCGTTGGCCCTCAACATCACTAGGGTCATCTCTTCTGATCTTATACCGCAATGCACCGCATACCGGGCATGTGTTCCATTCCTCGTACTCACCACGGTAGAGGATGCAGTCATTAGGGCATGCATGTATCTTCTGCACCTCCAATCCTAGAGGGCATACAACCTTCTTTGTTGCATACGTACTGTTGGGCAATTCATTATCCTTTGGAAGCTTCTACTTCATTAGTTTCAGTAGCGAACTAAATCCCTTGTCAGATACACCATTGTCTGCCTTCCATTGCAGCAATTACGGTGTGGTACCGAGCATTTTGTTGTCATCTTCGCAATTTGGGTACAACCCTTTTTTGTGATCCACTAACATGCGATCGAACTTAAACTTGTCCCTTTCACTTTCACATTCCCTCTGTGCATCAACAATGACCCGGCGAAGATCATCATCGGGCACATCTTCTGGTTCGTCTTAATCTTTAGATTCCCCCATTGCAGCATGATCGTGTTCAGGGGGAGGGTAGTTGTCGTCATCCTCTTCTTTGTTGTCTTCCATCATAACCCCTCTTTCTCCGTGCTTGGTCCAAACATTATAGTGTGGGATAAAACCCTTCTGAAGCAGGTGGAAGTGAAGGGTTTTAGAGGTGGAGAAAGACTTCGTATTCTCCTAGACAATACATGGACAAGGCATAAAACAATTCTTCTTGTTTGCCTCAGCCCCTTCGAGAAAATTATGCAGGCCCTTAATATACTCGGAGGTGCGTCGCTCACCGTACATCCATTGCCGGTTCATCTGTGTGCGTTATATAATAAAGTGTATTAAAAACCATTACAACATATCATGAATAGAGAAGTGACCAAATTAATAGAAATTCATCATCACATTAAAGCCAAAGTACAATAATGACCAAAATAAATATGTACAGTTCATACATAGTTGTCATTATTGAACAACATAAATATAGCTCTCTAGAGCATCTAATTAAAACATACAGCGAAACTATGTAAAAATTTTAAAAGCAACAACAAATGCAATCATAACCGCTACTAAGGTACCAATGGATCCAATGGCATAATCATACCAAGCCTCAGTATGAATGACATATTTTCTAATCTTTCTAAGCTTCAAGCGCATCGCATCCATCTTGGTCTTGTGATCGTCGACGATATCGACAACATGCAACTCCAATCCCATCTTGTCAGCTTCAGTTCTTTTCAATTTTTCTTTCAAATGATCGATTTCATTTTCAGCTTTAGTTAACTTGTCAAGCAGAATTGCATAGTCGGTATCCATTTCTAGTTCAACTACTTCCTATAGATAAAAACATCTACATCAAGTTGGTGCCATAATTAATTGTCATAGACATTAGATGTGTGAAATAGTTATATAAAAGATAATATACCACATCTAAATCATAGGCTGGCCGAGGGACGACGTGGATGGATGCCATAACCATGGCACTATATAATAACAAACAATAATAAAAGTAAGAAAATCATACGAGTAAGTATATTTTCTTTTAGCAAGAAGATAATATCAAGAGGCTCACCACGCGCGGGTGAGCGAGGACGGTTTTAGGATGGGGACGGGACTAGACGGACCGCCAAACCTAGACAAATCTTGAAGAAAATGAAGTTTGGACAAGGAGCTTCAAGAGGAGAAAGCGTAAGTTTGGCCTGGGCATTTCATCAAACACCTCATGTGCATAGGAGGTTAGCTAGAGCACCACGAAGCTCTCCCCTCACCGGCCAAAAAAATAGAGCAGTGTGGAGTGATGCGCTCGCTAGCGAGGGGGTATATATAGGCATTCCATTGGTCCCGGTTCATGGCTAGAACTGGAACTAAAGGACTCCCTATGGTCCCGGATCTAGCCACGAACCGGGACCAATGGTTGTGGGCCAGGAGCGAGGCACATTGGTCCCGGTTCGTGTCTGGAACCGGGACCAAAGGTTCCAGACGAACCGGGACCAATGCTCCACGTGGCCTGCCCGGCCCCTGGCCTCACGAACCTGGATCGTTGCCCCCATTGATCCTGGTTCGTGACTGAACCGGGACTAATGGGCTGGCCCGGCCCGACCCAATGCCTTGTTTTCTACTAGTGTATGCAGATCCATCAGCTGCTTCATCTGATAGCTGAGAAGGGGATGAGGCTCGGGGGTTTGAAATTTCGCCCAGAAAATCCTCTACTCAACATCCCCATCTCGGGACGCAAAGTGCTTTGCCGCGTCCGTTGCACTCCTAGGGAGGTCCTTCAAGGCGCCTGCGGAACATCAGAACCGTGTATGGAAGGCGATCCTGTTTCCACCGAGTGCACATTGCAGTAAGTACGGTTCTTCCTCAAAGAATTTCCTCTCCATGCGCTTCGATTTGAGTTCGGAGCATAGCATGGATAGCTCGGTCGCTTGATCCTTGGCCTTTTGCTCCAGGGCCTCACACTTACTGCTTGCATCCTGGACCTCCTCACGCACCTCGGCCACTCGAGCATCATTGAGGGAGTCCTTGATTAGGGGGTGATACGTCTCCAACATCTCTACTATTTTTTATTGTTCCATGCTATTATATTATCTATTTTGGATGTTTTTATGCATTAATATGCCATTTTACATTATTTTTGGGACTAACCTATTAATCTAGAGCCTAGTGCCAGTTTCTGTTTTTTTCCTTGTTTTTGAGTTTTATAGATAAGGAATATTAAACGGAGTCCAAACGGAATAAAACCCCCGGAATGATTTTTTCGGGAAAATATGTAAGCCACAAGACTTGAGAACGAAGGCAGACGAGCTTCCACGTGGCCACAAAGCCTACTTGTCGAGGCCAGGGGGCCACCCGAGCCGGGCAGGCTTGTGGGCCCCTAGCAACTCCCCTAACCCTAATCTTCGGCCAATAAATACCCAAATATTCCATCATTATCAAAACGAGCCACGAAAACACTGTTATACCACCAGAAGCCTCTGTTCCCGAGGGATCCAATCTTTGAGCCTTTTCCGATAATCTGCCGGAGGGGGATTCAATCATGGAGGGCATCTACATCAACTCCATTGCCCCTTCGATGATGCGTTAGTAGTTCACCATAGACCTAGGGTCCATAGTTAGTAGCTAGATGGACTCTTCTCTCTATTTGCTTCTCAATACCATGTTCTCATGATCTTCATGGAGATCTATCCGATGTAATACTCTTTTGGAGTGTGTTTGTCGAGCTCTAATGAATTGTGGGTTTATGCTCAGATTATCCATGAATATTATTTGAGTCTTTTATGAATTCTTGTGTACATGATTTCATATCTTTTCAAGTCTCTTTGAGTTATTGGTATGATTTGACCAACTAGATTGGTAATTCTTGCAATAGGAGAAGAGCCTAGTTTTGGGCTTAATCTTGCGGTGTCCTCACCCATTGACAAAGTAGGGGTAGAAAGGCACGTCTTGTATTGTTGCCATCAAGGGTAAAAACATGGGGTTTTCATCATATTGCTTGAGTTTATCCCTCTATTTTCAGCTCTAAAAACCAAAAACACCAAAAATACTTGCTGCATTGTTTCTTACATTTAGTTTTACTTTCCATTCAAGCACTCTATTATAGCTATCTCTACTAGATCTCATCCCTGCAAATAACGGTGAAGGGATTGACAACCCCTTTATAGCGTTGGGTGCAAGAGTTTGTTTCCTTATGCAACTATATCTATTGGTGGCTCGCTTGTATCTCCTACTGGATTGATACCTTTGTTCTCAAAAACTAAGGGAAATACGTATCTACTTTGCTTCATCAAACTGTTCCTCTTCACGGGAAACCAACACATGCTCGAGAAGTAGTAGGGGGTCCTTGGATAGCCGACCTATTTTTTATAGGCTAGACTATTGTTGGAAATATGCCCTAGAGGCAATCATTAATTGGTTATTATCATATTTCCTTGTTCATGCTAATCGTTTATTATCCATGCTATAATTGTGTTGATCGGAAACTCAGGTACATGTGTGGATACATAGACCACACCATGTCCCTAGTATGCCTCTAATAGACTAGCTCGTTGATCAAAGATGGATATGGTTTCCTATTCATGGACACGAGATGTCATTTGGTAACGGGATCACATCATTAGGAGAATGATGTGACGGACAAGACCGAAACTACAAACATAGCATATGATCGTCTAAGTTTATTGCTACTGTTTTCCACATGTCAAGTATATGTTCCTATGACCATGAGATCATGCAACTCACTAACATCGGAGGAGTACCTCGTGTGTATCAAACGTTGCAACGCAACTGGGTAACTATAAAGGTGCTCTACAGGAATCTCAGAGGGTGTCTATCGGGTTGGCATGGATCAAGACTAGGATTTGTTACTCCATGTGACGCAGAGGTATCTCAAGGGCCCACTCGGTAATACAACATCACAATAAGACTTGGAAGCAATGTGACTAAGTGTTATACACGGGATCTTGTATTACGGAATGAGTAAAGAGACCTACCGGTGACGAGGTTGAACTAGGTATGGAGATACAGACAATCGAATCTTGGCAAGTAACATACCGAAGAAAAAAGGTAACATCATATGGGATTAACTGAATCCTTGACATAGAGGTTCGATCGATAAAGATGTTCGTAGAATATGTAGGAACCAATATAGGCATCTAGGTCCTGCTATTGGTTATTGACAGTAGAGGTGTCTCAGTCATGTCTACATAGTTCTCGAACCCGCGGGGTCTACACACTCAAGGTTTGGTGATGTTTCGGTAGTATAGAATTATGTATCGTGGTGACCGAAGGTTGTTTGGGTTTCGGGATGAGATCTAGGAAGTCACGAGGAGCTCCGGAATGGTTCGGAGGTAAACATTGATATATAGGAAGTCCTGTTTTGGTCGCCGAAAAAGTTTCGGGCTCATCGGTAGTGTACCGGGAGTGCCGGTAGTGTACCGGGGGACCTTCGGGAGAGGTATTTCGACCCAAGAGGCTACATGGGCTATGGGAGGAGGTAAACCAGCCCCTGGTGGGCTGGCCGAAGCCTCCTCTAAGGCCCATGCGGCTGGAGTGGTTTGAGAAGGAAAAAATCCAAAGGTGGAGAGGTGGAAAGAGTTTCCAAGTGGAAAGGAGGAATCCTACTCCTAATAGGATTGGAGTAGGACTCCTCCACCTCCAATTTCGGCCAAACCTTGAGGGTTTGAGGCTGACTTATCCCCTCCCTTCCTCCTATATATACTAGAGGATTTAGAGGAAAAAGCTTACCCTAATAGCACGTGCTACCTCTCCTCTAGATCGCAGTTTCCCCTCTAGATCGGTTTTCAGCGGTGCTTAGGCCAAGCCCTGCTGGAATAGCTCCACCACCATCGCCGCACCGCCATCGCGCTGCCGGAGAACTCATATACATCTCTGCTCCCTCTTGCTAGATCAAGAAGGTGGAGATCGTCATCGAGTTATACATGTGCTAAACGCGGAGGTGCCGTCCGTTTGGCGCTAGATCAGAAGGACCGTGATCAAGATCGCGAGACGGATCGAGATGAGAACACGGGACGAATCATGTGAGTTCGCGAGATGGATCGTGATTGGATCGCGGGATAGATCATGATGAGATCGCGGGATGGTCGGCGATTTGGATCGCGAAGATGTTCGACTACACCAACCGCGTTTATTAACGCTTCCCGCTTAGCGATCTACAAGGGTATGTAGATCCACTCTCCCTCTCGTAGATGCTCATCACCATGGATAGATCTTGCGTGTGCGTGGGAATTTTTTTGTTTCCCATGCAACGTTCCCCAACAACTATATGGGCTAGTTACCGAACACTAGAAGATTTGAAGGCCTAGTCTCCATGAAGGAAGCTTCGGGAAGCACGGCTTGTGGTCCACGCTTGATGTAGTAAGTAGGCATGTTTATATCTTCGGCACGTAACTGACCATGTGTAATCCCTAGGCATCTTTGGCATCTATATAAGCTAGAGGGTTTTAGGGTATAGGGATAGAACAACTCATCTAGGGTTAGCTATTCAATCTCGAGGTAGATCAAGTCTGTAACCCCCATCATCAATACAACCAAGCAGGACGTAGGGTATTACCTCCATAGGAGGGCCCGAACCTGGGTAAATATGTGTTCCCTTCGTCTCATGTTATCGTCGATTCTAGTCTAATAGTTCGGGAGCCCTACCCGAGATCCGTCGGTTTTGGCACCGACATTGGTGCTTTCATTGAGAGTTCCTCTGTGAGCAAGATGGAATCGGCGCCTTGCCTTGTCATCAACAAAGAGGTCCGCAACATGGACGCTTTTGCCCCCGGACATATCTTCACCTTCGGCAGTGTTGTGTTGCATGTTGATCCTGCCATCTAGGCCGCGTTGAGAGCTTTGCCCCAGATCGAGAGGTCAGATTCAGAAAACTAGAGTTCTCCATCGACTTTCGGGGTGACTTGACATTAATCGGGCTCGCTGCTTCGCGTGTAGCCTCCGAGGACTCTGAGGATTTAACCTCGAGCCGCTCCCTCGAACAAGCTGATGGGGTCACCCATGGTGATGGGCCGATCTCTTATCCCAGTCCGGCCATTAAGCCAGATGACTAAACACGTGTTCTTGCCAAACACTTCCCATTTCTGGATGTCTTGAAGGTTAACTCCAGGAGTTCTGAACAGCTAGATCCGCTCGGGGCCTCAGCAGTCGATGAGGCCCTAGATCAATTCTCGTCGGTGAAGATCACCGATGATCCAGCCTCGATCTACGCTCGGTCCGATTATGGTGCGGTCCAGGATGAATTTTTTGACACACCGACTAACCACTTGATACCCACCATCGAGGATTTAACCGACATGCTGGACTATGCCTCTGAGGACGCAGAATACATGGATGAAGAGGAATGTGCTCCCATCCCCGTTAACACTGGGAGTTGGGCCGCCACTTCTACATACAATGTCTACATGGTAGACACTCCTGCCACCAATGGAGACACCACGCCTCATAACAACAGCAACAAATCGGGCGATGCGCCATCAAGGCGCAAGAAATCACACAAGTGGTCCAAAAGCAAAAAAGGGAAGAAAAGCTATTATCAGCAATGGGAATGGTAATACCCCCACTTATCATGGCAATTCCGATATCCCCGAGCACCCGTTAGATGGTCTGGAAAGCCCTGAGGACCAAAACAACCTCGATAACATCAATGACTCTGATGGCCATGATTACCTTCCCCCCGTCGAGGAAGAAGATATACCGGAGGCTGATGACTTTTACATCCTTGAGAACCTTCAAGATCAGCAAGAAATCAAGAAACAACTCATACCAACCGCTCACAGCCTAAAGGCTAAAGTATGGCAACTCAAAGCCGATCAAGACAACCTCAATGATCGATGCACGACAGTCCTCTCAGCCGAGGAAGTATACGACACCGGTGTGTCAAACCATCCCAAAAGCTACCCTTAGAGAAGGTTGCTACCGCAATTCAATGATGAACTCACTGATGCTTCGTCTCCAAATTGTACTCCATACGGGAAGCCGGACCGCCCCCCTCGCGGTTGGGACATGATGGTTGATGACACGGGTTATATATCAGCAGTGCTTTGAAGACGGGGTAAGGAGCCATTAGAGCCCAATGACAGGTTCGACCTGCTAGATGACCTGGATCACAAAGCAGGCCGCACAAGATCCATCGATGGATCCACAGAGTACTCGCCCGATAGACGGGGTGGATACACACCATGGTTCAACCAAAACAACAGAATCCAGGAACGCAACTGGCCCCATACAGACGTTGAATATAGCGCGACATAGCATGGGTCAGAGGCGCCGCTCACCCATTGTGCTTCACAGATGAGGTAATGTGGCATCAGTTCCCCGAGGTGAATATAGAACAGTATGATGGGACCACTGACCCAACCGTATGGATTGCGGACTTTCTCCTCCATATCCACATGGCGTGAGGAGATTGTCTCAATGCCATCAAATACGTCCCTCTTAAGCTTAAGGGGCCAGCTCGGCACTGGTTAAACAGCCTCCTCGAAAACTACATTGGATGCTGGGAAGACCTAGAGGATGTGTTCCTCTCTAACTTCCAAGGAACCTATGTTCACCCGTCGGACTCTTCCAATCTCAGCAATGTCGTCTAGAAGCCCGGCGAGCCTGCTCGGCAATTCTGGAATTGGTTCTTGACTAAGAAGAACCAAATCATTGACCGTCCGGATGCTGAGGCCATAGCCTCCTTCTGGCACAATATTCAGGACGAATGGCTGGCTCGCTAGCTAGGCCAGGACAAACCTCAGACCATGTCTGCCCTTACATCGCCCATGACCAGGTTTTGCACGGGTGAAGACAATTGGCTGGCAAGACGCGGCCACAATTACGAAGATCCTGTAGCACCTGAAGCCCGGGATGGCAACTTAAAACCAAAGCGCAAAAAGAATAAGTGTTGGCACAACAATAGCGATGCCGCTGATATGGCTATAAACGCTGGATTCCACAACTCCCGACATGGGCAGCGGAAGAAGCCCCCTAAATGCAATTGTGATGGACCCACTCGGCTGGAGAAGATCATGGAAAGGCCTTGCCAAATCCACGGGTCTTCGGAAAATCCCGCCGACCACACACACCGCAACTGCTGGGTGTTCAAACAGGCCGACAAGATACCACCCGAGGACCAAGGCAAAAGCTCTCGCAGCGAGGACGAGGATGAGCCTCGGGGTCCAGTTGGTGGCGAACAGAAGAAATTCCCTCCCGAAGTCAAAATGGTGAACATGATATATGCTATGTCTTCATCGTATCTATAATTTTTTATTGTTTCATGCCAATATTCGACAACTTTCATATATTTTTGGATGCTTTTCATACTATTTTTGGGAGTAACATATTGATCCAATGACAAGTGCCAGTTCCTGTTTGTTGCATGTTTTTTGTTTCGCAGAAAATCCATATCAAACGAAGTCCAAACGCGATAAAAACTTATGGATTTTTTTGGAATATATGTGATATTTTGGGAAAAGAATCAACGTGTGACGATGCCCGAGGAGGTCACAAGCCTGCTAGGCGCGGCCCACACCCCTGGCCGCTCCCTAAGGACTTGTAGGCACCCCTTATATCGGTTAGAGGTGTCCTTTGGCCGCAAGAAAAATATTTTTATAAGTGAAATCCCCTCACAATTTCATCCCGATCGGAGTTATGGATCTCCGGATATTTAAGAAGCGGTGAAAGGCTAGAATTCGGGAGCACAGAACCAGAAGGAAACAGAGAGAGAGATCCAATCTCAGAGGGGCTCTCGCCCCTCCGCCGCCATGGAGGCCATAGACCAGAGGGGAAACCCTTCTCCCATCTAGGGGAATGTCAAGGAAGAAGAATAAGGAGGGGGGCTCACTCCCCCTCTCTCCCAGTGGCGCCGGAATGCCGTCGGGGCCATCATCGTGATGGTGATGTACTCCAACAACTCTGTCATCTTCATCAGCATTTCCATCAGCTTCCCCAATCTATCTACAACGGTCCACTCTCCCGAAACTGGCTGTACCCTCTACTTGAACATGCTGCTTTATGCTTCATATTATTATCCAATCATGTGTTGCCATCCTATGATGTCTGAGTCGATCTATTTTGTCCTATTGGTTGATTGATGACCAAGATTGGTTTGAGTTGCATGTTTCATAATTTGTGTTGTCCTATGGTGCTCTCCATGTCGCGCAAGCATGAGGTATCCCCGCCGTAGGGTTTGAAATATGTTTATGGTTTGCTTATGGTGGGTGGCGTGAGTGACAGAAGCACAGACCCGAGTAAGTAGGTTGTTTGCGTATGGGAATAAAGAGGACTTGATACCTTATGATGCTATGGTTGGGTTTTACCTTAATGATCTTTAGTAGTTGCGGATGTTTGCTAGAGTTCTAATCATAAGTGCATATGATCCAAGTAGAGAAAGAATGTTAGCTTATGCCTCTCCCTCATATAAAATTGCAATAATGATTACAGGTCTAGTTACCAATTGCCTAGGGACTATTCCACAACTCCTACATCCACTATTCCACACTTGTTAAACGAACTTAGTTGTTTCTTTATCTAGGCAGCCCCTAGTTTTTATTTACGTGTTCTTTATTATCTTGCAAACCTATCCTATCACACCTACAAAGTGCTTCTAGTTTCATACTTGTTCTTGGTAAAGCGAACGTTAAGCATGCGTAGAGTTGTATCGATGGTCGATAGAACTTGAGGGAATATTTGTTCTACCTTTAGCTCCTCGTTGGGTTCGACACTCTTACTTATCGAGAAAGGGTACAATTGAGCCCCTATACTTGTGGGTTATCAAGACCTTTTTCGGGCGCCGTTGCCGGGGAGCAATAGCGTGTGGTGAATATCCTCGTGTGTGCTTGTTTGCTTTATCACTAAGTAATTTTTATTTTCTTTTTTAACTTGTTTTCTATCTTTAGATATGGGTAGGAAACGCAAAATACCAAAAAAATTGTTGTACTTGCTGCTCCAAAAGTTGAGGAACCACTAGTGTTCCGTACCACTGAAGAATATTACTTAGGTCATGTTCGATCGACTTATGCTCACGTTGAAAACCCAAGTAGCTTAGTTGAGGGAAAATCATTAAATGAGCATGCTCATTATGTGCGACACCGCATATCTCAAAAAAGGAAACTCTTGTGGCATCAAATTAATACTTTGTGTTGCTATGCTTGGAATCTATGTGAAATTTATGATTTTACTTGTTGTTCTAAAGAAGCTAAAAAAAACAGCTTCCCTACCAATGTGTGTTTAATGATAATGAAATATTATCCTCCTATGCTAAGGAGGCCTATTACTATAATGATGTTGACCAAATTGAAGAATTTGTTCCTTTGAAGGGTGCCTATGAAATTGCTTATTTCATTGAAAAGTATGATGCTACTCTTTATGAATGTGAAATTTTTGCCATAGTTAAATATTGCTATGAAAACTATGCTTCTAATGATTATGTCAAAGATTTTATTGAAAGAATGACCACTGCTTTGGAAGAGACTAATATTTGACAGGAATCTATGGAAGAAGAAATTGCTGAAACTGTGAGCTCGTTAGATGAAAAAGATGAGGAGGAGAGTGAAGAACAAAAGGAGGAAGAGCGGATTAGCTACCCATGCCCACCTTCTAATGATAGTAACTCTTAAACTCATACATTGTTTAATTTCCCTTCGTGCTTAACGAAGGATGAATGCTATGTCGATTGCTATAACCCCTTGGATTCATTTGAAATATCCCTTTTTGATGAACTTGATGCTTACTATGCTTGTGCCCATGATGCTAATATAAAAGATTCTTATGGAGATGAACTTTCTATAGTTCCTTATGTTAATAATGAAATTGTTTCTATTGCACCCACGGATGATAGTCCTATTATCTTTTTGAATTCTCCCAACTACACTTATCGGAGAAGTTTGCACTTATTAAGGATTATATAGATGGGTTGTCTTTTACTATTACACATGATGATTTTGACAGATATAATATGCATGTGCTTGCTACTCCTACTTTTAATTATTATGAGAGAGGAACTACATCTCCACCTCTCTATGTTTCCAATATGATAAAATTGCAAGAAACTGCTTATGCTATGCATTGGCCTTTACTTTGTGTGCATGAATTGTTCTTTTATGACATGCCGATGCATAGGAACAGAGTTAGACTTCGTCATTGCTTAGTATATATTACTTTTTGATCAATACTAAATTACAAATCATTGTTAATTAAAATTGGCTTTGATATACCTTGGGATCTGGGTGGATCTATCACTTGAGCACATTATGCCTAGCTTAATGGCTTTAAAGAAAGCGCTGCCAGGGAGACAACCCGGAAGTTCTAGAGAGTCATTTTATTCTTTTGTGTTCTTTTATAAAGTTTAAAAACAAAAAATAAATAAATAAATAGGGGAACCTAAAACTTTTTCAAAAACAGAAGTGAAAGTAAGAAGGACGAGCACCGTTCAAGTGGGGGAGATCCTTGAACTTTGTTCGTGCCCATGGAAACTTTGCAAATCATAATTACAAAAACTTTCAGCAAAAACAATTATAACCTTGTATAAATCAATTGTATTATAAAAATAAAGTGCCAAGATTTTCCTTTAGGATGATTAGATTGCTTGTTTGGTGTGTGCAGTGCAAAAACAGAAACTTTGGCTGTAGTGCGTGAATTTAAGTTTTTTACCGGAATGTCAAAAGTTTCTGAAATTTTTACACGGTACTTCTATGAGAATTGTTTATATTTTCATAATGTTTCAGAATTTTTAGAGTTACAGAAGTTTTGTGAAGGTTCAGATTGCTACAATATGTCATGTTTAAGACAAATTCTGTTTTTGATTCCTTATTTTGCTTGTTTTGATGAAACTATCAATTTTATCGGTGGTATAAGCCGTAAATAAGTCATATTACAGTATCTACAATGAAAAATAAAATATAAATTGGTTTTCAACAGTATATATAGTTGTGATTTGCGTTATTATACTAACGGATCTCACGAGGGTTTTGTTAAGTTTTGTGTGATTGAAGTTTTCAAGTTTTGGGTGAGATCATGAGGGATGAAGGAATAATGAGTGGAAATAGACTAAACTTGGGGATGGACGAGGCACCCCAAGGTATTATTTAAGGACTCCCAATAAACTAAGCTTGGGGATGCCCCGGAAGGCATCCCCTCTTTCTTCTAACAACCATCGGTAATTTTACTTGGAGCTATATTATTATTCGTCACATGATATGCGTAAATGTTGGAGCGTCGTGCGCTTTTTATTTTTTATTTTAATAATGAACAATGCTGGTATGAGATATTACTTGGTCGATTCATAGAATTATTTATGCACCTCACTTATATCTTTTGAGTATGGCTTTATAGAATGCTTCATGTGCTTCACTTATATCATTTGAAGTTTGGATTTCCTGTTTGTCACACATAGAAAACTGCCATTTTATAATGCTCTTTTGCTTCACTTTTATTTTTTAGAGCATGGGAATATATTTTATAGAAATAATTAAAATCTCGTGCTTCACTTATATCTATTTAGAGAGTTAACAGGAGCTGGTCATTCACATGGTTAGTCATAAAATCCTACATAAAACTTATAGATCACTGAATATGATATGTCTGATTCATTGAAATAGTTTTGCGATATGAAGATGGTAATATGAGAGTCATGCTAGTGAGTAGTTGTGAATTGGAGAAATACATGTGTTGAAGTTTGTGATTCCCGTAGCGTGCACGTATGGTGAACCGTTATGTAACGAAGTCGAAGCATGATATGTTTAATGATTGTCAACCTTTGTGTGAGGGTAGAGAGCGCGCGATGGTTAACTCCTACCAACCTCTCCCCTAGGAGCATCCATCTAATGCTTTTTTATAACTAATGTACTTTTTCAATAAGTATGTGAGTTCTTTATGACTAATGTTGAGTCCATGGATTATACGCACCCTCACCCTTCCACCTTTGCTAGCCTGTCTAGTACCGCGTAACTTTCGCCGGTACATCAAATCCACCTTCCTCAAAATAGCCACCATATATTTTTCTCAAAACAACCACCATACCTACCTATTATGGCATTTCCATAGCCATTCCGAGATATATTGCCATGCAACTTCCACCGTTCCGTGTAGTATGACATGCACCATCATTTCACATTGCTTTCCATGGTCGTAAGACAGCTTGCATGATGTTTTCATGGCTTTTCCGTTTTTGGATGTCATTTGCTAGGAAACATCGTTGCACATCCTGGTATCCTAACGGAAGCATTCATATAGATACATATTTTTGTTCTAGGTATCCAGTTGTAAGTAAATAAAAGTGTGATGATTTTCATTATTAGAGCATTTTCCCGTGTGAGAAAAGGATGATGGAAGTTATGATTCCCTCACAACTTTGGAGGAGTCTCCGGACATTAAAAAAATAAAAGAGGCCAGCGAAGCCCAATTAAAAAAAGAGGCCAAAGATGCCCACCAAAAAAAGAAAAAAACAAAGAAATAAAAAAAATGAGAGAAAGAGAGAAAGGACAATTCCAACTATCTTTTCCACACTTGTGCTTCAGAGTAGCACCATGATCTCCATGATAGAGAGTCTCCTCTTTGGTCACTTTCATATAGCTAGTGGAATTTTCATAATTTGCACGACCACTTAGTTTTCTTTTTGAGCTTTCATACACTTATAGCTCTAGTGCACTCGTTGCATGGCAATCCCTACTCACTCTCATTGATATCTATTGATGGGCATCTCCATAACCCATTGATACGCCTAGTTGATGTGAGACTATCTTCTCCTTTTTCCTCATCACCTCCACCATATTCTATTCCACTTGTAATGCTATATCCATGGCTCACGCTCATGTATTGCGTGAGAGTTGAAAAGGTTTGAGAACATAAATGTGTGAAACAATTGCTTGACTTTTCCATCGGGGTTGTGCATGATTTAGATACTTTGTGTGGGGAATATGGAGCATAGCCAGACCATATGATTTTTTAGGGATACCTTACTAAGGCCATGTTATTTCGTAAGGACACGATTGCCTTGTTGGTGTGCTCGAAGTATTACAGTTTTTATGTCAATATAGACTATTGCTTTGAATCACTCATATCTTAATATTCATGACATGATTAGTTTATATGATCAAGATTATGCTAGGTAGCATTCCACATCAAAAATTATATTTTTTATCATTTACCTACTCGAGGATGAGCAGGAATTAAGCTTGGGGATGCTGATACGTCTCCGTTGTATCTATAGTTTTTGATTGTTTCATGCCAATATTCTACCACTTTCATATTCTTTTGGCAACTTTTTATACTATTTTTTGGACTAACATATTGATCCAGTGCCCAGTGTCAGTTCATGTATGTTGCATGTTTTTTGTTTCACAGAAAATTCATATCAAACGAAGTCCAAACGCGATAAAAACTTACGGAGATTGTTTTTGGAATATATGTGCTTTTTGGGAAAAATAATCAACGCGAGGCGATGCCCGAGGAAATCAAAAGCCTGCTAGGCGCGACCCACACCCCTAGCTGCGCCCTGAGGAGCTGTGGTGACCCCTTAGGTCGATTGGAGGTCTCCATTGGCTGCAAGAAAGATATTTTTATAAGGAAAATACTCTCAAAATTTCAGCCCGATCGGAGTTACGCATCTCCGGATATTTAGAAACGGTGAAAGGCCAGAATCCGGGAGTGCAGAAACAGAAGGAAACAGAGAGAGATCCAATCTCGGAGGGGCTCTCGCCCCTCCGCCGCCATGAAGGCCCTGGAACAGAGGGGAAACCCTTCTCCCATCTATGGGGAAGGTCAAGGAATAAGAATAAGGAGGGGGGCTCATTCCCCCTCTCTCCTGGTGGCACCAGAACGCCGTCGGGGCCATCGTCATGATGGCGATCTACTCCAACAACTTCGTCATCTTCATCAACACTTCCATCACCTTCCCCCATCTATCTACAGCGGCCAACTCTGCTGCAACCCGTTGTACCCTCTACTTGAACATGGTGCTTTATGCTTCATATGATTATCCAATGATGTGTTACCATCCTATGATGTCTGATTAGATCTATTTTGTCCTATTGGTTGATTAATGATCATGATTGGTTTGAGTTGCATGTTTTATTATTGATGCTATCCTATGGTGCTCTCTATGCCGCGCAAGCATGAGGGATCCAATATGTTTATGATTCGCTCATGGTGGGTGGCGTGAGTGACAGAAGCATAAACCCGAGTAAGTTGGTTGTTTGCGTATGGGAATAGAGAGGACTTGCTACCTTATAATGCTATGGTTGGGTTTTACCTTAATGATCTTTAGTAGTTGCAGATGCTTGCTAGAGTTCCAATCATAAGTGCATATGATCCAAGTAGAGAAAGTATGTTACCTTATTCCTCTCCCTCATATAAAATTGGAAAAATGATTACTGGTCTAGGTATCAATTGCCTAGGGACAATTCCGCAACTCCTACCACCACTTTTCCATACTCGTTAAACTAACTTAGTTGTTTCTTTATCTAAGAAGCCCCTAGTTTTTATTTACATGTTCTTTATTATCTTGCAAACCTATCCTATCACATGTACAAAGTACTTCCAGTTTCATACTTGTTCTTGGTTAAGCGAATGTTAAGCGTGTGTAGAGTTGTGTCGGTGGTTGATAGAACTTCAGGGAATATTTCTTCCACCTTTAGCTCCTCGTTGTATTCGACACTCTTACCTATCAAGAAAGGCTACAATTGATCCCCTATACTTGTGGGTTATCAGTATATGCCACCCATATAGCCAAGAAGGAGAGGAAGCGCGCCCTTCGGGACGTGTACGCTGTGGAATCCGTAGCCCCAAAGTACAACCCATGGTCGGCATACCTGATCACCTTTGATCGGCGCGATCATCCGACCACTATCCTCCATGGGGGTTCAGTGGCCATCATCCTAGACCCCATTATAGATGGGTATCACCTCACAAAAGTCCTAATGGATGAAGGAAGTAGCTTCAACCTGATTTACTCAGATATGGGCATAGATCCATCAAGGATCAAACCCAGCAGCACTACCTTGAAAGGAGTGATCCCTGGCATTGAGGCCCAATGTACGGGCTCAGTAACTCTCGAAGTTGTGATCGGCTCACCCAATAACTTTTGTAGAGAGGATTTGATCTTCGACATCGTGCCCTTCCGCAGTGGTTGGACAGCATTCGCTCGTTTCAACGTGGTCCCACACTACTCATACCTCAAGCTCAAGATGTTGGTCCCCAAGGGGGTCATTACTCTCAATGGCAATACAAAGCGCTCCCTTAGAGCTGAGGAACTTGCATTGGCCCTAGCGGCCGAATTTAGCTACAAAGAAGATCGGCAAGTTCTGACATCCCCTATAAAGGCACACAAGGCTGGGAAGCGAGTTCGACTTCAAACGAAAAACTCAGATCCTTCCCCCTCCCCTCTATAGGGACTCGCGCGCACCACACAACCTCAAGACCAGCAAAGCATGTATCGAGGAGGCACAAATTTGCACTTAAGATTCCATGGGTAGTAGTGGGGACATAAAGATGGGTTTTTGGCTGGCCCGAACTTCTACCATCAACACATCTTCGGACAAAATGCAGGCGCTCCTAAAAGAGCTTGCCTACGGCTTAAAGCTCACCTACAATTTGACGAACACTAACACCCATCAAGGTGCATCTAAAAGTAGGATTCAACTAGCACGGGGCATATCGAGGACGTCAGGTTACCAATCGAAGACCCCTGGTACAACAACTCTCGTATATTTTTATTTCTTTCACATACCTGTAAACAGTTGCTTCGGCAATACGAGTTATAAGAGTTGCTGAGAAATTCCAAATTGCGTGGCACAAGTTTGCCTCATCTGTCCTTTTTTTGGCGCATATTTTTCCTCCTCTCTCCCTCTTCTCGTGAACCTATTCGATATGACGCGAGCGAACCGGCTAATAGACCGGGGGCTGGAGTTCAAACACAAATCGCCTTATCTATCATCTGTTCAGCGTCTTGGCGTTCGCTTTATATGCATCAGTTCTGAACTATGTCTTTGGTCAATAAGTTGGGTTGCGTGGCTCCTGTGCTTGCCCCTTTACGTTCCGCTCGTTCAGCTAAAAGGGAAAAGGGAGCACCCCTGCAATTGTGCTTCCGGATAGTCTGGTCAACCACCTTAGAGGACAAAGCCGAAAACGGACTGTTATAGTATGCACGATCCGATCTGTGAACCCCAATCTGGAAGTCTTATACATCAATCCTCGTAACCAGTTATTCTGTGTTATACGAGGAACTTGCCCTTTGTGCAGACATTGTGATACCGGCTTTGGCCAAGGTTCGTCCGAACATCACAACACTTTGGTGGCTAATCGTATGCTTCCTATAGTCCTTTTCGTGCCCCTATAGCTAAGTGAAAGAACTAAAGCACTATAATCTGATTGCCTAGTCTACCGCATTGTACCGCCTTCGTGTTCCGATAATACGGCTAAGGGACATAATGCATTGGCATAGACACCCCATGAAGTATCTATGTGGGGGCTGAAGCCGACGGCTCGCATCTTTCAGTATTAAACAACCACATAGGGGTTATAAAGCAATGCAGAACCATATAAGAACAAATACTAATATCATTAAAAGTTTGGGCAAGTCTTCAGACATGTTTCAACTCATTCAAACATTTTATCACCTGAACACTATGACGCTAATACCCGAGCACTCTCCATCACTTCATCAAAATATAGCTCGGGGCGTCGATGCTCCTTTTCGGGTGGTGGCGGCTCGGTGACTACCTTCATCGGATTGAGCCCCGACCAGTGTACTTTGGCCTTGACAAGGGCCATCCTGACTCCTTCGATGCAGGAGGAGCGCTTGACAGTGTCGAGGCGGGGCGAATCAACATCAACCTCTGCACCAGGCCAAAGTAACTGCCCGGAGCGGCTCGCCGGGTGATAAGCGGATGCAGAGGTCCTTCATGGCCCACTCCGCCATCTGGTGCAGCTCCATTAGCTATTTTAGCTGCTCCACCGGAAGAAGAGGACGCTCGGGGGCTCCGAACTGAGCCCAGAACAACCGAACTTCATCTCCTTCACCCCGCAAGGCGAATAGCCGATTGGCGTCCTTCACGCTCTTTTGGAGATCGGAGGATGCGCCTGAGGATCGCCACACCCGGGGAAGCAATGCGAATTTTCTATTCCCTAATACGCACTTTAGTGAGTACGTCTGACCATCTGTTATGCCCTTGGCTTGGCGCACTTTCTCCTCGTAGAACCATGTGTCCATCCGCCCCTTCCGAAGTTTAGTTTTCAAAGTGAACAGTTCGGCGGAGCTCGGCTTATTCTTCTGCTCCAAGGACTCGCATCTTTCGCTGGCATCTTTAAGCCCCTGCTGGACCACTGCCACGCGAGCTTCATGCTTGACACTAGTGGCTCGCAGGGCGGAAAGGGCGAAAACCATTTCCTTAGCAGCCGCCCTCTCGGCGGCCATTTCGTCCTTCGCGCGCTGGAACTCGGCCTTGAGCCTCTCCATCTCCTTCGCCGAGGCTGCACATGCATTATACAATGAGAAGAAGCTGCATTGACATTATTCGGATGATAGAGCTCAGACAAAGGCATTTGGATTCTGTTTTGACATACTTGAGCCTCGTCGAGCCTTCGGTTAAGGGCCTCAACTTCGTCTCCGGAGCGCTTCAACTTCCGATTTAGCTCCTCCAGCTCGGCGCCATTTATGGCCACCGCCTATGGTGAAGCCTGCATTACACACAAAGTTAATACATCATATGGGCTCTCAATTCCCGAATTATAGACAATCTGATCTTATGTCGAGTTATAACATGTCGGACACTTAAACTGCATCTAGTTTGGTATCAGATTCAGATGTGACACCTAGGTGAGCTTTTTCACCTCACCTAGGGCTCAGGGGCTTCCATGTATATAATGCGAATAAATAAAATCTTTGCAAAATAAACATATCAGGTGACTTACTTGAAAACCCATAAGGAGACCTTTGAAGGCCTCCTTCAGTCCGTTGTCAATAGACTAGAAGCTCTGTAGTACCGCACCCATAAGGGTGCGGTGATCCTCGGGATAAAGGCGCTCTATAGAGCCTCCTCCATGACCGACCACCTATTGTTCGGTGGTGTCGGTGATGATCGGATTCTCGGATCACCCACCGGGGATTGGACCGTTGCCTCAGGACGCATAGTGCGCTCCGGAGTTCTTCTCGGAGGAGACTGAGTGCCCGCTCGTCTGGCCTCCTCGGTATCCGGGCGGGGTTTTGCCCCACGGTCTTTAGTGACCGAGGCGTTAGCCGGCCATGGTACGGTCTCCCTCGCCACCGGTGTCCGCCACCATAGGAGTGTGGTGGGATGACACCTCCATGGCCTCCCTCGTTGCGCCTGGAGTGGCGGGATGTGCGGCGTCCCTGCTTTCCGCCAGTTCGGCAGGCGGGGTCTCCCCGTCCGATATCACCTTAGTAAGGATAACATGCAGGGGGCTACAAGGCCAATAACCTGCGTGTTAGCAAAGTCTAAATCTATTCGTAATGAATAGGAGGGTCTTCGGATCCTAACCTTTGTGAGGTGGGCTTGACCCGTAGGCTCCTTCGTGGAACCTCGTCAAGGTCTGCGAACGTGGTGTCCGAGGCTGAACTATCATCGGATAGAATCACCCACGTCCGTCGCGTCCTCCTGTGGGGAGGAGAAGGGACCTGCTCCGGGGCGTCCGAAGACGCCGCTCTCTTCCTGGCACGCGGGGAATTGCCTCCCCCTCGCCCTCGACATCGACCTCCTCCTCCTCCTGCTCTTCCTCTTCCTCCTCCTCAGCCTCCTCCTGATTCGAGGAGGTTGGGGCATCCTCGGATGCGGCGTCCGGCTAGTCCTTGATGCGGATAACAGCTAGCCTGGTTTCTTATTCTTCTCTTTCTTCGTGGGAGCCTCGTAAGGCTTTACCATGAGCATTTTTGCTAACAGCCCAATCCTCTCATCTTCGGGCTGAGGCACCAAACTGTTAATGTTGAGGGCTTGATTCAACCATCTCTGCAAAGACAGATTGGATAAGGGGTTCTGAGAATCTTCTATAATAAAGCCGACCAAGCTAGGGTCTATCGTACATCGGAATCGGGCTTGGTGGAATGCACACCCTTGTTCTCCTCCTCGGATGGCCAGCTCTTCTGTGATTTGAACAGTGCATTCCACAACTTCTCCCGCGTAGTGCAGAAGAGATTCCAGACTGTGGGCTCGGCGTCGATTTCCCGAGCACACATGGGGGTGTCCCGACACTGGCAGGGGAGGATGCGTCTTCGGAGCAGTACCTGGACTACATCAGTCAATTTGGTTCCCTCCTCGACTGTGGAGCGGATGCGCTTCTACAGGTCGCTCACCTCCTTGCCCGGTGCCCAGACAAGGCCCTTTTTGATCCATGAAGCCAGTCTGGTGGGGCGCCGGATCTGAATGTGGCAGCGGGGTGCTGTCCCTCTTCTTGTGGTTCGGTGACGTAGAACCATGATACGTCTCCAACGTATCTATAATTTTTGATTGTTCCATGGTATTATATAATCTGTTTTCGATGTTTATTAATATGCTATTTTAAATTATTTTTGGGACTAATCTATTAATGTAGAGCCTAGTGCCAGTTTCTGTTTCCCCTTGTTTTTGAGTTTCGCAGATAGGGAATATCAAACAGAGTCCACACGTAACAAAACCTCCGGAATGAGTTTTCTAGAATAAAAGGAAGCCACGAGACTTGAGATCCCAGGCAGAGGAGCTGCCACCGTTCCACAAGCCCGCTTGCCACGGCCAGGGGGGCCACCCGCGTCGGGCAGGCTTGTGGGCCCCTAGCAACTCCCCTAACCCTAATCTTCGGCCTATAAATACCCAAATATTCCATCATTATCGAAACGAGCCACGAAAACACTTTTCCACCACCAGAAGCCTCTGTTCCCGAGAGATCCAATCTTGGAGCCTTTTCTGATAATCTGCCAGAGGGGGATTCAATCATGGAGGGCATCTACATCAACTCCATTACCCCTTCGATGATGCGTGAGTAGTTGACCATAGAACTACGGGTCCGTAGCTAGTATCTAGATGGCTTTTTCTCTCTCTCTTTCCTTCTCAATACCATGTTCTCCATGATCTTCATGGAGATCTATCCGAGGTATTACTCTTTTGTGGTGTGTTTGTCGAGATCCGATGAATTGTGGGTTTATCTTCAGATTATCCATGAATATTATTTGAGTCTTTCCTGAATTCTTATATGCATGATTTCATATATTTGCAAGTATCTTCGAGTTATTGGTTTGGTTTGGCCAACTAGATTGGTAATTCTTGCAATAGGAGTAGTGCTTAGTTTTGGGTTCAATCTTGCGGTGTCCTCACCCACAGACAAAGTAGGTGTAGCGAGGCACGTATTGTACTGTTTCCATCATGGGTAAAAAGGTGGGGTTTTCATCATATTGCTTGAGTTTATCCCTCTACATCATGTCATCTAGCTTAATGTGTTACTCTGTTCTTCATGAACTTAATACTATAGATGCACGCAGGAGTCGGTCGATGTGTGGAGTAATAGTAGTAGATGCAGAATTGTTTTGGTCTACTTTTCACGGACGTGATGCCTATATGCATAATCATTGCCATGGATATCTTTATAATTATTCGCTTTTCTATCGATTGCATGATAGTAATTTGTTCACCCACCATAATACTTGCCATCATGAGAGAAGCCATCCAGTGAAACCTATGGCCCCCGGGTCTATTTTCCATATTATATTTTCAGATCTAAAACCAAAGATACCAAAAAAATACTTGCTTCCCTATTTTTACTTTTAGTTTTACTTTCCGTTCAAGCATCCTATTATATCTATCTCTACTAGATCTCATCCTTGCAAATAACCGTGAAGGGATTGACAACCCCTTTATAGCGTTGGGTGCAAGAGTTTAATTCCTTGTGCAGGTATATCTATTGGTGGCTCGCTTGTATCTCCTACTGGATTGATACCTTGGTTCTCAAGAACTAAGGGAAATACTTATCTACCTTGCTGGATCAAACCGTTCCTCTTCACCGGAAAGCAACGCATGCTCGAGAAGTTGCAAGAAGGATTTCTGTCGCCGTTGTCGGGGAGATACATAGCAAGTCAAGGATACCAAGTACCCATCACAAAGTCATCTCTTGCATTCACATTATTTGCCATTTGCCTCTCCTTTTCCACTCTACATCTTTTGGCATCAATGTTATGAACACTTGTATCATTAGTATCAAGATTCAACATGAATAAGCCCCTCACGTTGGGTGCATGACCATAAAAGATATTTCTCATAAAAATAGAACAACCATTATTCTTTGATTTAAATGAGTAACCGTCTCGCAATAAACAAGATGCAAATATAATGTTCATGCTTAACGCAGGCACTAACTAACAATTATTCAAGTTCATCACTAATCCCGATGGTAATTGAAGAGAGAGCATGCCGACGGCGATCACATCGACCTTGGAACCATTTCCCACGCGCATCGTCACTTCGTCCTTAGCCAGCCTCCGTCTATTCCGTAGGTCCTGCTTTGAGTTGCAAATGTGAGCAACCAAACCGGTATCAAATACCCAGGCACTACAACGAGAGCTAGTAAGGTACACATCAATAACATGTATATCATATATACCTTGTTTGTTGTTGGCCGCCTTCTTGTTAGCTAGATACTTGGGGAAGTTCCGCTTCGAGTCACCAGTTCCCTTGCAATGAAACCACTTAGTTTCTAGCTTGGGTCCAGCCTTGGGTTTCTTCACAAGAGGAGCAACTGCTTTGCCACCCTTCTTGGAGTTACCCTTCTTTCCCTTGCCATGCTTCTTGAAACTAGTGGTTTTATTGTACATCAAGACTTGATGTTCTTTCTGGATTTCAGACTCAGCAACTTTCAGCATCGCAAACAGCTCGGCGACTGACTTTGTCATGCCGTGCATGTTATAGTTCATCACAAAGCTCTTGTAGCTAGGTGGCAATGATTTAAGAACTATGTCAGTGATCGTCTCTGGTAGAAGGGGCATCCCTAACTCCACCAGACAGGTCGAATACCCAGACATTTTGAGTATATGTTCACTGATAGACCCGTTCTCCTCCATCTTGCAAGCATAGAACTTATCGGAGGTCTCATACCTCTCGATCCGAGCATTCTCCTTAAAGATAAACTCCAACTCTTGGAACATCTCATATGCTCCATGACATTTAAAACGTCTTTGAAGTCCCGGTTCTAAGCCATACAACATTGCACATTGAACTATTGAGTAATCTCCAGAACGTGCTTCCCAAGCGTTCTTAATGTCTTCGGATGACACGGGAGCGGGTGGGTCACCAAGTGGTGAATAAAGGACATAAGCCTTGTGGGAAGCCGTGAGGATAATCCTCAGATTACGGGCCCAGTCCACAAAGTTACTTCCATCATCTTTCATCTTAGCTTTCTCTAGGAGCGCATTAAAATTCAGGGGTGCTACTGCGTGAGCCATTCATCTACAACATAAATAAGAAAAGGTTACTCAGACTATTGTTCAAGATAATGATTTTATTTAATCAAATTACTAAAGTTCCCACTCAAATTGATACATGATCCATATTCACCAACTCAAGTCTGATCATCATGTGAGTTAAGGTGGTTTCAATGGTGAACATCATCATGTGGATCATATCTACTATATGACTCATGCTCGACCTTTCGGTCTCGTGTTCCGAGGCCATGTATGTACATGCTAGGCTCGTCAAGTTTAACCCGGGTGTTCCACATGTGCAACATTGGCTTGCACCCGTTGTATGCGAACGTAGAGTGTATCACACCCATCATCACGTGGTGTCTCGACACGACAAACTTTCTCAACGGTGCACACTCAGGGAGAACACAATTCATCATGAAATTTAAGTGAGGATCACCTTATAATGCTACCGTCGTTCTAAGAAAAACAAGGTGCATAAAAGGATTAACATCACATGCAAATCATAAGTGACATGCTATGGCCATGAACTTGTGCTTTTGATCTCCATTTTCAAAGCATCGACATGATCTCCATCGTCACTGGCATAACACCATCATCTCCATCATTGTGTCGCCATCGGGGTTGCAGTGCCCACCATGCTCATACTACTATTTCTACCGCTTAGCGATAAACTAAAGCATTACAAAGCGCTTAAAGATTGACACGCAGGTCATACAATAATCAAAGACAACCCGGTGGCTCTTGCCGGTTGCCGTACTCGTCGACATTCAAGTCGTGATATTCTATACAAAACATGATCATCTCATACATCACATATATCACATCATGTAATTGGCCATATCACATCACAACATATCCTTCAAAAACAAGTTAGGAGTCCTCTAATTGTCGTTGCATGTTTCACATGACTGCTATCTGTATCTAGCACGAATGAGTCTTACCTACACAAAACCACAACGGTGATATGAAGATTGCTTTTCAACCTTCTACAAGGACCGCCTGAATCAAATCCGGTCCAACTAAAGTGGGAGAGACACACACCTGCCAACCATCTTTATGCAACAATGTCACATGTCAGTCGATGGAACATGGTCTCTCGTTAGCGTACGAGTAAAGCTGGTTCGAGCCGCTTATCCCACAATACCGCTGAACCAAGAAAAGACTGAGGGAGGAAACAATCTGAATATCAACGCCCACAAACTCTTTGTGTTCTACTCAAGATCTCATCTAGGCATAGACCTAGCTCTCATACCACTGTTGGGGAATGTTGCATGGGAAACAAAAAAAATTCCTATGCTTCACCAAGATCATGTTGGGGAACATTGCATAGGAAACAAAAAAATTCATACGCATACGCATGATCTATCCATGGTGATGAGCATCTACGAGAGGGAGAGTGAATCTACATACCCTTGTAGATTGCTAAATGGGAAGCGTGAAGAAACGTGATTAGTGTAGTCAAACGTCTTCGCGATCCATATCGCCGAGCGTCCTGCAATGCCATCACGATCCGTCCCGCGATCTCATCACGATCTGTCTCACAATATCATTGCGATCTGTCCCGCGATCCAATCACGAATCGTCTCGCGATCTTGATCATGGTCCTTCCGATCTAGCGCCGAACGGACGACACCTCCGCGTTCAGCACACGTACAGCTCGATGACGATCTCCGCCTTCTTAATCCAGCTAGAGGGAGCGATGAGGTAGACGGGTTCTCCGGCAGCGCGACGGCGTTGCGGCGATGGTGGTGGAGGAATTCTAGCATGGCTTCGCCTAAGCATTGCTGAAATCCGATCTAGAGGAGAAAACGATCTAGAGGACGAAGAGGGCACAACGTGGCAATTAGGGTTAGCTTTTCCTTCTAAATCGTCTAGTATATATAGAACGGAGGGAGGGGAGGAGGAAGCCTCAAACCCTCAAGATCTGGCCGAAATTGGTGCTGGAGGAGTCCTACTCCAATACTATTAGGAGTAGGATTCCTCCTTTCCACTTGGAAACTCTTTCCACCTCTCCACCTTTGGACTTTTTCCTTCTCAAACCTCATGGGCTTTAGTGGAGGCTTCGGCCATCCCTCCAGGGGCTGGTTTGTCTCCTCCCAAAGCCCACGAGGCCCCTCGGGGCGTGACAAACCTCCCGATGGTCCTCCGGTACCCTCCCGGCACTCTCGGTACACTACCGATGATCCCAAAACTTTTCCGGCGACCAAACAGGACCTCCTATATATCAATATTTACCTCCGGACCATTCCGTAGCTTCTCATGATCTTCGGGATATCATCCGGGACTCCAAACAACCTTCGTTCACCACCATACATAACTCTATACTACCAAAACATCACCGAACCTAAAGTGGGCAGACCCTGCGGGTTCGAGACCTATGTAGACATGACCGAGACACCTCTACGGTCAATAACCAATAGCGGGACCTAGATGCCCATATTTATTCCTACATATTCTACGAAGATCTTTATCGGTCGAACCTCTATGTCCAGGATTTCGTTAATCCCGTATGATGTTCCCTTTGTTCTTCGGTATGTTACTTGCCCGAGATTCGATCGTCGGTATCTCCATACCTAGTTCAACCTCGTTACCAGAAAGTCTCTTCACTCGTTCTAAAATAAAAGATCCCGTGTCTAACACTTAGTCACATTGCTTGCAAGGCTTATTGTGATGTTGTATTACCATGTGGGCCCTGAGATACCTCTTCGTCAGACGGAGTACCAAATCCCAGTCTTGATCCATGCCAACCCAGCAGACACCCTCGGAGATACCTGTAGAGCACCTTTATAGTCACCCAGTTACATTGCGACATTTGATACACACAAGGTACTCCTCTAGTATCAGTGAGTTTCATTATCTCATGGTCATAGGAACAAATACTTCACATGCAGAAAACAGTAGCAATAAACTGACACGATCATATGCTACATTTGTAGTTTGGGTCTTGTCCATCCCATCATTCTCCTAATGATGTGATTCCGTTATCAAATGACATATCATGTCAATGGCTAGGAAACCTTAGCCATCTTTGATCAACGCGCTAGTCTATTAGAGGCATACTCGGGACATGGTGTTGTCTATGTATCCATACATGTATCTGAGTTTCCGATCAATACAATTATAGCATGGATAATAAACGATTATCATGACCAAGGAAATAAGATAATAACAAATTTATTGTTGCCTCTAGGGCATATTTCCAACAGTCTCCCACTTGCACTAGAGTCAATAATCTAGTTCGCATCACCATGTGATTCGCATTGTTATGAATCTAACACCCAATGAGTTCTGGGGCTCGATCATGCTTTGCATGTGAGAGAGGTCTTTTAGTCAACAGGTATGCAACATTCAGATCCGTGTGTACTTTGCAAATCTCTATGTCATACTATAGACACTGCTACCACACTCCACTTGGAGTTATACCAAATGGCTGCTCCACTATACGTATCCGGATTGCTACTAAGAGTCATCCGGATTAGTGTTAAAGCATGCATCGATGTAACTCTTTACGATTAACCCTTCATCACCTCCATAATTGAGAAACATTTCCTTAGTCTTTTAGTCATTAAGGATAATATTGACCGTTGTCCAGTGATCCACTCCTGGATCACTCTTGTACCCCTTGACGGACTCATGGCAAGGCACACGGAGGTGTTGTATATAGCATGGCATACTATACAGAGCCTATGGCTAAAGCATAGGGGACGACCTTCGTCCTTTCTATTTCTTCTGTCGTGGTCGAGCTTTGAGTCTTAGTCAACTTCACACCTTAAAAACTAGGTGAGAACTCTTTCTCAGACTGGTCCATTTTGAACTCTTTCAAAATCTTGTCAAGGTATGCACTCATTGAAAGTCTCATCAGGCGTCTTGATCTATCTCTATAGATCGCAATGCCCAACAATTAAGTAGCTTTATCCAAGTCTTCTTTGGAAAACTCTTTTCAGACAACCGTTTATGCTTTCCAGAAATTCTACATCATTTCCGATCAACAATATGTCATCCACATATGCTTATCAGAAACTCTATAGTGCTCCCACTCACTTTATTTTAAATACAAGTTTCTCATAAACTTTGTATAGCCTCAAAAACCTTGATCACCTCATCAAAGCATATATTCCAACTCTGAGATGCTTGCTCCAGCCCATAGAAGGATTGCTACAGCTCGCACATCTTTTAGCATCCTTTAGGATTGACAAAACCTTCTGGTTGTATCACATACAACCTTTCCTCAAGTAAACCGTTAAGGAAACGATGTTTTGACATCCATCTGCCAGATTTCATAATTGAAAAATGCAACAACTGCTAACATAATGCCAATATACATTAGCATCACTACGAGTGACAAAGTATCATCACAGGCAACTCCTTTGAACTTTCTTGGAAACTTCTTTGCAACAGGTCGAGCTTTATAAATGGTGACATTTACCATCAGCGTCTGTATTCATTTTAAAGGTCCATTTGTACTCGACGACCTGCCGTCCAAAGAGCAAGTCTACCAAAGTCTATACTTGGTTTTCATACATGGTTCCGTTCTCAGATTTTATGGCCTGTAACCATTTGTCGGAATCCGGTCCCATCATCGCTTCTCAATAGCTCGTAGGTTCATTGTTCTCCAACAACATGCCCTCTAAGACAGGGTTGTCATACCACTCAGGAGCAGTACATGTCCTTGTCGACCTAAGAGGTTTGATAGTAACTTGATCGAAGCATCATGATCATCATCATTAACTTCCTATTCAACTAATGTAGGCTCCACAGAAACATCTTCCCATGCTGCGCTACTCTCTCGTTGAAACAAAGGTTCAATAACCTCAGCAAGTTCTATCTTCCTCCCACTCAATTCTTTCGAGAGAAACTTTTTCTCGACAAAAGGACCCAGTTTTAGCAACAAACATTTTATGCTTGGATCTGAGATAGAAGGTCCACCCAACTATTCTTAGGGTATTCTATGAACATGTGTTTGTCCGCTTTGGGTTCGAGCTCATTAGGTGAAAACATTTTCCACACAAGCATCACAGCCCCAAACATGAAGAAATATCAGCTTAGGTTTCTATCAAACCATAAATAACTTGGTGTCATCTCAACGGATTTAGATGGTGCCCTATTTAAAGTGAATGTAGTTGTCTCTAATGCATAACCCCGAAATTATAGTAGCAAAACGATACGAGACATCATAGCACGCACCATATCCTATAGAGCACGACTATGACGTTCGGACACACCATCACACTATGGTGTTCCAGGTGGCATGTGTTGTGAAACAACTTTCACATTGTCTAAAGTTGTATGCCAAACTCGTAACTCAGATATTCACCTCCACGATCATATCGCAGACATTTTTATCTTCTTGTCACGATGATCTTAAACTTTACTCTGAATTTGCTTGAACCTTTCAAATGATTCAGACTGGTGTTTCATTAAGTAAATATACATTATATCTACTCAAATCATCAGTGAAGTTAAGAAAATAATGATATCCACCGCATGCTGCAAGACTCATTGGATTGCATAAATCAACATCTATCATTTCCAATAAACCACTTGCCCGGTCCATCAATCCATAAAACAGGGTTGTTAGTCATCTTGCCCAAGAGGCATGGTTCGCATGTCTCAATCGATTCGAAATCAAATCAGTCCAAAGATCCATCAGCATGGAGTTTCTTCATGAGCTTTGTACCAATATGACATTTAGCGGCAGTGCCACAAGTACTATCATTATTAACTTTGTATCTTTTGGCATCAATGTTATGAACATGTGTATTACTACGATCAAGATTCAACAAACCATTCTCACTAGGTGCATGACCATTGAAGATATTATTCATGTAAACAGAATAACCATTATTCTCTAACTTAAATGAATAACCGTGTTGCAATAAACACGATCTAATCACATTCATGCTCAACGCAAAACACCAAATAACATTTATTTAGGTTCGTCGCTAATCCCAAAGGTAGAGAGAGTGTGTGATGTTGATCACATCAACCTTGGAAACATTTCCAACACACATTGTCACCTCACCCTTAGCTACTTCTCCGTTTATTTCGTAGCTTTTATTTCGAGTTACTAACATTTAGCAACCGAACCGGTATCCAATTCCCAAGTGCTACTAGGAGTACTAGCAAGGTACACATCAATAACACGTATATCAAATATACTTCTGTCGACGTTGCTAGCCTTCTTATCTACCAAGGATCTTGGGTTGTTCCGCTTCAGCGACCGCTCTCCTCATAATCGAAGCACTTAGTCTCGGGTTTGGGTTCAACTTTGGGCTCCTTCACTGGAGCAGCAACTAACTTGCCATCCATGAAGTTTCCCTCCTAGCCCTTCTCGAAACTAGTGGTTTTACTAACCATCAACACTTGACGCTCCTTGATTTCTACCTTCGTGGTGTCAAACATCGCGAACAGCTCAAGGATCATTATTTCTATCCCTAGCATTTTATAGTTCATCACCAAGTTCTAGTAGCTTAGTGACAATGACTTGGAGACCTATATAAATCACTATATTATCTGGAAGATCAACTCCCACTCAATTCAAGCGATTGTAGCACCCAGCGAATCTGAGCACATGCTCAACGATTGAGCTATTCTCTTTCATCTTACATGCAAAGAATCTTGTTGGAGATCTCATATCTCGCAACACGGGCACGAGCCTGAGGTCCTCATTTCAGCTCTTAGAACATCTCATATGTTCCATGACATTCAAAATGTTTCGGAGCCTCAATTCTAAGCCGTAATGCATGATGCACTAAACTATCAAGTAGTCATCAAAACGTGCCTGTCAGATGTTCATAACATCTATAGACGATGCTAGAGGGGTTGGCGCACCGAGCAGCGCATTAAGGGCATAAGCCTTCTATGAAGCAATGAAGACAATCCTCAGATCATGGACCAAGTCCGCAATATTGCTACCATCATCTTTCAACTCTATTTCTCTAGAAACATATAAATATTCAAGGGAGCTATAGTGTGAGCTACAACATAATTTGCAAAGACACTAATGACTATGTTCATGGTAATGAGTTCAATTAATCATATTACATAAGAACTCTCACTCAAATTGACATCCCTCCGGTCATTGGAGTGATACATGATCCAAATTCACCAACGCCTTCTTGGTCCCGCAAGAGGGATCAGAGAGGTAGACGAATTCGCCGTCAGTGCGACGGCGTTGCGGCGATTGTGTTGGAGGAATTCTAGCAGGGCTTCGCCTAAGCATTGTCGAAAACCGATCTAGAGGAGAAAATGATCTAGAGGAAGAAGAGGGAAGCATGTGACAATTATGGTTAGCTCTTCCCTATAAATCCTCTAGTATATATAGGAAGGAGGGAGGGGAGGAGGCAGCCTCAAACCCTCAAGATCTGGCCGAAATTGGAGGTGGAGGAGTCCTACTCCAATCGTATTAGGAGTAGGTTTCCTCCTTTCCTCTTGGAAACTCTTTCCACCTCTCCACCTTTGGATTTTTTCCTTCTAAAACCTCATGGGCTTTAGTGGAGGCTTCGGCCAGCCCACCAGAGGCTGGTTTGTCTCCTCCCACAGCCCATGAGGGCCCTCGGGGTGTGCACCCCTCCCCGCACTCTCGGTACACTACCGATAAGCCCGAAACTTTTCCGGCAACCAAAACAAGACTTCCTATATATCAATCTTTACCTTCGGACCATTTCGGAGCTCCTCATGACGTCCGGGATCTCATCCGGGACTCCGAACAACCTTAGGTCACCACCATACATAACTCTATACTACTAAACATCACCGAACCTAAAGTGTGTAGACCCTGCGGGTTCGAGAACTATGTAGACATTACCGAGACAGCTCTACGATCAATAACCAATAGCGGGACCTGGATGCCCATATTGATTCCTACATATTCTATGAAGATCTTTATCGGTCAAACCTCTATGTCAAGGATTCATTTAATCCCGTATGATGTTCCCTTTGTTCTTCGGTATGTTACTTTCCCGAGATTCGATCGTCGGTATCTCCATACCTAGTTCAACCGCGTTACCGGGAAGTCTCTTTACTCGTTCCGTAATACAAGATCCCGTGGCTAACACTTAGTCACATTGCTTGCAAGGCTTATTGTGATGTTGTATTACCGAGTGGGCCTTGAGAAACCTCTCCGTCACACGGAGTAACAAATCCCAGTCTTGATCCATGCCAACCCAGCAGACACCCTCGGAGATACCTGTAGAGCACCTTTATAGTCACCCAGTTATGTTGCGACGTGTGATACACACAAGGTACTCCTCTGGTGTCAGTGAGTTGCATGATCTCATGGTCATAGGATTAGATACTTGACATGCAGAAAACAGTAGCAATAAACTGACACGATCATATGCTACGTTTGTAGTTTGGGTCTTGTCCATCCCATCATTCTCCTAATGATGCGATCCCGTTATCAAATGACATCTCATGTCAATGTCTAGGAAACCTTAGCCATCTTTGATCAACGAGCTTGTCTATTAGAGGCATACTAGGGACATGGTGTTGTCTATGTATCCACACATGTATCTTTGTTTTCGATCAATACAATTATAGCATGGATAATAAACGATTATCATGAACAAGGAAATAAGATAATAACGAATTTATTAGTGACTCTAGGGCATATTTCCAACAGATCAATCTAGGAGATGAGCATCTAGAGAGATTGGATCCACGTACCCTTGTAGATCACTAAGCGGAAGCATTAAAGAACGTGGTTGATGTAGTCATACGTCTCCGCGATTTAAATCGCAAGCCGTCCCATGAACTCCGGATCAAGTGCCGAACGGATGACACCTCCGTGTTTAGAACGCGTGCATCTTGATGATGATCTCCGCCTTTTTTATCCAGCAAGAGGGAGCGGAGAGGTAGATGGGTTTGCCGGCAGCACGACGGCGTGGCAGCGATGGGTGGTGGAGCTGATCCGGCAGAGCTTCGCTAAGCATCGCCGAATCAATCTAGAGGACAGGCTATCGGAGAGGGAGGATGGGTTGCGCCGTGGCTTAGGGTATGGCTGCCCTCCTCCCTCTCACATATACATAGGGGGAGGGGTTGTGCGCCCAAGCCCTGGAGTTCCCCCTTGGGGCGGCAGCCAAGGGTGGAGGCGCCCTAGGGTGGCTTGCCACCCAAGTAAGGTGGCGCCAACTATAGGGTTGGCCCTCCCACCAATCCCCAGATGCATGGGCCTTTGTGGAAGGGGCGTCCATCCCACCAGGTGCTGGTGTTCCCTCTCTCACAGCCCATGTAGCCCTTTGGGGCTGGTGGCCCCTTCTAGTGGACCCCCGGGACCATCCCGGCACCCTCGATACATTACCGGTGACGCCCAAACTTTTCTCGGTAACTAACACGGAACATCCTATATATAAATCTTCACCTCCGAACAATTCGAGAGCTCCATGTCATGTGCGGGATCTCATACGGGACTCCGAACAACCTTCGGTCACCAACACAAATAACTCATCTATACCGTTATACTAGTAGAATGTCGATTAGTAGTCCCGGTCGGGATGTGCCTTTATGTAACATCCCAAATTTTGGAATGTTATAATAAATATTAGAATGATTCTTTGTTTGATTGAGTGATTGAATTTGAGTGAAAATTGAAACTTTCAACAAAAAATGAATGAGAGGGAATGACATGACTTTCCCATATGCTTTTGGAATTCAAATTCCTACATTTCAAATCAGTGAGAGAAGATAACATGACTTCTTCATAAACAAGGAATTTGAAAAGTGGATTTGAAAATCTCTGAATTGTTCTTTTTGGAATTCATTTCATATTTGGTTCCATTTTAAATTTTGAAAGAATTCAAATACCCTTGACAAGATTTTGAGAGGAGTAACATGACACTCCACACCAGTGTTATTTTTTTGAAGTATTTGAACCATAAAACCCAAGGGGTTATTTGAAAATCATTTGCAAAAGGAATTAAAAGCCATTTAGGCATTTTTTGAAAATAGTTTTTTTAGAGTATTTATTTTGGTCGTGGAAAAATGCCCATCTTATTGCATTTATTTCCCTGATCATTTTGGTATTAAAAACTTTATTTTTTTGGAAATGTTTTGATTTCCCAAAAGTTAGTTTCCTTCTCTATTATTTTATAAAAGGAAAATATTTTTATTAGGAAAGTCCACCGCAGCCCACCTACCAAACCAGGCCCGAATCAGATCCGAAATTAATTCCGATCGGCCACCGACGCCACACCCCCTCTCCCCCTCTCTCTGTCGCGTGGGACCAACCGTCCGATCCCGGATCGCCCGTGCTCACCTTCCTTCTTTCTCCCCCCACCTTCCTTACCTCGCCGGCGAGATCCCACCACGCCGGATCTCTCTCCACCATCCATCTTCCTAAGCCGTCGCAGCCTCTATAAAACGCCCCTGCCTTGCCGTGCCCATTCCCCCCCCCCAAAATCCCACCTCCCCTCGCCAGAGCGCCGCCCCCGCACCTCGCCGAAGCTCGGCTCCCCACCGAAGCTCCCTGAGCTCGTGGCCGTCGCCCCCTTCACCCGCAACCCACCGTCGCCACCCACGAACGCCGGAGGACCGCCGCCGCCGTTTGGACCATTCGGACAATGCCCTCGACCACCGCGACACCGTCCCCGACCACCTCCGACGCTCCGCCGCCGTCGACCGTCGCCGGAGACACCCTGACCCTCTCTATAAGCCACCGCCCCTCCCTAGACCGTCAGATCTAGATCCAACGCATAGAAATATATCACTTAAATCCCTTAATCGGTATCCGTTAACGCTCGGCCACCCGCTCGCTAGCTCCTGCACGCACAAGGGTTTGGCCAATCACATCCTGACACGTAGGCCATTGTCCGTTAGGATAGTTTTTTTCCTTTTCTGTTTTTGTTTTAGAAAAACAGAATATTTCTGTTTTTTGTTATATCTTTTAGGATATTTAGAGTTTTTGATTTATTCTTTTTGCAACATGTCACAAATTTCATGTAGTTTCTTTGTGTAGTTTTAGTTCTCAAATTTGAACTTTTAAATTTGAATTTTGTTAAATTTGATCAAATCACTAAAACTTGAATAACTTGAGTTTAAAAACTTATTTTTGAGTAATTCTTTTTTTCACTGCTTTATATTAGTTAGATTTACCATCCTGAACTTTTTGAGTATTTGTAGGATATTTAAGATTAGAGTTTTTAGCAAAAACAGATTCTGTTTTAGTTCTTTTGAGGTTTATTTCTATTTCTTTTGTTTCAAATTGTTTTAATTTATTTTATTTTATATTAGTTGGAAAGTTTTACTTTGTTTTATGTTAGTTAGCAGGAGTACTTCAACCAAATTTATTTTTATGTTATTTATTATATTTCGATAGCATGAAATCAATCCTAGTTTCATAGTAACTTGCAAATTGATTTCATTACTAGTTTGACTTCTTATTTGAAAATATTTTATAAGTTTTACTTTCTGTTAACGTAGTTGTTTTATAATTTGTTTTTCTCTTATTTTATTATTTCATTTGTTTTTCTTGTTGTTAAGTTTGTTAGGCAAAAACTTATGTTGTTTAGAGTATTGTTCTCTTAGTTCTTAGCTGTTCTTTACAAGTAACCCTTTTGCTAGTAAAATATTTATAAAAATACTTTTGTTATATTTTACTTTGTTTTTGTTGTTTTACTTTTGAAAATAGGATTTATTTGTAGAGAAAACCAACCTTAGTTGTGTTGATGAAACTTTGTTGTTTTGAGTTTTGTCTTAAGTATTTCCTTCAGCACAACCATATTGCTTTTGGTTTTGTGTTACTTTTTGATTGTTAGAAATCATTGCTAGTATGATTCCTTATATGAGTGCAATGTTTGATTATATAGATTGTCATCGGAGAGTGATGAATAGTTCTATCAAGTTATTTCTCAGAGCGATATTATTCTTCATCAACAGTACAGGCAAGTTCACTTTGACCATCTATTTCATACCTAAGTTTTATTGCATGTAGTGATATCATTCAACAAATCCCTCCAGTAGTGTTATTGTGAATTCTTGTAGTCAAGTAGAATACATGAGGTAGGAACCCACCACGTGTTACTAAAGCCCCGGGAATGTTAGTTATTTTAATGCTATGCTAAAGTAGACGGGGTCTGGTATGAGTGTTCATGAGTGGTGTGAGAAGGAGGACTCTATGTCAAGACGACAACTTCATGAAGGCATCTTGAAGTCCTGCATCTTCAAGACCTCAAGACTTTGAGACTCGACAAACAAGTTTTCAATACACACTACTAGGTGAAGGATGGAATTGATGGGCATCGCTGGAGTAACCAGTGGATGGCCGGGATGCATGGAGAAGTGCCATGACATCTTGCAGAAAGCTTCACCCAGACTAAAAGAGACGGATGAATACTTCATGCCCGTAAGCTTACCTGTGTAGCCACAAGTCATTATGGGTTCTGGCTTGGTTGATCTTTGTTGTGACTCTGGCTGGGCAGTGCTACGAGATGTAGTCGATGTTAGGATTGGATGGGCACTGGCAGTAGCCAGGGAAACACTCTGAAAGACCATGTTTCGTTCGTCGTGTTCTCAAACACCCGGCAGTGCGAGGATTTACCAGGAGGGAACGAATCTTGTGGGTAAAGTACACAACATTCTGCAGAATTAAACCTAATCGATTAGTACTAAGTGTTACCAACCGGTTTTTAAAATATTTTTTTTTGTTTTTCGATTTTTTTTAATTTTTTCTGATTTTCAAATCTGTGAATTATCTAAAAATTTAATCTTTAATCACCCCTCTTCACTGCTTTTGAATGATTTGACAATTTAATCTCTAATCACCCCTCACTCCAAATCATCTAACTTTCCAACCGGTCACCCATCGTCTCACTGCTCTAACCCGAGCACGCTTAACTTTCGAGTTCTATCACCCTTTGTTTCCAAGTCTGCACTTGTTGTTTTCTTGACAATAGTATGCTATCAATCCTATTAACCCTTAGGTCTTGTGTCACATTATTTAATTTTTTGAATTCCAAACAATTATTAAAATAAATAATAATAATAATATTGAATTTCTATGAAAATAAAATAAGTAATATTATTATTTTATTCATTTTTTGCCATATATTCAATTCATATGGTATAATTAATATCTTTAAATCTGTAAACCGAAATTCAACAAATAATACATCCATTATTATCAGAAAAATGTGAGGAATCCAAATATGACATCATTTATTTATTATTAAATAAATTGTTTTTAATTTTTTTGATTTTCTAGGAAAAAATCTTCTTCTTGAAATAACTTTTTTTACTTTTAGGATTTCGAGAATCTGAGAAAACTTCAGCGGGTAAACCCGGTGAAATCAAGTCCCAATTTTTCTCTAGTTTTTCTCATATATTAAACTAACCCCGGTGATCCTCTAACATGCGTTTCAACTTCAACCTCTCCTTATCATTTTCGCAATTTCTCTTTGCATCAGCAATGACCCGACGCAAATCATCAGCGGGCTCATTTCATTCCTCTTCTTCAGCTTCCCCCATTGATGCCTCTTCTTTAGCTTCCCCCATTGTTGTATCGGCGAAAGGATAGTTGTCATCATCCTCTTCTTCTACATTGTCCTCCATTATAACCCCTCTTTCTCCATGCTTGGTCCAACAGTTATAGCCGGACATGAAACCGGACTTCAGCAGGTGGTAGTGAAGGGTTTTTGAGGTAGAGTAATTCCTATCATTCTTACAGTCACGACATAGACAACACATGAAACCATTCTGCTTGTTTGCCTCAGCCACACGAATAAAATCATGCAGGCCATTAAGAAACCCTGGACTTAGTCGGTCATCGTACATCCATTGTCGGCTCATGTTCACTACACAACATCGAAGTGACCAAATTAATACAACTTCATCATCACATTACAACCAAAAGTAGAGCTAGTAGTGACCAAATGTTATTACTTCAAATAATAGATACTTATAGTTCATACATACATCTCATAAAACAACATACAACTATCTAACACATGTAAATGCAACAACAAATGCGATCATACAAGTAATTTAAAAAAAAGGTTTTAAGAATACCAAGAGGCTCACCAAGGTGGCCGGTGCCGTGACGAGACGGTGCGGACGATCGACGGTGGTTAGGATGGCCGGGGATGGGAAGGCACCAAATAAACCACACCTACACATATGCAACCTAACAAGTTAATTTGAGATCAAATTGCATATAAGTCAAATAAACTCCCCCATAATGATCACTCCTCCAAAATCTAGCTAAAACCCACAAATCACATATCATTGAGCATACCACAAGCTAATCTAGCAATGAGAGATGAAGGAGCAAAGTTGCTAACCTTTATGAACAGTTGGATAGATGGGGTGCCTTTAAATGTTGACAAATCCTTGGCAAAATGGAGGATGAGCTTCGAGCAAGAAGAAGAACAGGGGAGAAAACAGAGAAATGATCTTCCACCTGCTTCAGAAGGGTTTTATGCCACACTATAATGTTTGGACCAAGCACGGAGAAAGAGCGGTTATTATGGAAGACAACGAAGAAGAAGAGGATGACGACAACTACCCTCCCCCTGAATACGGTGATGCTGCAATGGGGGAAGCAGAAGTTCAAGAAAATTAAATGTCTTTTGTAATAGATGAGTTTATGTCCGAAATCCTGATACTTCGAAAGAGACCGTCTGTTTTATACACGAAGTGCATCCAGCTTTTGCCATAACCCTCTCAACTTTTTAGCACATGCTATGTGGGTGAAATGATGATACCATGCCAAGTTTCAACCTTTTCAGAGTTCATTTGTAGTGCTTTTCAATTTCAGGGTCATTTAGCTCAAAAAATCAATAACTGCATGAAAAATAACAAATGAAGTCAGAAAGGGTTGAAAATTCATTATGTGGCTTTGAATGGTGCATTTTGAACACACAAAAAGCCTAGAATTCAAATAAGTTCAAGAAAATGAAATGCCTTTTGTACAGGATGAGTCTATGTGCAAAACCCTGATACTTCGGAAGAGACTGTCCGTTTTGTACACGAAGTGCACCCAGCTTTTGCCGTAACCCTCTCAACTTTTTATCACATACTATGTGGGTTAAATGATGATACCATGCCAACTTTCAACCTTTTCAGAGTTCATTTGTAGTGCTTTTCAATTTTAGGGTCATTTAGCTCAAAAAGTCAATAACGGCATGAAAAATAACAAATGAAGTCAGAAAGGGTTGAAAATTGATGACGTGGCTTTGAATGGTGCATTTTGAACACACAAAAAGCTTGGAGTTCAAATAAGTTCAAGAAAACGAAATGCCTTTTGTAACAGATGAGTTTATGTCCGAAACCCTGATACATCAAAAGAGACTATCCGTTTTGTAAACGAAGTGCATCCAGCTTTTGCCGTAACCCTCTCAACTTTTTAGCACATGCTATGTGGGTGAAATGATGATACCATGCCAACTTTCAACCTTTTCAGAGTTCATTTGTAGTGCTTTTCAATTTCAGGGTCATTTAGATCAAAAAAAATCAATAACTACATGAAAAATGACAAATGAAGTCAGAAAGGGTTGAAAATTGATGATGTGGCTTTGAATGGTGCATTTTGACCACACAAAAGGCCTAGAGTTCAAATAAGTTCAAGAAAATGAAATCCCTTTTGTAATAGATGAGTTTTCGTCCAAAACCGTGATACTTCGAAAGAGACTGTCCGTTTTGTACACGAAGTGCATCGAGCTTTTGTCATAACCCTCTCAACTTTTTAGCACATACTATGTGGGTGAAATGATGATATCATGCCAACTTTTAACCTTTTCAGAGTTCATTTGTAGTGCTTTTCAATTTCATGGTCATTTAGCTCAAAAAATCAATAACTGCATGAAAAATAACAAATGAAGTCGGAAAGGGTTGAAAATTGATGATATGGCTTTGAATGGTGCATTTTCAACAGACAAGAAGCCTGGAGTTCAAATAAGTTCAAGAAAATGAAATGCCTTTTGTAACAGATGAGTTTCCGTCCGAAACCCTGATACTTCGAAAGAGACTGTCCGTTTTGTACATGAAGTGCATCCAGCAAAAAGAATGAACTAAAAATAATCAATTTAAATATTATTTTATAAACTATAATATTCTTCAATAGCAAAAAGAATCAACTAAAAAGCTTTTATAAAACTCTAATAGCAAAAAGAAACTCTAAAAGCTTTTATAAACCTCTAGTATTTTTGAAACTAAAGTTATATAAAACCTAAAAATTACCGTATATGTAGGATGTCTTTAGTACCGGCTGGTGACACCAGCCGGTACTAAAGGTGCACGCGGGGTACCTTTAGTACCAGCTCGTGACACGAACCGGTACTGAAGGTTGCTCACGAGCCGGTACTAAAGGTTGCCCTGGTCCTAGCCGTTGGAGCCGGCATGAACCAGGACTAATACCGTCTTTAGTACCGGCTCGTAACCAGACCGAGACTAATGCTTGGGACGAAAGGTCTGTTTTCTACTAGTAATAACATCACCGACCCTTAAGTGTGCAGACCCTGTGGGTTCGAGAAGTATGTAGAGATGACCGAGACACCTCTACGATCAATAACCAATAGCGGGACCTGGATGCCCATACTGATTCCTACATATTCTACGAAGATCTTTATCGGTCGAACTACTATGTCAAGGAGTGAGTTAATCTCGTATGATGTTCCCTTTGTCCTTCAGTATGTGACTTGCCCGAGGATCGATCGTCGGTATCTCTATCCTAGTTCAACCTCGTTACCAACAAGTCTCTTACTTGTTCCGTAATAGAAGATCCCGTGGCTAACACTTAGTCACATTGCTTCCAAGGCTTATTGTAACGTTGTATTACGGAGTGGGCCCTAAGATACCTCTCCGTCACACGGAGCAACAAATCCCAGTGTTGATCCATGCCAACCCAGCAGACACCCTCGGAGATACCTATAGAGCACCTTTAGAGTCACCCAGTTACGTTACGACGTTTGATACACACAAGGCACTCCTCCGGTGTCAGTGAGTTGCATGATCTCATGGTCATAGGAACATATACTTGACATGCAGAAAACTATAGCAATAAACTGACACGATCATATGCTACGTTTATAGTTTGGGTCTTGTCCATCACATCATTGTCCTAATGATGTGATCCCGTTATCAAATGACATCTCGCGTCAATGGCTAGGAAACCTTGACCATCTTTGATCAACGAGCTAGTTTACTAGAGGCACACTAGGGACAAAGTGTTGTCTATATATCCACACATGCAATGTGTTTCCAGTCAATACAATTGTAGCATGGAAAATAAACGATTATCATGAACAAGGAAATATAATAATAAACACTTTATTTATAGCCTCTAGTGCATATTTCCAACAGCAAGTTCCAGAACCACGATATTGAATCTAACACCATCACGGAGTAATTCATCATCCTCATGGGTGCCTCTCCGATGATGCGTGAGTAGTACACCATAGACCGAAGGGTCCGTAGGTAGTAGCTAGATGGTTTCCTCTCTCTCTTTTGATTCTCAATACAATGGTCGCTTGAAGATCTATTTGATGTAATGAATTTTTGCGGTGTGTTTGTTGGGATCCGATGAAGTTTGAGTTCATGATCAGTTTCTATCGATGAATATTATTGAGTCTTCTTTTTATGTCTTATATGCATGATTATTTATATACTCATATTTATTCTTCCAATCTTTGGTTTACTTAGGCCAACTAGATCGATTTTTCTTGCCATGGGAAGAGGGGCTTTGTGATGGGTTGGATCCTGCGGTGTCCTCTCCCAATGAAGGAGGGGAAGCAAGGCACGCATGTATCTTTGCTATTAAGGAGAATGCGATGGGGTCTATTCCGACATGAATAGATCGTGTCTACATCATGTCATCGTTCTTATTGCATTACTCTGTTTCTCCATGAACTTAATACACTACATGCATGCTCGATAGCGGTTGATGTGTGGAGTAATGGTAGTAGATGCCGAATCGTTTCAGTCTACTAAACTTGGACGTGAGGCCTATATATTGATCATTGCCTTAGATATCGTCATGATTATTTGATCTTCTATCAATAACCCAGCAGTAATTTGTTTACCCACCGTGTGCTATTTTCTTGAGAGAAGACACTAGTGAAATCTACGGGCCCCGGGTCTGACCTTTTAATATATTGCTTTCCGATCTATTTTTTTCCGCATTTCCTTTCAGATCTATTATTCCAAAAACCCAAAAATACCTTTTTGCACTTTTTATTTGCATATTTATTTTGTGTTCTTGTGCGACCTATTTATCCAATCTCATACAAACCAATCTATCTTTTACCAAGGAGAGATCGACAACCTCTCCTACGCGTCGTATTGCAAGTATTTGTTCTTTGTGTGCAGGTACCGTTTACATAGTGTTGCTTGGTTCTCCTACCAGTTCAATAACCATGGTTTCATAACTGAGGGAAATATTTATCATAGGTGTGCTGCATCATCACTTCCTCTTTGGGGAAATACCGATGCAGTCTCAAGCCACGTCAAAGCACGCGGCAGAACAAAGACTTGCGGTGGCGGAAAAAGTGTTCCGGGAGGATCTCCAGGGTTTTGGGGATTTTAGAGAATTTATAATCCAAAGAACAAGGGTTGGAGGGCTAGGGGTCGGCCTAAGCCATCAAGGCGCGACCACCCCCTAGGCGCACACTGTTGGCTTCGGGGCGCCTTGTGTTCCATCTGGTCTTCCTCCGATGCTTCCAGGTGCTTATTTTGTCCAGAAAATAATGTCAACAAGTTTCAGTATATTTGGACTTCGTTTGGTATAATGTTCCTTAAATCCGAAAACATGCAGAAAACAACAACTGACACTTGGCACTAGGTTAATAGGTTAGTGCACAAAAATAATATGAATCAACAAGTAAATGCCTAAAACGCATCGTAGAATGATAATATAGTAGCATGGAACAATCAAAAATTATAGAGAAGTTGGAGACGTATCACTATGATCTAATCATTAGATGCGCGAGGTGCAAAGAATGCATGCTAAAGTGGTCCTCACGTGGGCTGGCAACTCAAGTCTTACCTACCTCCAGATGACCTAACCGCAAGGGCGCTGATAACCCACAAGTATAGGGGATCGCTTCTATCCTTTTTAGATAAGTAAGAGTGTCTAATCAAACGAAGAGCTAAAGGTAGAATTAATATTCTCTCATGTTCTATGAATCACCGATACAAGTCTACACATGCTAACGCTTACTTTACCTAGAATAAGTATGAAACTACTTTGCGGGAATAAAACTAGTAGTACTTCCTATATAGTTTTGCAAGATAAAAGAGAATGTGGGAATAAAAGTTAGTGTTGTTTTTAATAAAAGCAGAATAGAGTAAATATAGCTAGTGTGGAAAAGTGGTGGTAGGATTTCTGAGATTGTCCTAGGCAATTGGTAACAAGATCGGAAATCATTATTGTAGTTTTCTATGAGGGAGAGGCATACGCTAACATAATTTTCATACTTGGATCATATGCATTTATGATTGGAACTCTAGCAAGAATCAGCCACTACTAAAGATCATTAAGGTAAACCCAACCATAACATTAAACAACATGTCCTCTTTACTCCCATATGCAACAACCCCCTTACTCGGTTGTAAGCTTTTGTCACTCTAGCCCCCTCCCCCCTCACTATAAGCGAGTCATGAACGTATTGCAATACCATCCAACGGGAAACCTTCATGTTTGCATGCCACGGAAGACACCTTAGGTCAGCATCAAAATAAACCATGCAACTCAAACCAATCAAGATCATCAATCAACCCATTGGACAAAAGGGATCTACTCAAACATCATACGATAGCAACAAATCATTGGATAAAAATATGTAGCATAAAACACAATGTTCAAGTAGTGTGTACAACGGGATGCAGAAAAGTGGACCACTATAAAAAGATAATGGAATATGATGGTTGTGGTGATGACGGCGGTGAAATTGTTGGTGTAGATCGCTGTCACGAGGGTTGCCCCGGCGGTGTTCTGGCGCTATCGGGAAAGAGAGCGAGACAGCCCCCTCTTTCTTCTTCTTCCTTGATCTCCCCCTCTAGATGGGAGGAGAGTTTCCCCCTAGTCCATGGCCGCCATGGCTCCCAGAGGGCAGGAGCCCCTTTGATATTTGATATATCTCTTTGTTTCTCTTCTGTTTTCGTGATTGTTTTCTGACCCTTCACCGTATCTTAAATATCCAGAGATCCGTAACTCCGATGGGGCTGAAATTTTGAGGATATTTTTATCGGAAAATTATATTTCCTGCAGATAAAGTAGGGCACCAACCGACTTAAGGAGGATCCACGAGCTAACAGGGCGCGACCAACCCCACTAGTCTTGATCCGTTGCGTGGTGGGCCCTAGGGCATCGTGTTGCATTGATTCTTGTTCCCAAAATTCACATATATTCCAAAAAAACTTTATAAACTTTTATCGCATTTGGACTTCGTTTGATACAGATATTCTGCGAAACAAAAAATCACACAAACAGGAACTGGCACTGGGCACTGGATAAGTAAGTTAGTCCCAAAAAAAATATAAAATGTTGCCAAAAGTATATGAAAGTTCTAGAATTTTGGCATGAAACTGTTGGGGAACGTTGCATGGGAAACAACAAATTTCCTACACATACGCAAGATCTATCCATGGTGATGAGCATCTACGAGAGGGAGAGTGGATCTACATACCCTTGTAGATCGCTAAGCGGGAAGCGTTAAGAAACGCGGTTGGTGTAGTCGAACGTCTTCGCGATCCAAATCGCTGAGCATGCCGCGATCTCATCACGATCTGCCTCGTGATCCAATCATGATCTGTCGCGCGAAATCATCATGATCCGTCCCGCGATCTCATCATGATCCGTCTCGCGATCTTGATCACGGTCCTTCCGATCTAGCGCCGAACAGACGACACCTCCGCGTTAAGCATACGTACAGCTCGATGACGATCTTCGCCTTCTTGATCTGGCAAGAGGGAGCAGAGAGATAGATGAGTTCTTCCACAGCGTGACGACATTGCGGCGATGGTGGTGGAGCTATTCCAGCAGGGCTTCGCCTAAGCACCGCTGAAAACCAATCTAGAGGAGAAACTGCGATCTAGAAGAGAGGTAGCACGTGGCTATTAGGGTTAGCTTTTTCCTCTAAATCCTATAGTCTATATAGGAGGAAGGGAGGGTAGGAGGCAGCCTCAAACCCTCAAGGTTTGGTCGAAATTGGAGGTGGAGGAGTCCTACTCCAATCCTATTAGGAGTAGGATTCCTCCTTTCCACTTGGAAACTTTTTCAACCTCTCCACCTTTGGATTTTTTTCCTTTTGAAACCACTCCAGCCGCATGGGCCCTTAGAGGAGGCTTTGGCCAGCCCACCAGCGGCTGGTTTACATCCTCGCACAGCCCATGTAGCCTCTTGGGTCGAAATACCTCTCCCAATGGTCCCTCGGTACACTATCGGCACACCCGGTACACTACCGATGAGCCCGAAATTTTTCAGGCGACCAAAACAGGACTTCCTATATATCAATCTTTACCTCCGGACCATTCTGGAGCTCCTCTTGACGTCCGGGATCTCATCCGGGACTCTGAACAACCTTCGGTCACAACCATACATAACTCTATACTACCAAAACGTCACCAAACCTTAAGTGTGCAGACCCTGCGGGTCCGAGAACTATGTAGAGATGACCAATACACCTCTACGGTCAATAACCAATAGCGGGACTTGGATGTCCATATTGGTTCCTACATACTCTATGAAGATCTTTATCTGTCGAACCTCTATGTGAAGGATTCAGTTAATCCCGTATGATGTTCCCTTTGTTCTTCGGTATGTTACTTGCCCGAGATTCGATCGTCGGTATCTCCATACCTAATTCAACCTCGTTACCAGAAAGTCTCTTTACTCGTTCTGTAATACAAGATCCCGTGACTAACACTTAGTCACGTTGCTTGCAACGCTTATTGTGATGTGGTATTACCGAGTGGGCCCTAAGATACCTCTCTGTCACATGGAGTAACAAATCCCTATCTTGATCCATGCCAACCCAACAGACACCCTCGAAGATACCTGTAGAGCACCTTTATAGTCACCCAGTTATGTTGTGACGTTTGATACACACAAGGTATCCCTCCGGTGTCAGTGAGTTGCATGATCTCCTAGTCATAGGAACAAATACTTGACATGCAGAAAACAATACCAATAAACTGACACGATCATATGCTACATTTGCAGTTTGGGTCTTGTCCATCACATCATTCTCCTAATGACGCGATCCCATTATCAAATGACATCTCATGTCCATGACTAGGAAACCATAGACATCTTTGATCAACGAGCTAGTCTATTAGAGGCATACTAGGGACACTGTGTTGTCTATGTATCCACACATGTATCTGAGTTTCCGATCAACACAATTATAGCATGGATAATAAACGATTATCATGAACAAGGAAATATGATAATAACTAATTTATCATTGCCTCTAGGGCATATTTCCAATAGTCTACCACTTGCACTAGAGTCAATAATCTAGTTCACATCACCATGTGATCCAAATTGTTACGAATCTAGCACCCAATGAGTTCTGGGGCTCGATCATGCTTTGCATGTGAGAGAGGTCTTTTAGTCAACGGGTCTGTGACATTCAGATCCGTGTGTCTTTGCAAATCTCTATGTCAAACTGTAAACACTGCTACCACACTCCACTTGGTACTATTCCAAATGGCTCCTCCACTATACGTATCAAGATTGCTACTACGAGTCATCCGAATTGGTGTTAAAGCTTGTATCGACGTAACTCTTTATGAAAAACCCTTTATCACCTCTGTAATCGAGAAAAAATTCCTTAGTCTTTTAGTTACTAAGGATAATCTTGACCGCTGTCTAGTGATCCACTCCTGGATCACTTTTGTACCCCTTGACAGACTCATGGCAAGGCACACATGAGGTGCGGTACACAGCATGGCATAATATAGAGCCTATGGCTAAGGCATTGTAACATCCCAAATTTTGGAATGTTATAATAAATATTAGAATGATTGTTTGTTTGATTGAGTGGTTGAAATTTGAGTGAAAATTTGAAACTTTTTGAAAACTTTTGAACGAGAGGGAATGACATGACTTTCCCATCTGCTTTTGGAATTCAAATTCCTACATTTCAAATCAGTGAGAGAAGATGACATGACTTCTTCGATATAAAAAGATTTGAAGAGTAAATTTGAAAACTATTTGAAATTTCCTGATAAAGAGTTCTTTTCATATTTGAATTTCTTATTTGAAGTTTGAAAGAATTCAAACCCCTTGACAAAATTGGAGAGGAGTAATATGACACTCCACACCAGGGGTTATTTTGTGAAGTATTAGAACCATAAAATCCAGGGGATTATTTGAAAAAAATATTTCCAAAAAGAAATAAAGCCATTTAGACTCTTTTTTTGAAAATATTTTTTTAAAGTATTTATTTTGGCCGTGGAAAAATGTTCATTAAATAACATTTATTCCCCTAGTCATTTTCGTATATAGATCTTCATTTTTTGGAAATGTATTTATTGCCATAAAGATAGTTTCCTTCTCTGTAAATTAGTAAAGGAAACAAATTTCAAAAATTAGGAAACCCTGCGGTCCACCTACCTAATTGGGCGTAATCCGGATCCAGATCAGATCCGAAACTTCTTCGGATCGGCCACTGACGCACCGCACCCTCTCTCTCTCTCTCTCTTGCTCGCACGCGGACCCCACCGCCCGACCGAACCGAGCCGCCGGTCACCTTCCTTCTTCTCCTCCCTCCCTCCTTCCTTTCCAACTCCGGCGAGATCACCGACCTGATCTCCCTCTTCCAATCCTTTCGGATGACCACGAGGCCGCCTATAAAAAACCCAGTCCCTCCCCAACCCGTTCCACCCATTTCCCCCTCGTCCGACCCTCTCCTCTCGCCGGAATCCCTTATCGGAGATAACCACGGCCGCCGCGCCATTGCCGCACCACCGCTCCACCCAGACGTCCCCGACACCGTCTGAGCCCACCATCCACTTCGCCGTCATCTCCACCTCCCCAACCATTTGCCCGAGCCCCGCACCCACCGGAGCCCCTCTCTCCGTCAACACCCGAGCGCCGCCGCCACCTCCGAACTCACCATCGTCGCCAACGTGACCCCCGAGCCCCGTTGACGCAACCAACGGAGTCGCCGTGCTCATCTTCATCACTTGGTGCTGACGCTATCGCCGGAGGACCCCCGGAGCACCGTCCCCATCGACTTCGCCGCCTCTGCCTCGCCGGAGCATTGCCGGAGACTCCCTCCACCGCGGTAAGTCGCTGGAGCCCTCTCCTCCGTTCGATCTATCATGTGTGGTGTAGATTAGAAGCCCCGTAACCGTTCGGTTTAGTATTAGTGAACCGGCCGGTTTTCTGTAAATTTTATTAGCCGAATCGTTTTCCTTTACAATGCAGCCGTTTGCTCGTTTAGACATCGTGTGCACACCTCTCGGCCAATCATAGCATGCCACATCACCCATTGTCTTTTCTCTGTTTTCTCTTTTTAAAACAGAATAGTTTTGTTTTTGTTTTCTTTATAACTTTTATGTTTTGTTTTGTGTTCTATTTGAATAGGTAAACATTGTTTTCACCATAAGTATTGTTTAGTAAAAAGTTTTTGGTAGTATTTCTTTGCACACAAGCTTTATGATAAAATATTTCCTATTTTCTAATAACATTTTAGTATTTATTTCCTGTTATGTATTTATTAGTTGCCAAAAACAATTTTTGTCATGTTATGTCTTAGTAGAAGTTTTGCCACAAAAAGTTGAGAGGTTTTACTTTGTTTTCTGTTAGTTAGCAGTAGTATTTCAACCAAGTTTATTTTTATGACATTTATTATTTTTATAGCATGAAATCAATTCGAGTTTCATAATAACTTGCAAATTGATTTTGCTTGTTAGTTGGATTTCCTATTTGAAAGTATTTTCATAAATTGTTTTATAAAGTTTCACTTTCTGTTAACTTAGTGTTATATATTTTAATATTTCATTTGTTTTCTTATTGTTAAGTTTATTAGGCAAAAACCTATGTTGTTTAGAATGTTATTTTTATAATTTTTACTTGTTCTCCGAAAGTAATTCTTTTTGCTAGTAAAATATTTACTAAAATAATTTTGTTATATTTTACTTTGTTTTTGTGTTCCTCTGTTGAAAATAGGATTTACTTGTAGTGAAAACCAACCTTAGTTGTGTTACTGAAATTTTGTTGTTTTGAGTTTTGTCTTAAGTATTTCCTTCATCAACCCTTTTGTGTTTGGTTTTGTATTACTTGTTGATTGTTAGTATTGATTGCTAGTATGATTGCTTATATGAATGCAATGTTTGATTATATAGATTTTCACCGGAGAGTGACGAATAGTGTATCAAGTTATTTCTGAGAGCGATATTATTCTTCATCAACAGTATAGGCAAGCTCACTTTGACCATCTATTTCATACCTATGTTTTATTGCGTGTAGTGACATCATTAAACAAATCCCTCCAGTAGTGTTATTGAAATTCTTGTAGTTGAGTAGAATGCATGAGGTAGGAACCCACCACTTGTTACTAGAGCCCCGGGAACGTTAGTTATTTTTATTCTATGCTAAAGTAGACGGGGTTTGGTATGAGTGTTCGTGAGTGGTGTGAGAAGGAGGACTCTACGTCAAGACGACAACTTCATGAAGGCATCTTCAAGTCCTGCATCTTCAAGACCTCAAGCCTTCGAGACTCGAGAAGCATGTTTTCAATACACACTACTGGGTGAAGGATGGTTGATTGGGCATCCCTGGAGTAATCAGTTGTAGCGACCCGACCTGAAAGGTCGAATCGCCCATGTTTCTGTACCATCCCAAGATCATGCTGGTACACACACGGTATATCAATGTATATATCAACGTGAAATCACACAGCTTTAATAATCGAAAAATCTCATATTGAGTCCTTTATTACAATAAGAATTACAATAAAGTGGCTGAAGGCCAACTCATGAGAATAACTAATCTTGCGGAAGCTTCAAAGGTAGTTGAGTCCATCTGACTCCAAGGGCATCTCACCGAGCGTAGAGTGTATCCTCACTCCTGGTCAGAAAAGTACTCTGCAACATGATACGTTGTAGCCGTATAGGTCAGCATACTGAATATGCCGGCAATGTCACAAAAGAGGGGGTGTAAAGTAATCATCTATTCTACATGCATATATGGCAAGTGGGGTAGTAGGTTTTTCATAAAGCCAAATTTTTCCTACAACAAGAGAGGGCAAAGCATAATTACTACAATGTTGGTTCATTAATGAGATGGTTCCACCAACCAATTCTCATACCCAAGTTGACATTAATACCCACATTAATGTAATTAATTGTGTTGAGAGTTCCAGACAGTTTTAGTTCCTTTGGCTCAAAATTGTCCATGACCGTGGACACAACTAATCGATTAGGTTTGGGTGCTCTGCAGAGTTTTGCACACGTTCCCCACAAGATTTGCTCGCCTCCGTTGGATTTCTCGCACTTCAGGGTGTTTGTGAAACGGATGACCAAAACATGGTCTTCTAAAGGGTTTCCCCGAGACTCTGTCGGTGCCCATCCTTTCCTACCGTTCTTCTACATCTCGTAGCACCGCCTGTCCAGGGTCACCACGATATCCAACCAAGCTAGAGCCCATAATGGCTTGTGGCTCTGCAGGTAAACCTTGGGTCTTGAAGCATCCATCCATCTCTTTGTGCCTGGGTGGACCTTTCCGCATGAATACTGGCACTTCTCCAGCAACATCTAGGCTAACCACTAGTTTCTCCAGGGCGCCATTCAACCATCATCCACCCAGAGGTATGTTGAAAACTCGGAGTCTTGAAGACTTGATCATCTTGTAGGTCTTGAAATTATTAGCTCACAACTCTCATGAATCACACAACCAACACCGTCTACTAATAGCATAGCAAAATTTAAATCAACGTTTCCCGGGGCCAATGTGTCAAAAGGTTGAGGGGTGCCTACCACATGATACTACATCAAGTAACCAAGTTTCCAAATTACCTACTTTGCATGCAACTGGGGAGATGGTAGAACTAATGCAATAAAAACATAGGTATACATGGTCAAAGTGACTTGCCTTGCTAACGATCCTCGTATTCAAGTGACTCTAGATAACAAGCTTCGCACTCCGGATGATCTAACGAATCAAACAAAACACACAATAAGCATAAACACAATACAATTCATACAACAGCAGCGTAAACAAATACTTCAACAACCAATAGCACAATCAAAAAGAAGAATCACTTAAAGTATAAGACTCTAAAAATTTTGGTGTCAATACTCTACTAAGAGATAACAAGTCAAAAATTTGTTTGGAACAACTAGGCATTTAGATAATAGAAAAGTAAATACAAAATTTTATTTGAAAACAGAAAGTATTTCATTATAAAAAAATTGTGCAAAAAGAGTTACTACAAGACTTTTTTCTAAACAATACAAAAGGTGCAAATAAGATGTACCTATTCAAACTAGAGCACAAAACAAATTGAAACAAACTATTTTATTAATAGAAAATAATACACCTAATGTTAAATCAACAGAACCTAATGAAATCTAAACACAGAAGTTAAACTAAATTAGGTTCAAACTAAACTAAAATCAAATGAACTAAACTCTAAACAGATTCTGTTTTTGTTAAAAATCCTAACCAAATTCATCCAAAAAAAGCTCAAACTATGTAGGATGATAATTCTAACTAATACAAATCAGTGGCAAAAAGATTCATACAAAAATATATTTTTAAACTCTAGTTATACAGATTTTAGTAATTTAAACAAATTTGATTAGATTCAAAATTTAAAGTTCAATTTTGAAATCTAATCATACAGGCATAAACTAAAATAAATTTGTGAAATAATGCAAAAAGAATCAACCAAAAACACCAAATAATTTAAAATATGTGATAAAAACAAAAACAGAATACATTCTGTTTTCTAAAAGAAAAAAGAAAAAGAAAAATGTTCTATCGATCGGACAGGGTCTACGTGGCATGCTATGATTGGCCGCGAGGGCGTGCGTGCGGGAGCTAGCGAGCGGTTGGCCGAGACTTAATGTGTACCGGTTCGGGGTTTTAAGTGATCTAATCTCGCACGTTGGATTGGGATCGGACGGCTACGGCGAGGTGCGATGACTTACAACGGTGGGGGTCGGGGTTCCAGCGAGGTCGGCGGCGGCCGGTGGTCGGAGGTGCTCGGGGACGACGGTGCGGTGGTCGGGGGCGGCGTCCGAGAGCATCAAACGGTGACAGTGAGTCTCCGGCGTCGATTGGTGGCGTCGGAGGGGGCTGGGGGTGAGTGTGGCGACGGGTAGGAGCTCGGGGAGGTCCGGTAGGGTGCCGAACTCCGGCGAGGTGTGGGGAAGCGTTCCGGCGAGGGAAGAGGGGGTTTCGGGGTGGAACGGAGAGCGGAGGGACGGGGCTTTATATAGGGGCGTTGCGGTGGTCGGGGAGGGCACGAGGGGCGAGATCTGCGGGGAGAGATCGCCGGCGACGTCGTCGGGCGCGGGGAAGGCGACAAGTGTGTTAACACCACGGTCGGACGGTGGGTCCCGCGCGTCAGTGAGGGTGGGACGCGCGGTTAGCGCGTCGGTGGCCGACCCAAAGTAATTTTGGGTCTTAAAGGCTGTGGGCCGGCCCGGTTCGGTTTAAATTATTTCCTTTTCTATTTCCAGAGCAATAAAAACTCTTTTAATGCATTCAAAATATTTCCAAACATAGGAAATATATATATCAAAATGGTCAGGAGAATTAATGCTCTTTAATGAAGATTTTCCTTTGTCATATTGAATATCTTTTTAAAATTTATTTTCAGAAAAAATGCCTAATTGACTTTAAATCCTTTTGAGATAAACTTTCAAATAACCCCCTGGTTTTATTGCTCAATATTTCACCAACATGCCGCTGGTGTGGTGTGTCATGTTACTCCCCTCTTTCTTTGAACATTACCAAAGGTTTTCAAATAGGTGAAACAAATACATGGAACAAATTGTAATGGTCTTTCAGAATTTCAAAAGAAGCACTTCAACAAATTCATTACATACAAGCAAAGTGATGATGATGCATAGCTATATTTCATAACATTCCAAAATGAAATTTTGGGATGTTACAAACCTACCCACCTTAAGATGAATCTCGCCCTCGAGATTCGGGTTGGCTAGAAAATAGGTGTGGGTGGTCTCTACGAATATCTTTTTCGCGTTCCCAGGTGGCTTCTTCCTCGGTGTGGTGAATCCACAGAACCTTACAAAACTTGATGGTCTTGCTTCGGGTAACTCTGTTGGTAGTCTTGAGGATTCTGACAGGCTTCTCCTTGTAGCTCAGGTCACTGTCAAGTTGTATGGCCTCTAGGGGCACTGTGTCTCTCAAAGGAATATCAGCCATCTCAGCATGGCATTTATTCAGCTGGGAAACATGGAAAACATCATGAACTCCGGATAGTCCTTCTGGCAATTCCAGCTTGTATGCAACTTCGCCTCTACGTTCAAGAATTTTGTAGGGGCCTATGAATCTCGGTGCTAACTTTCCTTTAACACCAAACGTCTTGATTCCTCGAAGTGGGGACACACGAAGATATGCTCGATCTCCCACTTCATATGTCACCTCCTTGCGTTTGTTATCAGCATAGCTCTTCTGCCTGGATTGAGCTATCTTGAGTCGGTCTCGAATCAGTTTGACCTTTTCTTAAGAATCTCGGATAAGATCGGGACCAAAGAGTTTTTGGTCTCCAACACCATCCCACATCAATGGTTTCTGCACCTCCTTCCATATAAAGCTTCAAAAGAGGCCATCTTCAGACTAGTCTGATAACTGTTGTTGTACGAGAACTCTGCATAAGGTAAGTTGTCATCCCAACAGGACCCATAGTCTAACGCACAAGCTCTCAACATGTCTTCCAAGATCTGATTGACTCTCTCTGTCTGTCCATCAGTCTGTGGATGAAAAGTTGTACTGAATTCCAGCCTTGTACCCAAAGTTTCATGTAACTGATGCCAAAACTTTGAGGTAAATTGTGTTCCTCTATTTGATACGATACTCCTCGGAAATCCATGCATACATAAGATCCTGGTCATATATATCTTGGCTAACTTAGCACTGGTATAGGTGGTCTTCACTGGAATGAAATGAGCCACCTTTGTCAAGCGATCGACCACTACCCAAATGGAATCACATCCTGAACGGGTCCTAGGTAGTCTTGTGATGAAGTCCATACCAAGCTTATCCCATTTCCATTCGGGTATCGGCAAAGGTGGAGTAACCCTGCTGGTTTCTGATGTTCCACCTTTACTCGCTGGCAAATATCACATACCGCAACATGTTCGGCAATATCCTTCTTCATTCCTGTCCACCAGTAACTTTCCTTCAAATCCAGGTATATCTTGGTGTTGCCTAGGTGTATCGAGTATGGTGAATCGTGGGCTTCTTGAACTATCAACTTCCTGAGCTCTGGGTCATTGGGCACATAGATTCGGTTCTCAAAACATAGAGTACCTTGTTCATCTTCACGAAAGACTTTAGCTTTTCCTTCTTTCATTCTCAGATTTATCTCAGCTATCTCCTTGTCCGATTTCTGGGCTTCACGAATTCTTTCGGTCAAGGTGGACCGAATCTCTGGTGTGGCAACATATCCTTTTGGAACTATCTCTAACCTAAGCTCTCTGAGATCATTGGTTAACTCCTGGGGTAATCCTCCGGCTATGAGTGTGTTCACATAACTCTTCCGACTCAAAGCATCTGCCACAACATTTGCCTTTCCTGGATGGTAATGCAGTCTCATGTCGTAGTCCTCGATTAACTCTAACCATCTCCTCTGTCTGAGGTTCAACTCCTTCTGTGTGAAGATATACTTCAGACTTTTATGACCAGTGTAAACATCACAACTATTTCCGATAAGGAAATGTCTCCAGGTCTTGAGTGCGCGCACTACGGTTGCTAGTTCTAAATCATGGGTGGCATAATTCAACTCATGGGGTCATAGGTGTCTGGATGCACAGGCTACAACTTCTCCCTCCTGCATGAGTACTCCTCCAAGTCCTTGACGTGATGCATCACAATAAACCTGGAAGTCCTTCCGAATGTTTGGCAATATCAACACTGGGGCTGTGACCAAACGTTTCTTCAACAACTGGAAACTGGCCTCACATTCCTCAGTCCAGATATACTTAGACTCTTTCTTCAACAGCTCTGTGATGGGCTTGGCAATCATTGAGAAATTCTCAATGAACCTCCGGTAATATCCGGCAAGTCCGAGAAAACTGCGGATCTCCTTAACTGAGGTGGGTGACTTCCACTCAGTGACTGCTTCAACCTTAGCAGGGTCTACTGCTATTCCTTCTCCGGAAATAATGTGTCGAGGGAATCTGACTTCTGTCAGCCAAAATTCACATTTACTGAATTTGGCATATAACTGATGCTCTCTAAGCTTCTCCAGAACTAAACGCAAGTGTTCCTTGTGTTCTTCCTTGCTCTTGGAGAATATCAAAATGTCATTGATGAACACCACGACAAACTTGTCCAAATATTCCATAAACACTTTGTTCATCATATTCATGATGTAGGCAGGAGCATTAGTCAAACCAAAGGACATGACCGTATACTCATATAAGCCATACCTTGTGGTGAAGGCTATTTTGGGTATATCCTGTTCACGAATCTTCAGTTGGTGATACCCAGATCAAAGATCGATCTGGAGAATACTTTGGCGCCTACTAGCTGATCAAACAGGTCATTAATCATCGGCAGAGGGTACTTATTCTTGATAGTTACCTCGTTCAATGCACGATAATCGACCAACATCCTCAAGGTTTTATCTTTCTTCTCCACCAAAAGAACTGGGGCTCCCCAACGTGAAGAACTTGGGCGAATATATCCCTTATCCAATAGCTCCTTAATCTGCTTCTTGATTTCTACTAAATCATTTGCGGGCATCCGATAGGGTCTCTTGGAAATTGGGGCGGTTCTTGGTAGTAACTCTATCAGAAATTCAATCTCTCTATCTGCTGGCATGCCTGGTAATTCCTCCGGGAATACATCTGGAAAGTCTTGTACAACCGGCACTTCCTCCTGAACAACTCCTATGAGGGAATTTAACCGAGCACTCATGTGTGTGCGTTGGGATAGATACTTAATCCTCTTGTTCTCCATAGTGGTGAGTGAAATAGACTTGTTGGGGCAATCAAGGTTTCCTTCATACTTGGTCATCCAATCCATGCTTAGGATTACATCCAATCCCTGGGATTCTAAGACGATGAGGTTGGTAGGAAAAACATGGTTTCCTATGTGGAGTTTCAAGGCGTGGCATCCTATCCCTGCCCTCATCGTACCTCCTGGGGAATTGACCTGAATGGGCTGACCAAGGGTTCTAGTGGGTAAACCATACTTTTCCACAACTACCCTTGATATGAATGAATGAATTGCACCAGAATCAAAATGTACCATAACTGGACATGAATGCAATAAAAACATACCAACCACAGTCTTGGGCTGATCATAGACTTCTTCCACATCAAGGTGGTTCACCTGAGCACATGGAAAAGGATTTGGCTTCTTAGCTGCGGAGTTGCCGTTGTTGTTGCCGTTTCAATTTCCTTGCTTGTTCTGAGGGCATTCAGTGGCATAGTGCCATGTCTTCTGGCACTTGAAACAGGTGATATGGTTCAGATCCTTCTGAGCTGGAGCGTGACGGTGTTGGTTGCTACTCCCACTTCCATTACCATTCTTGAAGTTGCCATTTTTGGGACGATTATTCCCATTTCCTCCATGGTTGTGCACGGGATGAGTGTGTCCTCCATACTTACCGGTCCCTGATCCGGTATTTCCTGAGTACGGGGAGTAGCGGGGCTTCTGTTGAGCTCCAGAGTGAGACTTCCCCTATCCACACTTCCTCTTGCGGTTGTCGATTTGCTGCTGCTTCCCCTCCAAGATGAGGGCCTTGTCTACCAGCTCCTGGTAATTTCTGAAAGTAGCCACCATCGGCTGCACGCTCAACTCATCGTTGAGTCCTTCCAAGAACTTCTCATGTTTGGCTGCATCATCGGCCACATCTCCTGGTGCATAACGAGCCAACGTGCTAAAATCATCCACATACTGGGCCACGGAACGGTTCCCCTCGCGTAAGTTACGAAACTCACGCTTCTTCAGACTCATGCTCCAGTTGAGACATGAGCAGTGCGGAAAGCTAGCTTGAACTGTTCCCAAGTCACACCAGCAATGGGGTACGTGGTGGTGTAGTTCTCCCACCATGAAGCTGCTGGTCCCTCCAGTTGATGGGTGGCAAAGCGCACCTTTTCAGCCTCAATGCATCCCGCGGTGGTGAGTTCCCTCTCCATCTTGCGGAGCCAATCATCTGCCACAATGGGCTCAGTGCTGCTGGAGAAAGTTGGTGGATTCAGCTTCAGAAAACGGGTGAGGTTGTCGCCTTGAGGTGGAGGGTGGTTATTGTGGTTGTTGGTCTGATTCTGAATCAACAGCTGCATCAGGGCGTTCTGCTGCTGGCGAAGTTGTGTGAGTTCCGATAGGAAAGTGAAGTCAGGCTCATGTCGCGGAGGCATCTTGCTATTTTCAGAGGGGTGAGAATTAGAATAGAACAAGGACCTAAAAGGAAATTCACTACCCATATGCAATGCAACAAACATATCACACCAAACACTCATTCATTTATTCAACTCAAGGTTCAAACATCAAGATACAAATCTCCAAATTAAACTAAGCATCGACCTATGCTTAAACGACGAAAATAAAGATACATGGGGGCATAACTAAAGTTCTCCTCAAAACTACATGGTGAAGTGTCCTCCTCCGGTGACGCTCTGCTCATAGTCATCATTGTTGCTGATCAAGGGAGCCATGTCTCCTTCTGGATGAAGATTTTCACCCATGTCCATCTGTTCCTCCAGAGTTGCAATGCGAGTGTTCAGCTTATCGATCCTCTCTAAGAGATCCTTCACTTCATACTCATGCTCGTACTTGGCTTCCCATAGGTCAGCTTCGAGGTCAATCTCGTGGTTCATCACCCTCTTGATCGTCTTCGTGTCGGCACGTACCTGAAGCTCTAAGGTTCTGATGTGCGTCTCCAAAGTATGGATATAGGAAATGGTGGTGTCTTCAATGGGAGTGGTTATGATATTTCTATTGGCATCCCTGCGACAAACCACGCTGAGTCCTAGTGAAATGGGTCCACCCCTGTATTCCTCCTGAATACGTCCAAGGGCATGGTGAATTGCCATGTCTCTCCCGAGTATCCAGCTGGGTGCCACAAACTTGAAGTCAATGGGTTCCTTACAATTTCCAAAGGTCTTCCCGGGGATGTGCACCTCGATCCTGTAGCGTCTGTCTTGTGGAAAAGACATGATAGGAGTCCCGGTGATGCTTGGCAAGGCAATCCTTACGTCCCTGACGATCCTCATCAGCTCCTTGCCAAAGGGCATCGTCGCGTCAGGCTAACAAAACTTCGTGATCAAAACTGGGATGAAGGTGGCCATCCATAAATGTTGAAATAAATCGGAGGGAAGTCAGAAACGAGTAGATGAGAGTATGAGAATTTTAAAGACAAAAGAGAAATAAATCCTAAGGCTTTTCCAATCCTAGAGGTTATGTCCTACGATTAGCGTGTGCTTTGATACCATTTCTGTAGCGACCCAACCTGAAAGGTCAAATCACCGGTGTTTCTGTACCATCCCAAGATCATGCTAATACACACACGGTACATCAATGTATATACCAAAGTGAAATCACACGGCTTTAATAATCGAAAAATCTCATATTGAGTCCTTTATTACAATAAGAATTACAATAAATTGGCTAATGGCCAACTCATGAGAATAACTAATCTTGCGGAAGCTTCAAAGTTAGTTGAGTTCATCTGACTCCAAGGGCATCTCACCGAGCATAGAGCGTATCCTCACTCCTGGTCGGAAAAGTACTCTACAACATGATACGTTGCAGCCGTATAGGTCAGCATATTGAATATGCCGGCAATGTCACAAAATAGGGGGTGTAAAGTAATCATCTATGCTACATGCATATATGGCAAGTGGGGTAGTAGGTTTTGCATAAAGCCAAATTTTTCCTACAACAAGAGAGGGCAAAAGCATAATTACTACAACGTTGGTTGATTAATGAGATGGTTCCACCAACCAATTCTCATACCCAAGTTGACATTAATACCCACATCAATGTAATTAATTGTGTTGAGAGTTCCAGATGGTTTCAGTTCCTTTGGCTCAAAACTGTCCATGACCGTGGACACGGCTAATCGATTAGGTCTGGGTACTCTGCAGTGTTTTGCACACGTTCCCCACAAGATTTGATCGCCTCCGTTGGATTTCTCACACTTCAGGGTGTTTGAGAAATGGATGACCAAAACATGGTCTTCTAAAGGGTTTCCCCGAGACTCTGTCGGTGCCCATCCTTTCCTACCGTTCTTCTACATCTCGTAGCACCGCCTGTCCAGGGTCACCACGATATCCAACGAAGCCAGAGCCCATAATGGCTTGTGGCTGTGCAGGTAAGCCTTGGGTCTTGAAGCATCCATCCATCTCTTTTTGCCTGGGTAGACCTTTCCGCATGAATACTGGCACTTCTCCAGCAACATCTAGGCTAACCACTGGTTTCTCCAGGGCGCCATTCAACCATCATCCACCCAGAGGTATGTTGAAAACTCGGAGTCTTGAAGACCTTATCATCTTGTAGGTCTTGAAATTATTAACTCACAACTCTCATGAATCACACAACCAACCCCGTCTACTAATAGCATAGCAAAATTTAAATCAACGTTTCCCGGGGCCAATGTGTGAAAAGGTTCAGGGGTGCCTACCACATGATACTACATCAAGTAACCAAGTTTCCAAATTACCTACTTTGCATGCAATTGGGGAGATGGTTGAACTAATGCAATAAAAACATAGGTATACATGGTCAAAGTGACTTGCCTTGCTGACGATCCACGTATTCAAGTGACTCTAGATAACAAGCTTCGCACTCCGGATGATCTAACGAATCAAACAAAACACACAATAAGAATAAACACAATACAATTCATACAATAGCAAGGGAAACAAATACTTCAACAACCAATAGCGCAATCAAAAAGTAGAATCACTTAAATTATAAGACTCTAAAATTTTTGGTGTCAAAACTCTACTAAGACATAACAAGTCAAAAATTTGTTTGGAACAACTAGGCATTTAGGTAACAGAAAATTAAATACAAAATTTTATTTGAAAACAGAAAGTATTTCATTATAACAAAATTTGTGCAAAAAGAGTTACTACCAAACTTTTTTCTAAACAATACTAAAGGTGAAAATAAGATGTACCTATTCAAACTAGAGCACAAAACAAATTGAAAAATACTATTTTATTAACAGAAAATAATACACCTAATGTTGAATCAACAGAACCTAATGAAATCTAAAACAAAAGTTAACCTAAATCAAGTTCAAACTAAACTAAAATCAAATTAACTAAACTCTAAATAGATTCTGTTTTTGTTAAAAAACCTAACCAAATTCATCCAAAAAAACTCAAACTATGTAGGATGATAATTCTAACTAATACAAATTAGTGGCAAAAAGATTCATACAAAAATATATTTTTAAACTCTAGTTATACAGATTTTAGTAATTTAAACAAATTTTATTAGATTCAAAATTTAATGTTCAATTTTGAAATCTAAGCATACAGACATAAACTACACCAAATTTGTGAACTAATGCAAAAAGAATCAACTAAAAACACCAAATAATTTAACAGATATGGTAAAAACAAAAACAAAATACATTCTGTTTTCTAAAACAGAAAACAAAAAGAAAAACGTTCTATCGATCAGACAGGGTCTACGTGGCATGCTGTGATTGGGCGCAAGGGCATGCATGCGGGAGCTCGCGAGCGGTTGGCCGAGACTTAATGCGTACCGGTTCGGGGTTTTAAGTGATCTAATCACGCGCGTTGGATTGGGATCGGACGGCTACGGCGATGTGCGGTGACATACAACGGCGGGGGTTGGGGTCCCAGCGAGGTCGGCGGCGGCCGGTGGTCAGAGGTGCTCGGGGACGATGGTGCGGTGGTCAGGGGCGGCCTCCGAGAGCTTCAAACGGCGGCGGTGAGTCTCCGACGTCGATTGGTGGCGTCGGAGGGGGCTGGGGGTGAGTGTGGCGATGGGCAGGAGCTCGAAGAGGTCCGGTTGGGTGCCGATGTCCGGCAAGGTGTGGGGCAGCGTTCCGGCGAGGAAAGAGGGGGTTTCGGGGTGGAACGGAGAGCGGAGGGACAGGGCTTTATATAAGGGCGGTGCGGTGGTCGGGGAGGTCACAAGGGCCGAGATCATGTTCTCAAACACCCAGTAGTGCGAGGACTTACCAGGAGGGAACGAATCTTGTGGGTAAAGTACACAACACTCTGCAGAGTTAAACCTAATCGATTAGCCGTGTCCTCGGTTACGGACAATTTGAGCATCTAGACTTGGATCTATCTATGAACTCTCAACACTGGACTGATAATTAATTCTGGGCAACTTATGATACTTGGGGGCATTTAGACATCGGTTGGCGGAACCATGTCATGTTAGGTAACTCTGTAGTGCAAATTCCTGATATTCCTTGGTTGTAGGAAAACTAAATAAAATCAGCTTTTATGCAAAAACTCAGACATAGAGCCACAAAGCCTTACTGCATATAGAATAGTTTTTATCTTCTGTTCTGCTATGGTGATCTTGCCAGTACAATCAATGTACTGACCTACACGGCTGCAACGTCTCATGTTGCAAATACTCTTCTTCGACGAGTGAGAGTATGATTCAGGGTTACGGTCTACACTCAGCCTGCCGTTGGTGTTATTGGGACTCCACTCCCGTTGACTGTTTCCGCTAAGATTTCGAGGTATATATCAACTTTACGTTAATTACATGTGATTGCACTTTGATATATACATGGATGTACTGTGTGTGCCAGCATACTGATCCAGGGATGGCATAGAACACACAGAGGCTTGACCTTTCCAGGTCGGGTCGCTATAGAAATGGTATCAGAGCACATGTTGACTGTAGGACGTGAACCTAGAAACTGGAAAGCCCTTAGGAAACGATTTCTCGAAAAACTTTGTTTTCAAAAGACCCTTTACTTCTCATCTTATTTGAGATTTATCAAATGATCTCTCTTACCTCAACTAGTTAGATAATACCCTTGTCCCTTGACCATTATGGAAAGAATTACAAAAAGATTGAAGACTATACAGACCTGAAGAAATTGAAGACCATGAAGAATTTCCAAGATATTATGCCCCGAGAAGACCAAACCCATGTTGTATACTTACGTTAGATATGATGATTTGTGAGCAGTCATTTGTGTGTATTTTGTTTTGACAGCCACGAAACAAATCTATTTTAAAAACCATTGTTTGTATTGTGTGTATCCCCTCCATTCTCTCTCTCGTATCTCATCCCGAAACTCTGAACCCCATAGATGATGAATGAATCTGGAATCGTGTATTCCGGATCGATGACTCAATTAGAGACAGAAGAATGGATTCAGAACATGGAGGATCATCTAAGGAGTAACCATGTTGCAAGGAACGAGATGGTCAAGTATGTTTTTCGGTACTTTGCAGAAGGTGGTGCACATTGGTGGAAGATGCATGAAGCTAACCATGATACGCAAGCAACAATCACTTGGGAAGAATTCAAGATGACTCTGCAAAAATCTCATGTTGTCACCAACACCCAGAAGCCCCGTCTCAAATATGTGAAGAAGATTTGCGCATGCAAGATATATGGAGAGATAGGAGACACCCAGGAAGAACACAAGGATGGATGTCCATATTGTGAAGAAAATCACCCTGCTGAGGAATGCCCAACTGGGCAGGTGACATGTTTTTTGTGTGAAGGAACTACGCATTACCCGGCTCAATGCCAAATGTACCGCAAGGAACAAGAAGTCATCAAGCAGCAGAAGCAAGCCATGAAGGAAGCCTTCACAGAAAAATTAGGAGAACTTGTCATGAAGGAAGATGTTGAAGACCCTAATGGAGAAGGCTTAACCAGATTTTACTCCAATGCCTTCTATTCATGTGGAGAACAAGGACATTTCTCACAGGACTGTACGAAGGAAAGAAATGAGTATCTACGTAACTTTTCGACAGAAGAAGTGGAGTTTGATCCACAGGAAATTGAAAGTTTGATCGGAACAAAGAAGCCCAGGAAGAGAAATCGAAGACGTTCTCAAAACAACCCAATTTCTGCAAAGAAGGATCTGAGTCAGATCATGTGTTTCTGGTGCAAGAATTTATGCCACTATGCCGATAAATGCCCAGAGAAGAAGGTTAAACATGAGTAGTTGAGTTTTGGATTGTGGAAGTAATAAATGTCATAGGTAGCACTCTTACCATTTTGAAGTTGTGTAACAGAAGTCTCGGAGTTTGTAATTAAATTTATGAGATCAATGGAATTTATGATCTCATGATTCTCCTGTGTTGAATTATCTGAGTTGCCACTCTAAGAACAAAGATCTCTGACCAATTTTAGAGGATATGAGAAAGTATGGTCTATGCAGGCATGCGTGCATTTCATTATAAGTGTGGTAGCAACCACAGGGACAAATGAATGAAGAAAATACCATTCATGTTAAGGGGTTTGGATAAGTGAATACAAGTGAAGAGAATGTGGAACCATATCCAAACTATGTGGATGATAACCTTTGTGACAACGTGTCTTTGAAGTTGGAATATTGAGAAAAGGAATGATTGTGACGAAACCATACCCAAGGTTAAACAGACCAATGGAAAGGAAAATGAATTCCACAGAGTGGAATCTAGACAATAATGAGTCTATGAATTGTTACCTCAAGGGTATGGTGTAGTGAACTGAAGGTAATGTTGGAATATGGAACGATAGTAACCCCAAGAGTGAGTTAAAGCTATCCAAGTATTCAAGTGAACCCACAAATCACTGACCTTAGGATTGATAAAGATCAGGCCCTACCGTTGTGAAGGAAGAAACTTGGAAGAAGCTACGATTGATCAACAAACGTTTTTCTTAGGAGTATACGAAAAACATAAGAGTTGTGAAGAAACGATAGATGTTTTTGCTTAGCTTGCAGAATCAATGGATTTATCCGAACTTCATTCGTTGACAAGACAAATTTCTGCAATGCTTGTGAGGAAGCCCAAGTATTAGAATACGAGATTCACTAAACCTTATACAAGGTAATGATTTCAGTGCGGCATGGATTGATCACCATGACGACTTACTCTTATCATTTCTCTTGCTATTCGGAACGGTAAATCTGAGTGACTTACCCATAGTAAAGAGACGACATTCTTTTGAAGCCTTTTGTTTAAGCCTTAGAATGGTATGAAGAAAACCCCTTGTACATGGTAGTTACTGTCACACGTAGGAATTTTATGGTGAGGAATGAAGCCAACACCCATTTCACTACAGGATAACCACAAATGGTAGACCACCATGAGATTTTCGATAGGTTATTTAGAATGATCACGAGACCTGTCAGTTAAGAAGACCCAGTATCGAAGGAAATACAATTTGTTATGAGATACCAAGATTTTGATTAAACGAAAGAGCATCACCGAAGGAGCTATCGTGAAGTATGTGAAGAGACAGATGCACCCAGAGGACTGCCATAATTTTGAAGGACCAGTAACTCCCCTTTTAAGTGTGGTAGACCCCACCCTTCCAGGACAATGGATTTGTTAGAAGACCCCAAACCCTAACCTTTTCTTTCTAGCCCTTTCGAATCTCAAGGACGAGATTCATTTTAAATGTGGTAGGTTTGTAACATCCCACATTTTGGAATGTTATAATAAATATTAGAATGATTGTTTGTTTGAGTGAGTGATTGAAATTTGAGTGAAAATTTGAAACTTTTTGAAAACTTTTGAATGAGAGGGAATGACATGACTTTCCCATATGCTTTTGGAATTCACATTCCTACATTTCAAATCAGTGAGAGAAGATGACATGACTTCTTCAATATAAAAAGATTTGAAGAGTAAATTTGAAAACTATTTGAAATTTCCTGATATAGAGTTCTTTTCATATTTGAATTTCTTATTTGAAGTTTGAAAGAATTCAAACCCCTTGACAAAATTGGAGAGGAGTAATATGACACTCCACCAGGGGTTATTTTGTGAAGTATTTTAACCATAAAACCCAGGGGATTATTTGGAAAAAATAGTTGCAAAAAGAAATAAAGCCATTGAGACTTTTTTTTGAAAATATTTTTTTAAAAGTATTTATTTTGGCCGTGGAAAAATGTTCATTAAATAGCATTTATTCCCTTGGTCATTTTGGTATTTAGATCTTCATTCTTTGGAAATGTATTTATTGCTATCAAGATAGTTTCCTTCTCTGTAAATTAGTAAAAGGAAACAAATTTCAAAAATTAGGAAACCCGACGGCCCACCTACCTAATCGGGCCTAATCCGGATCCAGATCGGATCCGAAACTTCTTCGGATCGGCCACCGACATGCCGCATCCTCTCTCTCTCTCTCTCTCGCTGGCACGCAGACCCCACCGCCCGACCGAACTGAGCCACCGGTAACCTTCCTTCTTCTCCTCCCTCCCTCCTTCCTTTCCAACGCCGGCGAGATCACTGACCTGATCTCCCTCTTCCTTTCCTTTCTGACGACCACGAGGACGCCTATAAAAACCCCAGCCCCTCCTCGACCCATTCCACCCATTTCCCCCTCGTCCGACTCTCTCCTCTCGCCAGAATCCCTCACCGGAGATAACCATGGCCGCCGCGCCATTGCCGCACCACCGCTCCACCCAGACGTCCCTGACGGTGTCTGAGCCCACAATCCACTTTGTTGTCATTGTCTGCACCTCCCCAACCATTCGCCCGAGCCCCGCACCCACTGGAGCCCCTCTCCCTATCGACACCCGAGCGGCGCCACTGCCTCCAAGCTCACCGTCATCGCCATCGAGCCCCGCTGACGCTACCAACGGAGTCACCGTGCTCGTCCGCATCACCTGGTGCTGACGCCGTTTCCGATGGACCCCTGGAGCATCGTCCCCGTCGACTTCGCCGCCTCTGCCTTGCCGGAGCATCGCCGGAGACTCCCTCCACCGCGGTAAGTCGCCGGAGCCCTCTCCTCCGTTCGATCTATCATGTGCGGTGTAGATTAGAAGCCCCGTAACTGTTCGGTTTAGTACTAGTAAACCGGCCGGTTTTCTGTAAATTTTATTAGCCGAATTGTTTTCCTTTAGAGTGCGGCCATTTGCTCGTTTAGACATCGCGTGCACACCTCTCGGCCAATCACAGCATGCCACGTCTCCCACTGTCTATTAGTTAGATTTTTTTCCTTTTTCTGTTTTCTTTTCTTAAAACAGAATAGTTTTGTTTTTGTTTTCTTTATAACTTATATGTTTTTAATTATTTTTAATTGATTCTTTTTGCATCTTGTCAAAAAAATTATCTATTTTCTGTAGATATAAAGTATCACCATATTGAAGTAGTTAACATTGAATTCAAACAGATTTGATATAAATTTTATTTTCTAAATAACTTGAGTTTAAAAACTTGTTTTTGAGTGATTCTTTTTGCTACTGATTTGTGTTGGTTATATTTATCACCCTGTTAAGTTTGAGAATTTTTAGACAAATTTAAATTAGTATTTTAACAAAACAGATTATGTTTAGTTCTTCTTAAGGTTTAATTAAATTCTTTTTATTTTAGTTTATCTTGATTCTGTTTTAGTTTAACTTTCTATTGTAGTTCTTTTAGTTTTCTATTGTTCAACATTAGGAGATTTAATTTCTGTTAAAAAAATTATGTTGTTTCGTTTTGTGTTCTGTATGAATAGGTTAATATTCTTTTCACCATAAGTATTGTTCAGTAAAAACTTTGTGGTAGTATTTCTTTTGCACAAAAGCTTTATGATAAAATACTTCATGTTTTCTAATAAAATTTTAGTATTTATTTTCTGTTATGTATTTATTAGTTGCTGAAAACAATTTTTGCTTTGTTATGTCGTAGTAGAAGTCTTGCCACAAAAGTTGAGAGGTTTTACTTTGTTTTCTGTTAGTTAGTAGTAGTATTTCAACCAAGTTTATTTTTATGACATTTATTATTTTTATAGCATGAAATCAATTCTAGTTTCATAATAACTTGCAACTTGATTTTCCTTGCTAGTTGGATTTCCTATTTGAAAGTATTTTCATAAATTGTTTTATAAAGTTTCAATTTCTGTTAACTTAATGTTATATATTTTGTTTTCTGTTATTTTAATATTTCATTTGTTATCTTATTGTTAAGTTTATTAGGCAAAAACCTATGTTGTTTAGAATGTTGTTTTTATAATTTTTACTTGTTCTCCAAAAGTAATTCTTTTTGATAGTAAAATATTTACTAAAATAATTTTGTTATATTTTAATTTGTTTTTGTGTTTTACTTTTCAAAATAGGACTTACTTGTAGAGAAAACCAACCTTAGTTGTGTTGCTGAAATTTTGTTGTTTTGAGTTTTGTCTTAAGTATTTCCTTCATCAACCCTTTTGTGTTTGGTTTTGTATTACTTGTTGATTGTTAGTATTGATTGCTAGTATGATTGCTTATATGAATGCAATGTTTGATTATATAGATTTTCATCGGAGAGTGACGAATAGTGTATCAAGTTATTTCTGAGAGCGATATTATTCTTCATCAACAGTAGAGGCAAGTTCACCTTGACCATCTATTTCATACCTATGTTTTATTGCATGTAGTGACATCATTCAACAAATCCCTCCAGTATTGTTATTGAAATTCTTGTAGTTGAGTAGAATGCATGAGGTAGGAACCCACCACTTGTTACTAGAGCCCCGGGAACGTTAGTTATTTTTATGCTATGCTAAAGTAGACGGGGTTTGGTATGAGTGTTCGTGAGTGGTGTGAGAAGGAGGACTCTACGTCAAGACGACAACTTCATGAAGGCATCTTCAAGTCCTGCATCTTCAAGACCTCAAGCCTTCGAGACTCGAGAAGCAAGTTTTCAATACACACTACTGGGTGAAGGATGGTTGATTGGGCATCCTTGGAGTAACCAGTGGATGGCCGGGATGCATGGAGAAGCGCCATGACATCTTGCGGAAAGCTACACCCAGACTCAAAGGGACGGATGAATACTTCATGCCCAGAAGCTTACCTGTGTAGCCACAAGTCATTATGGGCTCTAGCTTGGTTGATCTTTGTTGTGACTCCGGCTGGGCAGTGCTACAAGATGTAGTCGATGTTCGAAATGGATGGGCACTGACAGTAGTCAGGGAAACACTCTAAAAGACCATGTTTCATTCATCATGTTCTCAAACACCAAGTAGTGCGAGGACTTACCAGGAGGGAACGAATCTTGTGGGTAAAGTACACAACACTTTGCAGAGTTAAACCTAATCGATTAGTCGTGTCCCCGGTTATGGACAATTTGAGCTTCTAGACTTGGATCTATCTCTGAACTCTCAACACTGGACTGATAATTAATTGTGGGCAACTTATGATACTTGGGGGGCATTTAGACATCGGTTGGCGGAACCATGTCATGTTAGGTAACTCTGTAGTGCAAATTCCTGATATTCCTTTGTTTTAGGAAAAGTAAATAAAATCAGCTTTTATGCAAAAACTGAGACACAAAGCCACAAATCCTTACTACATATAGAATAGTTTTTAGCTTGTGTTCTGCTATGGTGATCTTGCCGGTACATTCAATGTACTGACCTACACGGCTGCAACGTCTCATGTTGCGGATACTCTTCTTCGACGAGTAAGAGTACGATTCAGGGCTACGATCTACACTCAGCCTGTCGTTGGTGTTAGTGGGACTCCACTCCCGTTGACTATTTCCGCTGAGATTTTGAGGAATATATCAACTTTACGTTAATTACATGTGATTGCACTTTGATATATACGTAGATGTACTGTGTGTGCCAGCATACTGATCCAGGGATGGCACAGAACACACAGAGGCTTGACCTTTCCAGGTCGGGTCGCTACAGGCATAGGGGACGACGTTCGTCCTTTCTCTTTCTTCTGCCATTGTCGAGCTTTGAGTCTCACTCGACTTCACACCTTACAAATCAGGCAAGAACTCTTTCTCTAACTGATCCATTTGGGACTCTTTCAAAATCTTGTCAAGGTATGTACTCATTGAAAGTCTCATCAAGCATCTTGATCTATCTCTATAGATCTTGATGCTCAACAATTAGGTAGATTTATCCAGGTCTTACATTGAAAAACTCTTTTCAAACAACCGTTTATGCTTTCCAGAAATTCTACATCATTTCCGATCAAAAATATGTCAACCACATATGCTTACCAAAAACTATATAGTTCTCCCACTCACTTTATTGTAAATACAAGTTTCTCATAAACTTTGTATAGACTCAAAAACTTTGATCACCTCATCAAAGTGTATATTCCAACTCCGAGATGCTTTATTTAGTTCATAGAAGGATCACTAAAGCTTGCCCATCTTTTAGCATCTGTAGGACTGACAAAACCTTCTGGTTGTATCTCATACAACTTTTCCTTATGGAAGGAAACGATGTTTTGGCATTCATCTACCAAATTTTAGAATTGAAAAATGCAGCAACTGCTAACATAATTCCAACAGACTTTAGCATCGCTACGAGTGAGAAATTCTCATCGCAGTCAACTCTTTGAACTTGGCGGAAACTTCTTTGCGACAAGTCAATCTTTATAAATGGTGACATTCACCATCAGCGTCTGTCTTCATCTTAAAGGTCCATTTGTACTCAACGACCTGCCGTCCAACGAGCAAGTCTACCAAAGTCTATACTTGGTTTTCATACATGGATCCTTTCTCGGATTTCATGGCCTCTAACCATTTGTCGGAATCCGGGCCCATCATCGCTTGTCCATAGCTCATAGGTTCATCATTGTCCAACAACATGACCTCCAAGACAGGGTTGTCGTACCACTCAGTAGCAGTACACATCCTTGTCGACCTACGAGGTTCGATAGTAACTTGATCCGACGCTTCATGATCATCATCACTAACTTCCTCTTCAACTAATGTAGGCTTCACAAAAACATCTTCTTGCGCTACGCTACTCTTTGGTTGAAAAAAGGTTTAACAACCTCATCAAGTTCTATCTTCCTCCCACTCAATTCTTCCGAGAGAAACTCTTTCTCGAGAAAGGACTCAGTTTTAGCAACAAACACTTTATGCTTGGATCTGAGATACAAGGTTTACCCAACTGTTCTTAGGGTATTCTACGAAGATGCATTTGTCCGCCTTGGGTTCGAGCTCATTAGGTGAAAACCTTTTTCACATAAGTGGTGCAGCCCCAAACATTAAGAAATGACAACTTAGGTTTCTATCAAACCATATGGTGTCATCTCAACGGATTTAGATGGTGCCCTATTTAAAGTGAATGTAGTTGTCTGTAATGCATAACCCCAAAATTATAGTAGCAAAACGATAAGAGACATCATAGCACGCATTATATCCAATAGAGCAGGACTATGACGTTCGGACACACCATCACACTATGGTGTTCTAGGTGGCGTGAGTTGTGAAACAACTTTCACATTGTCTAAAGTTGTATGCCAAACTCGTAACTCAAATATTCACCTCCACAATAATATCGCAGACATTTTTATCTTCTTGTCACAATGATCTTAAACTTCACTCTGAATTTGCTTGAACGTTTCAAACGATTCAGACTTGTGTTTCATTAAGTAAATATACACTATATCTACTCAAATCATCAGTGAAGGTAAGAAAATAACGATATCCACCGCATGCTACAAGACTCACTTGATTGCATACATCAACATGTATTATTTCCAATAAATCACTTGCCCGCTCCGTCCATCTGGAAAAAGGGGTCCTTAGTCATCTTGCCCAAGAGGCATGGTTCGCATGTCTCAACCGATCCGAAATCGAATGAGTCCAAAGATCCATAAGCATGGAGTTTCTTCATGCGCTTTATACCAATATGACATTTAGCGGCAGTGCCACAAGTATGTGGTACTATCATTATTAACTTTGCATCTTTTGGCATCAATGTTATGAACATGTGTATTACTATGATCAAGATTCAACAAACCATTCTCACTAGGTGCATGACCATTGAAGGTATCATTCATGTAAACAGAATAACCATTATTCTCTAACTTAAATGAATAACCGTGTTGCAATAAACACGATCTAATCATGGTTATGCTTAACGCAAACACCAAATTACATTTATTTAGGTTTGTCACTAATCCCGAAGGTTGAGAGAGCGTGCGATGTTGATCACATCAAATTTGAAACATTTCCAACAGACATCGTCACCTCATACTTAGCTAGTGCTCCGTTTCTTTCAGTTACTAACCTTTAGCAACCAAACCGGTATCCAATACCCAGGTGCTACTAGGAGTACTAGCAAGTTACACATCAATAACACGTATATCAAATATACTTCTGTCGACGTTGCCAGCCTTCTTATCTACCAGGTATCTAGGGTTGTTCTGCTTCAACGTTCACTCTCCTCATAATCTAAGCACTTAGTCTCGAGTTTGGTTTCAACTTTGGGTTGCTTCACTGGAGCAGCAACTGACTTGCTATCCATGAAGTTTCCCTCTTTGCTCTTGCCCTTCTCGAAACTAGTGGTTTGACTAACCATCAACACTTGACGCTCCTTCTTGATTTCTACGTTCATGGTGTCAAACATCGCGAAATAGCTCAGGGATCGTTATTTCTATCCCTAGCATTTTATAGTTCATCACCAAGTTCTAGTAGCTTAGTGACAGTGACTTGGAGAACTATATCAATCACTATATTATCTGGAAGATCAACTCCTACTCGATCCAAGCAATTGTAGCACCCAGACAATCTAAGCACATGCTCAACGATTGAGCTATTCTCCTTCATCTTGCAGGCAAAGAATCTTGTTGGAGATCTCATATCTCGCAACACGGGCACGAGTCTGAAATCCTAATTTCAGCTCTTAGAACATCTCATATGTTCCGTGACGTTCAAAACGTTTCGGAGCCTCAATTCTAAGCCGTAATGCATGATGCACTAAACTATCAAGTAGTCATCAGAACGTGTCTGTCAGATGTTCGCAACATCTACAGACAATGCTAGAGGGGTTGGCACACCGAGCGGTGCATTAAGGCCATAAGCCTTCTGTGCAGCCATGAGGACAATCCTTAGATCACGGACCCAGTCCGCAATATTGCTACTATCATCTTTCAACTCTATTTCTCTAGGAACATATAAAAATTCAAGGGAGCTACAGCGTGAGCAAGTAATCTACAACATAATTTGCAAAGACACTACTAACTGTGTTCATGATAATGAGTTCAATTAATCATAATACTGGAGAACTCACACTCAAATTGACATCCCTCCGGTCATTCGAGTGATACATGATCCAAATTCACCAACTCAAGTCCGATCATCACGTGACTTGAGGTGGTTTCAATGGTGAACATCATCATGTCGATCATATCTACTATATGACTCATGTTTGACCTTTAGGTCTCTTGTGTTCCAAGGCCATGTTTGTACATGCTAGGCTCGTCAAGTTTAACCCAAGTCTTCTGCATGTGCAACACTGGCTTGCACCCATTGTATGCGAACGTAGAGTCTATCACACCCGATCATCACATGGTGTCTCGACATGATGAACTTTCGCAATGGTGCACACTCGTGGAGAACACAATTTATCTTGAAATTAAGTATGGAATCACCTTATAATGCTACCGTCGTCCTAAGCAAAACAAGGTGCATAAAAAGATTAACATCACATGCAAATCATAAGTGACATGATATGGCCATGAACTTGTGCTTTTGATCTCCATCTTGAAAGCACCGGCATGATCTCCATCATCATCAGCATGACACCATGATCTCCATCATCTTGATCTCCATCAACGGGTCGCCATCGGGGTTGTCGCGCCCACCATGCTTCTACTGCTATTGCTACCGTTTAGCGATAAAGTAAAGCATTACATAGCGCTTAATGATTGACACGCAAGTCATACAATAATTAAAGACAACCCTATGGCTCCTGCCGGTTGCCGTACTCGTCGACATGCAAGTCGTGATATTCTATATAAAATATGATCATCTCATACATCACATATATCTCATCATGTAATTGGCCATATCACATCACAACATACCCTGCAAAAACAAGTTAGACGTCCTCTAATGTTGTTGCATGTTTTACGTGGCTTCTACGGGTATCTAGAAAGAATAATTCTCATCTAAGAAAAAACCACAACGGTGATACACTAGTTGCTTTTCAACCTTCTCAAGGACCGCTTCTACGGGTATCTTTGTGCAACGAGGTTACATGTCAGTCGATGGAACCGGTCTCTCGTAAGCGTACGAGTAAGGTTAGTCTGCGCTGCTTCATCCCAAAATAACGCTGAACCAAAACACGACCAAGGGAGGAAGCAATCTAAGCATCAACGCCCACAAACTCTTTGTGTTCTAATCGAGATCTCATCTACACATAGGCCTATCTCATGATGCCACTATTGGGGAATATTGCATGGGAAACAAAAAAATTCCTACGCATACGCAAGATCTATCCATGGTGATGAGCATCTACGAGAGGGAGAGTGGATCTACATACCCATGTAGATCGTTAAGCGGGAAGCGTTAAGAAACGCGAGTGGTGTAGTCGAACATCTTCGCGATCCAAATCGCTGAGCATCCCACGATCTCATCACCATCCATCCCGCGATCCAATCATGATCCGTCCCGCGAACTCATCATGATCCGTCCCGCAATCTCATCATGATCCGTCTCGTGATCTTGATCACGGTCCTTCCAATCTAGCGCCGAACGGACAGCACCTCCGCGTTCAGCACACGTATAGCTCGATGACGATCTATTCCTTGTTGATCCAGCCAGAGGGAGCAGAGAGGTAGATGAGTTCTCCGGCAGCGCGACAACATTGCGGCGATGGTGGTGGAGCTATTCCATCAGGGCTTTGCCTAAGCACCGCTGAAAACCGATCTAGAGGAGAAACTGCGATCTAGAGGAGAGGTAGCAATTGGCTATTAGGGTTAGCTTTTTCCTCTAAATCCTCTAGTATATATAGGAGGAAGGGAGGGGAGGAGGCAGCCTCAAACTCCCAAGGTTTGGTCGAAATTATAGGTGGAGGAGTTCTACTCCAATCCTATTAGGAGTAGGATTCCTCCTTTCCACTTGGAAACTCTTTCCACCTCTCCACCTTTGGATTATTTCCTTCTGAAACCACTCCAGCCGCCCTTAGAGGAGGCTTCGTCCAGCCCACCAGCAGCTGGTTTACCTCCTCCCACAGCCCATGTAGCCTCTTGGGTCGAAGTACCTCTCCTGATGGTCCCCCGGTACACTACCGGCACTCCTAGTACACTACGATGAGCCCAAAACTTTTCCGGCGACCAAAACAGGACTTCCTATATATCAATCTTTACCTTCGGACCATTCCGGAGCTCCTCGTGACATCCGGGATCTCATCCGGGACTCCGAACAAACTTCGGTCACCACCTTACATAACTCTATACTACCAAAACGTCACCAAACGTTAAGTGTGCAGACCCTGCGGGTTCGAGAACTATGTAGACATGACCAAGACACCTATATGGTCAATAATCAATAGCGGGACCTGGATGTCCATATTGGTTCCTACATATTCTACAAATATCTTTATCAGTCGAACCTCTATGTCAAGGATTCAGTTAATCCCGTATGATGTTCCCTTTGTTCTTTGGTATGTTACTTGCTCAAGATTCGATCGTCGGTATCTCCATACCTAGTTCAACCTCGTTACCGGCAAGTCTCTTTACTCGTGCCGTAATACAAGATCCCGTGACTAACACTTAGTCACATTGCTTGCAAGGCTTATTGTGATGTTGTATTACCGAGTGGGTCCTGAGATACATCTAAGTCACACGGATTAACAAATCCCAGTCTTGATAAATGCCAACCCAACAGACACCCTCGAAGATACCTGTAGAGCACCTTTATAGTCACCCAGTTACGTTATGATGTTTGATACACACAAGGTACTCCTCCGGTGTCAGTGAGTTGCATGATCTCATGATCATAGGAACAAATACTTGACATGCAGAAAACAATAGCAATAAACTAACAAGATCATATGCTACATTTGTAGTTTGGGTCTTGTCCATCACATCATTCTCCTAATGACATGATCCCGTTATCAAATGACATCTCATGTCCATGACTAGTAAAACATAGCCATCTTTGATCAACAAGCTAGTCTATTAGAGGCATACTAGGGACATGGTGTTGTCTATGTATCCACACATGTATCTAAGTTTCCGATCAACACAATTATAGCATCGATAATAAACGATTATCATGAACAAGGAAATATGATAAAACTAATTTATTATTGCCTCTATAGCATATTTCCAACAGAAACAATAAAAAATTATAGATACAATGGAGACATATCAGCATCCCCAAGCTTAATTCCTGCTCATACTCGAGTAGGTATGTGATAGAAAAATTATTTTTGATGTGGAATGCTACCTATCATAATATTGAACAAATGTCTAATCATGGCATGAAAATTAAGTTACAAGTTATTCAAGGCAATAGTCTATCATTTGACATAAAGACATCAACACTCACGTTAACTAGCAAACAATCATGTCCTTTCAAAATAACAATGCTAAAGAATTCTATGCCTACAAAATCATATAGCTTTTCATGCTTGGTCTTCCTTGCATAAAGTATTAATCATGAGCACCCAAGTGTCAATCCAAACAACTGGATCGTAATTCTTAATGTGCTTCAGCTTTTTATTAAGCAAACAATGCATGAGCGTGAACCATGGACATAAAATATAGGTGGAATAGAATATGGTGGTGGGTTTCAAAGGGATAAAAGTGGAGAATAAAGTGTCACATCAACTCGGCATATCAACATGATATGGAGATTACCATCAATAGATATCACTTCGAGGAGTAGGGATTGTCATGCAACGGATGCACTAGATCTATAAGTGTATGAAAGCTTTACTAAAGCTAAGTGGGTGTGCATCGAACATGCTTGCTCATGAAGACGTCGGGCATTTGATGCAGCCCGTCATCGGAATATACAAGCCAAGTTCTATAATGAAAAATTCCTACTAGCATATGGAAGTGATAAAACATGTGACTCTCTATATGAAAAACATGATGCCACTTTGAGGCACAAGTGTGGAAATGGGGGTAGTAGCACTGTCCCTTCTCTCATTTCTCTCATTTTTTAGTTTTCTTCTTTTATTCTTTTCCTTTTTTCCTTTTCCTTTCCTTTCTTTCTTTTGTCCTTTTTCCCTTTTTTATTTTTCTTTCTGAGTCTCATCCCGATTTGTGGGGGAGCCATTGTCTCTATCATCCTTTCCTCACTCATACAGAGCCCTAATAATGATGATCATCACCAATTTATTTACTTACAACTAGTTATAATGATAAAGCTATACAAGATGACTCTATATGAAAGCATCTGGCAGTGTACCAGGATGTGCAATGATCTAGCATAGCAAAGATGTCAATGAACAAACAAGCCATGGAAATATCATGCTAGCTATATTTCGATCATGTACAGCAATATTACAATGAATGTTCAAGTCATGTATATGACGTTGATGCAAGTTGCATGGCAATATATCTCGGGATGGCTATGGAAATGACATGGTAGGTAGGTATGGTGGTTGACTTGAGGAAGATATAAGGCGGCTTATGTGTGATACAGCATATCATATCATGGGATTTTGATGCACCGATGAAGGTTGCACTAATTCTCGAAGTGAGAATGGGAAATGCATGATCCCAAAGAGGCTAGAATATATGGAAAGGTGAGTATGCATACATCCATGGGTTCACATTAGTCATAAAGAACTCACATACTTATTACAAAGCTTTATTACCTCTCTCGAAGAGAAGTACTACTCGCATGCCCCTAGGAAGGAGGTTGGTAGGAGTTAACCATCGTGTGCCCCCGATTCAACAACATAAAGGATTTCAATCAAGGATAAATTTTTCTCAAACTTCATTGCATAACTTGAGACTATACGTGCATGCTTTGGGGATCACAAACCTTAACACCAATATGCTTACTAATCCACAATCAACTAGTTGTGCACCCACATATTACTATCTTAATGTCGCAAAACTATTGCTGGGAATCAAACATATCATATTTTGTGATCTACAAGTTTTATGTCGGATTTTATGACTAACCATATGAATGACCAATTCCCGTTGACTCTATAAATGGGTATCGGTGAAGAAGTAGAGTTTAATTCTTTCTAAAAAATACCACGCTCTAATGAATATAAGGGAAGCAAAAGGGCATTCTACAAAGAATAGTTTTCTATATATAGAGAAACAGGCATCCAACTTCAAATGATATAAGTGAAGCACATGAAGCATTCTATCAAGCCATACTCAAAAGATACAAGTGAAGTGGAAATGGCATTTTATAAATCAACCATGGGCTTTCCCATACCATCATGGTGCATTGATAAAAGGAAAATAGTAGGCACACAACACTCCAAGAATTTACGCATATCATGTGGACAAAGCAAAAATCGAGACATACCGATAATTGTTGAAGAAGAAATATGGAATGCCTTCCGGGGCATCCCCAAGCTTAGACACTTGAGTGTCCTTGAATATTTACGTGGGGTACCTTGGCGATCCTCAAGCCTTAACTCTTGCCTCTCCTTATTCTTCTCATATCGATACCTCCTCGATCTTCGAACACTTCATCCACACAAAACTTAACGGAAGTTTTATTAGAAAGGTTAGTACATATAACACCAAATCTCAACTTGTCTTTCCATCACATTATTGTATAATTATAATCTAACATTACCTATTTTATGCTATCATGATTCTATGGCTCCCAAGTCAATGGGGATGAACAATAACTCAAACTTGAGCAGACAAAGCAACTATAACAGGAGTCTATGAAAAATTGGAAAATCTATAAATATGCAAATGATACATATACTTCTTTAACTTCAAAAAAATCTGAAAAGTAAGAAAAAAGTTATAAAAGTATTGTCTAAATTTTTTAGCACCTTTTGACGGTCCAGTAAAATATGAAAATCAAACACTACAGCCAAAGTTTCTATTTTTGCACAACAAATATCTAACAAGAAATTCAAACATCCTAAAGGTAAATCTTGGCACATTATTTTTATAATACAATGAATCTGTACAAGGGGATGATTATTTTTGTTGAAAAGTTGATGTAATCAAGATTCACAAAGTTTCCAAGGGCATGAACAAATTTTAAGGCTAACCCCATGTCAACGGAGCTAATCCTTCTCACTTTCACTTTTTTTGTTTTTTACTATTTTAAAAGCACACAACACAAATAAATGACTCTCTAAAACTTCCGGGTTGTCTCCCTGGCGGCACTTTCTTTAAAGTCATTAAGCTAGGCATATAGTTCTCAAGTAATTGATCCACCCGGATCCAAAGGTATATCAAAGACAATTTTAATTAACAATGATCTGTAATTAAGTAGTGAGCAAAAGGTGATATATACCATGTGAAAATGAAGTCTAACTCTCTTCCTATGCATTGGCATGTCATAAAAGAACAATTCATTCACATAAAGTAAAGGCCAATACATAGCATAAGTAGTTTCTTACAATTTTATCGTATTGGAAATATAGAGAAGTGAAGATTTGGTTCCTCCCACATAATAATTGCAAGTAGGAGAAACAAGCAGATGCATATTATATTCATTAAAATCATCATGTGTAATGGTAAAATGCAACCAATCAATATAATCCATAATAAGTGAAAAATTCTCCGATATGGTGTAGTTGGGAGAATTCAAAAAGATAATAGGACTATCATATCTGGGTGAAATAGCAACAATTTCATGCTTAACATAAGGAACTATATCAAGTTAATCTCCATAAGCATAAATCATATTGGCATCAAGGCCACAAGCATAGCAAGCATCAAGTTCATCAAAAAGGGATATATCAAACGAATCCAAGGGATCGTAGCAATTATCATAGCATTCTTCCTTCGGTACGTGTGAAGGGAAATTAAACAATGGTTGAGTTGAAGAGTTACTCCCATTAGACGGTAGGCACTGGTAGCTCATCCGCTCTTCCTCCTTTTGTTCTTCGCTTTCCTCCTTATATTTTTCATCTAGTGAGCTCACAATTTTAGCAATTTCTTCTTCCATAGATTCCTGCAAAATATTGGTCTTTTCCAAGGAAGCAAGCATTTTATCAATAAATCCTTTTACATAAGCATTAAAAGCACCGTTTTCATAGCAATATTTAAGTATGTCAAAATATTTAGATTTGTAAAGAGTAGCATCATACTTTTCAATCAAATAAGCAATTTCATATGCACCCTTAAAAGCAACAAACTGTTCAATTTGTGAACATCATAATAACAATAGGAATCCTTGGCATAAGAAGATAATATTTCATTATCATTAAACACACATTGATAGGGAAGAATTTTTTTGGTGTCTTCAGAACAACAAGTAAAATTATGCATTTTGCATAAATTCCAAGCATAGCAACACTAAGTATTAATTTGATGCCACAAGAGTTTCCATTTTTGAGATAAGCGGTGTCACACAAAATAAGAATGATCATTTAATAATTTTACCTCAACTAAGCTAGTTTGGTTTTCAGCACGAGCACAAAGGGATCAAAGATGATCCAAGTAAAAAGCTTCAATAGTGTAGTAGATTTTGGGTGGTTCCACAACCACTAGGTTAGAAAGTACATCTAATTGTTTTGGTATTTTGCGTATCCTACCCATAACTAAAGATTGAAAACAACTTAGAACAGAAAATATAATTACTTAGTGATAAAGCAAACAAGCACACATGAGAATATCAACCTCTATGCTATTGCTCCCTGGCAACAACTTCAGAAAAAGGTCTTGATAACCCACAAGTGTAGGGGATCGTTTGTAGCCTTTTTGATAAGTAATAATGTGAAACCCAACAAAGAGCTAAAGGTAGAATTAATATTCTCTCAAGTTCTATCAAAGACCGATACAACTCTACGCATGCTAATACTTACTTTACCAAGAACAAGTATGAAACTATGTGGGAATAAAATAAATTAAACATAGCGGCTGTGCAAAAGTGGTGGTAGGATTTGCGAGATTGTCCTAGGCAATTGATAACAAGATCGGCAACAAGTATGAGGGAGAGGCATACGCTAACATACATCCTGGACTTCGATCATATGCACTTATGCTCGGAACTCTAGCAAGAATCTGTAACTACTAAAGATCATTAAGGTAAACCCAACCATAGCATTAAACATCAAGTCCTCTTTACTCACATACACAACAACCCACTTACTCGGTTGTAACTTATGTCACTCTAGCCCCCCACTATAAGAAAGTCATGAACATATTGCAACACCCTCTAAAGGGGATCCTTCATGTGTGCGCGGCACGGAAGGCTTCTTAGGACAACACCAAAATAAGCCATGCAACTCAAACCAATCAAGATCATCAATCAACCCATATGACAAAAGTGATCTACTCAAACATCATATGATAGCAAAAAATCATTGGATAATAATATGTAGCATAAAACACCATGTTCAAGTACGGGGTACATTGGAATGTGGGAAAGTGGACCGCTGTGAATAGATGAGGCAAGGTGATGGTGGTGGTGATGCCGGTGGTGAAGTTGTTGGTGTAGATCGTCGTCACGAGGGTTGACCAAGCGGCATTCCGGTGCCACCAGGAGAGAGGGGAGAGAGATCTTACGTCTTCTTCTTCCTACGTCTCCCATCTAGATGGAGGAGAGTTTCCCCTCTGGTCCATGCACGCCATGGCTCCGGGGGGGCAGGAGCCCCTCGGAGATTGGATATATCTCTAGGTTTCTCTTTTATTTTCGTGACTGTTTTCTGGCCCTTCACCATTTCTTAAATATTCGTAGATCCGTAACTTTGACCGGGCTAAAATTCTGAGGGGAGTTTATCGGAAAATTATCTTTCTTCTAGCAAAAGTAGGGCCCAACCAACTTAAGGGGGAGCTACAAGATAACAGGCAAGGCCAGCCCCCCTAACGGTGCCTTGTTGCGTGGTGGGGCCCTCGAGCATCATGTTGCATTCATTCTTATTCCCAAAATTCACATCATTCCAAAAAAATCGGTAAATTTTTATCATGTTTGGACTTCGTTTGATATGGATGTTATGCAAAACAAAAAACATATAAACAAAACAGGAACTAGCACTAGGCACTGGATAAGTAAGTTAGTCCCAAAAATAATATAAAATGTTGCAAAAAGTATATGAAAGTTGTAGAATATTGGCATGAAACAATCGAAAATTACAGATACGATGGAGATGTATCGGGTGCTAGCCCACACTAAGCTGTTGCGGGTGGTGTGGTGTTGCGGCACGATGAGAGCAGGTGTGATCCTCATGGGCTATATGTCGTTGTACTCGCCACCAAGGAAGAAACCCCTCTTCCACGTTATTACAGATAGCAGGCAGTCCAACCATGGATGGCTTGATGCGAAAGCACTAACAATAACATGCATGGCCTCCTACTTTCACCCGGGCACACGTAACTATGCCATGCCCCCGTTGTCGCCATCCTTGAGATCCTGGCAGATGGCATCCTGCAGTGCACTCCTTGTCGATCGCTGCTCTCCAAGTCGTCGATCGACATTGGATCGCACTACATCGATGCACCAGGCTGGTTCATGACAAACCTTGGGACGGAATCGAAATTCATCTAAACTTGTTGGGCTAGGAGCGTTTGACCACATATAGCTGACACTACAACAAATAAGTCTCGTATGGTCGCTTCTTCTCAGACGCTATCGGAGTTCGTCTCTATGTCCATGAACACTAGCAGGCTAAAGACTCTTCTTAAGACGCTTACATAGGGCGACAAAATGTTCTTATAATTAGCCATTTAGAAAATAAGAATGCAAATTTAATTAACTTAGAGATGATGTATGAGACGTTTTAGTCATGACGGAGATTGTGGTTCCTCCCACTCAGCAGAACGCCATGGCAAAGTCATTCGAGGATCGTCATCCTGTCACGCTCTGGTAGAAGCCAATGTCTCGTGTCTGAGCTTGGTTATCATGATCGCCACCAAGGTCTTTGAGCTGCTAATATGTCAATTTTGCACAATTAGTTCCTATTATATTTTATCCTCTTCCAATGATGTATTACGGACAATCTACAAAAATTTGCAAATTATACACAGAAAGGGAAATTACTAGACAATTGAAAATCTCCATCTAATCTGTAACCAAAAAGAAATCAATTTTACGGATCTCCAACTATGACAGGGATTATAGTGAATTAATTATGAAAAATATGAAGACCAGATATTGAAGATGGACCAAAGGTAGCCAGCTGAAAGCACATATGCTCCGTTGGTGGTTTTGATAATTCATGAAAACATACATTGTCTCTTGGACCAATATTTCTATATTGTTTATTTCAGGTTTAGCCCACGGAGAGTTTTGGCAAAAGGGTGTGAGTATATTCCCCAAAAAAATGAAGAATAGGAAGGAAGAGGATTGGCAAACCTTCAAGCTAGAACACTCAACACTATTAAAAGGGGGTGAGGTAATGTTGGTGAACAAATTGCTCCACGTGCACAAGTGCTAGCCACAAAAAACACCCATAAACCCTCCCACAAAAATTCTCTGTCAAAAATCTACTAATCAAAATCGGTGCCACCAACTGAGGGAGTCCCAGATTAGGGGGTCCTCGGATAGTCAACCTATTTCTTATGGGCCGAACTATACTGGCTGGAAGGTGAATATCATATGATCAAGGGTCCCGTCGCCAGGGTGAAGGCTGTTGGCAATATGCCCTAGAGGCAATAATAAAATGGTTATTATTGTATTTCCATGTTCATGATAATTGTCTATTGTTCATGCTATAATTGTGTTAACCGGAAACCGTAATACATGTGTGAATACATAGACCACAACATGTCCCTAGTGAGCCTCTAGTTGGCTAGCTCGTTGATCAATAGATGGTCACGGTTTCATGACCATGGACATTGGATGTCATTGATAACGGGATCACATCATTAGGAGAATGATGTGATGGACAAGACCCAATCCTAAGCATGGCACAAGATCGTGTAGTTCTTATGCTAAAGCTTTTCTAATGTCAAGTATCGTTTCCTTAGACCATGAGATTGTGCAACTCCTGAATACCGTGGGAATACTTTGGGTGTGCCAAACGTCACAACGTAACTAGGTGGTTATAAAGGTACACTACGGGTATCTCCAAAAGTGTCTGTTGGGTTGACACGAATCGAGATTGGGATTTGTCACTCTGTGTGACGGAGAGGCATCTCTGGGCCCACTCGGTAATACATCATCATAATGAGCTCAATGTGACTAAGGAGTTAGCCATAGGATGATGTGTTATGGAAAGAGTAAAGAGACTTGCCGGTAACGATATTGAACAAGGTATAGAGATACCGACGATCGAATCTCGGGCAAGTATCATATCGGTAGACAAAGGGAATTGTATACGGGATTGATTGAATCCCCGACATTGTGGTTCATACGATGAGATCATCGTGGAGCATGTGGGAGCCAACATGGGTATCCAGATCCTGCTGTTGGTTATTGACCGGAGAGGTGTATCGGTCATGTCTATGTGCCTCCTGAACCCGTAGGGTCTAGACACTTAAGGTTCGATGACGCTAGGGTTATAGGGATATAGTGTACATGGTTACCGAAGGTCTTTCGGAGTCCCAGATGAGATCCTGGACATCACGAGGAGTTCCGGAATGGTCTGGAGGTAATGATTCATATATAGGACGTGAGGTTTTGGTCACCGGAAGTGTTCCGGGCATAACCGGTAACGTACTGGGACCACCGGAAGGGTTTCGGGGTCCACCAAGTGGGGCCACAGGCACCGGAGGGCTGCATGGGCCACAAGTGGGTGGGAACCAGCCCCTAGGTGGTCTGGTGTGCCCCTCACAAGGCCCCAAGGCGCAACACAGGTGGGAGGGGGCAAACCCTAGGGGCAGACGGGCCCTAGGCCCACCTAGGGCGTCGTCCCTCCCACTCCCTCTCCTGGCCGCCGCACCAGATGCCATCTGGGCTGCCGCCGGCTCCTAGGGTGGTAACCCTAGGGCTGTTCCCTCCCTCCTCCTCCTCCTATAAATAGTGGGGGTTTTGGGGCTGCCAAGAACACAAGTTTCTTCCTCCCTCGGCGCAGCCCTACTCCTGCTACTCCTCGTTCTCCGTAGTGCTTAGCGAAGCTCTGCTGGAGTACCACGCAGCTCCACCGTCACCACGCCGTCATTTTGCCAGAGCTCTCCCTCAAGGTCTCCTTCCTCCTTGATATATCAAGGCATAGGAGACGTCACCGGGCTGCACGTGGGTTGAACGCGGAGGGCGCCATTGTTCGGCGCTTAGATTCGACTCCACCGCGATCTGAATCACTGCGAGTATGACTCCACCAACCGCGTTCTAGTAATGCTTCCTCTTTGCGATCTTCAAAGGTATGAAGATACACTCTCCCCACTTGTTTCTGGTTTCTCCATAGATGGATCTTGGTCAACACGTAGGATTTTTTTTGATTTACTACTACGTCTCCCAACAGTGGCATCATCAGCTAGGTCTATGCGTAGAATCTATGCACGAGTAGAACACAAGTTGTTGTGGGTTTCGATCTTGTTAATTTGCTTACCATTACTAGTATTATCTTGATTCGGCGGTATTGTGGGATGAAGCGGCCCGGACCAACTTTACACGTACGCTTACGTGAGACCGGTTCCACCGCCTGACATGTACTTGTTGCATAAGGTGGCTAGTGGGTGTCTGTCTCTCCCACCTTAGTCAGATTGGATTCGATGAAAAGGGTCCTTATGAAGGGTAAATAGCAATTGGCATACCACATTGTGGTTCTGGCGTAGGTAAGAAACATTCTTGCTAGAAACCTATAGCAGCCACGTAAAAACATTCAACTAAAAATTAGAGGACGTCTAACTTGTTTTTGCAGCATATGCCTTGTGATGTGATATGGCCAAAGGATGTGATGTGATGCATTGTGATGTATGAGATTGATCATGTTCTTGCAATAGGATTCATGACTTGCATATCGATGAGTATGACAACCGGCAGGAGCCATAGGAGTTGTCTTATTTTATTGTATGGCATGCGTGTCAATCATAAACACCATGTAATTACTTTACTCTATTGCTAATCGTTAGCCATAGTAGTAGAAGTAATATTTGGCGAGACAACTTCATGAAGACACGATGATGGAGATCATAATTATGGAGATCAGTGTGTCATGCTGGTGACTGTGATGATCATGGTGCCCCGAAGATGGAGATCAAAGGAGCAAGATGATATTGGCCATATCATGTCACTATATTGATTGCATGTGATGTTTATCATGTTTACATCTTATTTACTTAGAATGACGATAGCTAAATAAGATTATCTCTCACTAAAATTTCAAGAAATGTGTTCACCCTAACTCTGAACTATTGCTAAGGATCGTTGTTCCGAAGCACCATGTGATGATCGAGTGTGATAGGTTCTAACGTTTGCATACAACGCGTGTAATCCAGATTTACACACACGATACACTTAGGTTGACTTGACGAGCCTAGCATGTACAAACATGGCCTCGGAACACGGGAGACCGAAAGGTTGAACATGAGTGGTATAGAAGATACGATCAACATGGAGATGTTCACCATGGATGACTAGTCCGTCTCACATGATGATCGGACACAGGCTAGTTGACGTGGATCATGTGTCACCTAGATGACTAGAGAGATGTCTATCTAAGTGGGAGTTCATTAAATAATTTGATTTTGTGAACTTAATTACCATGAACTTAGTCTAAAATTGTCTTTACAATCTATATTGTAGATCCAATGGCCAATGCTAATGTCACCCTCAACTTCAACGCGTTCCTAGAGAAAACCAAGCTGAAAGACGATGGCAGCAACTATGCGGACTGGGTCCGTGGATTGAGGATCATCCTCATAGCGTCCAAAAGATTATATGTCCTTGATGCACCGCTAGGTGACACACCCATTTTCCCAGCGGATAAAGACGTTATGAACGCTTGGCAGTCGCGCTGTGATGATTACTCCCTGGTTCAGTGCGGCATGCTTTACAATTTAGAACCGGGGCTCCAAAAGTGTTTTGAGCAACACGGAGCATATGAGATGTTCCAAGAGCTAAAACTAGTTTTCCAAGCTCATGCCCGGGTCGAGAGATATGATGTCTCCAACAAGTTCTTCAGTTGTAAGATGGAGGAGAATAGTTCTATCAGTGAGCACATATTCAAAATGTCTGGGTTGCGCAACCACTTGACTCAGCTGCGAGTTAATCTTCCAGATGACTCGGTTATTGACAGAATCCTCTAGTCGCTCCCACCTAGCTACAAGAGCTTTGTGATGAACTACAACATGCAGGGTATGGAGAAGTCCATTCCTGAGTTGTACTCGATGCTGAAATAAGCGGAGGCCGAGAACAAAAAGGAGCATCAAGTATTGATGGTGAATAAGACCACTAGTTTCAAGAAAGGCAAGGGTAATAAGAACTTCAAGAAGGACGACAAAGCAGTTGCCGTGCCCGGTAAGCAAGTTGCCGGGAAGAAGAACAAGAATGGACCCAAGCCTAAGACTGAGTGCTTTTATTGCAAGGGTACCATTCACTAGAAGCGGAACTGCGCCAAGTACTTAGCGGATAAGAAGGTCGAAAATGTTAAAGGTATATGTGATATACTTGTTATTGATATGTACATTACCAGCGCTCATAGTAGCTCCTGGGTATTTGATATTGGTGCAGTTGCTCACATTTGTAACTTCAAGCAGGAGCTATGGAATAAGCAGAGGCTGGCAAAGGACGAGGTGACGATGTGCGTCGGGAATGGTTCCAAGGTCGATGTGATCAGCGTCGGCACGCTACCTCTACATCTACCTTAGGGGTTAGTTTTAAACCTTAATAATTGTTATTTAGTACCAGCTTTGAGCATGAACATTGTATCTGGATCTCGCTTGATGCGAGATGGCTACTCATTTAAATCTGAGAATAATGGTTGTTCTATTTATATAAGAGAAATGTTTTATGGTCATGCCCCACTGGTCAATGGTTTATTTATGATGAATCTCGAACGTGATGTTACACATGTCCATAGTGTGAGTACCAAAAGATGTAAGGTTGATAACAATAGTCCCACTTACATGTGCCACTACCGCCTTGCTCATATTGGTGTCAAACGCATGAAGAAGCTCCATGTTGATGGACTTTTGGAGTCTCTTGATTTTGAACCATTCGACACGTGCGAACCATGCGTCATGGGCAAGACGACTAAGACTCCGTTCTCCGAAACAATGGGGCGAGCAACAGACATGTTGGAGATAATACATACCGATGTGTGCGGTCCAATGAGCGTCAAGGCTCGCGGTGGCTACCGTTATGTTCTCACCCTCACTGATGACTTGAGCAAATATGGGTATGTGTACTTAATGAAACACAGGTCTGATATCTTTGAAAAGTTCAAGGAATTTCAGAGTGAGGTAGAGAATCAACCTGACAGGAAAATAAAGTGCCTACGATCTGATCGTGGCAGAGAATATTTAAGTAACGAGTTTGGCATGCACCTAAGGAAATGTGGAATTGTTTCAAAACTCACGCCACCTGGCACACCTCAGCGAAATGGTGTGTCTGAACGTCATAATCACACTCTAATGGATATGGTGCGATCTATGATGTCTCTTACCGACTTACCGCAATCATTTTGGGGATGTGCATTAGAGACTGTCTCATTCACTTTAAATAGGGCACCGTCTAAATCTGATGAGATGACATCGTATGAATTATGGTTTGGAAAGAAACCTAAGCTGTAGTTTCTAAAAGTTTGGGGATGAGATGTTGTGACGCCCTGGATTTGTGCTACAGTGATCTTGGTAATTAAGTTATAGTAAACAAGGAGATTAAGCTAACCCATCTTGCTAAGCAGTGCATTATCACATTTGGATCATATCTCATCCAAATTCTTTTCTTTGAAATTCAATATTTTAGTAAAAGGGTGAGATAACAATTTCTCAAACCTGAAAACAAAAATCATGTTGGGGTTGCAAATAATCCCTTGGTAATTATAAGATGATCAGCAATGTTTTATAAGGTGAATTGGTGCCTCAAAATAAATAAAATAGGGGCCAAAACAATTAGTTAATTGCCTTTTTGAATTGTAAATATTTCCAAACTTTTCAAAAGGGGCCCAAACTTGTTATGGCAGTAACAAATATTGCCTTACAAATATTGGGCCTTGTCCCATATTTTACAAAAGTCATTGTGTCCTATAAATAATTAAAAGGCAGAATTAAATAAAAAGAAAAACAATAAAAAAGGAAGAAAGAAAGCAAGGGAAACCCGCCTCCCTCACTAGGCCTTGGCCCATTTCCTCCCTCCCAGCCTAGCATAACCGCTCCCCCACTCCTTCTCTAACCCCCTATTCATCCCCACGCGGTGGCAGGCCGAGCCGCGTCCATGGTCGTGGATGGCCAAGTGCCGGCCATCCGGCGGCTCCCCGACGTCCTCAAGTCGCTGGTGCCCTCCCCCACGACCCCCTGGAACCCAAGCCCCCTCCTTATCCCTCTCCCTCGTGAGGCTCTCTGTCCCCGCAATAGCCCGATCGCGGTCATCGCCGCGTTGCCTCGTCACCGCGCCCACCGTGCCTCCCGCGCCCAGCCGTCGCGTCCACGGGCTCCGCCCGACCCCCTCGACCCTCTCGACCACGAGCTCAAGCTCGAGAAGCCCAGCAACGCTGTCGCTGCTTGTCTTCTCCCTCGGATTGCCGCCGCTTGCCGTCGTCGATTCCGGTGACTTTTGAGCCTCCCCCGAGCCCGCTAAGCACCCTATAGGATCCCAATCAGCTCCTACTTATTTCCCTTCCTTCCCCTTGACAAACCCGAGCTCGTAGCATAGGATTTCGCCGGAGCCCGAAACCACCGCCGCAAGAGCTCGACGCCGGCGAACCTCCGGTGGCCTTTTGGTCCCGCGCTCGTCGTCATCCGTCTCTTCGCGCACGTAGAGCCCCATGCCTTTTTCGTTTGCTCGCTAGGTCATGGTAGCACCGTCCCCGTCGAATGCCCATTGACGTCACCGGCTCTGCTCGTCGCTGGTGCCCCTACCGTGCGCGCGAGCACCAGCTGCTCGTGGATGGTTGCGGCACGCGAAATGGTGGCCGGAGCACCATTTTCGAGCCCTGGCTCAATTCGGGAGCTTGCCGGAGCATCGCCGGCGGCCAGTCACCGGCCACCGCCGACGTGGCAAAGCTGGGTCACCCCCAGTGTCACTGCCAGTGGCCCCAACAGCCCCAGTTGACCAGTTGACTTGGTCAACTGGCTGACTGGGCCTCGCCCAGTCACTGACTAGTGGGGCCCTACCCCAGTGCCTATGACATTTGGGCCCCACCCTGTCAGGTGTTTAATTAGTGAGTTGATTAATTAAACTAATCAAATTGCCTAATTAGTCACTGACATGTGGGCCCACTGTTAATTAATATTGTTTAGTTTAATTTAATAAACTGGAATTCCAGTGTGTCTATGACATGTGGCCCCCACATGTCAAGTTCAAATAGTAACAGCCACTATCGACTGCTGATGTCATCCTAATGTCATGATGGCGTCATCATTGCACTGTTCTAGATAACGTTGGATTTAATTAATTAAAATAATTCTAGAAAACTATTAAAACTTTAGAAAATCATATCTTTTAAACCGTAACTCAGATGAAAATAATTTATATATGAAAGTTGATCAGAAAAATCCCACGAGTATAAATACGCCATCCATTCATCTGTCACATGCTCCTATAATGATGAACATGGAACTTTCCCCTCCAGATCAACTGCCCGATAAATCCAAAACACCAGGGAAATATCGTCAGATATTCTTCCGACCCGTCTGTGACGTGTAGTACTGCGTTAGTGCATGCCTAGCCCTGCATATTGCCTTGTCATGCTTTCTGATCGCATTTGTTCTTTATATTTCTTGTTTCTTCCCCTTTTTTTTTCTCCGGTAGACCCTGAGACTGATGCTGCTGCCGAGTATGACTACGCCCCTGACGACCAGCCTTTTGCCGCAGAGCAGGAAGGCAAGCCACCCCCCTTGAGCATTCCTATATCGCCTATTCCTTTCCCTCTTATTCTTGTATTAGATTTTTGCTACTGTTTTAGTTAGCTCCTATTCTGATGCATAGCCGGTTTTTGATGAACTGCTACTATTCCTGCAATCATACCAACTGCTTGGTATAGGTTGGTTAGAGAACCCTAGTGACCCCTTAGTCCCAGTTGCCACAGCTTCTTCATCGACAACACGACGACTCGAAGACTCGAGGACTCGATCAACTGACTGACAAGCCAGGTCACTCACATCACCGCACTCCCCTAAATTGTATGACTCGGTAGTGCTACTATCGAGTACCAAGGGTGACACCACGCAAAGTACTCATGATGTTAGCCCTGTAGTGCAGCTAGTTGGTCATGGTTATCGAGGGTGATTCCTCCTTCACCATTCCCGATGATGTCTCTGTCATGCAACCCCTCAAGTGTGGGACCCTCGAGGGTGATTCCTCTAAAGTCCACCTAGACGGTTACATCAAGCGGGGACCATTGAGGGTGATTCCTCAGTTCCCGTCTTGATGTTATAACCACACAGTTACTACTAACTTGGCACTGTACTAACATGATGGGACTGTAGGGACAGGCAGTACCACTCTATTGAGGTGGACCTGAGTTCTCGACAGTTCTGAGACGGGTCGGCCCCAAGGGTACCCGTGTCAGAAAGATTTGGTGGGATGCGCCGTAAGGCATCCGAAGACTTGGTGGGGTGCGCCGGTAAGGCACCCGAGTGTTATTGGCGGGGCGACGGTCTGAAATATGGTTCGAGCTTGCCCTGCACTAATAAAATGCTAATGGGTTGGGTATTTGATCCGAGTTGGTCGTTGACCTTTTTACGCACTAAACCTTCCCGTGAGAGACGTTATGGGTACTCAGCGTCGTTGTATCAGCCGAAGCTCTTCGGACGTCAGCAATGGAGTGGTGCATGCTGGATTGGACTAGAACGCATCACGCTTGTAAGTTAAGGGGTGCTAGGTCTGTTTCTGGCTGCGTGCGCACCGTGCAGGAGTGCAAGGGCAAGTGGGCCCACGAACCTGCGTGCTTAGGAGTAGACCGGCGGGCTGGCCTCTTCATTGAGTCTAGGTGGGGCGATGACGTTTTGGATCCCAAGGCTAGGCATTACCCCAGAAAGTGTGTCCAGCCGGAGGTGATCAAGCGTGTTGGAAATGCGGTGCACCCCTGCAGGGAAGAAATTATCGATTAGAATAGTCATGTCCATGGTAACAGGATGACTTTGAGTTGTACCTTGACCTTATACAACTATAAATGTGATTTGAATTGAACTGAATTGTGGCTCCGGGATTGCTTCCTTGCAGGGAGTCGAGGAAGAATCTCTGGGCGTGGTTACTTAATAAAACTACTACAATAATATGACTATATGTGAGTTACCAGTCTACTCTCTTCTCATGATGCAAGATGTTGAAGATGCTAGTCTTCGATAGGACTAGTCCTTCCTCCTATTCTTGCTTTCTGCAGTTAGTCCAGATATAACCCCTCCCCTTGATAATGATGCATACTTAGCATAGTTCTGATGTCAGTCTTGCGAGTACTTTGGATAAGTACTCACTGCAGCTATGCTTTCGCTTTCCCCCTCGTTGCGATTCTGCGTTCAGACGATGGAGCCCAGGAGTTGGAGTACACCGGAGGCGACTACTACACCACCACAAGAGCCTACTACTACGTGGAGAGTGTCGATGCCCAGGAGTAGTTTAGGAGGTTCCCAGGCACGAGGCCTCGCCTCTTTCGATCCGCTGTTTATGTTTGTGCTAGCCTTCTTAAGGCAAAAGTTGTTTAACTTATGTCTGTACTCAGATATTTTGCTTCCGCTAACTCGTGTTTGTCGAGCTTTGTATTCGATCACTCGAGGCCCCTGGCTTGTAATATGAAGCTTTTTGACTTTAACTTGTGTCTAGAGTTGTGTTGTGATATTGATCAGTGAGTCCCTAATCTTGGCCATACGCATTGCTTGTATGTTTAGCGTACGGATGAAATTGGGGGCGTCACAAGTTGGTATCAGAGCCGACTGCCTGTAGGTAGCCCCCGTTCCAACTCCTTGGCCGAAGTTGAGTCTAGTACCTGAAAAACTTTTACTAACACTGATATTGTGGCTTACGGGCCCATATCTCAATCAGGTGGTATTAGGATCTTTTATTCCTCGTCTACACTTTGGGTTCTGATCTCTCTTCTCTTTCGGGTTAAAGATTTCACTAACTCTAACTCTACGTTCTCATAACTACTTCTCCTGAACAACCCTCATACCAGAAGATCATCTACTCCGTCAGAAGATTATGAAGATACCCTTTGATGTTTTCCGAGGCTTTGTGCTCATCGGCTCTGCTATTCCCTACCATCGATAAGTCCCTATGGATGACTAATTGCACTTGTCATTCATACAATCTTTCTCGTTTCTCTTGTTGTAATGAGATGCCCCGAAATATTGTCCATTTCCCAATAACCCTTTGAGTTTACTACCTTATAGTTCTTTCCGAATGGAAGCGTTACGGATAATTCCTCACAATTGTCGAGGACCCGTTCATCCCAGTTGTTCATATGTTTCACAAAATTCATCAAAATACTTTTTTGATCTTCCGAAATCCTCAGTAGCCTTTTTGCTCTTGACATCCCCTCACCTGCTTACATGATGGTTAATTCCATATATCAAGCAATATCCATTTAAAATCCTTTGTGATTTTCAATTGATTTTATTGATTCAACCTGTGTGGATGCACGCAGTCATCAGTTGTTCATCATAAATTGTTCGTCCGGCTCAAACGCCTTCCCAAACTTGAGTTGGTTCTCGACAAATCAACCTTGATTGATTGCCAATCTAAGTCCTTTCATCTTACATGTATTTGATCGGAACATCTGTTTCCGATACACCAAATTGGGAATCTTAATTCCTTTGGTTATTTAAGCATCAAATTATTTGGATGTTCTATGATATGATGCCTTACATTCTTTCTCCCTCTGATGGGTACACATACTCACATCAGGTCCTTCGTGGACTGCTAGACCCAGTGTTGGGTTATTATCCGATAGCATCCTTCACATTACAAATTCTTGTGATGTTCTTCTCCTGATACATGATGCCGTTGGTAAATGGTGTCTTTTCCCTCTACTAAGTTGTATCCTATTATTTTGTCAGCCATGCTCTGTTTTCAAGCATGTGTTAATTACTCTTGAAGTTTGTGGTATATGTTCCTACGATGCCCCGATGGGTTGGACCTATGCCTTCCTTAATTCGTATGAACCCTATAGTTTTCACGAGTCATACTTTTCTGGTGTTTTGCCAGATAATCTGTCAGAACTATAATTTCACCAAAGGCGAGGTGTAAATGGAAGGTGATGCATTAATGAAGTGAGAGTCGACCTTGAACCTTGTGTTCATGCCCATGCAAACAATGTTGATCTTATCATAGAATCTTCTCCTTTCTCATAATCATTCTATGTATGATTTGATCTTGTATCTTTGATCTTGTCCCTTGCAATCATGGTTCCGACCATGTTGTTCAACTTTGATTTCGTTCTCAGACAAGTTAAAGTGCTTGTCCTCCACAGATTAATACGCTAGTCTAACCTCCATGCTGATCTACTTCCGGGTATTATCCCTTGTATCTCGAGAATATCGCGGAGCTATATAAATTCTTATGAGCTCGTCATCAACTATGATATTTTACCGATTCCAGTTTCCTCGTGTTCTGAGTTGTAGGACAATTAAGGATACTGATATCTGAATCGACAACGCATTGCGATTCAACAACTCTTAGTAATCTACTCTGATTATGAGTTGTACTCGAGCTTGTCATACCAAGGTATTAGATGTTGAAGCTTGACTATACGCCTTGAATGTATTAAATGAGTCACCTCTTGAAGGGATTGATAACATTCCATTTATCCGGGATTTCCAAGATGTCCTTCCGAAAGAGCTTCCACGGATTCCCCTTGCTAGAGCTGTCGAGTTTGTCATCAACTTGGTACCTGGTACCACTCCTATAGCCAAGCGTCCATACAAGATGCCACCACATGAAATCCTTGAACTTAAGGAAGAAATTGACAATTCGCTACGGCTGGGTTTCATTCGTCCAAGTTCCTCTCCTTGGGGAGCACCTTGTCTCTTTGTTAATAAGAAGGATGGGACAAACCATCTGGTCCAGGATTATCGACCAATCAACCAAGCTACAATTCAAAACAAATACCAACTTCCTTGGATCAATGATTTTTAGGATCAACTTGCTGGTGCCTCAATTTTATCTAAGATCGACTTGAGGTTTGGCTACCATCAGATCCAAGTTCGTGTAGAGGATATTCTGAAGACCGCATTTGTTACACGCTATGGTTCATATGAGTACACCGTCATGTTTTTCGGTTTAACCAATGCTCCAGCAACCTTCTCTCGTTAAATGAATTATATCTTCATGGACTACCTCGACAAATTCGTCGTGGTTTATCTGGATGATATTCTGGTATTTTCCAAGAATAAAGAGGAGCATGCAGAACATCTTCGTCTGGTACTGGAAAGACTTCGGGAAGATCAGATATATGCAAAGTATTCCAAGTGTGAGTTCTGGATGGGCGAAGTAACCTACCTTGGTAATGTGATCTCCAAGGATGGTATTGCGGTCAACCCTTAACGAGTTTAGGCTATTCTTGACTGGACTCCCCCAAAGAATGCCAAGCAAGTCAGAAGTTTTCTCGGACTCGCCAGCTATTGCCGTCGATTTGTCGAGGACTTCTCCAAGATTGCAAATCCCTTAACCATTTTGCTTCACAAAGGTGTTAAATATGAGTGGACATAAAAATTCCAGGAGAGCTTCCAGGCACTTAAAGCCAAATTGATGTCTGCTCCAGTGGTTGCTTCTCCGGATACTCGTAAGGACTTTGTCATTTATTTTGATGCTTTGCGTCAGGGAATAGGTTATGTCCTAATGCAAGAACGCAAAGTGGTTGCTTATACCTCTCGTCAGGTGCGTCCTCATGAAGAGAACTACCCAGTCCATTACCTTGAACTTGTTGCAGTAATACATGCACTAAAGGACTGGCGACAATACCTTGTTGGTAATCGATGCGAGATCTACACTGATCACCAAAGTCTGAAGTACTTGTTTACTCAGCCAGATTTGAATCTCCGTCAACAGAGATGGATGGAGCGCATAGCAGATTACAACATGGGAATTTCTTATACACCTGGCAAGGCTACTATAATGGCTGATGCGTTGAGCCACAAGTCTTTCTGCAACCACCTTCAGGTTCACAAGGTCCACCCCCTCCTTCAAGAAGAATTTCGCAAGCTGAACCTCCATATTGTTCCTCAGGGTTATCTCGTTCCCCCTCCACCGGAGAACCGCAAGATGAACCTTCGTGTTGTTAATCAGGGATCTTTGAGTAACCTGGTCGTTGAACCAAATATTATGGGTCGTATCAAAAGAATGCAGGGCTATGAGAGTGAAGTCGAAAGGATTAAATACTATCTGTCCGAAGGCAAACCCTCATGTTTCACCCTTGCTAATGATGGTGTTGTGTACTTCAAGGGATGCTTATTTGTTCCAACAAAAAGGGAAAACCTGAATATGACTGATAGAATACTGAAAGAAGCTCATGATACTCCGTTGTCTATTCATCCGGGTAGTACCAAGATGTACCGCGACATCCATCAAAGGTTCTGGTGGTTAAATATGAAACAAGACATTGCTCGCTATGTTTTAGAATGCGACACTTGTTGTCGTATCAAAGCTGAACATCAGAAGCCTGCTGGAACTCTGCAACCTATTTCTATTCCTGAATGGAAACGGGATCATGTTGAAATGTACTTCGTCACTAGGTTTCCCAGGTCAAAGAAGGGTAATGATGCTATTCTTGTCATCATTGACCGGTTGTCCAAGGTTGCACATTTTCTGGCTGTCAAGGAAACTATTAGTGCTAGTCAACTAGCAGATCTTTACATGTCCTGAGTTGTTTCCCTCCATGGTAATCCATTGGTGATTAGTTCGGACCGTGGTAGCTTATTCACTTCAAGATTCTGGGCAAGTTTCCAAGAAGCTATGGGAACTCATTTTTCCTTCAGCACCGCCTTTCACCCTCAATCCCAGGGACAAGTTGAAAGAGTCAATTAGATTCTCGAAGACATGCTTCGAGCTTGTGTAATTTCTTTTGGCAAGAAATGGGAGGAATCTCTCCCATATGTTGAGTTCTCCTACAACAATAGCTACCAAGCTAGTCTGAAGATGCCTCCTTTTAAAGTATTGTATGAATGTAGGTGTCGGACTCCTCTGAATTGGTCAGAAACTGGGGAACGTACACTTATCGGTCCGGATATTATCCGACATGCCGAAGATCAAGACTTCATTATTCATGCAAATCGGAAGGCTGCTCAGTCTCGTTAGAAGAGTCAGTATGATCGTCATCACAAGGATATGGTCTATCAACCTGGCGAAAAGGCTTATCTTCGAGGCACGCCAATGAGAGGTACACACCGTTTCGGGATCAAGGGCAAGCTAGCTCCTTGATATGTTGGTGCGTTCACGATTCTCGAAAGGCGTGGAAAAGTGGCATATCAACTAGAACTACCGCCAAACCTTTCTTAGGTTCATGATGTGTTCCATGTGTCACAGCTTAGTCGCTGCTTCAAGGATCCTATCTGACCAGTGGACCATGATATGCTTGAACTGCAACAAGACCTTTCTTACGAAGAACAACCAGTCCGCATTCTTGATGAAACCGAACGTCGGACTCGTCAGAAGGTTACCAAGTTCTTCAAAGTGCAGTGGGCAAATCGTTCTGAAGATGAGGCCACTTGGGAACGCAAAGATCATCTTCGTGCAGAATACCCCCGGCTCTTCCCTTCTACTTCTTAATTCTCGGGACGAGAATTCCTTTTTGTAGGGGAGAGTTGTGACGCCCTGGATTTGTGCTACAGTGATCTTGGTAATTAAGTTACATTAAACAAGGAGATTAAGCTAACCCATCTTGCTAAGCAGTGCATGATCACATTTCGATCATATCTCATTCAAATTATCTTCTTTGAAATTCAATATTGTAGTAAAAGGGTGAGATAAAAATTTCTCAAACCTGAAAACAAAAATCATGTTGGGGTTGCAAATAATCCCTTGGTAAGTATAAAATTATCAGCAATGTTTTATAAGATGAATTGGTGCCTCAAAATAAATAAAACAGGGGCCAAAACAATTATTTAATTGCCTTTTTGAATTGTAAATATTTCCAAACTTTTCAAAAGGGGCCCAAACTTGTTATGATAGTAACAAATATTGCCTTACAAATATTGGGCCTTGTCCCATATTTTACAAAAGTCATTGTGTCCTATAAATAATTAAAAGGCAGAGTTAAATAAAAAAGAAAAACCACAAAAAAGGAAGAAAAAAAGAAAAGGGAAACCCCCTCCCTCACTGGGCCTTGGCCCATCTCCTCCCTCCCAGCCTGGACCAACCGCTCCCCCACTCCTCCTCTAACCCCCCTGTTCATCCCCACGCGGTGGCCGGCCGAGCCACGTCCATGGCCATGAATGGCCACGTGTCAGCCATCCAGTGGCTCCCCGGCGTCCTCAAGTCGCCGGTGCTCTCCCTCGCGACCCCTTGGAACCCTAGCCCCCTCCTTATCCCTGTCCCTCGCGCCGCTCTCTGTCCTTGCAACAGCCCGACTGCGGTCGTCGCCGTGTTGCCTCGCCGCGACGGCCACCATGCCTCCCGCACCCAGCCGTCGTGTCCACGCACTCCGCCACGACCCCATCGACCCTATCGACCATGAGCTCGAGCTCGAGAAGCCCTACAACACCCTCGCTGGTCGTCTTCACCCTCGGATCGCCGCCGCTCGCCGTCCTTGATTCCGGCGACTTCAAGCCTCCCCCGAGCCGGCTAAGCACCCCTACAGGACCCCAGTGAGCTCCTACTTCTTTCCCCTCCTTCCCCTCGACGAGCCCGAGCTCGTAGCGTAGGATTTGGCCGGACCCTGAAACCACCACTGCAAGAGCTCGATGCCGGTGAACCTCCGGTGGCCTTTTGGTCCCGCGCTCGCCGCCATCCGTCTCTTCGCGCACGTAGAGCCCCCCTGCCTTTTCCGTCGAGCCCCCCTGCCTTTTCCGTTTGCTCACTAGGTCAGGGTAGCGCCGTCCCCGTCGAACGCCCGTTGACGTCGCTGCCTCTGCTCGTCGCCTGTACCCCTACCGACCACCCCCGGTGCCGCTGATGGCCCAGATCGACATGCGCTAGCACCAACTGCTCGTGGGTGGTCGCGGCGCACGAAATGGTGGCCGGAGCACCGTTTCCAAGCCCTAGCTCGATTCGGGAGCTCGGCGGAGCATCGCCGGCGGCCAGTCACAGGCCACCACTGATGTGGCTAAGCTAGCGCCACCCCCAGTGTCACTGCCAGTGGCCCCAACGGCCCCAGTTGACCAGTTGACTTGGTCAACTGGCTGACTCGGCCTCGCCCAATCACTGACTGGTGGGGCCCCTACCCTAGTGTCTATGACATTTGGGCCCCATCCTATCAGGTGTTTATTTAGTGAGTTGATTAATTAAACTAACCAAATTGCCTAATTAGTCACTCACATGTGGGCCCACTATTAATTAATATTGTTTAGTTTAATTTAATAAACTGGAATTCCACTATGTCTATGACATGTGGCCCCAACATCTCAGGTTCAAATAGTAACAGCCACTATCGACTGCTGATGTCATCCTGATGTCATGATGGCGTCATCATTGCACTGTTCTGGATAATGTTGGATTTGATCAATTAAAATAATTCCAGAAAACTATTAAAAGTTTAGAAAATCATATCTTTTAAACCGTAACTCAGATGAAAACAATTTATATATGAAAGTTGATCAGAAAAATCCCACGAATCCAAATACGCCATCCATTCATCTGTCACATGCTCCTAGAATGATGAACATGGAACTTTCCCCTCCGGATCAACTATCTGATAAATCCAAAAGACCAGGGTAATATCGTCAGATATTCTTCCGACCCGTCTAGGACGTGTAGTACTCCGTTAGTGCATGCCTAGACCTGCATATTGCCTTGGTATGCTTTGTGATCGCATTTGTGCTTTATATTTATTGTTTCTTCCCCTTTTTTCTCGGGTAGACCCGGAGACTAACGCTGCTGCAGAGTACGACTACGCCCCTGATGACCAACCTTTTGCCGTAGAGTAGAAAGGCAAGCAACCCCCCTTGAGCATTCCGATATCGCCTATTCCTTTCCCTCTTATTCTTGCATTAGATTTTTGCTACTATTTTAGTTAGCTCCTATTCTAATGCATAGCCTGTTTTTGATGAACTGCTACTATTCCTGCAATCATACCAACTGCTTAGTATAGGTTGGTTAGAGAACCCCTAGTGGCCCCTTAGTCCCAGTTCCCCCTGCTTCTTCATCGACGACACGATGACTCGATGACTTGAAGACTCGATCAACTGACTAACAAGCCAGGTCACTCACATCACCGCACTTCCCTAAATTGTATGACTCTGCATTGCTACTATCGAGTACCGAGGGTGACACCTTGCGAAGTACTCATGATGTTAGCCCTGTAATGCAGCTAGTCGGTCGTTGTTATCGAGGGTGATTCCTCCTTCACCATTCCCGATGATGTCTCTGTCATGCAACCCCTCAAGTGTGGGACCCTCGAGGGTCATTCCTCTAAAGTCCACCTTGACGGTTACATCGAGTGGGGACCATTGAGGGTGATTCCTTAGTTCCCGTCTTGATGTTATAACCACATAGTTATTATTTACTTGGCACTGCACTAACATGAAGGGACAGGCGGTACCACCCTATTGAGGTGGACCTGAGTTCCCGATACTTCAGAGACGGGTCGGCCCCAAGGGTACCCGTGTGAGAAAGATTTGGTGGGATGCGTCGTAAGGCATCCGAAGACTTGGTGGGGTGCGCCGGTAAGGCACCCGAGTGTTATTGGCATGGCGATGGCCTACAATATGGTTCAAGCTTGGCCCGCACTAATAAAATGCTAATGGGTTGGGTATTTGATCCGAGTTGGTCATTGACCTTTTTACGCACTAAACCGTCATGTGGGAGAAGTTATGGGTACTCAGCGTCGTTGTATCAGCCGATGCTCTTCGAACGTCAGCAATGGAGTGAAGCGTGCCAGATTGGACTGGAATGCATCGTGCTTGTAATTTAAGGGGTGCTAGGTCTGTTTCCGGCCGTGTGCGCACCGTGCAGGAGTGCAAGATAAAGTTGGCCCACGAACCTGCGCGCTTAGGAGTAGACCGGCGGGCTGGCCTCTTCGTTGAGACTAGGTGGGGCGACGACGTTTTGGATCCCGAGGCCAGGCATTACTCCGGAAAGTGTGTCCGGACGGAGGTGATCAAGCGTGTTGGAAATGCGGTGCACCCTTACAGGGAAGAAATCATCCATTCGAATAGCCGTGTCCACGGTAACAGGTCGACTTGGAGTTGTACCTTGACCTTATTTAACTATAAATGTGATTAGAATTGAACTGAATTGTGGCTCCGGGATTGCTTCCTCGCAGGGAGTCGAGGAAGAATCTCTGGGCGTGGTTACTTAATAAAATTGCTACAATAATATGACTATATGTGACTTACCAGTCTACTCTCTTCTCATGCTGCAAGATGTTAAAGATGCTAGTCTTAGATAGAACTAGGCCTTCCTCCTATTCTTGCTTTCTGCAGTTAGTCCAGATATAACCCCTCCCCTTGATAATGATGCATACTTAGCATAGTTCTGATGTCAGTCTTGTGAGTACTTTGGATGAGTACTCACTGCTGCTTTGCTTTCTCTTTCCCCCTCGTTGTGATTCTGCGTTCAGACGATGGACCCCAGGAGTTGGAGTACGCCGGAGGCGACTACTACACCACCACAGGAGCCTACTACTACGTGGAGAGTGCCGATGCCTAGGAGTAGTTTAGGAGGTTCCCGGGCAGGAGGCCTTGCCTCTTTCGATCCGCTGCTTATGTTTGTGCTAGCCTTCTTAAGGCAAAACTTGTTTAACTTATGGTTGTACTCAGAAATTTTGCTTCCGCTAACTCGTGTTTGTCGAGCTTTGTATTCGAGCCCTCGAGGCCCCTGGCTTGTAATATGAAGCTATACGACTTTAATTTGTGTCTAGAGTTGTGTTGTGATATTGATCAGTGAGTCCCTAATCTTGGCCGTACGCATTGCGTGTATGTTTAGCGTACGAAGGAAATTTGGGGCGTCACAGATGCTTATGTGAAGAAACTTCAACCTAAGAAGATCGACCCCAAAGCAGAAAAGTGCGTCTTCATAGGATACCCCAAAGAAACTATTGGGTATACCTTCTACCTCCAATCCGAAGGCAAAGTCTTTGTTGCCAAGACTAGATCCTTTCTAGAGAAAGAGTTTCTCTCAAAAGAATTAAGTGGGAGGAAAATAGACCTTGATGAGGTAATTGTACCTCCACTCGAACCGGAGAGTAGCGCAGCACGGGAAGTTGTTTCTGTGGAACCTGCACTGGCTGGAGAGGAAGTTAATGATGATGATCATGAAACTTCAGATCAAGTTGCTATTCGAAGGTCCACTAGGATACATTCCGCACCAGAGTGGTACGGCAACCCTGTCCTGGAGATCATGTTGTTGGACAACGGTGAACCTTCGAACTATGAAGAAGTGATGGCGGCCCCAGATTCCAACAAATGGCTTGAAGCCATGAAAACCGAGATAGGATCCATGCATGAGAACAAAGTATGGACTTTGGTGGACTTGCCTGATGATAAGCGAGCCATAGAAAATAAATGGATCTTTAAGAATAAGACTAACGCGTATGGTAATGTGACCGTGTATAAGGCTCGGCTTGTCGCTAAGGGTTATCGACAAGTTCAAGGAGTTCACTACGATGAGACTTTCTCACCCGTAGCGATGCTGAAGTCTGTCCGAATCATGTTAGCAATTGCCGCATTTTATGATTATGATATCTAGCAAATGGACGTCAAAACGGCATTCCTTAATGGTTTCCTTAAGGAAGAACTATATATGATGCAGCTAGAAGGTTTTGTCGATCCTAAGTATGCTAACAAGGTATGCAAGCTCCAGCAGTCCTTCTATGGGCTGGTGCAAGCATCTCGGAGTTGGAACATTCGCTTTAATGAGGTGATTAAAGCGTTTGGGTTTATACAGGTTTATGGAGAACCCTGTATTTACAAGAAAGTGAGTGGGAGCTCTTTAGCATTTCTAATATTATATGTGGATGACATATTGTTGATGGGAAATGACATAGAACTTTTGGAAAGCGTAAAGGCCTACTAGAATAAGTGTTTTTCAATGAAGGACCTTGGAGAAGCTGCTTACATATTTGGCATCAAGATCTATAGAGATAGATCGAGACGCCTCATAGGTCTTTTGCAAAGCACATACCTTGACAAGATATTGAAGAATTTCAATATGGATCAGTCCAAGAAGGGGTTCTTGCATGTGTTACAGGGTGTGAGATTGAGCATGACTCAATGCCCGACCACGGCAAACGATAGAGAAGAGATGTGTTGGGGAACGTTGCATGGGAAACAAAAAATTTCCTACGCACACGCAAGATCTATCCATGGTGATGAGCATCTACGAGAGGGAGAGTGGATCTACGTACCCTTGTAGATCGCTAAGCAGGAAGTGTTAAGAAACGCGGTTGATGTAGTCGAACGTCTTCGCGATCCAAATCGAAGAGCGTCTCGCGATCCAATCACGATCCGTCCCGATCAAGTACCGAACGGACGGCACCTCCGCGTTCAGCACACATATAGCTTGATGACAATCTCCACCTTCTTGATCCAGCAAGAGGGAGCGCAGACGTAGACGAGTTCTCCGGCAGTGTGATGGTGCTGCGGCAATGGTGGTGGAGTAATCTCGGCAGGGCTTCGCCTAAGCACAGTTGAAACCGATCTAGAGGAGAAACTTCGAACTAGAGGGTAGGGTTGCATGTGGCTTAAAATCTTGTGCCAAAACCCTAAAACCTCTATTATATATCAGAGGAAGAGAGGAGGAGGCTTGGCCCAAGGTCCAAGCCATCTAGGCTTCGGCCTAAGGGAGGAGAGGAGGAATCCTCCTCCAATCATAGTAGGACTAGGACTCCTTCCTTATTTGGTCTTTTTGCCTTTTTCCACCTTTTTCTCTTTGGGCTTTTCTTCCCAGCCACATAGGCCTTCTGTAGGACTTCCACCAGCCCACTAAGGCCTGGTATTCACCCTCCCACATCCCATTTAGTCTCTTGGGTCGAAATACCCCTCCAGATGGTCCCTCGATACACTACCGGCACTCCCGGTACACTACCGATGAGCCCGAAACTTTTCCGGCAATCAAAACAGGACTTCCTATATATCAATCTTTACCTCCGTGTAACATCCCAAAATTTCATTTTGGAATGTTATGAAATATAGCTTCGCATCATCATCACTTTGTTTGAATGTACTGAATTTGTTGAAGTGCTTCTTTTGAAATTCTGAAAGACCATTTCTATTCTTCCCATGTTTTTGTTTCACCTATTTGAAAACCTTTGGTAATGTTCAAAGAAAGAGGGGAGTAACATGACACTCCATACCAGGGGCATCTTAGTGAAATATTTGAACAATATAACCAGGGGGTTATTTGAAAATTTATCTCAAAAGGATTTAAAATCAATTAGACATTTTCTGAAAATAAATTTTAAAAAGATATTCAATATGACAGAGGAAAAATGTTCATTAAATAGAATTAATTCTCCTGACCATTTTGATATATATATTTCTTATGTTTGGAAATGTTTTGAATGCATTAAACGAGTTTTTACTACTCTGGAAATAGAAAAGGAAAGTATTTAAACCGAACCGGGCCGGCCCACAGTCTTTAATTCCCGAAACTACTCCCGGTCGGCCACTGACGCGCTAACCACACCCCCACCCTCATTGATGCACCAGACCCACCGTCCGATCGCGGCGTCAGCGCGGTCATCCCCTTCCCCACGCCCGACCACCGTCGCCGGAGATCCCTCTCCATGGATCTCGCCCCTCGTGCCCTCCCCGACCACCGCACCGCCCCTATATAAAGCCCCGCCTCTCCTCTCCTTGTTCCACCATGTCCTTTGGTTTGACTAATGCTCCTTCCTACTTCAGGAATATGATGAACAAAGTGTTTACGGAATATTTGGACAAGTTTGTCGTGGTCTTCATTGATGACATTTTGATATTCTCCAAGAGCGAGGAAGAGCACAAGGAACACTTGCGTTTAGTTATGGAGAAGCTTAGAGAGCATCAGTTATATGCCAAGTTCAGTAAATGTGAATTTTGGCTGACGGAAGTCGGATTCCTTGGACAAATTATTTTCGGAGAAGGAATGGCAGTAGACCCTGCTAAGGTTGAATGCAGTCACTGAGTGGAAGTCACCCACCTCAGTTAAGGAGATCCGCAGTTTTCTCGGACTTGCTGGATATTACCGGAGATTCATTGAGAATTTCTCAAAGATTGCCAAGCCCATGACAGAGCTATTGAAGAAAGAGTCTAAGTATATCTGGACTGAGGAATGTGAGGCCAGTTTCCAGGAGTTGAAGAAATGTTTGGTCATAGCCCCAGTATTGATACTGCCAAACATCCGGAAGGACTTCCAGGTTTATTGTGACGCATCACGTCATGGACTTGGAGGAGTACTCATGCAGGAGAGAAAAGTTGTAGCTTATGCATCCAGACAGCTACGACCCCATGAGGTGAATTATGCCACCCATGATTTGGAACTAGCAGCCGTAGTGCACGCACTCAAGACCTGGAGACATTTCCTTATCGGAAATAGTTGTCATGTGTACACTGATCATAAGAGCTTGAAGTATATCTTCACGCAGAAGGAGTTGAACCTCTGACAAAGGAGATAGTTAGAGTTAATCAAGGACTATAACATAAGATTACATTACCATCCAGGAAAGGCAAATGTTGTGGAAGATGCTTTGAGTCGGAAGAGTTATGTGAACACACTCATAGCCGGAGGATTACCCCAGGAGTTAACCAATGATCTCAGAGAGCTTCGGTTAGAGATAGTTCCACAAGGATATGTTGCCACACTAGAGATTCAGTCGACCTTGACCGAAAGAATTCGTGAAGCCCAGAAATCGGACAAGGAGATAGCTGAGATAAAGCAGAGAATGAAGGAAGGAAAGGCTAAAGACTTTCGTGAGGATGAACAGGGTACTCTATGGTTTGAGAACCGAATCTATGTGCCCAATGACCTAGAGCTCAGGAAGTTGATACTTCAAGAAGCCCATGATTCACCATACTCGATACACCCAGGCAACACCAAGATGTGCCTGGATTTGAAGGAAAGTTACTGGTGGATAGGTATGAAGAAAGATATTGTCGAACATGTTGCGGTATGTGATGTTTGTCAGTGAGTAAAGGCGGAACATCAAAAACCAGCAGGGTTACTCCAACCTTTGTCGATACCCAAGTGGAAATGGGATAAGCTTGGTATGCACTTCATCACAGGACTACCTAGGACCCGTTCAGGATATGATTCCATCTGGGTAGTGGTCGATCGCTTGACCAAGGTGGCTCATTTCATTCCAGTGAAGACCACCTATACCAGTGCTAAGTTAGCGAAGATATATATGACCAGGATGGTATGTCTGCATGGAGTTCCGAGGAGTATCGTGTCAGATAGAGGAACACAATTAACCTCAAAGTTTTGGCATCAGCTACATGAAACTTTGGGTACAAGACTGGAGTTCAGTACAACTTTTCATCCACAGACCGATGGACAGACTAAGAGAGTCAACCAGATTCTGGAGGACATGTTGAGAGCCTATGCGCTAGACTATGGGTCCAGTTGGGACGACAACTTACCTTACATAGAGTTCTCGTACAACAACAGTTATAAGACCAGTCTAAAGATGGCCCCTTTTGAAGCTTTATACGGAAGGAGGTGCCGAACACCATTGATGTGGGATGGTGTTGGTGACCGAAAACTTTTTGGTCTCGATCTTATCAGAGATTCTGAACAGAAGGTCAAACTGATTCGAGACCGACTCAAGATAGCTCAATCCCGGCAGAAGAGCTATGCTGATAACAAACACAAGGAGGTGACATATGAAGTGGGAGATCGAGCATATCTTCGTGTGTCCCCACTTCGAGGAATCAAGAGGTTTGGTGTTAAAGGAAAGTTAGCACCCAGATTCATAGGCCCCTACAAAATTCTGGAATGTAGAGGCGAAGTTGCATATAAGCTGGAATTGCCCGCAGGACTGTCTGGAGTTCATGATGTTTTCCATGTTTCCCAGCTAAAGAAATGACATGCTGAGATGGTTGATATTCCTTTGAGAGACCCAGTGCCCCTAGAGGCCATACAACTTGACAGTGACCTGACCTCCGAGGAGAAGCCTCTCAGAAACGTCGAGACTACCAATAGAGTTACCCGAAGCAGGACCATCATGTTCTGTAAGGTTCTGTGGAGTCACCACACCGAGGAAGAAGCCACCTGGGAACGTGAAGAAGATCTTCGTAGAGACCACCCGCACCTATTTTCTAGCCAACCTAAATCTCGAGGGCGAGATTCATCTTAAGGTGGGTAGGTTTGTAACATCCCAAAATTTCATTTTGGAATGTTATGAAATATAGCTTTGCATCATCATTACTTTGTTTGAATGTACTGAATTTGTTGAAGTGCTTCTTTTGAAATTCTGAAAGACCATTTCTATTCTTCCCATGTTTTTGTTTCACCTATTTGAAAACCTTTGGTAATGTTCAAAGAAAGAGGGGAGTAACATGACACTCCATACCAGGGGCATCTTGGTGAAATATTTGAACAATAAAACCAGGGGGTTATTTGAAAATTTATCTCAAAAGGATTTAAAATCAATTAGACATTTTCTAAAAATAAATTTTAAAAAGATATTCAATATGACCGAGGAAAAATGTTCATTAAATAGAATTAGTTCGCCTGATCATTTTGATATATATATTTCTTATGTTTGGAAGTGTTTTGAATGCATTAAACAAGTTTTTACTGCTCCGGAAATAGAAAAGGAAAGTATTTAAACCGAACCGGGCCGGCCCACAGTCTTTAATTCCCGAAACTACTCCCGGTCGGCCACCGACGCGCTAACCACGCCCCCACCCTCACTGATGTGTGGGACCACCGTCCAATCGCGGCGTCAGCGCGGCCATCCCCTTCCCCACGCCCGACCACCGTCGCCGGAGATCCCTCTCCGTGGATCTCGCCCCACGTGCCCTCCCCGACCACCGAACCGCCCCTATATAAAGCCCCGCCTCTCCTCCCCTCGTTCCCATAACCACACTCACCCCCAGCCCCTCCGACGCCACCAATCGACGCCGCAGACTCGCCGCCGCCGTTTGAAGCCTTCGGACGTATGCTTAGATTTCAAATTTGAACTTTAAATTTTGAATCTAATCAAATTTGTTTAAATTACAAAAATCTGTACAAGTAGAGTTTAAAAATATATTTTTTTGTGAATCTTTTTGCCACTGTTTTGTATTAGTTAGACCTATCATTCTACACAGTTTGAGAATTTTTAGGATGAATTTGGTTACTTTTTTTTAACAAAAACAAAATCTGTTTAATTCTTAATAGATTTTAATTAAATTGACTTTTATTTAATTTGAACCTGAATTAGTTTAACTTTTGTTTTTAGATTTCATTAGGTTCTGTTGATTCAACATTAGGTGTATTATTTTCTGTTAATAAATTATTTTTTCAAATTGTTTTCTGCTCTAGTTTGAATAGGTACATCTTGTTTTCACCATTTATATTGTTTAGAAAAAAAGTTTTGTAGTAACTCTTTTTGCACAATATTTTTATAATGAAATACTTTCTGTTTTCAAAATAAAATTTTCTATTTACTTTTCTGTTATCTAAAATGCCTAGTTGTTCGAAACAAATTTCTGACTTGTTATGTCCTAGTAGAGATTTTGACACCAAAAATTTTTATAGTCTTATACTTTAAGTGATTCTTCTTTTGATTGTGCTTTTGTTTGTTGAAGCATTTGTTTACCTTGCTGTTGAATGAATTGTATTGTGTTTATGCTTATGGTGTGCTCTTGTTTGATTCGTTAGATCATTCGGAGTGCGAAGCTTGTTATCTAGAGTCACTTGATTACGAGGATCATCAGCAAGGCAAGTCACTTTGACCATGTATACCTATGTTTTATTGTATTAGTTCTTCCATATCGCCAATTGCATGCTAAGTATGTAATTTGGAAACTTGGTTACTTGTTGTAGTATAATGTCGTAGGTACCCCTCAAACCTTTGACACATTTGCCTCGGGAAACGTTGATTTACATTTTTGCTATGCTATTAGTAGACGGGGTTGGTTGTGTGATTCATGAGACTTGTGAGTTAATAATTTCAAGACCTACATGATGATCAAGTCCTCAAGACTCCGAGTTTTCAACATACCTCTAGGTGGATGATGGTTGAACGGCGCCCTGGAGAAACCAGTGGTTAGCCTAGATGATGCTGGAGAAGTGCCAGTATTCATGCAAAAATGTCCACCCAGGCACAAAGACATGGATGGATGCTTCAAGAGCCAAGGCTTACCTGCACAGCCACAAGCCATTATGGTCTCTGGCTTCATTGGATATGGTGGTGACCCTGGACAGGCGGTGCTACGAGATGTAGAAGAATGGTAGGAAAGGATGGGCACCGACAGAGTCTCGGGGAAACACTTTAGAAGACCATGTTTTGGTCATCCATTTCTCAAACACCATGAAGTGCGAGAAATCCAACGGAGGCGATCAAATCTTCTGGGGAACGTGTGCAAAACTCTGCAGAGTACCCAAACCTAATCGATTAGTCGTGTCCATGGTCATGGACAGTTTGAGCCAAAGGAACTGAAACTATCTGGAACTCTCAACACAATTAATTACATTGATGTGCGTATTTTAATGTCAACTTGGGTATGAGAATTGGTTGGTGGAACCATCTCATTAATCAACCAACATTGTAGTAATTATGCTTTTGCCCTCTCTTGTTGTAGGAAAAATTTGGCTTTCTGCAAAAACTTACTACCCCCACCTGCCATATAAGCATATAGAATAGATGATTACTTTACCCCTCTCTTGTGACTTTGCCGGCATATTCAATATGCTGACCTATACGGCTGCAACGTGTCATGTTGCAGAGTACTTTTCTGACAGGAGTGAGGATACGGTCTTTGCTCGGTGAGATGCCCTTGGAGTCACATGGACTCAACTAACTATGGAGCTTCCGCAAGATTTTGGTTTAGTTTATCTCATGAGTTGGCCTTCGGCCACTTTCTTGTAATCCTTATTGTAATAAAGGACTCGATATGAGATTTCGATTAATTAATGTTGTGTGATTTCCCTTTGATATATACATTGATGTACCGTGTGTGTACCAGCATGATCTTGGGATGGTACAGAAACACCGGAGATTCGACCTTTCAGGTCGGGTCGCTACACTCCAGACCATTCCGGAGCTCCTCGTGACGTACGGGATCTCATCCGGGACTTCGAATAACCTTCGGTCACCACCATGCATAACTCTATTCTACCGAAACGTCACCAAACCGAAAGTGTGCAGACCCTGTGGGTTGGAGAACTATGTAGACATGACCGAGACACCTCTACGGTGAGTAATCAATAGCGGGACCTGGATGCCCATATTGGTTCCTACATATTCTATGAAGATCTTTATCGGTCAAACCTCTATGTCAAGGATTCAGTTAATCCCGTATGATGTTCCCTTTGTTCTTCGGTATGTTACATGCCCGAGATTCGATCGTCGGTATCTCCATACCTAGTTCAACCTCGTTACTAGCAAGTCTCTTTACTCGTTCCGTAATACAAGATCCCGTGACTAACACTTACACTAGTAGAAAATAGGGCATCGGTTCGGGCCGGGCAGCCCATTAGTCCCGGTTCAGTCACGAACCAGGACCGATGGGGGCAACGGTCCCGGTTCGTGAGGCCAGGGGGCCTAGCGGACCATGTGGGGCATTGGTCCCGGTTCATCTGGCCCCTTTGGTCCCGGTTCCAGACACGAACCGGTATCAATGGGCCTCGCTCCTGGCACACAACCATTGGTCCCGGTGCGTGGCTGGAACCGGGACCAAATGGGGGTCCTTCAGTCCTGGTTCCAGCCACGAACCGGGACCAATGAGATGCCTATATATACCCCCTCGCCGGCGAGCAGAGCACTCCACACACTGCTCTGTTCTTTTGCCGGCGAGGGAAGACATTTGTGGTGCTCTAGATCACCTCCTATGCACATGAGGTGTTTGATGAAATGAACAAGCCAAACTTAAGCTTTCTCCTCTCGAAGCTCCTTGTCCAAACCCCATTTTCATCAAGATTTGTCTAGGTTTGGCGGTCCGTCCTGTCCCGTCCCCGTCCTGAAACCGCCGTCGATCGCTCGCGCGTGGTGAGCCTCTTGATATTATCTTCTTGCTAAAAGAAAATATACTTACTCGTATGATTTTCTTACTTTTATTATTGTTTGTTATTATATAGTGCCATGGTTATGGTATCCGCCCACGTCGGCCCTCGTCCTGTCTATGATTCAGATGTGGTATATTATCTCTTATATAACTCTTTCACACATCTAATGTCTATGACAATTAATTATGCCACCAACTTGACATAGATGTTTTTATCTATAGGAAGTAGTTGAACCAGAAATTCCAACCGACTATGCAATTCTGCTCGACAAGTTACCTAAAGCTGAAAAAGAAATCGATCATTTGAAAGAAAAATTGAAAAGAACTGAAGATGACAAGATGGGATTGGAGTTTCATGTTGCCGATGTCGTCGCCGATCACAAGACCAAGATGGATGCAATGCGCTTGAAGCTTAGAAAGATTAGAAATATGCCACTCATACTAAGGCTAGGTATCATTATGTCGTTGGATCAATTGGTACCTTAGTAATGGTTATGATTGCATTTGTTGTTGCATTTAAATTTTTTACATAGTTCCGGTGTATGTTTTAATTATATGCTCTTGAGACCTATATGTTGTTCAATAATGATAGCTATGTATGAATTGTACGTATTTATTTTGGTCATTATTGTACTTTGGCTTTAATGTGATGATGGATTTCTAATAATTTGGTCACTTTTGTATTCATGATATGTTGTAATGGTTTTAATACACTTTATTATATAACGCACGCAAATGAACCGGCAATGGATGTACGGTGACCGACGCACCTCCGAGTATATTAACGGCCTGCATAATTTTCTCGAAGCGGCTGAGGCAAACAAGCAGAATGATTTTATGCCTTGTCCATGTACTGTCTGTGAGAATACGAAATCTTTCTCCAACCCTAAAACCCTTCACTTCCACCTGCTTCAGAAGGGTTTTTATGCCACACTATAATAATTGGACCAAGCATGGAGAAAGAGGGGTTATGATGGAAGACAACGAAGAAGAAGAGGATGACGACAACTACCCTCCCCTTGAACATGGTGATGCTGCAATGGGGGAAGCTGAAGATCAAGAGGAACCAGACGATGTGCCCGATGATGATCTTCGCCGGGTCATTGTTGATGCACAGAAAGAATGCAAAAGTGAAAGGGAGAAGTTGAAGTTCGATCGCATGTTAGAGGATCACAAAAAAGGGTTGTACCCAAATTGCGAAGATGACAACAAAAAGCTCGGTACCACACTGGAATTGCTGCAATGGAAGGCAGATAATGGTTTATCTGACAAGGGATTTAGTTCGCTATTGGAAATAATGAAGAAGAAGCTTCCAAAGGATAACGAATTGCCCGACAGTACGTACGCAGCAAAGAAGGTTTTACGCCCTCTAGGATTGGAGGTGCAGAAGATACATGCATGCCCTAATAACTGCATCCTCTACCGCGGTGAGTACGAGGAACGGAACGCATGCCCAGTATGTGGTGCATTGCGGTATAAGATCAAAAGAGATGACCCTGGTGATGTTGAGGGCCAGCGCACCGGGAAGAGGGTTCCTACCAAGGTGATGTGGTATGCACCTATAATACCACGGTTGAAACGTCTGTTCCGAAACAAAAAGCATGCTGAGTTGATGCAATGGCACAAAGAAGACAGTAAGAAATACGGGAAGTTGAGAGCACCCGCTGATGGGTCGCAGTAGAGAAAGAACGAGAGAAAGTGGAGCGACTTTACAGGTGACCCGAGGAACATATGGTTTGGTTTAAGTGCAGATGGCGTTAATCCTTTTGGGGAGCAGAGCAGCCAGCATAGCACATGGCCTGTGACTCTATGTATGTATTACCTTCCTCCTAGGTTGTGCATGAAACGGAAGTTCATTATGATGCCAGTGCTCATCCAAGGCCCTAAGCAACCCGGCAATGACATTGATGTTTACCTAAGGCCATTAGTTGATGAACTTTTACAGCTATGGAATGGAAGAGGTGTACGTGTGTGGGATGAGAACGAACAGGAGGATTTTGACCTACATGCGTTGCTGTTTGTAACCATCAACGATTGGCCTGCTCTCAGTAACCTTTCAGGACAGACAAACAAGGGATACCACGCATGCACACACTGTTTAGATGACACCGATAGTATATATTTGGACAAATGCAGGAAGAATGTGTACCTAGGGCATCGTCGATTTCTTCTGACCAACCATCAATGTCGAAAGAAAGGAAAGCATTTCAAAGGTGAGGCAGATCACCGGAAGAAGCCCGCCCTCCGTACTGGTGATCACATACTTGATATGGTTGATGATTTACAAGTAATATTTGGAAAGGGTCTTGGTGGACTATCTGTTCCAAATGACGCTGACAAACGCGTACCCATGAGGAAGAAGAAATCTATATTTTGGGACCAACCCTATTGGAAAGACCTAGAGGTCCGCTCTGCAATCGACGTGATGCACGTGATGAAGAACCTTTGTGTGAACCTGCTAGGCTTCTTGGGAGTGTATGGGAAAACAAAAGATACACCGGAGGCACGGGAGGAACATCAACGTGTGCATGAAAAAGACTGCATGCATCCAAAGCAGTATGAAGGTCCTGCCAGCTATGCTCTTACCAAAGAAGAGAAGGAAATCTTCTTTGAATGCCTGCTTAGTGTGAAGGTCCTATCTGGTTTCTAGTCGAATATAAAGGGAATAATAAATATGGCAGAGAAAACGTTCCAGAACCAATAAGTTTCATGACTGCCACGTGATTATGACGCAACTGCTGCCGGTTGCATTAAGGGGGCTTCTACCAGAAAACGTTCGATTAGCCATTGTGAAGCTATGTGCATTCCTCAATGCAATCTCTCAGATGGTGATCGATCCAGAAATCATGCTAAGGTTAAGAAGTGATTTGGTGCAATGTCTTGTTAGTTTCGAGCTGGTGTTCCCACCGTCCTTCTTCAATATCATGACGCACGTCCTAGTTCATCTAGTCGACGAGATTGCCATTCTGGGCCCTGTATTTCTACACAATATGTTCCCCTTTGAGAGGTTCATGGGAGTCTTAAAGAAATATGTTAATAATCGTGCTAGGCCAGAAGCAAGCATCTCCATGGGCCATCAAACAGAGGACGTCATTGGGTTTTTTGTTGACTTCATTCCTGACCTTAAGAAGATTGGTCTCCCTCAATCACGGTATGAGGGGAGACTGACTGGAAAAGGCACGCTAGGAGAGGACTCAATAATATGTAGGGACGGGCATTCTTGGTCTCAAGCACACTACATAGTTCTATAGAATTCCACCTTGGTGACCCCGTATGTCGATGAACACAAGAATATTCTGCGCTCCAAACACCCGGAGCAGTGTGACGACTGGATTACATATGAACACATTAGGACTTTCGGCAGTTGGTTGCAAACACGTCTCATGGGTGACAACACTATTTCTGATGAGTTGTACTCGTTGGCCAGGGGACCAGCTTCGACTGTATTGACTTACAAAGGGTACGAGATAAATGGGAATACATTTTACACGATCACCCAAGATGAAAAGGGCACCAACCAAAACAGCGGTGTCCGCTTTGATGTAGCAACCAAGAGGGGAAAGGATACATATTATGGTTACATAGTGGACATATGGGAACTTGACTATGGACATGATTTCAAGGTACCTTTGTTTTAGTGCAAATGGGTCAATCTGTCAAGAGGTGGGGTACAGGAAGACCCACAGTACGGAATGACAACAGTGTATCTGAACAATCTTAGGTACACACACGAACCATTCGTCCTAGCCAATGATGTGGCACAGATTTTCTATGTGAAGAACATATCTACCATACCGAGAAAAAGAAAAGATAAGGAAGCGAATACATCATACGGTGAGCCAAAACGCCACATAGTTCTTTCAGGAAAAAGAGACATCATGGGATTGGAGGGCAAGACAGACATGTCTGAAGATTATGAAAAGTTTCATGAAATTCCTCCCTTCAAAGTCAAGGCTGACCCAAGCACCTTGTTAAACAATGAAAATTGTCCATGTTTACGGCGCAATAAGCAAAGGACACACACGAAGAAGAAGTGAAGACTTTCACTCCACAACTATATCATTGCAGTGACATGTGAAGAAATGAAATGCCTTTTGTAACACATGAGTTTTCGTCCGAAACCCTAATACTTCGAAAGAGATTCTCCATTTTGTACATGAAGTGCATCCAGTTTTGTCCGTAACCCTCTCAACTTTTTATGACATGCTATGTGGGTGAAATGATGATACCATGCCAAAATTCATCCTTTTCAGAGTTCATTTGAAGTGTTTTTCAATTTCAGGGTCATTTAGCTCAAAAAAATCAGTAAGTGCATGAAAAATACCAGAAAGGGTTGAAAATTGATGATGTGGCTTTGAATGGTGCATTTTTAACACACAAAAATTCTGGAGTTCAAATGAGTTCAAAGAAATGAAATCCCTTCGTAACAGATGAGTTTTCGTTCGAAACCGTGATACTTCGAAATAGATTGTCCATTTTGTACACGAAGTGCATCCAGTTTTTGTCGTACCCCACTGAACTTTTTAGCACATGCTATGTGGGTGAAATGATGATACCATGCCAACTTTCAACCTTTTCAGAGTTTGTTTGAGATGCTTTTTAATTTCTTTCAAAACATCCTATGAGTGGAGTTCAAAAAAGAATCAGCTAAAAAGCTTTTATAAACCTCTAGTATTTTTGAAACAATAATTATATAAAACTTATGCAACTAAAATTATCAAAGTATTTTTTGTTCAAAACATTAATAGAAAAAATAATATAATGATAAAACACACTGGAAATAAATAAAGCAACAAATAAATAAAGCAAGAAACAAAACAAAATAATGGAAATTATGCAACTAAAATTATCAAAGTATTTATTTGTTAAAAAGAATGAACTAAAATAATAGAAGAAAAATACTAGAAAAAAAATAAAACAATAAATAAAGCAAAAAAATAAAACAATAAACATTTTTCTTAAATAAAAAAATGTCGCCTACTAGGCCACCACGGCCTGAATACGACTAGAAACTCAACAGCTACTTTGGCAAGGATTCAGGCCTGTAGAAGGACCAGTAGGACCACAGGTAGAGGAGAGTGCAATTAGGCCTGTAAGCCTGCAGTTGAGAGGAGCTCGAGAGTGTTGGCACAGCAGCGCTTATAAACCACTCTCGAGCGCTCTCGGCTAGCGAGGTGGGACTAAACATTTGTCTCCGGGCAGCACCACCTTTTGGTCCCGGTTGGTGGCACCAACTGGGACCAATGTCCCCCTTTAGTCCCGATTGTTGCCACCAACTGGGACCAATGCATCCCTTTAGTCCCAGTTGGTGGCACCAACTAGGACCAATGGTCTCTCCTTCCCGCCCTTTGGGCTGCCGAAAAGAGACCTTTGGTCCCGGTTGGTGCCACCAACCGGGACTAAAGGGGGCATTGGTCCCGGTTGGTGCCACCAACTGGGACCAATGCTCTGTGTATATAAGTGACAGTTTCGATTTTTCAGATTTCATCTAGCACTTGCCCCCGATGACGCCGAGCACATCGACGCCGCCAGGCTGCCCGAGCTCGCCGTCGACGCCCTCTGCCCTGATGCCCCCTGCCCCGACGCACCGCCCTGCCCCGACGCGCCGCCATCCCCGACGCACCGCCTCGTGCCCTAACGCGCCGCCCTACCCCGACGTGCTGCCCTGTACCCCAACGCGTCGCCCTGCCCCGATGCCGCCCCACGCCACACCCCTGCCCCGATGACGCCGCCCCTCCTCCCCGTTCGGTCCGACCGCCCCCCTTTCCTCCCCTGTCCAATTTTTCTGATTTAATGTGATGATATATAGATGATAGATGATATATGATAGTTAGATGATGATGTTGATTATAGCTGATGATGTTGATGATAGATGATGTATGCTTTTTTTTGTTCATATAATTTTTTATAGCATTTTTGGTCCATGTATATATGTGTGTGTATATGGATGGATGGATGGATGGATGTATATATATAGAAAATTATCATATGATATAAAAAATATCGTAGCTTCCTGTTTTTTTCCATGGATGTATGCTAAAGAAAATTATGAAAGAGTTTATGGGAGGTTTCTGTCAAAAGGTTCAATGATTTGTCGAGGCAAAAAATTGAACTAATTAAGGTATCCCATGTTTTTGTATATATGATATATGTATTTTTTTGCAACCTAGAAGTGTTGTCGAGGCCACCCCAAACCCTAGAAGTGTTGTCGAGGCCACCCCAAACCCTAGAAGCGTTGTCGAGGCCACCCCAAACCCTAGAAGCATTGTCGAGGCCACCCAAATTTACCAAGTTAAATGAAGAAAACTTAGGTAACATAGATTTATCAAGTTAATTGTCATGTTGTAATATTTGCAGAAACTATGGATCCAGGAGACGAAGAACAAGAACAGTTGTTGGGGGACATAATCCGCGGCGGACGTGATGTCTTGTCGTATCTCAACAACACCGATGGTCTGGAAGGAGAGGGTTATGACGGCTCTGGTGATCTAACAATGGAGGAGGAAGGACATGATCATGATGGCTCCGGTGACCGAATGCCGGAGGAAGAAGGACACCATGATGACGGCTCCGGTGGCAGATCAGAGGAGGGAGCTGTTGCAAAGTCCAGCGAGGTATATATATTAATTAAGCCTGTGCTGACTCTAGCTAATTGATGCATTAATTGTTTTGGTATGTACATATATTAATTAACTCTTCTTTCTTCTATTATAGCCCTCCGGATTGAGCCAAACTTCGGTAACGAGACGAGGCCCGAAGAAGAGGTTGCGCAAGGATGAAAAGTTCACAATCACGACACTCGCGGACGATGGCCATCTGATTGAACCCAAGCGGACCAAGAATGCATTTTCTGCTCAGTGCGGAGCTATTGTTAGGGACAACATCCCGATCAGCATCAAGCAATGAAATAAGCCTAAGGACGGCGCCCCTGATGGTGATTATGTCACCGATAGACAGAAAGAAAATCTTTGGACCACGCTGAAGGCAAATTTCACCCTACCACATAGGAGGATGCGAATAAGCCAATTATAGACCCACGGATCAAGGCGTGTGCTCTTAAGAAGATGGCAGATCTATTCAGGAGGTGGAAGAATGAGTTGAAATCCAAGTTTGTCGACAAAGGGAAGACTCCAGCATTCGTCGGCCGATATGAGAAGATAGGAGATTACTGGCCCGCATTTGTGGCCTACAAGACATCAGAGAAGAGTAAGAAGATGTCAGACACAAACAAGAACAATGCTACAAAGAAGCAGTTTCACCATAACATGGGGTCAGGTGGCTACCTTAAAGCCCAGCCGTTGTGGGACAAAGCTAAGAATGACCTAATTGCTAAAGGGGTCGTACCATAGACATCAAACTGGCAGACCGTTCAAGGACTTGGTTCTTTGGGGTTGGGGGAACTTTGGACCCTGAAACAGGGAAGTGCCGTTGGACAGACGACCAACTTGCAATACCCGTGAACAAGCTTAGAACTATATCACCATAGCGTAGGAAGGGACGTTCATTCCCGACAGAGAGAAGGACGACCTGACTAAGGCCCTAGGGAATGTTGAGCACCCTGGACGAACACGAGGCACAACAGGCTCCGTTCCGTGGAAGGTTGGGTTTCCCTACGCAGGAGGTTACAAAAGTCGGGAGAGAAAGAGGAAAGCGGAGCTGAGCAAAATTCAGAAGCTCAATGCAAGACTACAAAAGCTAGAGGAAGCTGAGAGCCAGCGAGCAACCGGCCAACCATCTCAGCGGCACGAAGCTACCCTAGAAGCTACAACCCCGCCATCTCAGCGGAGAAGTAGCGTCGCTTCCATGAAGCCCGTTCAGCCTGACTTCACGTCTCCTAGCTACCCCGTGGATACTATCACGGAGGCTCAACATTGCGAGCTTACGATGAAATGCCGGAACCTCACTTTCAAGGCGGCTGTCGGCTCTGTTGCACCTCCTCAACCCAACGGAACTTTTCACTGCCGTCTGATTCCACATGGCTATGCTGTTGTGACGGTGGACGAAGTAATGCCGGAATTTGAGGAGCTCGAGCTTGACCACTGTACAGGTGAAGGAGAGAATAAGTTGGTTCGTGCCCTAAGGAGTACATGTCTATGGCAGAAGGAGTACATCAAGCTTCCAAAGTGGACGCCTCCGCCTCCTCCTTCTCCTCAGGCGAATCAGGGCACACCGCCTCCTTCTCCTTAGGCGAATCAGGGCACACCGCCTCCTTCTCCGGATCCTCCGGCGCATGGGGGCACTCCGCCTCCTCCTTCACCTACTCCGGCACGTCGGAGCAGTACGCCTCCTCCTCAGCCTCGTCGGCAATGGCAGAAGACAGTCGCCGCCGTTGTGGCTCCTCCGGCGCCTACTAAGCAACGACGGAAGGGAGCCGCCACCGCTCCGGTGGCTAGCAGTACAAGCATAGGCAGCAGGGGATACACTTACGGTCCATCTCTCAAGCCTGTGGAAAAGTTACCATATGAGAGGACCGAGTCTGAAAACAAGGAGATAAGTCAGGCCGAAGTGAGGGACCATTTTGCAAAGAAAACTCCAGCTCCGAAGGAGAAGATAGATCCAGTGAAAGCGATGCGCACTATCGATGCCCTGAGGCGACCACCACGGCCTCCACCGGATTCCAACTATGAACACTATATTAAAAAGGCCTATCAAGATGCGCGGCGGTCGGGAAGTACTTCTAGTGATGCAAAGTTAGCAGAACGAAGAAGTGGGAAAAAAATTCCACAGCTCGGCGAACAGGCGAACCAATCGTGCCCCCCGCTCAAAATTTCTAGCTATATCGTCGCTAATCATCCAGGGATAGTCCCTGGTACCAAACGTGGTGATTACCTAAGCAATGATGTACTATTTGAGAAGTTGGAGCTGGACGAATTGAAATACCGGTACGGGCATCCTCTCGCCAAACCCGATCATCCTCCTCTAACAACGATGATGCGAAGATTCCATGAATGGTACATGCAAAGCTGTCGCAAGTCTGTGATGGATTCTTTGGTACTGTCAGTTAAAGAGGAGCACGACCTCGTTGGAATTGATATGTTGAATATTGAATATGAGGAGATATGGCAGTTATACAATCAGAAGGCCATTGACAAAACAATCGTGACTTGCTACTGTCTTTAAGTACTACTTCTGTAATTAAGTCTCTCTATGTATATAGCTCAGCACTTTCATTGCATGTATATATAATTATCGTCACTACTATATGATGCATATTGAAGATCGTCGAATGCAGAAAAGCACAAATCTATGACATTGGGTTCATTAACCCAAATTTCATACATGAGCATAATATAAAACATTGGCCCATAGAAACCGAGGAGAACTTGCTACAATCGTTGCTTAAAAATCAAAACAAAGGGACAATACTCTTTCCTTACAACTTCAAGTGAGTGTTACTGTCTTGTGCATATTCGATTTCCCTTATTACTCGAGGTTTATAGTAATGTAATTGATGAGTTATGCATGCGTGAGTAGTTTCCACTTTATTCTGCTAGAGATTCAACTTGAGAGGGGAGTAGTAATCGTCTTAGACTCGAAACGAAAAGATCCCCAGAATTATGCGGACATGACTAAAATTCTCCAGAAGTAAGTTCAATCGATCATTATCGCATCATATGAGCAACTTTAATTTGTTCATTTCCTAATATCAAGTAATTATTTTCTTTGTCTGGCAGGGTTTGGAAAGATTTCACAACAACTATTCCGGCACTACCGAAGGAGCTGCAATTTACACACCCGAAAGTAAGTACTACTTGCTAGTTCCGCGCATCTCCATTGATTCTAGTTTCATCAATACCATTTATCATGCTTGATTATCAGTTTGATTGAACTCTATTTCTCGTAAAGTGCTTGTGGCAGAAAGACGGGACTGATTTATGTGGATACTACGTTTGTGACTTCATCTACAACGCGACGACCCCTAAGCAGGTCTACTCTAAAAAACAATTTGAAGTGCGTAAGAAATAATATTTACAATTTTATTTTATTACCATAGATATGTATTGACCCCCTTCTTCAAATTAGATGTGGAAGATGCGGGATGAACTCCTACCACATGATCGCATACGCGCAATTCAAGAAGAATTGGCGGGATTCTTTCTTGACCACGTCATAAATAAAGCCGGAGAATACCATATGAAATTGGAGATTAGATGTTAGGGATTGTAAGAGATCTTATATTTTATATATGTAGCTAGTAGCGTCGGATATATATACGAAAACTTGTTATACGACCAATCTCTCGGAGAAAGAGAGGTCGATCACTTCTATCTCTATATGTTCATGACGATCTTCTGTACTTAATGGTTCCTTCATTTGCTTACTAGCTAGCGTGTCGAGTTCTCTCTATAGTAGCTAGCATCGACCAAGCACGAAGAAAGGGAGGACACTTTTCTCTGTCAATTAGCTAGCTATAACAATATAAAACCCCTAAATTAACTCTCTAAAACCCCCTAACCCCCCCTCCCTTTGAAAATAAACAAACAAGCAACTGCCAGATGCTGACGCGTGGATGGCTGTTGGTCCCGGTTGGTGTTACCAACCGAGACTAAAGGTCCTTCTGCCTGGGCTCCCCGCAGAGGCCACGTGGAGCCCCTTCTGTCCCATTTTGTAAGAGAACCGGGACTAAAGGTTTTGGGCTTTAGTCCCAACACTTTAGTCCCGGTTCCGAAACCGGGACAAATGGGCACTGATTTTTGAATTACCGAGTGGGCACTGAGATATCTCTCCGTCACACGGAGTAACAAATCCCAGTCTTGATCCATGCCAACCCAACAGACACCCTCGGAGATACCTGTAGAGCACCTTTATAGTCACCAAGTTATGTTGTGACATTTGATACACACAAGGCACTCCTTCGGTGTCCATGGGTTGCATGATCTCATGGTCATAGGAACATATACTTGACATGCAGAAACTGTAGCAATAAACTAACACGATCATATGCTATGTTTATAGTTTGGGTCTTGTCCATCTCATCATTCTCCTAATGATGTGATCCCGTTATCAAATGACATCACATGTCAATGTCTAGGAAACCTTGACCATCTTTGATTAATGAGCTAGTTCACTAGAGGCATACTAGGTACAAAGTGTTGTCTATGTATCCATACATCTAATTTGTTTCCAACCAATACAATTATACTATGGATAATAAACAATTATCATAAACAAGGAAATATAATAATAAGCACTTTATTTATTGCCTCTAGGGCATATTTCCAACAGTTTCCCACTTGCACTAGAGTCAATAATTTAGTTCACATCACTATGTGATTTACATTGTAACAAACCGAACACCCATGCACTTCTAGTGTTGATCATGTTTAGCCCTTGGAAGAGGTTTAGTCAACGGATCTGCAACATTCAGATCCATGTGCACTTTGCAAATATTTATGTCCTTCTCCTCGATGTAATCGTAGATGGAATTGAAGCGTCGCTTTATGTGTCTGGTCCTCTTGTGAAACCTTGGTTCCTTGGCCAGAGCAATGGCACCAGTGTTGTCACGGAATAGAGTCATTGGATTCAGTGCACTAGGCACTACTCCAAGATTTGTCATGAAGTGCTTCATCCAGACACCTTCCTTCGCCGCCTCCAAGGCTGCGATGTACTCCGCTTTGCATGTAGAATCGGCTATCACGCTTTGCTTGGTACTGCACCAGCTTACCGCTCCCCCGTTGAGAATAAATACGTATCCAGTTTGTGACTTAGAATCATCCAGATCAGTGTCAAAGCTTGCATCGACGTAACCCTTTACAACGTGCACTTCATCACCTCCATAAACGAGAAACATTTCCTTAGTCCTTTTCAGATACTTAAGGATATTCTTGACCGCCGCCCAGTGCTCCATTCCAGGATCACTTTGAAACCTTCCGGCCATACTTATGGCAAGGCTGACATCGCATCTCGTACATAGCATTGCATACATGATAGAGCCTATGGCTGAAGCATAGGGGATGACACTCATCTTTTCTCTATCTTCCAAAGTAACTGGGCATTGAGTTTTACTCAACTTCACACCTTGTAACACAGGTAAGAACCCCTTATTGGACTGATCCATTTTGAACTTCTTCAAAACTTTATTAAGGTATGTGCTCTATGAAAGTGCTATTAAGCGTCTCGATCTATCTCGATAGATCTTAATGCCTAATATGAAAGCAGCTTCTCCTAGGCCCTTCATTGAAAAACTCTTGTTCAAATATTCCTTCACACTTTCCAGCATTTCTATATTGTTTCCAATCAGCAATATGTCATCCACATATAATATTAGAAACGCTATAGAGCTCCCACTCACTTTCTTGTAAATACAAGCTTCTCCATAAACTTGTATAAACCTAAACGCTTTGATCACCTCACCGAAGCGCTTATTCCAACATCGAGATGCTTGCACCAGCCATAAATGGATTGCAGGAGTTTGCAAACTTTGTCAGCATTCTCTAGATCGACAAAACCTTCTGGTTACATCATATACAACTCTTCTTCAAGGAAACCATTTAGGAACGCTGTTTTGACATCCATTTGCCAAATTTCCTAGTCGAAATAAGCAGCTATTGCCAACATGATACTGATAGACTTAAGCATCGCTACGGGTGAGAAGGTCTCATTGTAGTCAACTCCTTGAACTTGTGAAAAACTCTTTGCCACAAGGCAAGCTTTATAGACGGTGACATTACCGTCCACGTCCGTCTTCTTCTTAAAAATTCATTTGTTCTAAATGGCCTTTCGCCCTTGAGGTAATACTTCCAAAGTCCATACTTTGTTTTCATACATGGCTCCCATCTCGGATTTCATGGCCTCTAACCATTTCTTGGAATCCGGGCCCATCATCGCTCCTTCATAGCTCGTAGGTTCATTGTTGTCCAACAACATGACCTCAAAGACAGGGTTGCCGTACCACTCAGGAACCAGTACGCGCCCTTGTCGACCTACGAGTTTCAATAGTAACTTGATCCGAAGCTTCATGATCATCATCATCAACTTCCTCTTCAACCGTCGTAGGTTCCACAGAAACATCTTTCTGCGCTGCGCTACTCTCTGGTTGAAGTAAAGGTTCTATAACCTCATCAAGCTCTATTTTCCTCCCACTGATTTCTTTCGAGAGAAACTCTTTCTCAAGAAATGTTCCGTTCTTAGCGACAAACACTTTGCCTTCGGATCTGAGATAGAAGGTATACCCGACTGTCTCTTTTGGGTATCCTATGAAGACACATTTCTCCGCGTTGGTTCCAGCTTCTCAGGCTGAAGCTTTTTGACATAAGCATCACATCCCCAAACTTTAAGAAACGACAACTTTGGCCTCATGCCAAACCATAGTTCATATGGCGTCGTCTCAACGAATTTGGATGGTGCCCTATTTAAAGTGAATGCAGTTGTCTCTAATGCATAACCCCAAAACAATAGTTGCAAAACGGCAAGAGACATCATAGAACACACCATATCTAATAAGGTTCGATTACGACGTTCCGACACACCATTACACTGTGTTGTTCCAGGCGGTGTCAACTGTGAAACAATTCCACACTGTCTTAAGCGACTGCCAAACTCATAACTCAGATATTCACCTCCTCGATCAGATCGCAGAAATTTAATCTTCTTGTTACGATGATTCTAAACTTCACTCTGAAATTGCTTGAACTTTTCAAATGTTTCAGAGTTGTGTTTCATTAAGTAAATATACCCATATCTACTTAAGTCATCAGTGAAGGTGAGAAAATAACGATATCCAGCGCGCGTTGTAACATTCATTGGATCGCACACATCAGTATGTATGATTTCCAATAACTCACTTGCCCGTTCCATTGTTACAGAGAATGGCGTTTTAGTCATCTTCCTCGTGAGGCATGGTTCATATGTGTCAAGTGATTCAAAATCAAGTGACTCCAAAAGTCCATTAGCATGGAGCTTCCTCATGCATTTTACACCAATATGACCCAAACGGCAGTGCCACAAGAAAGTGGTACTATCATTATCAACTCTACATCTTTTGGCATCAATGTTATGAACATGTGTATCATCACTATCAAGATTAAATAAGAATAAACCCCTCACATTGGGTGCATGACCATAAAAGATATTACTCATATAAATAGAACAACCATTATTCTCTGATTTAAATGAGTAACCATCTCGCAATAAACAAGATCCAGATATAATTTTCATGCTTAACGCAGGCACTAAATAACAATTATACAGGTTCATCACTAATCCCGATGGTAATTGAAGAGAGAGAGTGCCAACGGCGATCACATCAACCTTGGAACCATTTCCCACGCGCATCGTCACTTCGTCCTTTGCCAGCCTTCGTCTATTCCATAGTTCCTATTTTGAGTTGCAAATGTGAGCAACCGAACTGATATCAAATACTCAGGCACTACAACGAGAGCTAGTAAGGTACACATCAATAACATGTATATCATATATACCTTGTTTATCGTTGGCCGCCTTCTTGTCAGCCAGGTACTTGGGGCAGTTCTGCTTCTAGTGACCAGTTCCCATGCAATGAAAGCACCCAGTTTCTCGCTTGGGTCCAGCCTTGGGCTTCTTTACAGAAGTAGCAACTGCTTTGCCATCCTTCTTGGTTTTACCCTTCTTGACCTTGCCCTTGCCATTCTTCTTGAAACTAGTGGTTTTATTGACCATCAACACTTGATGTTATTTTTGGATTTCAGACTCAGCGGCTTTTAACATCGCAAACAGCTCGTCGACTGACTTGTTCATCCCGTGCATGTTATAGTTCATCGCAAAGCTCTTTTAACTAGGTGGCAGTGATTAAAGAAGTCTGTCAGTGATCGCCTCTAGCGGAAGGGCAATTCCCAACTCTGCCAGACGAGTCAAATACCCAGACATTCTGAGTATATGTTCACTGATAGACCCGTTTTCCTCCATTTTGCAAGCATAGAACTTATCGGAGGTCTCATACCTCTAGACCCGGCCATTCTTTTGAAAGATAAACTTCAACTCCTGGAACATCTCATATGCTCCATGACATTCAAAACGTCTTTGAAGTCCCGGTTCTAAGCCATACAATATTGCACACTAAACTATTGAGTAATCTCTAGAACGTGCCTCCTAAGCGTTCTTAATGTCTTTGAATGACATGTCTTCTGGTTGGTCACCAAGTTGTGCATCAAGGACATATGATTTCTAGGAAGCCGTGAGGATAATCGTCAAATTACGGGCCCAGTCAACAAAGTTACTTCCATCATCTTTCAACTTAGCTTTCTCTAGGAACGCATTAAAATTCAAGGGTGCTACTGCGCGAGCCATTGATCTACAACATAAATATGCAAAGGTTACTTAGACTATTGTTCAAGATAATGAGTTTAATTAATCAAATTACAAAGCTCCCACTCAAATTGACATCCCTCGGGTCATCTGAGTGTGACATGATCCAAATTCACCAACTCAAGTCCAATCATCACGTGAGTTGAGGTGGTTTCAATGGAGAACATCATCATGTTGATCATATCTACTATATGACTCATGTTAGACCTTTCGGTCTCTTGTGTTCGGAGGCCATGTTTGTACATGCTAGGCTTGTCAAGTTTAACCCGAGTGTTCTGCATGTGCAACACTGGCTTGCACCCATTGTATGTGAACGTAGAGTCTATCACACCCGATCATCATGTGGTATCTCGAAACGACAAACTTCCGCAACAGTGCACACTCGGGGAGAACACAATTCATCTTGAAATGCTACTTTCGTCCTAAGGAAAACAAGGTGCATAAAAGGATTAACATCACATGCAAATCATAAGTGACATGATATGGCCATGAACTTGTGCTTTTGATCTCCATCTAGAAAGCACCGGCATGATCTCCATCGTCACTAGCACGACGCCATGATCTCCATCATTTTGATCTCCATCAACGTGTTGCCATCGGGGTTGTCGCGCCCACCATGCTTCTACTACTATTGCTATGATTTAGCGATAAAGTAAAGCATTGCATAGCGCTTAAAGACAACCCTATGGCTCCTGCCGGTTGCCGTACTCATTGACATGCAAGTCGTGATATTCTATACAACACATGATCATCTCATACATGACATATATTGCATCATGTAATTGTCCATATCACATCACAACATACCCTGCAAAAACAAGTTAGACATCCTCTAATTGTTGTTCCATGTTTTACGTGGCTGCTACGGGTATCTAGCAAGAACAATTCTAACCTACGCATAAACCATAATGGTGATACATAAGTTTCTTTTCAACCTTCTCAAGGACCGCCTTACTCGAATCTGATCCAACTAAAATAGGAGAAACAGACACCCGCTGTCCATCTTTGTGCAACGAGGTTACACGTCAGTCGATGGAACCGGTCTCTCATAAGCATACAAGTAAGGTTGGTCCGGGCCGCTTCATCCCACAATACCGCTGAACCAAAACATGACCAAGGGAGGAAGCAATCTAAGCCTCAACGCCGACAAACTCTTTGTGTTCTACTCTAGATCTCATCTACACATAGACCTAGGTCATGATTCCACTGTTGGGGAACGTTGCATCGGAAACTAAAAATTTCCTACGCACATGCAAGATCTATTCATGGTGATGAGCATCTACGAGAGGGAGAGTGGATCTACGTACCCTTGTAGATCACTAAGAGGGAACCGTTAAGAGACGCGGTTGATGTAGTCGAATGTCTTCGCGATCCAAATCGCCGAGCGTCCCGCGATCCAATCACGATCTGTCCCGATCAAGTACCGAACGGACGGCGCCTCCACATTCAGCACGCGTACAGCTTCATGACGATCTCCGCCTTCTTGATCCAGCAAGAGGGAGCGGAGAGGTAGATGAGTTCTCTGGCAGCATGACGGTGTTGCGGCAATGGTGGTGGAGTAATCTTAGCAGGGCTTCGCCTAAGCATAGCTGAAACTACAAACTAGAGGGTAGGGTTGCACGTGGCTGAAAATCTTGTGCCAAAACCCTAAAACCTCTAGTATATATAAGAGGAAGTTGGGAGAAGGCTTGGCCCAAGGTCCAAGCCATATAGGCTTCGGCCAAAGGGAGGAGAGGAGGAATCCTCCTCCAATCCTTGTAGGAGTAGGACTCCTTCCTTATTTGGTCTTTTTGACTTTTTTTCCACCTTTTTCTCTTTGGGCTTTTCTTCCCAGCCGCATGAGCCTTGTGCGGGACTTCCATCAGCCCACTAAGGGATGGTATTCACCCTCCCATAGACCATGTAGCCTCTTGGGTCGAAATACCCCTCCCGATGGTCCCCCGGTACACTACCGGCACTCTCGGTACACTACCGGCACTCCCGGTACACTACCGATGAACCCGAAACTTTTTCGGCGATCAAAACAGGACTTCCTATATATCAATCTTTACCTCCGGACCATTCCAGAGCTCCTCGTGACATCTGGGACTCCGAACAACCTTCGGTCACCACCATGCATAACTCTATACTACCGAAATGTCACCAAACCTTAAGTGTGCACATCTTGCGGGTTCGAGAACTATGTAGACATGACCGACACACCTCTACGGTCAATAACCAATAGCGGGACATGGATGCCCATATTGGTTCCTACATATTCTATGAAGATCTTTATCGGTCGAACCTCTATGTCAAGGATTCAGTTAATCCTGTATAATGTTCCCTTTGTTCTTCGGTATGTTACTTGCCCGAGATTCGATCGTCGGTATCTCCATACCTAGTTCAACCTCGTTACTGACAATTTTATTTACTCATTCCATAATACAAGATCTCGTGACTAACACTTAGTCACATCGCTTGCAAGGCTTATTATGATGTTGTATTACCGAGTGGGCCCTGAGATACCTCTCCGTCACACGGAGTAACAAAAATCCCAGTCTTAATCCATGCCAACCCAACAGACACCCTCGGAGATACCTATAGAGCACCTTTATAGTCACCTAGTTACGTTGCAATGTTTGATACACACAAGGCACTCCTCCAGTGTCCGTGAGTTGCATGATCTCATGGTCATAGGAACATATACTTGACAATGCAGAAAACTGTAGCAATAAACTGACACGATCATATGCTACGTATATAGTTTGGGTCTTGTCCATCTCATAATTCTCCTAATGATGTGATCCCGTTATCAAATGACATCACATGTCAATGGCTAGGAAACCTTGACCATCTTTGTTTAATGAGCTAGTTCACTAGAGGCATACTAGGGACAAAGTGTTGTCTATTTATCCACACATGTAATATGTTTCCAACCAATACAATTATAGCATGGATAATAAACAATTATCATGAACAAGGAAATATAATAATAAACACTTTATTTATTGCCTCTAGGGAAAAATTTCAACAAGATGAGTGTCATCCCCTATGCTTCAGCCATAGGCTCTATTATGTATGACATGTTGTGTACCAGACCTAATGTGAACCTTGCCATAAGTATGATAGGGAGGTACCAAAGTGATCCCGGAGCGGAACACTGGACAGCGGTTAAGAATATCCTGAAGTACCTGAAAAGGACCAAGGACATGTTTCTCGTATATGGAGGTGCCGAAGAGCTCGTCGTAAAGGGTTACGTTGATGCTAGCTTCGACATAGATCTGGATGACTCCAAGTCACAAACCGGATACGTGTATATTTTGAACGGAGGGGTAGTAAGCTGGTGTAGCAACAAGCAAAGCATCATGGCGGCATCTACATGTGAAGCGGACTACATAGCTGCTTCGGAAGCAGCAAAGCAAGGAGTCTCAATGAAGGAGTTCATCACCGACCTAGGAGTGATTCCCAATGCGTCGGTCCTGATGACTCTATTCTGTGACAACACTGGAGCTACTCCCTTGCCAAGCAGCCCAGGTTTCACAAGAAGACAAGACACATCAAACGCTGCTTCAACTCCATTTGTGATTACATTCAGGAAGGAGATATAGATATTTGTAAAGTACATACGGATCTGAATGTCGCAGATCCGTTGACTAAACCTCTCTCATGAGCGAAACATGATCAACACCAGAACTCTATGGCTGTTCGGTTCATCACAATGTAACTAGATTATCGACTCTAGTGCAAGTGGGAGACTGTTGGAAACATTCCCTAGAGGCAATAATAAAATGGTTATTATTGTATTTCCTTGTACATGATAATTGTCTATTGTTCATGCTATAATTGTGTTAACCGGAAACCGTAATACATGTGTGAATACATAGACCACAACATGTCCCTAATGAGCCTATAGTTGGCTAGCTCGTTGATCAATAGATGGTCACGGTTTCATGACCATGGACATTGGATGTCATTGGTAACGGGATCACATCATTAGGAGAATGATGTGATGGACAAGACCCAATCCTACGCATAGCACAAGATCGTGTAGTTCGTCTGCTAAAGCTTTTCTAATGTCAAGTATCGTTTCCTTAGACCATGAGATTGTGCAACTCCCGGATACCGTAGGAATAATTTGGGTGTGCCAAACGTCACAACGTAACTAGGTGGCTATAAAGGTACACTACGGGTATCTCCGAAAGTGTCTGTTGGGTTGGCACGAATCGAGACTGGGATTTGTCACTCCGTGTGACGGAGAGGTATCTCTGGGCCCACTCGGTAAGACATCATCATAATGAGCTCAATGTGACTAAGGAGTTAGCCACGGGATGATGTGTTACGGAATGAGTAAAGAGACTTGCCGGTAACGAGAGTGAACAAGGTATAGGGATACCGACGATCGAATCTCGGGCAAGTATCATACCGGTAGAAAAAGGGAATTGTATACGGGATTGATTGAATCCTCGACATCGTGGTTCATACGATGAGATCATCGTCGAGCATGTGGGAGCCAACATGGGTATCTAGATCCCTCTATTGGTTATTGACCGTAGAGGTGTCTCCGTCATGTCTACGTGCCTCCCGAACCCATAGGGTCTACACACTTAAGGTTTGATGACGCTAGGGTTATAGGGAAATAGTGTACATGGTTACCAAAGGTTGTTTCGAGTCCCGGATGAGATCCCGGAGGTCACGAGGAGTTCAGGAATGGTCCGGAGGTAAAGATTCATATATTGGAAGTGAGGTTCTGGTCACCGGAAGTGTTCCGGGCATCACTAGTAACGTACGAGGACCACCGAAGGGTTCCGGGGGTCCACCAAGTGGGGCCACAGGCACCGGAGGGCTGCATGGGCCGCAAGTGGGAGGGAACCAGCCCCTAGGTGGGCTGGTGCGCCCCCCACAAGGGCCTAAGGCACAGCATAGGTGGGAGGGGCAAACCCTAGGGGCAGATAGGCCCTAGGCCCACCTAGGGCGCAGACCCTCCCACTCCCTCTCCTGGCCGGCGCACCAGATGCCATCTGGGCTGCCGCCGGCTCCTAGGGTGGGAACCCTAGGGATGTGCCCTCCCTCCTCCTCCTCCTATAAATAGTGGGGGTTTTGGGGCTGCCAAGAACACAAGTTTCTTCCTCCCACGGTGCAGCCCTACTCCTCCTACTCCTCGTTCTCCGTAGTGCTTCGCGAAGCTCTGCTGGAGTACCACACAGCTCCACCGTCACCACGCCGTCATGCTGCTGGAGCTCTCTCGAAACCTCTCTTCCTCCTCGCGGGATCAAGTCATAGGAGACGTCATCAGTTTGCACGTGTGTTGAACGCGAAGGCGCCGTTGTTCGGCACTTAGATCGGATTCCACCATGATCTGAATCGCTACGAGTACGACTCCACCAACCCTGTTCTAGTAACGCTTTCGCTTTGGGATCTTCAAAGGTATGAAGATGCACTCTCCCCACTCGTTGCTGGTTTTTCCATAGATGGATCTTTGTGAACACGTAGGAAATTTTTTGATTTACTACTACATCTTCCAAGAAAGGCTTCAAGGGGTCATGGCATGTCCTCCAAGTTGGCGACCGTAGATAGGCATGTTTATCTCCTTGGTATGTAACCGACCATGTGTAAACCCCAGATACCCTCGGTGTCTATATAAGCCGAAGGGTTTTAAGTGGTAGCGACAGAACAACTCATCTAGAGTTAGCTATTCGATCTCGAGGTAGATCAACTCTGTAACTCCCATATCATCAATACAATCAAGAAGGACATAGGGTATTACCTCCATAGGAGGGCCCAAACCCGGGTAAATCCATGTCCCCTTCGTCTCCTGTTACCATCGATTCTAGTCTCATAGTTCTAGACCCCCTACACGTGATCCATCGGTTTTGACACCGACATTGGTGCTTTCATTGAGAGTTCCACTGTGATCCACAAAGGAATCGATGGCTCACCTCATTACGAGCAACGAGATCTGCATCCAGGGGATTCTTGCCCCTGATCAGACTCTCAGAGGCGGCAACATCCTATCACACGCCAACCCGATCAGCCACCCTGGCCAGATCGGAAACTTCTCCGCCGATCAGAGAATCAAGTTCGGAACCTTCGAGTTCGTAGCTGATTCATGGGGAACACTTGTTCTGATGGAACCCTCCGCCCTTGAGGAGGATCCTGAAAGTCTTGATGCCTCGACGCCGAAGACATTGGGCATCACCCCAATGGAGTCTTCACCTCCGGGCAGTCTAGAACGCCCAATCCGGCCAGTGTGACCGGACCCCTCATGGCTAGACGGAATATGGATTTGCCTTCGCACGGCTCCGGAACCATCACGTCGCACATTGAATCCACTCACCTCTGCAACACGCATCCTACCATCGCCTCATTTTTAAACGAGCTGTTTGATCGGATCGAAGCTATGCGTATGTGGGATGACCAGGTTTAGGTCTATGACTGGCTCGGGATTATTCCCCATGACAAGGAGATACATGTCCCTTTGGTCACCCACCTTGTCTCTACCATCGAGTGTCCAGCTGAAGACTCTTCCCAACAGCCGGAATTGAAAATAGTCTACACCCCGGTCTCTGATCACCGAGACCTCATCGGCAAACCAGATGTTGGAACTTATCTTAAGGTCGGACCATCATCGGTCCAGGATCTACCACACGGTTCGGAGTCCGTAATTCCGAACACACAATGTCGCGTTGAATCGAATTTTTTCCCACCCACCACCCAAGATGATCATCCAAGTATCGCACCAAAGCCCGCATCTTCGGACTTCTGAGATATCATGCAACTACAAGGAGAATAAGTCCATCACTTTTGTGCCAGACTCCTACTCGCTAGAAGCAGAGAAAAAGGTCTTAGTGACCAAGAGATAATGGAAACTTTCATTCGCAATTGCCATGATAAAGGGACTCTTAACGCCCTGGCTCACCGACACATTCGTGACTTTTTTGAGCTATCTGATTTGGTACAAAAATACTATGCCATGGAAAGTGCTTGGCAATCCAAACGGCTATTTTCAGAACCAACTTTCCCCGAACACCCTAGCAGAGATCGGAAAAAGAGGATACCTCCAAAGTGGCCAGCCAGATTCAAACCTGTTGAAAAAAGAAACAAGCCCCTTTCTGGGGTCAGCACTGTCCTTGATGGACTATTGGATAAACCTTGCCCTATACACTCTGTAGTGCTAAACACAAGCCAGACTCACATCATTAGAGCTTGTTGGGTCGTCAGGCAGGTCGCAAAAAGCGGTGAGGCCACCCTCGAAGCGCCTCCGTCGAATAGGCTCTCCCCATCTTAGCCGAATACAATGCCGAAGTTCTGACGGTCCACGAAACATTCCCCTCAAAGAACACGAGGAAAAGAGCCGTTAGAAAATTCCATATCGTCTACACCGAGTCAAAAACCTAGACAGAAACCCTAGCCAAAATAAACATCTCGGTACTACCAACATACCATTAGGTGCCACCAAAAACAGTGAGCAACATGCTCGTTAGCTATTTTCTAGAATCGTTACCATCGAGTTTTCCGATTTGGTCTCACCGAGGTTTGGACCAACTTTCTGGTTAGCCATTTTCATGAATCAATACCACCAAGTTTTGAGAATCTATCTCACCGAGTTTTGGAACTGCCCTCGGCCACTCACTTTGCTACCATCGAGTTTGCCATCTCGATCTCACTGAGATTCCGAAAGTTTCCATAGTTTCACCGAGTTGGGAAATAATGTTGTAATGGTTGGATTTCTGAAGATGCCTATATCAGTACAGGAATCAGGGAATTTGCCGTCTGCCATGGCTGACGGCAAAGGGCAGAACACTGGACGGCAAAGGCATTTACCATCGATGAGCAAACGGCAAAAATTCCGGCAAAGAAAAATCTGGTAAAGCAGTCCTTTGCCATCCGCCTTAGGGCCACGTACGGCAAAGACCCTTTGCGGTGCGGGAGCGGACGGCAAAGAGCTTGGATGGAAGACCCAGGGGCTATGGCCGTCAAGTGTTAATGGTAGTTCTTTGCTGTCCGCTCCCTTTTCCCTTGGCCTTGTGCCCCTTTTGCCATCGGTGGGCTGACGGCAAAGGGTAAGGCCCTTTGCCCCTGGGGTCCCCCTTTGTCGTCGGCCTTGCCCCCCCCCCTTTGTCGTTGGCCTTGTGCCCCCTTTGCCATCGGTGGGCTGACGGCAAAGAGTAAGGCCATTTGACCCCTGTGATCTCCCCCTTCGCCGTCTGCCTAGGCCCCCCTTTGCCGTCAGCCCACCGACGGCAAAGAGTAAGGCCATTTTCCTTTTTTTATTTTTTATTAAAAAAAAATTCACAGAAATATGATATATAAATATATATATATATATATATTTCACAGAAATAAATATGTTACCATACTGATAACCATATTCAAATAATTTTCATACATACATATTATGAAGGTTTCATCCGTACCTAACCATATTACAATAGTTTCATACATACATACATAGTTTCATATACATATGTTGCAAGTGTCACATTGTTCATCGATACTAAAAAAATACAAGTAACACAAGCACTCCAGCAATGCAAACTTCCGCGAAGTGAATGTAATCTACAAAATGGGAAGCTCCAAAATTAGAAGAAGAAGACTAGATGAAGAAGAGAAGGTCAAAATAGGTCATTTAGGAGCTAACTATGCTTATTATGCCATTTTGAAGCTAACTAAGCTAATTATAGGTCATTTAATAGCTAACTTTGGTAAAATGGGTAATTTTGGAGCTAGCTAAGCTTATTATGCCATTTTGGAGCTAACTAAGCGAAGTATAAGTCATTTTTGATAAAATAGGCCATTTTGGAACTAATTTAGCTTACTACATCATTTAGTAGGAAACTAAGCTAACTATATGTCATTTTACAGCTAACTTATGTAAAAATAGGTCACTTAGGAGCTAACTATGCTTATTATGCCATTTTGGAGCTAAGTAAGCTAAGTATAGGTCATTTAATAGCTAAGCTAGGTAAAATAGGCCATTTTGGAGCTAGGTAAGCTTATTATGTCATTTATGAGAGAACTAAGCTAAATATAGGACATTTTTTATAAAATAGGCCATTTAGGAGCTAATTCAGCTTACTATGTCATTTAGGAGGAAACTAAGCTAAGTATATGTCATTTTAGAGCTAACTTATGTAAAAAAAATAGGTCATTTAGGAGCTAACTATGCTTATTATGCCCTTTTGAAGCTAACTAAGCTAATTATAAGTCATTTAATAGCTAACTTTGGTAAAATGGGTAATTTTGGAGCTAGCTAAGCTAATCATGCCATTTGGGAGGTAACTAAGCAAAGTATAGATCATTTTTGATAAAATAGGCCATTTTGGAGCTAATTTAGCTTACTACCTCATTTAGGAGGAAACTAAGCTAACTATATGTCATTTTAGAGCTAACATAGGTAAAAATAGGTCACTTAGGAGCTAACTATGCATATTATGCCATTTTGGAGCAAAGTAAGCTAAGTATAGGTCATTTAATAGCTTAGCTAGGTAAAATAGGCCATTTTGGAGCTAGGTAAGCTTATTATGTCATTTATGTGAGAACTAAGCTAAGTATAGGACATATTTGATAAAATAGGCCATTTAGGAGCTAATTCGGCTTACTATGCCATTTCGGAGGAAACTAAGCTAAATATATGTCATTTTAGAGCCAACTTTGGTGAAAATAGGTCATGTAGGAGCTATCTATGCTTATTATACCATTTTGAAGCTAAATGAGCTAATTATGGGTCATTTAATAGCTAACTTTGGTAAAAAAAAATAGGTCATTTTGGAGCTAGCTAAGCTTATTATAAAATTCTGGAGCTAACTAAGTGAACTATAGATCATTTTTGATAAAATAGGCCATTTTGGAGCTAATTTAGCTTACTACGTCATTTAGGAGGAAACTAAGCTAACTATATGTCATTTTAGAGCTAACTTAGGTAAAAATAGGTCATTTAGGAGCTAACTATGCTTATTATGCCATTTTGGAGCTAACTAAGCTAATTGTAGGTCATTTAATAGCTAACTTTGGTAAAATAGGTCATTTTGGAGGTAGCTAAGCTTATTATGCCGTTTTGGAGCTAACTAAGCTAATTATATATCATTTTATATCTAACTTGGGTAACATAGGTCATTTTGGAGCTAACTAAGCTTATTATGGATGTTTGGAGCTACCTAAGCTTATTATGTCATTTAGGAGGAAACTAAGCTAAGTATAGGTCATTCTAGAGCTAACTTGGGTAAAATATGTCATTTTGGAGCTAAGGTAAGGTAAGTAACCATCATTATGCGGTTGTTAAGCAAAACACTATAAAAACATACCATTCTCGCCAGCACGGATGTGAAGCACGGTGGTTCTGGCTTGTTTCACCTGGAGAAGGCTCCCCTATAGACGGGTCGTGCGATGCGTTTCAGGAGATATTCTGCACCAAACATCATTTGCAATGTGTCATTAGCATGATGACACTCAAAAGATCACTGCATTGAAATGAAACTCACCGTCCCCACCATGTTTTTTCTTACTGGTATAGGTTTGCAGGAAGTACATGGCCTTTGGGTAGAAAGCATCCAAATATCATCATCATCGCGCCGTAGCATTCTCTGCCTATGTTTAATTGAGCCTTCAGAACCATTACTTGCGCGATGGCATCTAGCTAACAAAGCTCAGTGTGCTCATGGAGAAGACGTTTTGAAGACTCCAACATTTCATAGAAGGCCTTTGCAGATTCCTCCATCTCATCATCCGAATCCTGAGCATCATCAAAGTCTTGCACCATGTCTTCGATCCTGGTACCATGCTCGTCGATGCAACGACGAACCACCTCAGCTCTGGAACGTTGGTCAGACTCACTATGAAAAGTCCACACCATATAATTAGGCGTAAAACCCCACTTTTGCAGGTGTTTACCCATTTCAAACTATGTCCGTCTTTTAATCTTGTTGCATTTGGGACAAGGGCACCATGTTTTTTGCTAGCCATTTGCAAATGCGGCTCTCAACCCCCCCCTGGTTTTTGTTAACCATTCATTGGTCATGTCTTTCTGACTAGGGTGACCAGTGTACATCCAAGCATGATCACTCATCTTGCCTACCTACTAAACACACAAGAAATATATATATATAATTCATCATATATATTCATCCGGTAATCAAGTTTGTCAGTTTTATTATGTCCATGCAAGATACACGCTAGTAGGTAGAGATAGGTCCTAATCCCACCCGAGTATGTGTAGATTGGGTTCGTTTTCGCATGCTCTGCTCCGGATCCGACGTAGAATTTCGGCAGCACCTCTCCGCTGTTCTCATGATACACGTCTCGGCAATAAGCAAAGAGGATGTGTACCCGGAGAACAACAGGGAGGCACCAACGAAATTCTACATCAGATCAGGAGCAGAGAATATGGGAAAACTAACCCAATCTACACATACTTGGGCTGTCCATGGATAACGTTGGACAATATGAAAGAATCACGGTTATAAATATGCAAATGCATGCATATTTATAGATGTAACCCTTTCGAACGGGAGACGCATACTGGTCATGCATATTGATGATTGAAGACACCTATAGCTAGCAAGTTTTCATCGGCACGAAGACCGGAATAGAGCAAATAATTAAGGGGGGAGGAGGAGATGTCCTTTGTGCTCACCCACGAATGCAGCAGGGGAGCTCGTCCAACGCATGGAGAGGTCGTCGAATACCAGACCCTCGCAGCGACGAAACAACTTCACGTTAAAATGAAACTTGATCAACACAAATATGATTTTTGTTACAACAAAATCGGAAAATATATGACCTAATAACACATAATTTACAAAACTATGACCTCGTTGGACTCTCTAAGACCGAAGAGCACGTTTTTGGTCAACTGGAGGCTGAAGAGGTGTCGGGGGTCGGGGCCAGTGGCGTCGGGGGGCGTATTAACAGCTGCACGGAGTGTCATGTCGGCTTGTCGGGGCGTCGTGTCGGGGTGTCATGTCGGGACGTCAGGGTGTCGTTTTCTTCTTCTTACTCTTCTTATTTTCCTCTTCTTCCTTTTCTTCTTCCTTTTCTTCTTCTTCTTCTTCTTCTCTTCCTTCTTTTCCTTTTTCTTCTTCTTCTTCTTCTTCTTCTTCTTCTTCCTTCTTTTACTTTTCCCTCCTCTTCTTCTTCACCTCTTCTCCTCTTTTTCTTCTTCCTCTTCCTCTTCTTCTTCTTCTTCTTCTTCTTTTTCTTCTTATTCTTGTTCTTATTCTTATTCTTATTCTTATTCTTATTCTTCTTTTCTTGACCTCTTCTACTACTTCTTCTTCTTTCTTCTTCTATAATTCTTCGACTTACTCTTCTTTTTTCATATTAACTAACAACTAACTAACCTAATTAACAATACCTGATTAAAAACTAACCTAACTATAATATAATTAACAGTAGCTAATTAACAGTACCTAATTAAACAAAAGAGGGAAAAGACAGGGGACTCACCGTAGGGGGTCTTCCGGGCGATGGGGACGGTGCAGGGAGGCCGGACCAGCAGATCACCGGGAGCAGGCGCACGGGAAGGAGGGGCACGAGGAGGAGGGGCGGTGGTGGAGGAGGAGCGCAGGGAGGAGGGGAGGTGCTGGAGGAGGGGTTGCGGGGAGGAGGTGGGCGGTGGTGGAGGAGGGAGCCGCAGTGGTGGAGGAGGGGGTGCGGGGAGGAGGGGCGGTAGTGGAGGAGGGGGCTCGGGGAGGAGGGGGGTGATGGAGGAGGGGTGCGAGGAGGAGGTGGGCGGTGGTGGAGGAGGGGGCCACTGTGGTGGAGGAGGGGGCTCGCTCCGGCGGCGGGGCTCCAGTGGGTTTCGGGGGTGGGGGAGAGAAGAGGTGGTGCAGGGAGGAGGTGTGCGGTGGTGGAGGAGGGGGTGTGTGGTGGTGGAGGAGGGGCGCGGGGAGGCGGGGGTGCGGGGAGGAGGGGCGGTAGTGGAGGAGGGGGCTCGGGGAGGAGGGGGTGATGGAGGAGGGGTACGGGGAGGAGGTGGGCGGTGGTGGAGGAGGGGGCCACTGTGGTGGAGGAGGGGGCTCGCTCCGGCGGCGGGGCTCCAGTGGGTTTCGGGGGTGGGGGAGAGAAGAGGTGGTGCAGGGAGGAGGTGTGCGGTGGTGGAGGAGGGGGTGTGTGGTGGTGGAAGAGGGGCGCGGGGAGGCGGGGGCGTGGGGAGGAGGGGACCGCGATGGCGGCGGGGCTTCGGTGGGTTTCGGCCAGGGTTGGGGGAGAGAAGTGGCATGGGGAGAGAGAGAGAAGATGATGGCGCGATATGGGGAAACAGGGGGTGGGGTGGCAGCCATCGACGGCCATTAGGGCGCATTTTCTTTGTCGTCCGCCACCCGATGGCAAAGACAGCAAAGGCATACAGCAAAGAGCGAACTGTTGACGGTTAGTTGGGCCCGCCCATGCTCTTTGCCGTCTGCCTTTGTTGTCTTTGCCGTCAGCTGGCTGATGGCAAAGAGGTGACTGATGGCAAAGATACTCTTTGCCATTAGTCACCTCTTTGTCGTCCATTTTTTGGCAGCTGGCGGCAAAGACTATCTTTGCCATCTGCCAGCAGACGGCAAAGAGCTGGCAGACGCCAAATCTCCTGATTCAACTAGTGTATACACCCCTTCACCACATCCCACTCGCAATTGAAGCACTCAGAACAGTTCCCCACTTCCCATATCCAAATTTCTAAGAGAGAACCACCTACCCTTGTGTTGAGATCAAGATCATCCACTCCAACCATATGGATCTTGATTTCTAGCCTCCCCAAGTTGCTTTCCACCCAATCAATCTCTTCTACCAAGCCAAATCTGTGAGAGAGTGATTGAGTGTTGAGGAGTCTATCATCTTGAAGCACAAGAGCAAGGAGTTCATCATCACTATCAAGCATATTACCTTTTGGAGGATGGTACCTCCTAGATTGGTTAGGTGTTGCTTGGGAGCCTCCTACTTCATGTTGTGGAGTTGAACCAAGAAGTTTGTACAGGCAAGGAGATCACCTACTTCGTGAAGATCTACCCATAGTGAGGCTAGTCCTTCGTGGACAGAAGCCGTTATGGAATAGTCAAGGTTGCTACTTCGTGGACCCTTAGGGGTGGAGCCCTCCATGGACTCTCGCGACCGTTACCCTCCATGGGTTGAAGACTCCATAAACGTAGATGTACGATAGAGCCACCTATCGGAACCACGGAAAAATGTTCGTGTATAAAAATGCATTTGATCCTCCTATCTATACTTTCTTACATATGCTTCTCTTACTTTCCCCTGCCATATTTGTTGACTAGCTTTTGTAGGTTGCAGTGGAGTTGTCATAATTGCTAAAATATGACAACCAATTAACTTGGAGAAAGGTTAGGTTTTAATTCTTGCAAGTAGTCTATTCACACACACCCTCTAGATGTCTCTTCTATCAATCCCCTCAATTGGTATCAGAGTTGTAGTCTCCATAGCTTCGGTTTCATCATCGTGGAGGAAGATGGATGTGTCTAGTTTGGGGAGTATTAGTTGTAAAGTGTCTGTTCTCGATGGGGAATACTATAGTCAATGTAAATATGAGATGCTTGAGCTATTCCATTAATTCCATTTGATCAAGTATGTTAAGAGCCCCTATGTACCTTCCATTGATCCCTTACATCACACACACGAAGAGGAAATTGATATGCTTCGCAATCTTAGAAGTGTTAATCTCATCATCAAAGGATTTCCTAGACTTGTGTTTGATCAAATGAAGAATTTTAAATGTGCTTATACTTTGTGGAATGATTTGGAGAAACAGTATCCAAATTATTCATTAAGTAATCTTGATGAAATTCTTCATAAAGCTATCTACTTTCACTTAATGAAGCCTAGTGGTCTTAACTTTGATAAATGCTTATTTGAGCTTCGAGACCTCATGCGTGCTAAAGGAGATGTCACTACGATTAATAACATTATCTTAGAAGCCATTCGCATTCATAAACTTGAACATTATCATTATGTCAATCCAACCGAAACTCTTGTCTCGTATGACGAGGATATCCCACTTGATGATGACAACGTGGAACATGGCTACTATGAAGAAGATGAGTTATTCGACATCGAGTGTGAGAAGACTATCAAGAGTCTAAGTATCATGGAAAACTTCAAAGATCACATAGTCGGAGGAAAGGGATGGATTCTCGACAGTGGATGCACCGGTCATATGACTTGAGATAGAGAGATGTTTCAAGAAATCACACCAAACTATGGACCGCGAAGGTATGTAACTTTTGAACACAACTCCAAGGGTAAGGTCCTTGGTCTCGGTAAGGTGGCCATATCTTATGATAACTCTATTCAAAATGTCATGCTTGTTGAATCCCTTGGCTACAATCTTCTTTCCGTATCTAGACTTGCTGACTTTGGTTATAATGTGCTATTTACCATAGTAGATTGCAGAGTGTTTCATCAAGATAACATTAGCATGGTATTTACCGGTGTTCGTAGAGGTGATATATACATTGTTGATTTCACTAAGAGATCCAAACCTCGCACTTGTCTTATTGCAAAATCTTCTAAAGGTTGGCTTTGGCATAGAAGAATAGGTCATGTTGGTATATGTAATCTAGACAAGCTCATCAAAGGTGATCATATACTTGGTGTTAAAGATGTTGTCTTTGACAAATATAGACTTTGTAGTGCTTGTCAAGCTGGAAAGAAGGTAGGTGGAAGTCCTTTCGTAAACAATATCATGACTACTAGTAGTCATGATATTCTTTATGAAATGACTAGTAGTCGTGATATTCTTTACGAAATGACTTCCACCTACTTGCTTTCCGGCTTGACAAGACACCAAGACACGTTTGGACAGAAGCCTTTGAAAGAACTTGCCATGTCATGAACCGACTCTATCTTCACAAGCTTCTTGGTAAAACGGCATAGGAGCTACTCCCCGGTAACAAGCCCCAAGTTGGATATTGTCGGGTAATCGGCTCCATGTGTTACTTTCTTGATAAGCATCGTCGTTCTAAATTTTCTCCTAAATCTCATGAAGGTTTCCTACTCGGATACGGATAAAACTCTCACACTTACCGTGTCTACAACAACTTCACTAGAAAAGTTGAAGAGATGGTAGATGTGAAGTTTGATGAATCTAATGGTTCGCAAGTCGAAAAAATCCCAAATGATGTAGGAGATAAAGAACCTTCGGAAGCTATACAAGACTTTTCCATTGGCAAGATTCGTCCCATGGAGGTGAAGGAAAGAACCTCATCAAAACAAGTGGAAGCTCCTACTTCGCGCCAAGGCAAAACCAACACGGCATGGAAGCATCCACAAGCGGTACACGACAGGATGAAGAGGAAGAAGAAGTACATCATGATGATCCACCTCAACCTCCTTCATCACCACATCAAGGCGACGACACCTTCAACAACAACAACAAGGAATAAGATGATGATGATGAAGATCCACCATACAACAAGCAAAAGCTACCTCGAATTCGAGCAAGAGTGAAAAAGAATCATCCCTTAGAGCAAATCTTTGGTGACATTCAAACCGGGAGAATCACTCGCTCTAAAACCTTCTTAGCTAATTTTTGTGAGAACTACTCATTCATCTCTACTATTGAGCCTATGAAGGTTGAAGAAGCGCTCGAAGATCCGGATTGGGTGAATGCAATGCATGCAGAGCTTCACAACTTCTAGAGGAACAAAGTGTGGACACTTGTGGAGAAGCCCAAGGACGAGCAAAACATCATCGGAACCAAATGGGTGTTTCGGAACAAGCAAGACGAAGACGGTCAAGTTGTTCGCAACAAGGCACGACTCATGGCTCAAGGCTACACGAAAGTCAAAGGTATGGACTACGGTGAGACCGATGCCCCCGTTGCCAGACTTGAAGCTATTCGTATATTGCTTGCTTATGTGAATCATCATGACATCACTCTTTACCAAATGGATATTAAAAGTGCATTCTAAATGGGGAGATTGATGCGGAAGTCTATGTTAAGCAACCCCCTGGTTTTGTGAATCCTATGAAACCCAACCAAGTTTACAATCTTTGTAAATCTCTTTATGGACTTAAGCAAGCTCCTCGTGCTTGGTATAAGTTCATAACGAAGATTCTTCTTGAAAAGGGTTTTGAGATTGGTAGAATTGACGCAGCCTTATTCACTAAGAGAGTTAATCGCGAATTATTTGTGTGCCAAATTTATGTGGATGATATTATCTTTGGCTCTACTAGCCCACAATTTAGTGATAAATTTGGAAGGTTGTTGTCCGAGAAGTATGAGATGTCCATGATTTGTGAGATGAGATTTTTCCTTGGTTTGCAAATCAAGCAAACGATATAAGGAACTTTCATCTCTCAAACCAAGTACATCAAGGACTTGATCGAGAAGTTCAACATGCATGAGTGTAAAGGTATGAAAACTCCTATGCCTACTAGTGGACATGTTGATTTTACCAAGGAGGATAATCTGGTTGATCAAAAGGTTTATCGATCAATGATTGGTTCATTGCTATATCTATGTACTCCCATCCCGATATCATGCTTAGTGTTTGCATGTGTGCTAGATATCAAGCTGCTCCTAAAGAGTGTCATCTTAAGGCCATGAAAAGAATTGTGAGATACTTGATACATACACCAAACTTTGGCATTTGGTATCTCAAGGTATCTTCTTTTAATCTTGTTGGCTATTCCGACTCGGACTATGCCAGAGACAAGGTTGACAGAAAATCCACCTCGGTTACTTGTCAATTTATAAATAGGTCTCTTGTGTCTTGGTCCTCCAAGAAACAGAACTCGGTATCTCTATCTACTTCCGAAGCGGAATACATTGCTGCTGGATCATGTTGTGCTCAATTACTATGGATTACTCAAACTCTTAAGGATTATGGCATACATGTGAGACATGTACCATTGTTATGTGATAATGAGAGTGCAATCAAAATTGCTTATAATCCCATGCAACATTCACGAACTAAGCATATACAAGTTTGATATCATTTCATTCGTGATCATGTTGCCAAAGGAGATATCGATCTCAAGCATGTTCGTAGTGACAAACAATTGGTCGATATCTTTACTAAGCCACTTGATGAGATCGCTTGAGGAGTGAGTTGAATATCCTTGATGCTTCGAACTTTAGCTAGACTCACTCAGTTGCTTGCAAGGGCATGAGCCTACATAATACTTTCATGATATAGTTGACATGCTATCATATACCATGGAAATATAGGCTCCCTTGTATTGCAACTAACCTTTTGTAGGTACTTCGAAGAACTTCACTCCACAAGATTGCCAACAACTCATATCATGAGCAATCTTGTCATAACCAAGTATCGACAACCTCTTCCTTTGTTGATGGAAGGAAGAAGACAACTCAACCATATCTTTGACATATATTTGATGAGATCACAATTGCTAATACTCAATTGGTATCAAGTCATTTGGATATATCTTGTTATTCCTTGCATGACTAACCCATGTAGGTGGAAAAGGAATCAAAATGGACAAGGATTGCTCTCAAGATAATCTTCATCAACATCGAGCATCCACAACAAGATCCTCTACATGCTATGTCATCAACATCACTCAAAGGTACGTGCTCATATCCTTGAAAAAGCTTTACTCCAAGTCATGAGATAAAGCAAATCAAGAGATATGAAAACATTGAAATACTTAATCGAAAAATGGTAAGTCCATTTTGAGCTTAACGATGAGTATGACCTATGATCAAGTATTCTTGCTTGGATCCTGAGTCAATATACTCTAATATAGGTGACCTAGTCATCGACCATCATCTAGATAAAATTTGTTGTGTGGTTCATCCTTTATCTGCATGCTTTCTATGAACCACTCAACACTTATGTAGCTGATATCTCTTTGTAAATTCTTTTATATTTCCTTTGCAGATATTTTTGACATTTTGTTGCAAGTTTTCTAAAACTATTTGTGAGATTCTGAAACATTGCGAAGTTTCTACTTATACCTCAGAGCCTCCGACTCAAAATACTCGGTTACACCGGTTATGCAGATAGGCTACAAATTCCACAATTTGGTTTCACCGACATATTTGCCTCGGAGCCACCGATTTTGTTATCTTCTATGTTCTGTGTGCAAATTAGCAAGTCCATATTTCTTCAGTGATCTCTTTGTTAAAAAAGAGGGAGAAACTTTATTCAAGGATCGTTAAGTCAGAGGAGAAGTCTTACAAGCTTTCAGATCAGTGAAAGGGTGAGAAATTGATCTTTATAATCCCTTGGTCTTAAATGCTCTCTATGATTCTAATGTCCCCATGATCCCTACATTCTATGTCCCTTGTTCTCTAGGATCCCTTCTAACTCAATGATCCCTGTGTCTGACCCTATGTATGAATTTTTTTTAAATTAATGTCAAAGGGGGACAAATACCAAAGCTTCAATGCAAAGGGGTAGATACACCTAAGGGGGAGATATAAAATTAAGGGGGAGAATATCTAATCTTATGCTCATATAGATAGGGGGAGTATACTAAAGTATGTGTCTATCCATAGGAGGAGAAACATCATGATAACCCAAAGTGGAGAAACACTACTTGAAGAGAAGAGAGCATGTCTAATCTTGTCCTATCATTTGAGGAGAGAAAATATGTTTCATTCTATTTTGACCACTCATGTTATACTTGTCTCACCCTACCTACTCCCAATATCTACATGCTAAGATTCAGGGGGAGAGGATGACCTACAATTTCATATTTAAGGGATAAAGCTCTAAATGATCTTGGAGACATATCAATCTAAAGGAATACTACCTTCTGTATGTTCTCCACATCTTGGTGCTGTTGAGCTCTATTGCATTTTGATTTGTAGAATACTCTTGTGTTTCCTAACATTGTTTTCTCAAGTATGTTTCTACTACTAGAATGCTCAAGAACTCAAGAAAAGTATATGCATCATATCCTCGATCAAGATGATCTCTTGCTTCTTGCACATATTGTTTGCAAGAGTGAAGTCTTGAACAAGGATACATCTCATTCATATATATTTTTTATGCATATAGCTGAGATACACATGGCTTATCTTATCCTTTCCACTATATGTGTGTCCATGCATTCCAAAGCAACTATCCTTTAAAGGGATTGCACAAATTTATGGGAAGCAAACTTCTTTAGTCATGTGTCTCTCAAAGTCTTCATTATATCATTGCATATATTTATTTGAAGCTTTGATTGTATGTTGTAATCAATTACCAAAAGGGGGAGATTGAAAGCACATATGCTCCCTTGGTGGTTTTGATAAATCATGACAACATACATTGTGTTTTTGGACTAATATTTCTATCTAGTTTATTGCAGGTTTAGCCCAGAGAGAGTGTTGGCAAAAGGGTGTGAGGAAATTCCCCAAGAAAATGAAGAAGAGGAAGGAATAGGATTGGCAAAGCTTCAAGCTAGAAGACTCTCTTTTTACTTTGTGAGAAATCACTTTGAGTCCATAGGAAAGACAATACTATTAAAAGGGGGTGAGGTAATGTTGTTGAACAAATTGATGCACGTGCACAAGTGCTAGCCAGCAAAAACACCCACAAACTATCCCACAAAAATATTGTGTCAAAAATCTACCACTCAAAATTGGTGCCAGCACCAATTCCATATTGGCTACACCGAGTCAAAACCCTAGAAAGAAACCCTAGCCAAAACCCACATATCAGTATTACCAACATTCCATTCGGTGCCACCAAAAATAGTGACCAACATTCTGGTTAGCCATTTTCAAGAATCGGTACCACCGAGTTTTGTGAATTGGTCTCACCGAGGTTTGGACCAACTTTGTGGTTAGCCATTTTTGGTACCATCGAGTTTTTGTTGGAAATATGCCCTAGAGGCAATAATAAATTAGTTATTATCATATTTCCTTGTTCATGATAATCGTTTATTATCCATGCTATAACTGTATTGATCGGAGACTTAAATGCATGTGTGGATACATAGACAAAACCATGTCCCTAGTATGCCTCTAATGGACTAGCTCGTTGATCAAAGGATGGTTAAGGTTTCCTAGCCATGGACATGAGATGTCATTTGATAACGGGATCACATCATTAGGAGAATGATGTGATGGATAAGACCCAAACTACAAACATAGCATATGATCGTGTCAGTTTATTGCTACTGTTTTCTGCATGTCAAGTATATGTTCCTATGACCATGAGATCATGCAACTCACGGATATCGGAGGAGTGCCTTGTGTGTATCAAACGTCGCAACGTAACTGGGTGACTATAAAGGTGCTCTACAGGTATCTCCGATGGTGTTTGTTGAGTTGGCATGGATCGAGACTGGGATTTGTTACTCCGTGTGACGGAGAGGTATCTCAGGGCCCACTCGGTAATACAACATCACAACAAGCCTTGCAAGCAATATGGCTAAGTGTTAGTCACGGGATCTTGTATTACGGAACGAGTAAAGAGACTTGCCAGTAACGAGGTTGAACTAGGTATGGAGATACCGACGATCGAATCTCGGGCAAGTAACATACCGAAGAACAAAGGGGACGTTATACGGGATTAACTGAATCCTTGACATAGAGGTTCGACCGATAAAGATCTTCGTAGAATATGTAGGAACCAATGTGGACGTCCAGGTCCCGCCATTGGTTATTGACCGTAGAGGTGTCTCGGTCATGTCTACATAGTTCTCGAACCCGCAGGGTCTGCACACTTAAGGTTCGGTGACGTTTCGGTAGTGTAGAGTTATGTATGGTGGTGACCGAAGGTTGTTCGGAGTCCCGGATGAGATCCCGGACGTCACGAGGAGCTCCGGAATGGTCCGGAGGTAAAGATTCATATATAGGAAGTCCCAGTTTGGTTTCCGGAAAAGTTTCGGGCTCATCGGTAGTGTACCGGGAGTATCGGTATTGTACCGGGAGTGCCGGTAGTGTACCGGAGGACCTCCGGGAGGGGTATTTCGACCCCAAGAGGTCCATGGGCTGTGGGAGAATAATAACCAGCCCTTAGTGGGCTGGGAAAACAGCCACAAAGGCCCATGGCGCAGGAGAGAAAGTCCTAAAGCAAAAAGTGGAAAATCAGCCAATAGGAGGCAATCCTACTCCAACTAGGATTGGAGGTGAAGTAGGATTGCTCCCACCTCCTATTTCGGCCGACCCAAAGGCCTTGGCTGCCTCTCCTCTCCTCTCCTCCTATATATACTAGTGGATTGGGTGGTTTTTGGACAGAATTTCCGGCCAGGTGCTACCCGTTCCACCGGTGCATAGTTTCTCCTCTAGATCGTAGTTCCGCAGTGCTTAGGCGAAGCCCTGCCGGAATTGCTCCACCACCATCACCGGAGCGCCGTCACGCTGCCGGTGAACTCTCTCTCCTCTCCACCCCTCTTGCTGGATCAAGACGGTGGAGATCGTCATCAAGCTGCACGTGTGCTGAACGCGGAGGTGCCGTCCGTTCGGTACTAGATCGGAAGGATCGTGATCAAGGCCACGAGACGTTCGTGATTGGATCGTGGGACGGATCGTGACGAGATCGTGGGACGGTTCGTGATTGGTTCGCGGGACGGTTCGTGATTGGATCGCGGGACGCTCGGCGATTTGGATCGCGAAGAAGTTCGACTACACCAACCGCGTTTCTTAACGCTTCCCGCTTAGCGATCTACAAGGGTACGTAGATCCACTCTCCCTCTCGTAGATGCTCATCACCATGGATAGGTTTGCGTGTGCGTAGGAAAATTTTTGTTTCCCATGCGACGTTCCCCAACAGTGGCATCATGAGCTAGGTTGATGGTTCGATGAGATCTCGAGTAGAACACAAAAGGTTTGTGGGCGTTGATGCTTAGATTGCTTCCTCCCTTGGTTGGATTTTGGTTCAGCGGGATTGTGAGATGAAGCGGCCCGGACCAACATTACTCGTACGCTTACGAGAGACCGGTTCCCTCGACGCAACTTGTTGCTTAGATGGCTTGCGGGTGACAGTTTCTCTCACTTTAGTTGGATCGGATCCGACAAAGGCGGTCCTTGAGAAGATTGAAAAGCAATCTATGTATCACCGTTGTGGTTTATACGTAGGTGAGAATCGTTCTTGCTAGATACCCGTAGCAGCCACGTAAAACATGCAACAACAATTAGAGGACGTCTAACTTGTTTTTGCAGGGTATGTTGTGATATGATATGGCCAATTACATGATGAGATATATGTGATGTATGAGATGATCATGTGATGTATAGATTATCACGACTTGCATGTCGGTGATTACGGCAACCGGCAGGAGCCATAGGGTTGTCTTTAATTATTGTATGACCTGCGTGTCAATCATTAAGCGCTATGTAATGCTTTACTTTATCGCTACGGTAGCAATAGTAGTAGAAGAATGCAGGGCGTGACAACCCCGATGGCGACACGTTGATGGAGATCAAGATGATGGAGATCATGGTGTCATGCCGGTGACGATGGAGATCATGCCGGTGTTTCGAAGATGGAGATCTTAAACACAAGTTGATAGCCATATCATGTCACTTATGAATTGCATGAGATGTTAATCCTTTTATGCACCTTGTTTTGCTTAGTACGACGGTAGCATTATAAGGTGATCCCTCACTTAAATTTCAAGATGAACTGTGTTCTCCCCGAGTGTGCACCGTTGCGAAAGTTCGTCGTGTCGAGACACCACGTGATGATCGGGTGTGATAGACTCTACGTTCACATACAACGGGTGCAAGCCAGATTTGCACGTGCAGAACACTCGGGTTAAACTTGACGAGCCTAGCATGTACAGACATGGCCTCGGAACACAAGAGACCGAAAGGTCGAACATGAGTCATATAGTAGATATGATCAACATAATGATGTTCACCATTGAAGCCACCTTAACTCACGTGATGATCGGACTTGAGTTGGTGAATTTGGATCATGTGACACTCAGATGACCCGAGGGATGTCAATTTGAGTGGGAGCTTTAGTAATTTGATTAACTAAACTCATTATCTTGAACAATAGTCTAAGTAACCTTTGCATATTTATGTTGTAGATCAATGGCTCGCGCAGTAGCACCCCTGAATTTTAATGCGTTCCTAGAGAAAGCTAAATTGAAAGATGATGGAAGTAACTTTGTTGACTGGGCCCGTAATCTGAGGATTATCCTCACGGCTTCCCAGAAGTCATATGTCCTTGATGCACCGCTTGGTGACCAGCCAGAAGACATGACCTCCGAAGACGTTAAGAACGCTTGGGAGGCTCGTGCTGGAGACTACTCAATAGTTCAGTGTGCAATATTGTATGGCTTAGAACCGGGACTTCAAAGACGTTTTGAACGTCATGGGGCATATGAGATGTTCCAGGAGTTGAAGTTTATCTTTCAAAAGAATGCCCGGATCGAGAGGTATGAGACCTCCGATAAATTCTATGCTTGCAAGATGGAGGAGAATGGGTCTATTAGTGAGCACATACTCAGAATGTCTGGGTACTCAAACCGTCTAGCGGAGTTGGGAATTACCCTTCCGCCGGAGGCGATCACTGATAGAGTTCTTCAATCGCTACCACCTAGTTACAAGAGCTTTGTGATGAACTATAACATGCACGGGATGAACAAGTCAGTCGCCGAGCTGTTTGCGATGTTGAAAGTCGCTGAGTCTGAAATCCAGAAAGAACATCAAGTGTTGATGGTCAATAAAACCACTAGTTTCAAGAAAAACGGCAAAGGCAAAGGCAAGAAGGGTAAAACCAAGAAGGATGGCAAAGCAGTTGCTACTCCTACAAAGAAGCCTAAGCATGGACCTAAGCCAGAAACTGAGTGCTTTCATTGCAAAGGAACTGGTCATTGGAAGCGGAACTGCCCCAAGTACCTGGCTGGCAAGAAGGCGGCCAACGACAAACAAGGTATATATGATATACATGTTATTGATGTGTACCTTACTAGTTCTCGTAGTAGTGCCTGGGTATTTGATACCGGTTCGGTTGCTCACATTTGCAACTCAAAACAGGAACTACGGAATAAACGAAGACTGGCAAAGGACGAAGTGACGATGCGCGTGGGAAATGGTTCCAAGGTTGATGTGATCGCCGTCGGCACGCTCTCTCTTCGATTACCATCAGGATTAGTGATGAACCTAAATAATTGTTATTTAGTGCCTGCGTTAAGCATGAACATTATATCTGGATCTTGTTTATTGCGAGACGGTTACTCATTTAAATCAGAGAATAAAGGTTGTTCTATTTATATGAGTAATATCTTTTATGGTCATGCACCCAATGTTAGGGGTTTATTCATATTGAATCTTGATAGTGATGACACACATGTTCATAACATTGATGCCAAAAGATGTAGAGTAGTTAATGATAGTACCACTTTCTTGTGGCACTGCCGTTTAGGTCATATTGGTGTAAAACGCATGAGGAAGCTCCATGCTGATGGACTTTTGGAGTCACTTGATTTTGAATCACTTGACACATGTGAACCATGCCTTATGGGCAAGATGACCAAAACGCCGTTCTCTGGAACAATGGAACGGGCGAGTGACTTATTGGAAATCATACATACTGATGTGTGCGGTCCAATGAATGTCGAAGCGCGCGGTGGTTATCGTTATTTTCTCACCTTCACTGATGACTTGAGTAGATATGGGTATATTTACTTGATGAAGCACAAGTCTGAAACATTTGAAAAGTTCAAGCAATTTCAGAGTGAAGTTGAGAATCATCGTAACAAGAAGATTAAATTTCTTCGATCTGATCGAGGAGGTGAATATCTGAGTTATGAGTTTGGCAATCACTTAAGACAGTGTGGAATTGTTTCACAGTTGACACCGCCCGGGACACCACAGCGTAATGGTGTGTCTGAACGTCGTAATCGGACCTTATTGGATATGGTGCGTTCTATGATGTCTCTTGCCGATTTGCCACTATCGTTTTGGGGTTATGCATTAGAGACAGCTGCATTCACTTTAAATAGGGCACCATCAAAATCCGTTGAGACGACGCCATATGAACTGTGGTTTGGCAAAAAGCCGAAGTTGTCGTTTCTTAAAGTTTGGGGATGTGATGCTTATGTCAAAAAGCTTCAGCCTGAAAAGCTGGAACCCAAAGCGGAAAAGTGCGTCTTCATAGGATACCCGAAAGAGACAGTCGGGTATACCTTCTATCTCAGATCCGAGGGCAAAGTGTTTGTCGCTAAGAACGGAACATTTCTTGAGAAAGAGTTTCTCTCGAAAGAATTGAGTGGGAGGAAAGTAGAGCTTGATGAGGTTATTGAACCTTTACTTCAACCAGAGAGTAGCGCAGCACAGAAAGATGTTTCTGTGGAACCTACAACGGTAGAAGAGGAAGTTAATGATGATGATCATGAAGCTCCGGATCAAGCTGCTATTGAACCTCGTAGGTCGACAAGGACGCGTACTACTCCCGAGTGGTACGGCAACCCTGTCTTAGAGGTCATGTTGTTGGACAACAATGAACCTACGAGCTATGGAGGAGCAGTGATGGGCCCGGATTCCGAGAAATGGTTAGAGGCCATGCAATCTGAGATGGGATCCATGTATGAAAACAAAGTATGGACTTTGGAAGTACTACCTGAAGGGCGAAAGGCCATTCAGAACAAATGGATCTATAAGAAGAAGACGGACGCGGATGGTAATGTCACCGTCCATAAAGCTCGACTTGTGGCAAAGGGTTTTTCACAAGTTCAAGGAGTTGACTACGATGAGACTTTCTCACCCGTAGCGATGCTTAAGTCTGTCAGAATCATGTTGGCAATAGCTGCTTATTTCGACTATGAAATTTGGCAGATGGACGTCAAAACGGCGTTCCTCAACGGTTTCCTTGAGGAAGAGTTGTATATGATGCAACCCGAAGGTTTTGTCGATCCAGAGAATGCTGACAAAGTTTGCAAACTCCAGCGATCCATTTATGGACTGGTGCAAGCATCTCGGAGTTGGAATAAACGCTTTGATGAGGTGATCAAAGCGTTTGGGTTTATACAAGTTTATGGAGAAGCTTGTATTTACAAGAAAGTGAGTGGGAGCTCTATAGCGTTTCTAGTGTTATATGTGGATGACATATTGCTGATCGGAAACGATATAGAAATGCTGGAAAGCGTGAAGGAATATTTGAATAAGAGTTTTTCAATGAAGGACCTAGGAGAAGCTGCTTTCGTATTAGGCATTAAGATCTATAGAGATAGGTCGAGACGCTTAATAGCACTTTCACAGAGCACATACCTTGATAAAGTTTTGAAGAAGTTCAAAATGGAACAGGCCAAGAAGGGGTTCTTGCCTGTGTTGCAAGGTGTGAAGTTGAGTAAGACTCAATGCCCAGTGACTGCAGAAGATAAAGAAAAGATGAGCGTCATCCCCTATGCTTCAGCCATAGGCTCTATCATGTATGCAATGCTGTGCACAAGACCTGATGTCAGCCTTGCCATAAGTATGGCTGGAAGGTTTCAAAGTGATCCTGGAATGGAGCACTGGCAAGCGGTCAAGAATATCCTTAAGTACCTTAACAGGACTAAGGACATGTTTCTCATTTATGGAGGTGATGAAGAGCTCGTCGTAAAGGGTTACGTCGATGCAAGCTTTGACACTGATCCGGACGATTCTAAATCTCAAACCGGATACGTATTTATTCTTAACGGGGGAGCGGTAAGCTGGTGCAGTTCCAAGCAAAGCGTGGTAGCTGATTCTACGTGCGAAGCGGAGTACATCGCAGCCTCGGAGGCAGCGAAGGAAGGTGTCTGGATGAAGCAGTTCATGACAGATCTTGGAGTAGTGCCTAGTGCACTGAATCCAATAAATCTGTTCTGTGACAACACTGGTGCCATTGCTCTAGCCAAGGAACCAAGGTTTCACAAGAGGACCAGACACATAAAGCGACGCTTCAACTCCATCCGGTTCTACATCGAGGAGAAGGACATAAATATTTGCAAAGTGCACACAGATCTGAATGTTGCAGACCCGTTGACTAAACCTCTTCCAAGGGCTAAACATGATCAACACCAGAACTGTATGGGTGTTCGATTCATTACCATGTAAATCACATAGTGATGTGAACTAGATTATTGACTCTAGTGCAAGTGGGAGACTGTTGGAAATATGCCCTAGAGGCAATAATAAATTAGTTATTATCATATTTCCTTGTTCATGATAATCGTTTATTATCCATGCTATAACTGTATTGATCGGAGACTTAAATGCATGTGTGGATACATAGACAAAACCATGTCCCTAGTATGCCTCTAATGGACTAGCTCGTTGATCAAAGGATGGTTAAGGTTTCCTAGCCATGGACATGAGATGTCATTTGATAACGGGATCACATCATTAGGAGAATGATGTGATGGATAAGACCCAAACTACAAACATAGCATATGATCGTGTCAGTTTATTGCTACTGTTTTCTGCATGTCAAGTATATGTTCCTATGACCATGAGATCATGCAACTCACGGATATCGGAGGAGTGCCTTGTGTGTATCAAACGTCGCAACGTAACTGGGTGACTATAAAGGTGCTCTACAGGTATCTCCGATGGTGTTTGTTGAGTTGGCATGGATCGAGACTGGGATTTGTTACTCCGTGTGACGGAGAGGTATCTCAGGGCCCACTCGGTAATACAACATCACAACAAGCCTTGCAAGCAATATGGCTAAGTGTTAGTCACGGGATCTTGTATTACGGAACGAGTAAAGAGACTTGCCAGTAACGAGGTTGAACTAGGTATGGAGATACCGACGATCGAATCTCGGGCAAGTAACATACCGAAGAACAAAGGGGACGTTATACGGGATTAACTGAATCCTTGACATAGAGGTTCGACCGATAAAGATCTTCGTAGAATATGTAGGAACCAATGTGGACGTCCAGGTCCCGCCATTGGTTATTGACCGTAGAGGTGTCTCGGTCATGTCTACATAGTTCTCGAACCCGCAGGGTCTGCACACTTAAGGTTCGGTGACGTTTCGGTAGTGTAGAGTTATGTATGGTGGTGACCGAAGGTTGTTCGGAGTCCCGGATGAGATCCCGGACGTCACGAGGAGCTCCGGAATGGTCCGGAGGTAAAGATTCATATATAGGAAGTCCCAGTTTGGTTTCCGGAAAAGTTTCGGGCTCATCGGTAGTGTACCGGGAGTATCGGTATTGTACCGGGAGTGCCGGTAGTGTACCGGAGGACCTCCGGGAGGGGTATTTCGACCCCAAGAGGTCCATGGGCTGTGGGAGAATAATAACCAGCCCTTAGTGGGCTGGGAAAACAGCCACAAAGGCCCATGGCGCAGGAGAGAAAGTCCTAAAGCAAAAAGTGGAAAATCAGCCAATAGGAGGCAATCCTACTCCAACTAGGATTGGAGGTGAAGTAGGATTGCTCCCACCTCCTATTTCGGCCGACCCAAAGGCCTTGGCTGCCTCTCCTCTCCTCTCCTCCTATATATACTAGTGGATTGGGTGGTTTTTGGACAGAATTTCCGGCCAGGTGCTACCCGTTCCACCGGTGCATAGTTTCTCCTCTAGATCGTAGTTCCGCAGTGCTTAGGCGAAGCCCTGCCGGAATTGCTCCACCACCATCACCGGAGCGCCGTCACGCTGCCGGTGAACTCTCTCTCCTCTCCACCCCTCTTGCTGGATCAAGACGGTGGAGATCGTCATCAAGCTGCACGTGTGCTGAACGCGGAGGTGCCGTCCGTTCGGTACTAGATCGGAAGGATCGTGATCAAGGCCACGAGACGTTCGTGATTGGATCGTGGGACGGATCGTGACGAGATCGTGGGACGGTTCGTGATTGGTTCGCGGGACGGTTCGTGATTGGATCGCGGGACGCTCGGCGATTTGGATCGCGAAGAAGTTCGACTACACCAACCGCGTTTCTTAACGCTTCCCGCTTAGCGATCTACAAGGGTACGTAGATCCACTCTCCCTCTCGTAGATGCTCATCACCATGGATAGGTTTGCGTGTGCGTAGGAAAATTTTTGTTTCCCATGCGACGTTCCCCAACAGTTTTGACAATTGGTCTCACCAAGTTTGGGAACTGCCCTCGGCCACTCACTTCGGTACCATCAAGTTTGCCACATCGGTCTCACCGAGATTCCGAAAGTTGCCACAAATTGCACTAAACGGTACAACCGAGTTTTTACTTTGGTTTTACCGAGTTGGGCAATAATGTTGTAATGGTTGGATTTTTGAAGATGCCTATATATACCCCTCCACCACATCCCACTCGCAATAGAAGCACTCAGAACAGTTCCCCACTTCCCATATCCAAATTTCTGAGAGATAACCACCTACCCTTGTGTTGAGATCAAGATCATCCATTCCAACCATATGGATCTTGATTTCTAGCCTCCCCAAGTTACTTTCCACCCAATCAATCTCTTCTACCAAGCCAAATCTGTGAGAGAGTGATTCGGTGTTGAGGAGTCTATCATCTTGAAGCATAGGAGCAAGGAAATCATCATCACTATCAAGCCTAATAACTTTTGGAGGGTGGTACCTCCTAGATTGGTTAGGTGTTTCTTGGGAGCCTCCTACTTCGTGTTCTGGAGTTGAAACAAGAATTTTTTAAGGGCAAGGAGATCGCTTACTTCGTGAAGATCTACCCATATGAGGATAGTCCTTCGTGGACGGAAGCCGTTATGGAATAGTAAAGGTTGCTACTTCGTGGACACTTATGGGTGGAGCCTTCCGTGGACTCTCGCGGTCGTTGCCCTCCATGGTTGAAGACTCCATAAACGTGTATGTACGATAGCGGCACCTATCGAAACCACGGGAAAAATCTTCGTGTATACAATTGCATTTGATCTTCCTATTTCTACTTTCTTACATGTGCTTGTCTTACTTTCCGCTGCCATATTTGTTGACTAGCATGTGTAGGGTGCACTGGACTTGTCATAATTGCTAAAATCTGCCAACCAATTAACTTGGGAAAAGGTTAGGTTTTAATTCTTGCAAGTAGTCTATTCACCTCCCCCCTCTAGATGTCTCTTCTATCGATCCCCTCACCAGCCTACGCGCCCCTATTGGCCATATTGTGGGGAATCTCCTGGCCCAAGCCTCCATTCTCGGTGTCCTTTGGCCATAAATTTCCAGTTACCTAGAAAAATGAAATAAAATAATTGCCTCTTTTGGTTGACATCTGCGAGGCAGAACCGAGTTGTAGCACTTTTGCTCTTTGGCTAGTGATTCAACTAGGGAAACTTCCTACCAGGAACGGGAAATCGAAGTCATCATCATCGCCCAACACCTCGTTTTCCATGGGGAACATCTTCACCATCACTATCACCATCTTCAACCCTAGTTCATCCATCTATTGAATTTATGTATCATAAGTTCATAACCTTAGATCGGTTGCTCAGAGTGCTTTTATGTGTTGATTATATCTTGTAGTCAATGCTTAGGAGATTTATCAGTCAAAGTTGTTATGTTCAGTTTGTTTACAATCTATTCATACCCACTGATCATGATTCGTATGATGTCTTTTGAGTAGATCTATTAGTTCTTGTGGACATGAGAGAGTCTTGTTGCTAGTAAATCATGTGAAGTTGAATAGTACCATTTAATGTTTCCGTATTATGTTGCGGTGTTCTTCCTCTAGTAGTGTTATGTGAACGTCGGTCATCTAACACTTTGCCATCATTGGGCCTAGGAGAAGACATTGTGGAATTATTTTGTAGATGATGGGTTGAAGGAGAGATAGAAGCCTGAACCCTACTCTATGAATTGCTCGATATAAGGGGTTGTGGTTGATCCTAAAGTTTAATGCTATGGTTATATTTATGTTAATTACTTATCTTCTATTTTTACATGGAGCATCTAATTATAAATAGATGTTTGTTCAAGTAAAGACAATACCTTAGTGTAGGTCTACCCACACAACACTTATCAACACAAGGAAAGGTAACTCAACGAAAATTGGTGTGACTTGGCAAAGTTCTCGTGTGTCCATCAAGAACGTTTCAATCACCATAAGAAACACAACCAGCTTGTCCTTAGCATACGTAAGAACCTGGCCACTTACTGCACTTTATTGGTTTTGTTATTATTTACCTTTTTATAAATTATCTTGCTATCAAACAACGTCTCAATTTCTTGTGTTGCTCGTTAGGTTTGACCCTTTAACTTATCAAAAAGATTACGATAGATCAATGTCCTGGGATGAGAATACCTTGTATGTATTTTGGGGGTTCTAAGGTAACCCTTGCTTCTTGCTTCTGATCAATGAATTTGGTAAAGGCAGTAATCAGATAGTGCGTTGACAGGCTCTGATCAATGAGTGCAACAAATAAATCATCAGTTGTAGAGTAGTATATATGTGGTCCTGTCCGGAGTTAATCACCGAGAGAAATAAAGGTTGTTTTAGTATTAGCCTGTGAGCCTGCTGGTATCAAAGGTATCACCACCATGCGTAGTTTATGATCGCGGCAACTGTCTTTGCCATCCCAAAATGCGTCAGCCATGACCTCACTACCTAACCACCTGACTAAACCCTGAATAACAAAGACGATCGGTTGATGTTTAACAATGCAATGCACGATGGATGGATCGATCGATGGAGAGGTTCTTATTTCCGAGCAAGTAAAGAAGCCCCAGTTGTACGATGTTTCTGGTTGTGGATGCCATGCATGCATGTGCCAGCAACCAGCAGCCCCACCAAAAATGCTAGACCTACGGATTTCTTTTACAGGAAGTTACGGGCTGACACGCTTTTCCCCTCACTAATCTCCCCCCGTGATTCTCAGGGTTGGGCCGGCCTTATCTAATTACCAATTAAAACAACCTACCTCAGTGTTGTCCGTAAAAGTCCTGTAAATCCTCCGTAGTTGTAGCAAAGCTCGCAGCCCCACACACAAAATACTTTTGTTGCTGTTGAAACGGATACACAAAACACATTGTTCTAAATGCTACGTACGTGCAAGGGACTTGAATGGATCATGTGCGCCTGCATGCATGCCGTTGCACTGGATGAACAGCAGCAACTTGGAGCATGTACTATAATATAATGTATTCCCTTGCGATCCAGCGAGATCGATCAGATTACTTCTGTGTCGAAAACATGCCCATAAGTCCTTGCCGTTCCCGTGCCCCATGCACGGCAACATATATACTCCGTACGTACGTTTTCTGATGTCGGAGTATAAGTTCTGTGTCGGAGTATAAGTTTTCTGATGATGAATGGCTGTACGTACGTTGTCTCACAAGTTAATCGAACAGTATAGGCGTTGAGCCTGCCCGCGTCGCGTCCTTAGGCGGCGGTACGAAGCAAAAACACTTGCATTGATGCTGGAGCGTACGTGTCAGGCTCCCACATCTGCAGTACTTCTGCATCTTGCCTAACGGTTTAAGATGAGTTGGTTCTACAGTACTAACTAACCCAACAGCCAACCGCAACGCGTCTTTTCAGTGTAGATAGACAGAGTACCACTTGTACTGCACTTCAATACGACCCGCGCTTTGTACAAATGGATATTCGTTGGATTTTGTACGAAGGTCTTGATTGCAGCTCAGTACTTCTACCACATCATCTTCAATTTCTTAGCGATGTGATGTAGGACTACACGGCCAGAAGCTGCCGTTGCTTTCGGTTTTAGAATATCACATGGTGGGAGGAGACGTTTCGTCGACTACCAAAGTTTTTCATGACTTCGTCAATATCAAAATGATAGGATGGCTTAGTTTTTCAGAAATGCTTATAGGATACATGCTATGCTTATGTGCATTCACAAATATGATTGTATGTGTATTTATACGAGCGTTTACGTTGTTAAAAAAATATTACAAGTTTCACGAACAGCCCGAATAATTAAAAAAGGAAAGAAAAAAAGTTCCTTCATCCATTCCTTGCTTGAATGCCCAACGCAAGTTCTGCTTTCCTTTCTTGTGAGAGGCGCCCCAGCTTTTGCAGTCCACGGCCCGCATTGATGCCGTGTGTCTCGCCCACGGAAATATTTCAGTTCGCGTGGATCTGCGCATGCATGTATGCGCCATGCGTGGCGTGCATGTCTGACGAAGAGCTGCTGTTTCTCGCACAACTGCAGGCCTGGCTTGTCTTGTCGCCTTGCACGAGAAAGCCGCGGGGATAACACCCGAGCCTAGTTGGCATGCTGCACATTGGCCATGCCCTCAAGTCCTGATTCTGCTGCCGCATGGCATTGGCATGCCGAGGTGCAGTGAAGGTGACCGACCAGGGAGACATGCACCGAAAGGCACTTTGGTTTCAGTTCAAAAGGTCCGGCGAGTGGTCCTCTCCTCTTCGTGTTCGTTTGTGCTTGTGCAGAACGAGAGGAGAAAAGAGAAGAGGTGAGTGGAGTGACGCGATCGGGACAGAGGATAGGAGGGGTTTGAAGAGGAGCCAGGCAGAGGTAGACGATGACCAGAAGAGGAGATGGGCGATTCCGTGACTCGACGCTGGCATCAGATGTATATACATATATTTATAGGATGTAGCTTTCCTTGCGCGGTCAAAAATGTATACACCTTTTGTGGTTGATGACGGAGAAGTGACTGGATACTTTGGCAGTAAATCCGCATCCTTTTTTACTGGTCAAATCTTGATGGTGTCACGGCTGCTGCTGCAGGCCAGTACGCAGCAGCGCCATCCATCTCCCCTGCTGTTGTTGCTCACATGTAAACATTGTGTTGGTACAGACAGTCTGAAGTAGGCAAGCTTTCGTACTGGCACAACTCCTCCACTTCTGAATACTCACTCCTTGGCCATGGGTCGCCGGCCCTTGCTCTGCAACGCAGGGCAGCGCAGCAGAACAGGAGGAGCAGGAAATCTGATCAAGCTAGGCACCTTCATAATTTAGTAAGGCGAGGAAAAGAGATGATGCCCATGTCCTGCGTTGAAGTGTGATGCTGCAACATTTCAAGTTCGAATCTCTCGACTCAACCAAACACCACAATTGTTGACAAGATGCTACCCCCAAAAGGTGTCCCTTCCTTTCAAAGCAAGTAGTAACAGCAAGTATCACCTGGCATTTTTCTAACAAGTAGTAACATCAAGTAGCTAATACTCCCTCCGTTACAAATTTAATGACTCAAAAATGATTTAAGTTTGAACTGCTAATTGGAATAGCAACAAACTACATGGGTGTGTGTCCGGCTGGGTTAGGGAGAGCTAACACAGAAAAGAAAGGGTGCTGAATGAAACCCACTGTGGATGTACAGCATCGTCCTAACTCCTAACTTCTACTAACAAATCCGTGCTATAGTTACCACCTTTGTCCTCCATGGTTGCAATTAACTTGCAACTCTACATCTAGTTAGTTTCATGAAAAGAAAAGAAAAACTATGTATGCAGGAGTTGGTTGGATGTTTGTGTTCATGTTAACCTCTTGACGACGACCTCATGTCGCGATGTGTAGACTTTGGAGGGCGATCGACTAGTCAGGGTCAAGGAAAACAATGACGCTATACGGCATAAATAACCAAGAAAAGACGAGATAAGGCGGAGTTCATATTCTCTTCCTCGAAAGATAAGAATATGCACCTATTACCTATAACTTCCCAGGAAACAGTTAAGGTAGGGCTCGCTTGGAGTACTATATTTGCCCTTTTGTGTTTATATGATATTGTATATATATAACATCCTGCTTTATGTTTCACAAGGTTACTCACACCCACCGGCCACCAGATCATGTTGCCCTTTCTTCATAATCACCATCACTGTGGCGGTACCAAGTTAGGTCTAGATTAGATGGACCGGTAGCTAATTTCCTGGGCATCTATATTGGTCCAGCTACAGTTTGGGTACTAGGAATGGGACATGGGTTGTGATGCCTACTTCCCAATAAGGAATACATTAACGTCTAAGCTGTCATCCAGCTAGATTTTCCTCAACAAACTCTTATAGCCATACGTTGAGCATCTTCCAAATGTAGAGTTTGTGGCCACACTCGAACTCCCACTGTTCAACACTTGGTCTGTCCCAACTACCAACAATAATTAAGAAAAAGCCATATAAGCCGTCGGAGTTGCGTTGTATTTGCGAAATTACCGTGCTGCAACAAACAAATTTTGCACGTGGAACAGGTATTTCACAAAGTGTATGAGTATTCCTTCATAAGAAAAAGAAATGGATATTATGTGTCCCTCCACTATTGACGTGTCTCAACACCAAGCGAGAAAGGTCTCTTTTTTGGGTTATTCAATAATTTGAAATGAAATTTAGCACTTGTTCTTTTATTGATTCTTGGGGCTATGCGGTCTATCCGAATCGTGGACACACTTTTCTGATCAATGATTGCCTCTCCAGCGAAGCTGGGCGCCGGAGCCCTAGATACGCTAGCGATCAAGACATTAGAGGAGTACTTACCCGCGTTTGTCGGCCCAGTTCGAGAGAAGTTCTACTGCCATGAACACATTTTTTTCCCAAAAGGAGGAAAACCTCTAGTCTCCACATCAATCAAATCATGTAAGTTTTTTTATTGTGTAGTTCTAATCACAAACAAAGGGAGCTCAAAAGCCGATTAAGCCTATAACAACTGCAACTAAAATTGCATGTAGCACTTGTGCATCATTAGTCACATTGTTATATCGTTGTTATTAATATTGGTTGAACATAGCCCGTGAAACCATCGCCAAGCGGCTGCTCGTGGAGTCAATACGCTCACGTGCATCTGCACCTCAAGTGAGCACCACGTACAGATTCAATAAGTAGCATTGTGGAAATCTGTAAAAATTTGGAAGAAAATAGCATTACAACAATTCCAATTAGGACAAACAAAGGTGCATATACCTTTTTGAACAAAGTAAACGTCTTAAGGAAAATGGTGCATATGCTCAGTCGGATTTGTGCATCACTTTGTTTGCTAACCTCCTTCAACCAATTCCCATACATACGCAACAAACTCGTTGTCGGGGACAACTAAAAGACACATAACAAGCCAATTTTATGTCCTATGAAAGTGCAAATCATGCCATCAACTACGAAACCTCACATTTCACCCCCTTCGATCAACACCAAAAAACCAGTCACGACATCTTTCGGTGTGATTCCGGTACAGCCCTCAACTAGGTGTTGCGACTAGATGGAAGATCTAGCGGCAAAACGGGCACTAGTAGAAAACAGGGCTTTGGTCCAGGCAGGGCCAGCCCATTAGTCCCGGTTCAGTCACGAACTGGGACCAATGGGGGCAACGGTCCTGGTTCGTGAGGCCAGGGGGGCGGCCAGGCCACGTGGGGCATTGGTCCCGGTTCGTAGGACCCCTTTGGTTCCGGTTCCAGACACCAACCCGGACCAATGGGCCTCGCTCCTGGCCCACAACCATTGGTCCCGGTTTGTGGCTGGAACCGGGACCAAATGTGGTCCTTTAGTCCCGGTTCCATCCACGAACCGGGACCAATGAGATGCCTATATACCCCCCCCCCCCGCTCGCGACCAGACCAGTGCACTGCTCTCTTTTTTGGCAGGCGAGGGGAGAGCTTTGTGGTGCTCTAGCTCACCTCCTATGCACATGAGGTGTTTGATGAAATGCTCAAGCCACACTTAAGCTTTCTCCTCTCGAAGCTCCTTGTCCAAGCTCCATTTTCCTCAAGATTTGTCTAGGTTTGGCGGTCTGTCCTGTCCCGTCCCCGTCCACACCGCCGTCGATCACCCGCGCCCATCTCGGTGACGGCACCACCGTGGTTAGCCTCTTCTTCTTATCTTCTTTCTAAAAGGAAAAGGTTTTTACTTGTATGCTTTAGATATATGCTTTTGTAATTTTCTTACATTTATTATTGTTTGTTATTATATAGTGCGATGGTTTTTGTATCCACCTCCGTTGGCCCTCGTCATGTCTATGATTTGGATGTGGTATATATTATCTTTTATAACTATTAGGTTTATTTAGTGTTTATGACAATTATGCCGACCAACGTGACATAGATTTTTTAATCTAGGAGGAGGTAGTTGAACCGGAAATTCCAACCCACATAGGAACTCTTGTCGAGAAGTTAAATTTGGTTGGAAAAAAACAATGACTTGAAAGAAAAATTACAAAGAGTTGAAGAGGAGAAGATGAAGTTGGAGTTGCATGTTGTCAATGTCGTCAACGATCACAAGACCAAGATGGATGCAATGCGCTTGAAGCTTAGAAAGATTAGAAAATATGCCATTCATACTAAGGCTTGGTATCATTATGCCGTTGGATCAATTGGTACCTTAGTAGCGGTCATGATCGCATTTGTTGTTGCATTTAATTTTTTACATAGTTTCGATGTATGTTTTAATTAGATGCTCTAGAGAGCTATATGTTGTTCAATAATGAGAACTATGTATGAACTTTATGTATTTATTTTGGTCACTATTGTACTTTGGCTTTAATGTGATGATGAATTTCTATTAATTTGGTCACTTCTGTATTCATGATATGTTAATGGTATTTAATACACTTTAGTATATAACATGCTATGTGGGTGAAATGATGCAACCATGCCAATTTTCAACATTTTCAGAGTTCATTTGAAGTGCTTTTCAATTTCAGGGCTATTTAGCTCAAAAATTAGTAAGTGCATGAAAAATACCAAATGTAGTCAAAAAGGGTTGAAAATTGATGATGTGGCTTTGAATGGTGCATTTGGAACACACAAAAAGTATTGAGTTCAAATAAGCTCAAAAAAATGAAATCCCTTTGTAATAGATGAGTTTTCGTTCGAAATCGTGATACTTCGAAAGAGATTGTCCGTTTTGTACACGAAGTGCATCCAGTTTTTGCCATAACCCTCTCAAATTTTTAGCACATGCTATGTGGGTGAAATGATGCAACCATGCCAACTTTCAACCTTTTCAAAGTTCATTTGAAGTGCTTTTTAATTTTAGGGTTATTTAGCTCACAAAAATCATAAGTGCATGAAAAAAACCAAATATAGTCAAAAAGGGTTGAAAATTGATGATGTGGCTTTGAATGGTGCATTTTGAACACACAAAAAGTATCGAGTTCAAATAAGTTCAAAAAAATGAAATCCCTTTTGTAACAGATGAGTTTTCTTTTGAAACCGTTATACTTCGAAAGAGATTGTCCGTTTTGTACATGAAGTGCATCCAGTTTTTGACGTAACCCTCTCAACTTTTTAGCACATGCTATGTGGGTGAAATGATGATACCATGTCAACTTTCAACCTTTTCAGAGTTCATTTGAAGTGCTTTTTCAATTTCAGGGTTATTTAGCTCAAAAAAACAGTAAGTGCATGAAAAATACCAAATGTAGTCAGAAAGGCTTGAAAATTGATGATGTGGCCCTGAATGGTGCATTTTGAACACACAAAAAGTATGGAGATCAAATAAGTTCAAAAAAATGAAATCCCTTTTGTAACAGATGAGTTTTCGTTCAAAACTGTGATACTTCGAAAGAGATTGTCTGTTTTGTACATGAAGTGCATCTAGTTTTTGCTGTAACCCTCTCAACGTTTTAGCACATGCTATGTGGGTGAAATGATGATACCATGCCAACTTTCAACCTTTTTAGAGTTCATTTGAAGTGCTTTTCAATTTAAGGGTTATTTATCTCAAAAAAATTAGTAAGTGCATGAAAAATACCAAATGTAATCAGAAAGGGTTGAAAATTGATGATTTGGCTTTGAATGGTGCATTGTGAACACACAAAAAGTATGGAGTTCAAATAAGTTCAAAAAATGGCGTCCCTTTTGTAACAGATGAGTTTTCGTTCGAAACTGTGATACTTCGACAGAGATTGTCCGTTTTGTACACGAAGTGCATTCAGTTTTTGCCGTAACCCTCTCAACTTTTTAGCACATGCTATGTGGGTGAAATGATGATACCATGTCAACTTTCAACCTTTTCAGAGTTCATTTGAAGTGCTTTTCAATTGCAGGGTTATTTAGCTCAAAAAATCAGCAAGTGCATGAAAAATACCAAATGTAGTCAGAAAGGGTTGAAAATTGATGATGTGGCTTTGAATGGTGCATTTTGAACACACAAAAATTATCGAGTTCAAATAAGTTCAAAAAATGAAATCACTTTGTAACGGATGAGTTTTCGTTCGAAATCGTGATACTTCGAAAGAGATTGTCCGTTTTGTACACGAAGTGCATCCAGTTTTTGCCGTAACCCTCTCAACTTTTTAGCACATGCTATGTGGGTGAAATTATGATAAAATGCCAACTTTCAACCTTTTCAGTGTTCATTTGAAGTGCTTTTGAATTTCAAGGTTATTTAGCTCAAAAAAATCAATAAGTGCATGAAAAATACCAAATGTAGTCAGAAAGGGTTCAAAATTGATGATGTGGCTTTGAATGGTGAATTTTGAACACACAAAAAGTATGGAGTTCAAATAAGTTCAAAAAAATGAAATCCCATTGTAACAGATGAGTTTTCGTTCGAAACCGTGATACTTCGAAAGAGATTGTCCATTTTGTAGACGAAGTGCATCCAGTTTTTGATGTAACCCTCTCATCTTTTTAGAACATGCTATGTGGGTGAAATTATGATACCATGCCAACTTTCAACCTTTTCAAAGTTCATTTTAATTGCTTTCCAATTTTAGTGTTATTTAGCTCAAAAAAATCAGTAAGTGCATGCAAAATACCAAATGTAGTCAGAAAGAGTTGAAAATTGATGATGTGGCTTTGAATGTTGCATTTTGAATACACAGAAAGTATGGAGTTCAAATAAGTTTTAAAAAATAAAATCCCTTTGTAATAGATGAGTTTTCATTCGAAACCATGATACTTCAAAAGAGATTGTCCGTTTTTTACATGAAGTGCATCCAGTTTTTGCCATAACCCTCTCAACTTTTTAGCACATGCTATGTGGGTCAAATGATGAACCATGCCAACTTTCAACCTTTTCAGAGTTCATTTGAAGTGCTTTTCAATTTCAGGGTTATTTAGCTCAAAAAATATGAGTAAGTGCATGAAAAATACCTAATGTAGTCCGAAAGGGTTGAAAATAGATGATGTGGCTTTGAATGGTGCATTTTGAACACACAAAAAGTATGGAGTTCAAAGAAGTTCAAAAAAATGAAATCCCTTTGAAATAACATAAAAAAATGAACATAGATGCGTTTATGTAGGTAAAATTCGACCTGAAATCAGACCGAAATTCAGTTTGATTTGAGGTCAAATTTCCCACAAAAGGGCATCTATTTTCAATTTGAGAGGAACTCAACAAGGCTATAAACTAGTGCGGTCGCCCCTCGCTTGGCAAGGTGGGACTAAACTCCCACCACAGCCAGGACTAACCTTTAGTCCCGGTTGGTGGCTACAACCGGGACCAATGCAACCCTTTGGTCCCGGTTAGTGGTGCCAACCGGGACTAATGCCCACCTTTAGTCCAGGTTGGTGCCACCAACCAGGACCAAAGGTCTCTGCCTCCCACCTTGGGGCTGACGAAAATAGACCTTTGGTCCCGGTTGGTGGCACCAACCGGGACTAAAGGTTGGTATTGGTCCCGGTTGGTGCCACCAACCGAGACTAAAGGTTGGTATTGGTCCCGGTTGGTGCCACCAACCGGGACCAATGCTTCTTGTATATAAGAAGCACTTAGAAAATTTCAGTTTTCATCTCATGCCCGCCTACCCTATCCCCATCGCCGCGTCGTCGCCTCTGTCCTCGTCGCCGGCATCCCCGAGCCCGTCGTCGCAGCCGCCCGCTGCCCTCGCCGTCACCGTCGTCCCGGCCCCCGTTGCCGCCGCCCCAACCGTCACCACCGCCCCTGCCCCCGTTGCCGCCCCCTACATCACTGTCCCCGCCCGTCGCCACCGCCCCCGTCACCGCCGCCCCTGCCCGTCGACGCCGCCCCCGCCCCCGTTGCCGCCCCCTACATCGCCATCCCCGCGCCTTCTTCCTCCTCGGGCCGCCGCCGTACGCCATCGCCGATTTCTTTGCTGTTGAGCCTCCCCCCACGCGCGCTTTGCACGCCTACAGGGCCGCTGTAAGCCCCGCATCGTTCCCCCTCTCCTCTCTCGCCGACGTATTTGGCCCCTAGCACTGATCCCCAACATGGCCGAGCCCATCGCCACGGGAGCTCATCGCCGGCGAGCTTCCGGTGACCTTTTGGTCATGCACTGCTGTCCATTGAGCTCGCGCGCGCTCGTAGATCCCCCTGGCCCCTTATTTCGTCTGCAAACGCTGTGTGCAACCGTCCCCTACGAGCACCCATAGCCACCGCCGCCTACGCAAAATGGTTAACTGTAGCGCAAATCCGGACTCGCTAGAGTTCATTGCCGCACTCGATTTTGCCAGAGCACTCCAGTGGCCGATGCGTACTCAGCGCTGACGTGGCGCCGCGGGCCCCACTGCTCAGCCACTTACCCTGGGTTCCATGGGGCCCAGTTGACCCGATCAACGCTGACTGGGCTATGTATGTAAAGATGGATATACCCCCTCCCTGATAACTTCGACATGAAAGGGGGATCGATATACCCCCACCCCGATAACTTAGACATGAGGGGGAGGGGGTCAATATACCACCCTCCCCGATAACTTCGACATGAGGGGGGGTCGATATACCCCCCTCCTAGATAACTTCGACATGAGGGGGTCGATATACCCCCTCCCCGATATCATTTTTTTCTAAGTTACTTAGGTAAAATGTTCACCCCCCTCTCGATATACTAGGCGACCAACTCTCGAGGCCACCCAAACCCGAGGAAAAAAGCGTTGTCGATATACCCCCTCCCCGATAATATAGATTTATCAAGAATGCCCCCATTATGGCTGTGCACAAGTTGATCCAATTTTTTTCGGATCCCATATATATATATATATATATTCTTCTATATGTCATGTTGTGTGTCAAAGAAGAAATCCATGGCTTCATCATCAGCCGGAAATAACCGGTGTGTGATGTTAAGAATCTCTTCAAAGTTGTTTTGGAACGGAGTTCCGGATAGAGTAATCCCCTTTTTGTTACGAATTTCAGCAACGGCCCTCCAAATAGCGATATTCTGAACGCTCTTGCTGAAATTCGTACCAAAAAGCTAATTATCCTATCCGGGACTCCGTTCGAAAACAATTTTGGAGAGCTTCGTACCATTATGCGCCTGTTACTTCCGGCTAATGATGAAGCCGTGGTTTTCTTAAATCCTTTGACACTAGACAACGTGACATATAGAAGGGTAGATGAGATCAGGAAAAATATGGACCATTTTCTACACATCCAGAATGGCGCCATTTTGTTAAATCCATAAAAGGTTAAGAGAGTCTCGGTCCTTTGGCCCGACCAAACCCTAGAAGCATTGAGGGCCACCCCTAACCCTGGAAGCGTTGTCGAGGCCACCCCAAATTGTAGAGAAGTATATTAATTAACATGTTTTAATATATGCAGAAACTGTTGGGGAACGTTGCATGGGAAACAAAAAATTTCCTACACACACGTAGATCTATCCATGGTGATGAGCATCTACGAGAGGGAGAGTGGATCTACGTACCCTTGTAGATCGCTAAGCGGGAAGCGTTAAGAAATGCGGTTGGTGTAGTCGAACGTCTTCGCGATCCAAATTGTCATGTGTCCTGCAATCCAATCACGATCCGTCCCGTGATCCAGTCACGATCCGTCCCGCGAACTTGATCACGATCCGTCCAACGAACTTGATCACGATCCTTCCGATCTAGCGCCGGACGGACGGCACCTCCACGTTCAGCACACGTACAGCTTGATGACGATCTTCGCCATCTTAATCCATCAAGAAGGAGCGGAGAGGAAGAAGAGTTCTCCGGTAGCGTGATGGCGCTCCGGTGATGGTGGTGGAGCTACTCCGGCAGGGCTTCGCCTAAGCGCTGCAGAAAACCGATCTAGAGGAGAAACTATGCACTGGAGGAACGGGCAGCACGTGGCTGAAAATTCTGTGCAAAAACCCTAGAACCTCTAGTATATATATGATCAAGAGAGGAGGAGGCTTGGCACAAGGGCCAAGCCTCCAAGGAGTCGGCCGAACCAGGTGGAGGAGGTGGACTCCACCTCCAATTCTAGTAGGAGTAGGATTCACCCTATTTTTGCCTTTTTCCACTTTTTCTCTTTGGGCCTTTTTTCCCCAAACCGCATGGGCCTTGTGTGGGACTTCCACCAGCCCACTAAGGGATCGTAAAAACTCTTACAAAGCCCAAGGAGCCTCTTGGGTCGAAATACCCCTCCCGATGGTCTCCCGGTACACTACCGGCACTCCCGGTACACTACCGATGAGTCCGAAACTTTTCCGGCGACCAAAACAGGACTTCCTATATATGAATCTTTACCTCCGGACCATTCCGGAGCTCCTCGTGACCTCCGGGATCTCATCCGGGACTCCGAACAACCTTCGGTCACCACCATACATAACTCTATACTACCAAAACGTCACCAAACCTTAAGTGTGCAGACCCTGCGGGTTCGAGAACTATGTAGACATGACTAAGACACCTCTACGGTCAATAACCAATAGCGGGACCTGGATGCCCATATTGGTTCCTACATATTCTACGAAGATCTTTATCGGTTAAACCTCTATGTCAAGGATTCAGTTAATCCCGTATGATGTTCCCTTTGTTCTTCGGTATGTTACTTGCCCGAGATTCGATCGTCGGTATCTCCATACCTAGTTCAACCTCGTTATCGGCAAGTCTCTTTACTCGTTTTGTAATACAAGATCCCGTGACTAACAGTTACACACATTGCTTGCAAGCCTCATTGTGATGTTGTATTACCGAGTGGGCCCCGAGACACCTCTCCGTCACACGGAGTAACAAATTCCAGTCTTGATCCATGCCAACTCAACAGACACCCTCGGAGATACCTATAGAGCACTTTTATAGTCACCCAGTTATGTTGCGACATTTGATACACACAAGGCACTCCTCCGGTATCCGTGAGTTGCATGATCTCAGTGTCATAGGAACATACACTTGACATGAAGAAAACAATAGCAATAAACTGACACGATCATATGCTACGTTTGTAGTTTGGGTCTTGTCCATCACATCATTCTCCTAATGATGTGATCCCGTTATCAAATGACATCTCATGTCAATGGCTAGGAAACCTTGACCATCTTTGATCAACGAGCTAGTTCACTAGAGGCATACTAGGGATAAAGTGTTGTTATTTACCCACACATGTAATGTGTTTCCAATTAATACAATTATAGCATGGATAATAAACGATTATCATGAACAAGGAAATATAATAATAAACACTTTATTAATTGTCTCTAGGGCATATTTCCAATAGTCTGCCACTTGCACTTGAGTCAATAATCTAGCTCACATCACTATGTGATTTACATTGTAATGAATCGAACACCCATGCAGTTCTGGTGTTGATCATGTTTAGCCCTTGGAAGAGGTTTAGTCAACGGGTCTGCAACATTCAGATCCGTGTGCACTTTGCAAATATTTATGTCCTTCTCCTTGATGTAATCGCGGATGGAGTTGAAGCATCGCTTTATGTGTCTGGTCCTCTTGTGAAACCTTGGTTCCTTGGCCAGTGCAATGGCACCAGTGTTGTCACAGAACAGGTTCATTGGATTCAGTGCACTGGGCACTACTCCACGATCTGTCATGAACTCCTTCATCCAGACACCTTCCTTCACCACCTTCGAGGCTGCGATGTACTCTGCTTCACATGTAGAACCGGCTACCACGCTTTGCTTGGAACTGCACCAGCTTACCGCTCCCCCGTTGAGAATAAATACGTATCTGGTTTGTGACTTAGAGTCATCCGGATCAGTGTAAAATCTTGCATCGACGTAACCCTTTACGATGAGCTCTTCATCACCTCCATAAACGAGAAACATTTCCTTAGTCCTTTTCAAGTACTTAAGGATATTCTTGACCGCTGCCCGGTGTTCCATTCCAGGATCACTTTGAAACCTTCCTACCATACTTATGGCAAGGCTGACATCGGGTCTTGTGCACATCATTGCATACATGATAGAGCCTATGGCTAAAGCATAGGGGATGACACTCATCTTTTCTCTATCCTCTGCAGTCACTAGGAATTGAGTCGTACTCAACTTCACACCTTGTAACATAGGCAAGAACCCCTTCTTGGACTGATCCATTTTGAACTTCTTCAAAACTTTATCAAGGTATGTGCTCTGTGAAAGTGCTATTAAGCATCTCGATCTATCTCTATAGATCTTAATGCCTAATATGAAAGCAGCTTCTCCTAGGTCCTTCATTGAAAAACTCTTGTTCAAATATTCCTTCATGCTTTCCAGCATTTCTATATTGTTTCCAGTCAGCAATATGTCATCCACATATTATATTAGAAACGCTATAGAGCTCCCACTCACTTTCTTGTAAATACAAGCTTCTCCATAAACTTGTATAAAGTCAAACGCTTTGATCACCTCATCAAAACGCTTATTTCAACTCCGAGATGCTTGTACAGCCCATAAATGGATCGCTGGAGTTTGCGAACTTTGTCAGCATTCTCTGGATCGACAAAACCTTCTGGTTGCATCATATACAACTCTTCCTCAAGGAAACCGGTGAGGAACGCTGTTTTGACATCCATTTGCCAAATTTCATAGTCGAAATAAGCATCTATTGCCAACATGATTCTGATAGACTTAAGCATCGCTACGGGTGAGAAGATCTCATCGTAGTCAACTCCTTGAACTTGTGAAAAACCCTTTGCCACAAGTTGAGCTTTATAGATGGTGACATTACCGTCGCGTCTGTCTTCTTCTTAAAGATCCATTTTTTCTGAATGGCCTTTCGCCCTTCAGGTAATACTTCCAAAGTCCATACTTTGTTTTCATACATGGATCCCATCTCGAATTATATGGCCTCTAACCATTTCTTGGAATCCAGGCCCATCACTGCTCCTCCATAGCTCGTAGGTTCATTGTTGTCCAACAACATGACCTCCAAGACAGGGTTGTCATACTACTCACGAGTAGTACGCGGCCTTGTCGACCTATGAGGTTCAATAGTAGCTTGATCCGTAGCTTCATGATCATCATCATTAACTTCCTCTTCTACCGCCGTAGTTTCCACAGAAACATCTTTCTGCGATGCGCTACTTTCTAGCTGAAGTAAAGGTTCAATAACCTCATCAAGCTCTATTTTCCTCCCACTCAATTCTGTCGTGAGAAACTCTTTCTCAAGAAATGTTCCGTTCTTGGCGACAAACACTTTGCCTTCAGATCTGAGAGGTATACCCGACTGTCTCTTTCGGGTATCCTATGAAGACGCATTTTTCCGCTTTGGGTTCCAGCTTTTCAGGCTGAAGCTTTTTGACATAATCATCACATCCCCAAACTTTAAGAAACGACAACTTTGGCATCTTGCCAAATCACAGTTCATATGGCGTCGTCTCAACATATTTCGATGGTGCCCTATTTAAAGTGAATGCGGTTGTCTCTAATGCATAACCCCAAAACGATAGTGGCAAATAGCAAGAGATATCATAGAATGCACCATATCCAATAAGGTTCGATTACGACGTTCGGACACACCATTAGGCTGTGGTGTTCCGGGCGGTGTCAACTGTGAAACAATTCCACACTGTCTTGAGTGACTGCCAAACTCATAACTCAGATATTCACCTCCTTGATCAGATCGCATGAACTTAATCTTATTGTTACGATGATTCTCAACTTCACTCTGAAATTGCTTGAACTTTTCAAACGTTTCAGACTTGTGTTTCATTAAGTAAATATACCCATATCTACTTAAGTCATCAGTGAAGGTGAGAAAATGACGATATCCACCACGCGCTGTAACATTCATTGGACTGCACACATCAGTATGTATGATTTCCAATAAGTCACTTGCCCGTTTCATTGTTCCAGAGAACGGCGTTTTAGTCATCTTGCCCATGAGGCATGGTTCACATGTGTCAAGTGATTCAAAATCAAGTGACTCCAAAAGTCCATCAGCATGGAGCTTCCTCATGCGTTTTACACCAATATGACCTAAACGGCAGTGCCACAAGAAAGTGGTACTATCATTATCAACTCTACATCTTTTGGCATCAATGTTATGAACATGTGTGTCATCACTATCAAGATTCAATATGAATAAACCCCTAATGCTGGGTGCATGACCATAAAAGATATTACTCATATAAATAGAACAACTTTTATTCTCTGATTTAAATGAGTAACCGTCTCGCAATAAACAAGATCCTAATATAATGTTCATGCTTAATGCAGGCACTAAATAAAAATTATTCAGGTTCATCACTAATCCGGATGGTTTCGAAGAGAGAGCGTGCCGACGTGCACCGTCACTTTGTCCTTTGCCAGCCTTCGTTTATTCCGTAGTTCCTGCTTTGAGTTGCAAATGTGAGCAACCGAACCGGTATCAAAAACTCAGGCACTACTACGAGAGCTAGTAAGGTACACATCAATAACATGTATATCATATATAACTTGTTTGTCGTTGGCCGCCTTCTTGTCAGCCAGGTACTTGGGGCAGTTCTGCTTCTAGTGACCAGTTCCCTTGCAATGAAAGCACTCAGTTTCTGGCTCGGGTCCATGCTTGGGCTTCTTTACAGGAGTAGCAACTGCTTTGCCATCCTTCTTGGTTTTACCCTTCTTGCCCTTGCCCTTGACCTTGCCATTTTTCTTGAAACTAGTGGTTTTATTGACCATCTGCACTTGATGTTCTTTTTGGATTTCAGACTCAACGACTTTTAGCATCGCAAACAGCTCGGCCACTGACTTGTTCATCCCGTGCATGTTATAGTTCATCACAAAGCTCTTGTAACTAGGTGGCAGCGATTGAAGAACTCTATCAGTGATCGCCTCTGGCGGAAGGGCAATTCCCAACTCCGCTAGACGAGTTGAATACCCAGACATTCTGAGTATATGTTCCCTTATAGACCCGTTCTCCTCCATCTTGCAAGCATAGAACTTATCGGAGGTTTCATACCTCTCGATCCGGGTGTTCTTCTAAAAGATAAAATTTAACTCCTAGAACATCTCATATGCTCCATGACGTTCAAAACGTCTTGGAAGTCCCGGTTCTAAGCCATACAATATTGCACACTGAACTATTGAGTAATCTCCAGTAGGTGCCTCCCAAGTGTTCTTAACGTCTTCGGAGGTCATGTCTTCTGGTTGGTCACCAAGCGGTGCATCAAGGACATATGATTTCTGGGAAGCCGTGTGGATAATCCTCAGATTACGGGCCCAGTCAACAAAGTTACTTCCATCATCTTTCAACTTAGCTTTCTCTAGGAACACATTAAAATTCAGGGGTGCTACTGCGCGAGCCATTGATCTACAACATAAATATGCAAAGTTTACTTAGACTATTTTTCAAGACAATGAGTTTAGTTAATCAAATTACTAAAGCTCCCACTCAAATCAACATCTCTTAGGTCATCTGAGTGTCACATGATCCAAATTCACCAACTCAAGTCCGATCATCACATGAGTTGAGGTGGCTTCAATGGTGAACATCTCATGTTGATCATATCTACTATATGACTCATGTTCGACCTTTTGGTCTCTTGTGTTTCGAGGCCATGTTTGTACATGCTAGGCTCGTCAAGTTTAACCCGAGTGTTCTGTGTGTGCAACACTGGCTTGCACCCGTGGTATGTGAACGTAGAGTCTTTCACACCCTATCATCACGTGGTGTCTCAACACGACGGACTTTCGCAACGGTACACACTCGGGGAGAACACAATTCATCTTGAAATTTAAGTGAGGGATCACCTTATAATGCTACCGTCATCCTAAGAAAAACAAGGTGCATAAAAGGATTAACATCACATGCAATTCATAAGTGACATGATATGGCCATGAACTTGTGCTTTTGATCTCCATCTAGAAAGCACCGGCATGATCTCCATCGTCACCGGCAAGACACCATGATCTCCATCATCTTGATCTCCATCCACGTGTCGTCATCGGGGTTGTCGCGCCCAACATGCTTCTACTACTATTTCTACCGTTTAGCGATAAAGTAAAGCATTACATAGAGCTTAATGATTGACACGCAGGTCATACAATAATTAAAGACAACCCTATGGCTCCTGCTGGTTGCCGTACTCATCGACATGCAAGTTGTGATAATCTATACATCACATGATCATCTCATACATCACATATATCATATCATGTAATTGGCCATATCATATCACAACATACCCTGCAAAAACAAGTTAGACGTCCTCTAATTGTTGTTGCATGTTTTACGTGGCATCTACGGGTATCTAGCAAGAACAATTCACATCTACGCAAAAACCACAGCAGTGATACACTAGTTGCTTTTCAACCTTCTCAAGGACTGCCTTTGTCGAATCCAATCTAAATAAAGTGAGAGAAACTAGCACCCGCAAGCCATCTATGCAACAAGTTGCGGTCGAGGGAACCGGTCTCTCGTAAGCGTACGAGTAATGTTGGTCCGGGCCGCTTCATCTCACAATACCGTTGAACCAAAATCCGACCAAGGGAGGAAGCAATCTAAGCATCAACGCCCACAAACCTTTTGTGTTCTACTCGAGATCTCATCTACACATAGACCTAGCTCATGATGCCACTATTGGGGAACATTGCGTGGGAAACAAAAAATTTCCTACGCACACGCAGATCTATCCATGGTGATGAGCATCTACGAGAGGGAGAGTGGATCTACGTACCCTTGTAGATCGCTAAGCGGGAAGCGTTAAGAAACGCGGTTGGTGTAGTCGAATATCTTCGCGATCCAAATAGTCGTGCGTCCTGCGATCCAATTACGATCGGTCCCGTGATCCAATCACGATTCGTCCCGCGTACTTGATCACGATCTGTCCCACGAACTTAATCACGATCCTTCCGATCTAGCTCCAAACGGACGACACCTCCACGTTCAGCACACGTATAGCATGATGACGATCTCCACCGTCTTGATCTAGAAAGAAGGAGCGGAGAGGAAGAAGAGCTCTCCGGCAGCGTGATGGCGCTCCGGTGATGGTGGTGGAGCTATTCCGGCAGGGCTTCGCCTAAGCATTGCAGAAAACCGATCTAGAGGAGAAACTATGCACTGGAGGAACGGGCAGCACGTGGATGAAAATTCTGTGCAAAAACCCTAAAACCTCTAGTATATATAAGAGGAAGAGAGGAGGAGGCTTGGCCCAAGGTCCAAGCCTCCAAGGAGGAGGCCTAACCAGGTGGAGGACGTGGACTCCACCTCCAATCCTAGTAGGACTAGGATTCACCCTATTTTTGCCTTTTTCCAGTTTTTCTCTTTGGGCCTTTTTTCCCAAACCGCATGGGCCTTGTGTGGGACTTCCACCAGCCCACTAAGGGCTGGTAAACACTCTCCCACGGCCCATGGAGCCTCTTGGGTCGAAATACCCCTCCCGATGGTCTCCCGGTACACTACCGATGAGCCCGAAACTTTTCCGGCGACCAAAACAGGACTTCCTATATATGAATCTTTACCTATGGACCATTCCGGAACTCCTCGTGATGTCCGGGATCTCATCTGGGACTCCGAACAACCTTCGGTCACCACCATACATAACTCTATACTACCGAAACATCACCAAACCTTAAGTGTGCAGACCCTGCGGGTTCGAGAACTATGTAGACATGACCGAGACACCTCTAAGGTCAATAACCAATAGCGGGACCTGGATGCCCATATTGGTTCCTACATATTCTATGAAGATCTTTATCGGTCGAACCTCTATGTCAAGGATTCAGTTAATACCGTATGATGTTCCCTTTGTTCTTCGGTATGGTACTTGCCCGAGATTCGATCGTCGATATCTCCCTACCTAGTTCAACCTCGTTATTGGCAAGTCTGTTTACCCATTCTGTAATAGAAGATCCCATGACTAACACTTAGACACATTGCTTGCAAGGCTCATTGTGATGTTATATTACCGAGTGGGCCCTGAGACACCTCTCCGTCACACGGAGTAACAAATTCCAGTCTTGATCCATGCCAACTCAACAGACACCCTCGGAGATACCTGTAGAGCACCTTTATAGTCACCCAGTTACGTTGCAACATTTGATACACACAAGGCACTCCTTCGGTGTATGTGAGTTGCATGATCTCATGGTCATAGGAACATATACTTGACATGCAGAAAACAATAGCAATAAACTGACACGATCATATGCTACGTTTGTAGTTTGGGTCTTGTCCATCACATCATTCTCCTAATGATGTGATCCCGTTATCAAATGACATCTCATGTAAATGGCTAGGAAACCTTGACCATCTTTGATTAACGAGCTAGTTCACTAGAGGCATACTAGGGACAAAGTGTTGTCTATTTACCCACACATGTAATGTGTTTCCAATTAATACAATTATAGCATGGATAATAAACGATTATCATGAACAAGGAAATATAATAATAAACACTTTATTTATTGTCTCTAGGGCATATTTCCAACAGAAACTATGGATCAAAGAGACTTGGAACAAGAACAGTTGTTGGGGGACATAATACGAGCATGCAATACTTATGCTCTCTTGGCATATCTCAATGACACCGATGGTCTTGAAGGAGAGGAAGGACATGATCATGATGGCTCTAGTGACCGAATGCCGAAGGAAGAAGGAGACCATGGTGACGACTCCGATGACCGAACGGGGGTGGAGATGTTGCAAAGTCTTGCAAGGTATATATATTAATTAAGCATGTGCTAACTAGCTAATTGATGCATTAATTGTTTTGTACATATATTAACTCTTATATCTTCTTTTATATAGCCCTCCAGATCGAGCCAAACTTCGGTAACGAGAGGAGGCCCAAAGAAAAGGTTGAAAAAGGAAGAAAAGTTCACAATCACAGCTCTCACGGACGATGGCCTACCGATTGAACCAAAGCAGAACAAGGATGCATCTGCTGCTCAGTGCAGAGCTATTTTTAGGGACAACATCCGGATCAGCATCAAGCAATGGAATAAGCCTAAGGAGGATGCCCATGATGGTGATTATGTCATTGATAGACAGAAACATTATCTTTGGACCGCGCTGAAGGCAAATTTCACCCTACCACCAGAGGAGGATCCGAATAAGCCAGTTATAGAGCCAATGGTCAAGGCATGTGCTCTTAAGAAGATGCCAGATCTATTCAGGAGGTGGAAGAATGAGTTGAAATCAAAGTGTGTCGACAAAGGGAAGACTCCAGAATTCATCGGCCGATTTGAGAAGATAAGAGATTACTGGCCCGCATTTGTGGCCTACAAGACATCGGAGAAGAGTAAGAAAATGTCTGAGACAAACAAGATCAATGCTGCAAAGAAGAAGTATCATCATCACACGGGGTCAGGTGGCTACCTCAATGCCCGGCCGTTGTGGGACAAAGCTGAGAATGACCTACTTGCTAAGAATGTCCAAACACAGACATATAACTGGCCAGACCATTCTAGGACTTGGTTCTTCGGGGTTGGGGGAACTTTGGACCCTGAAACAGGGGAGTGCCGTTGGACGAACTAGCAACTTGCAATACCCTTCAAGAGGCTTCAAAACAATATCACCGCAGAGGAGGAAGGGACGTTCATTCCGGACAGAGGGAAGGACGAGCTGACTGGGGCCCTAGGGAATGCTGAGCACCCTAGACAAACACGAGGCACACCAGGCTCCGTTCCGTGGAAGGTTGGGTTCCCCGACGTAGGTGGTTACAGAAGCCGGCAGAGAAAGAGGTAAGCGGAGCTGAGCGAAATGCAGAATCTCAATGCAAGACTAGAAAAGCTAGAGGAAGCTGAGAGCCAGCGAGCTACCGGCCAACCATCTCAGCGGCACAAAGCTACCCCAGAAGGTACCCCGCCATCTCAGCGGAGAAGCAACATGGCTTCCATGGAGCTCATTCAGCCTGACTTCACGGCTCCTAGCTACCCCGTGGATACTATCGCGGAGGTTCAAAATTGCGAGCTTTTGACAAAATTCTGGAACCTCACTTTCAAGGCGGCGCTCGGCTCTTTTGCACCTCCTCAACCCAACAGAACTTTTCGCTGCCGTCAGATTCCACATGGCTATGCTGTTGTGATGGTGGATGAAGTAATGGAGGGATTTGACGATCTCGAGCTTGACCACCTTACTGGTGAAGGGGAGAAGAAGCTGGTTAATGCTCTGAGGAGTACATGCCTATGGCCGAAGGAGTACATCAAGCTTCCAAACTGGACACCTCCGTCTCCTCCTCCTCCACCGGCGCGTGAGGGCACTCCTCCTCCTCCTCCTCCGGCGAGTGATCAGGGCACTCCGCCTCCTTCTCTGGCTCCTCCAACACGTGACGACACTCTGCCTCCTCCTTTGCCTACTCTGGCGCGTGAGGCCACTCTACCTCCTCCTCCTCCGACGCGTCAGGCCACTCAGCCTCCTCCTCCTCCGACGCGTCAGGACACTACACCTACTCCGGTGCGTTGGAGCAGTCCGCCTCCTCCTCTGCCTCGTCGGCAATGGCGAAAGACAGACGCCGCCGCTTCGGCTCCTCCGACACATCAGAGCACTCCACCTCGTCAGCAAGGACGAAAGAGAGACGCCGCCACTCCGGTGGCTAGCAGTACAAGCAGAGGCAGGAGGCAATTCAGATACGGTCCATCTCTCAAGCCTGTGGAAAAGTTACCATATGAGATGACCGAGCAGGAAACCGAGGACATATGTCCTGCCCAAGTGAGGGACCATTTTTCAAAGAAAACTCCACCTCGAAGGAGAAGCTAGATCCGGAGAAAGTGAAGTGCACTATCGATGCCCTGAAGCAACCACCATCACCTTCGCCGGATTCACACTATGTCCACTGTCTTAAAAAGACATATCAAGATGCGCGGCAGTCGGGAAGTACTTCCACTGATGCAAGGTTAGCAAAATTAAGAAGTGGAAAAAAATCCCTAGCTCGGCAAACAGGAGAACCAATCGTGCCCCCCCCCTCGTGCGCAAGGCGTCTAGCAATATCGTCGCTGATCATCCGGGGATGGTGCCCGGTACCAATCATGTTGATTACATGAGCGATGATGTACTATTTGAGCCGTTGGAGGTGGATGATTTCAGATACCGGTACGGACAACCTCTAGTCAAACCTGATCATCCTCCTCTAACAACGATGATGCGAAAATTCCATCATTGGTATGTGGAAACCTACCGCAAATCTAGGTCGGGTATTGTGACGATGAGAATTAAAGAGGAGCATGCCCTCGTTGGAATGGAGCAGTTGTCTATTCAATGTGAAGAGTTATTCCAGTTATACAATCCAAAGGCCATCGCCGAAACAATCGTGACTTGCTACTATCTGTAAGTACTACTTCTGTAATTAAGTCTCTATATATAGCTCAGCTCTTTCATTGCATGTATATATAATTATCCTCACTAAATTATGTAGATTGAAGATCGTCGAATGCAGGAAAGCAGAAATCTATGACATTGGGTTCATTAACCCAAATATCATACATGAGTATACGGTTCAAAAGAATGCCATAGAAACCGAGGACAACTTGCTACAATCGTTGCTTCCAAATCAAAACAAAGAGAAAATACTCTTTCCTTACAACTTCAAGTGAGTCTTACTGTCTTGTGCATATTCGGTTTCCCTTATTACTCGAGGTTATAGTAATGTAATTGATGAGTTATGCATGCGTGCGCAGCTTCCACTTTATTCTGCTAGAGATTAAGGTTGAGCGGGGAGTAGTAACCGTCTTAGACTCGAAACGAAAAGATCCCCAGGATTATGCGGACATGACTAAAATGCTCCAGAAGTAAGTTCAATCGATCATTATCGCATCATATCGGCAATTTTGTTCATTTCCTGATATCAAGTAATTATTTTCTTTGTCTCGCGGGGGTTGGAAAGAGTTCACCGCAATTGTTCTGGCACTGCCGAGGGAGGTGCAATTTACACACCCGAAAGTAAGTACTACTAGCTAGTTCCGCGCATCTCCTATTGATTCTAGTTTCATTAATACCATTTATCATGCTTGATTATCAGTTTGATTGAACTCTATTTCTCGTAAAGTGCTTGTGGCAGGAAGCCGGGAATGATTTTTGTGGATACTATGTTTGCGAGTTCATCTACAACGTGACGACCCCTAAGCGGGGCTACTCTGAAAAACAATATGAAGTGCGTAAGCAATAATATTCACAATTTTATTTTACTACAATGATTTCTGTTGAGTTTCATTCATATATTTGTATTAACCCGCTTCTTCAAATTAGATGTGGCGGGTGCAGGATGAACTCCTACCACATGATCGCATACGAGCAATTCAAGAAGAATTGGCGGAATTCTTTCTTGACCACGTCATAAATAAAGCCGGAGAATACCATCTGGAATTTGACATTAGATGTTAGGGATTGTAAGAGATCTTATATTGTATATATGTAGCTAGTAGCATTGGATAGATATACGAAAACTTATTGTACGACCAATCTGTCTGAGAAAGAGAGGTCAATCACTTCTCTCTATATATGTTCATGACGATCTTCTGTATTTAATGGTTGCTTCATTTGCTTACTAGCTAGCGTGTCGAGTTCTCTCTATAGTAGCTATCGTCGATCAAGCGCGGAGAAAGAGAGGATACTTCTCTCTATTAATTAGCTAGCAAACACAATATAAAACCCCTAAATTAACCGTCCAAAACACCCTAACTCCCCCCTTTCAAAAAAACCCAGCAACCTCTATATGCTGACGCGTGGATGCCTTTTGGTCCCAGTTTGCACTAGTATAAAACGTCCCATTTGTCCCGGTTCCAGAGGCCCATTAGTCCCGGTTCTGGAACCGGGACTAAAGGGTCGTGACTAAATCCCTAAACCTTTAGTCCCGATTCGCTTACGAACCGGGACAGAAGGGGCTCCACGTGGCCTCTGCGGGGAGCCCAGGCAGGAGGACCTTTAGTCCCAGTTGGTATCACCAACCGGGAGCAAAAGTTGATGTTTTTTTGAAAGGGGTGTTTAGGGGGTTTTGGAGGGTTAATTTAGGGGTTTCATATTGTGTTAGCTAGCTAATTAATAGAGAGAAGTGTCATCTCTTTCTCCGTGCTTGGTCGACGCTGCTAGCTACTATACATATAGAGAGAACTCGACGCTAGCTAATAAGCATATGAAGGAAACCATTAATAACACACGATCTAACAACCCATCATCATCATCTTAGTCATACAAAGTTATGTCTCATAAAAAAAGATAAAATGACATAGTCCTCCCTCATAGGACCTACTCCTTCCTCCTAGGTAAAATGGCATAAAAAGAATAACATGTATGTCTCCATGATGAAGCAAAGAGATCCAACGGTCTCCAACTTGTGGCTTGTGATGCTTGTTTATTTGTACCCATGCTTAAATTTGGAGCCTTCTTGGTGGTTTGCGCTCAGTCGAGTATGCAAAAGATAACTCAGGATGGAAGGGGCTTTTTATTGTCATATTACCTTCGGGTTGCATCAACGGTGGCACAACTTCATTTGGCAATTTCTGTTGAAGAACATAATAGTAGCCTATTTAGCAGTGTAATCAATACCATTTACACAACAGTACCAGTGTACTTAAGTAGCAACTCTTACCAAGATATTTTGGCAAATGTCATCCGCCCTCAACCTATGCACTAGTGTCCCCGTACAATGTATAATTTGAGCCAGTTCCCGAATTATACGGGAAGATGTCCCTACCAGCTATGACACCAATAAAAAAGTAGATAACATCATCCTTCTCCTCCCAAGTTAGATGTGATCCATAAGTGTAGTGTGTCATGTCGATTATGTTCTGTATTTCACTCAAACAAACGAAATAAGTTGTAAATTAAAAATTAACAAATTTAGTACGGATGAATACCAAATATTTATTTATATAGAATGCAAATTACTTGACAAATATGCATGGTTGACAAACTCACATGGAGGTAAAACAGGAAGCATATCGAAATCCACCCAAATGTCGATGTTTCCTTCAATATGATCTTGAGTACGAAGATCGAAGGTTATTTCCATATCCTCCAGAAATCCATATGCCTTGCAAAGAGTTTCCCATTTTGAGCACCCTAATTCTATGTTATTAAGTGCATTCATTACTTTCACAAGAAATGTGTGACCATGTTTAGTCCTCAGGTTGGTTGTCCTCGTCTCGAAACTCTCGTTCTCTTCGAAACCGAGCCTCTCCAAGAAATATTGTCTTGCATGACAGCGGACGAACTAGTCGAATTGTATAAAACAGAAATTACGCGTTGAAGGAAAGAAACAGAAGTCATGCTTAATTACGAAAAAAATTATCATCATTGCGTACCGTAGAAATATCAAAGTCCTCGTAAAGCTTCATGGTGAAGAACCTGTCGTCTCGCAGCCCAGGCTGGTCACAAAGACCCTTATCTTCACCGCATAATTCACACGCTTGGATCCTATCGTCGTCTCATGACAACAACATTTCCTGTGTTCATAATTCAAGAATTACAACACGCTTTGGATCCTAATGCGTGTGTGACTTTCGGTCTGTCGAGGCTTTCACTAGTGCAAAACGGGCCTATAGTCGCGTGTCGTAAGGGCCTTTAGTGCCGGTTCTCGAACCGGCACTAAAGGGTGGGGACTAAAGCCTACCCCCCTTTAGTGCCGGTTCAACACGGCCCGGCACCAAAGGCCCTCCACATGGCATCCGACGGCGCCATGGGCTGGGGGACCTTTAGTCCCTATTGGTTATCAACCGGGACTAAAAGTATTTAGTTTTCTTAGTTTTGTTTCATTTTTCCTTTTAATTATTTAGGCATTTATGAATTAATTATGGTTTAATTTTCCTTTTAATTTTGTGTTTTGCATTTAATTAATTTTTATTTCAAACATGTATTACGCTACTACGTACATACTGTACACACGTTGTGCATGCACATATATATAAATATAAATAGAATTTCTCGTAGAACCGCGATCATATATATATATATATCATATATCATCGAATTGCTAGTACAACGACCATTCACATACATACATATATATATACAATTTCTCCTACAATTTGAGAATCATTACATATATATGCAGGCCTCGCAGAAATCCAGCTAATTCCTAGAGATCTTAATGGTATTCTCCTTTGGTATCTATGACCTGGTCGAGCAGAAATCCAGCTAATTCCTCTTGAATTGCTCGTACCCAAGCCTCTTGTATGCGCTGGCCCCGCATCTCCATCAGCTACAAGATGGAGATCAAGATAAATATATTACTTGTGTGTATACATATTAGCTAGATCATGATAAAAAATTATGGATAGTGTTCTGGCAAACGTACCCAAAAATTTCTTTCGTTCTGCTCCTTTCAGACGTGATCATGCGAATGTTCTCAAAAACGTAGTATGCACATAAACTATTCCCCTGCTGCTGCCTCATGCACTTTACGAGAATAAAATTCAGCCAGGTAATAATTAATCAAACATGATAATGGTATTGAAACTAGAATTAAATCGATGCACGGAAATTACCTTGGGTCGCACCCATTTCAGTTGTTGTGCCCAGTCGCCTGGGACCTATTTGATGAACTTGGCCCAAGCCGTGCCTGCCGGCAAAGAAAATGAATAAATGAGTTATTACCTAGTTGATATCAGGAAATGAAGTAATTAAAGAGGCCGACATAGTGCGATAATGATTGAAATTACCTGTCAAGCAGCCCCCTCACGATTGCGTATTCGGATGGATCCTTTAATAGCGAGTCGAGTACTTCAACTTTTCCCTTGTCAACTTCAATGATCAACAAGATCCAGTGGTAACTGCATAACTCATCAACAACACTTATTAACATCTAGTAAAAAAAATAGAATTTGTAGTACAAGATATATATATATATATATATAGTAACACTCACCTGAAGTTGTAAGGAAGTAGTATTTGTGGTTGGGTGTTTAGATGCATCAAAAATTCTAGCATTTTTTTCCCTATGTCGTTTCTCAAATATGAAGTTTCCCATAACTTTTGATTAATCGTACTTGCTTCAATGAACCCAATGCCATAGCGTCCAGCTTGTTTCATTTCATACGTCTTCATTCTGCACAATACCACAGAAACGAATATAGTGAAGATAATTCCAGGTAATGAACGAGAGCACAACTAGCTAGAGACTTAAATTATAGAAATAAATCACTTACAGACAATAGCAACTGACTAAAGATTTGTCGAGTGCGTCTGGATTGAATAACTGAAACAACTCTGCATAATGAATCCACTCGTCGTTTTTATGGAAGTAATGCCTCTCTTGGACTCTCACCATGAGGGACTCTTCATTGGTATTTGCTGTTATTTGCATGTACCACGTATGCAAATCATACATTCTCGTTGGTAGAAGCTTGACATCTTCAAGCTTGACCAGAGGTTTATCGCGGGCATATTGATATTTTACTTCTGACTCTTTAAGCACGGGGATTTCCTCAAGGCCTAGGAGTTGTTCAAAAGTGACACCGGCCTCTTTACCCATCCTAATATGTTCTTTGGTTACTTCTGGCTGACCGGCGGTACTCACAGGTGTTTGTACAATGAGCGGGGGGATCGATTGCACCGCCTGTTCTCCCAGGTGGGGGATAGTTTTCCCGCTTTTTTGCCAACTCCTTGGCTCGATCTCGAGCTCAACTCCTTTTGCCCTGCAAGATATGACTTCTTGATAGACCGTACATAGTCGTTGTCCTTATGAGCCGGTCGAGCCATATCAATGAAGTGTTGTGAGACATGCTGAAGTACTTTCTCCTTTGGCGGTTGGGGCGGTTTCGGTCCAAAATGGGCCTTCAAATTGGCATCCACTGCGTTGTCGAGTTCCTCGTCAGTCAGGTGGTAAGGCAACTTCAGAAGAGGCTTGAGGCTTGGACCACATTTGTATTTCTTGCCTGTTGTACCACTAGTCTTTGTAGCTGCGGCCTCTCTCTTCCGTTGTTGCTTAGGCGATGGAGCACGCTGAGTCGACGGAGCACGCTGACGCCGTGGCGGACCTGGGGGAGGAGTCGGCTGACGCGGTGCCGGACTTGGAGGAGGAGGAGTTGGCTGACGTCGTGCCGGACTTGGAGGAGGAGTCGGCTGACGCGGTGCCGGACTTGGAGGAGGAGTCAGAGTCGACTGACGCGGCGGCGGACTTGGAGGAGGAGGAGTCGGTGGCCTTGGAAAGACGATGCAATCCTTTTTCCATAGAATGATATAATGTATGACCTCTCCCAGTGTTCTCTCCTCATCACCTCCAGGAATGTCAAGTTGTAGCTCGTGATATGCTGACATCACTTCATCAACCCCGACACGAGCATAGCCAGCTAGAATGGGATTGCAATGGAAGGTTGCTTCTGGGGGATTGGCTAAAGCATAGCCGTCCGCCACCTTCATGGATAAGTTCTTCACTTTCATGTATATCTCACAGTTAGTCATGTCTTTGATATCATCCATAGGGTACCTAGCTAGCAGTGCATCATCATTGATATCATATGGGGTGGAACCCACGCTGCTTCTCGGCATAGATGGGATGGTGGTATCCAATGCTGGATCGATCTGCTTATGTTGCCGCTCAGACGCCCTTTCCTGGCTGAGTGAGTCGATCTGCTCCTACTGCGGCCTGACTCTGGATTCCAACTCCAGGTGCTTTGATCGAGGCCTTCAAGGCGGAATGCTTCCTCCTTCTTCTTCTTCTCCTCCTGCATCTTCTTTCTCGCACAACTTCTGTAGTCGTCGTTCCAACCCGCAAACCCCTCAAACCACGGAACAACGCCTTTGCCTCGTGTTCTTCCCGGGTGTTCAGGATTCTTCAGGGCACGTGTAAGCTCGTCGTCCTCACTGTTGGACGTGAACACCCCCATTTGAGCTTCTTCGATTTTCATCAGAATTTCGTCAGTCACTTTTTTAAGACTTGCCTTCACCATAATAGCCCCTGTCTTTGGGTCCAACTTCCCCCCATGCACATAAAACCATGTCCTGCACCTCGAGGCCCACGTCACTATAACTGGAGTGACCCCTGCACTAATCATATCCTTTTCGGATTGATCCCACTTAGGCAGGGTCGTCTGGTAGCCACCTGGCCCTACACTATGGTGCCATTGCTTTTTCGCAGCATTAATCTTGCTCTTTCTCGACCGTTCCTTAGCTAGTTCCGATTCCTTGAACTTCACGAAATCGTCCCAGTGATCTTTTGCCTTCACCAGTGCTCCCTCGAATTTTGGAGTCGTCTTGTTTGCTTTGACGTACGGAGCCCATGCATTTTTCTTGAAGGTGTTGAATGCGATCGCCATCTTTTTAAGAGCATAGTTTCTGACTTTATTCAGATCTACATCTGTCAAATTATCTGGTAGTGTGAAATGTGACATCAGCTCGGTCCAAAGCACATATTTTGCTCTTTTATCAACAAAAGTAACTCCTTCTCGATCTCCCTTTGCTGGCTTTTTCCATTCTTGTGTGGAGATCGGGATTTGGTCCCTGACAATAACTCCGCATTGATTCTTGAACTTGGTCGCATTTTTCTTAGGTTCAAGCAGTTCGCTAGTTGATGTATTGACGGAATCGATGTTGAATTTTACGCCAGGGTCCAACTTTTTCGCCAGGCCTCGAACTACCCTATTGCTTGTAGAAGATTTGCTCGATTCGGAGGCCTAAAAGAAGAAAGATTGATTCGTTAATAGATATACAACTCAATTAAGACATGTAATGATCATTGGATGGCTTATATAATAAGTATACCTCGCCGGACTTTGTTATTTGAAGAACATTTTATTCGTCAACATCGTTGTCGAATTCATCTATTCTCTCATCTTCATCAAACATATAACCCTCACCAGAATTGTTCAGATATTGCGAGCCGTCATCCGCTTCATGTTCATGCTCTCGGTTCGTGGAGCGTATGATGTTGAACAGAGCCTCTTCTTCTTCTCTACCGGTATTGTCCATAGCTTATATTTAACGAACTCAGAAGAAAGATAAAAAATTAGTATTCAAATTAGAATGCATGCAATCTATAAGGAAAAGTGAATCATAGTACATAATATGCTTCATCAAATATAATCTCGAAAAAATCGTCTCGAATATAATCTCGAATACATCTCGAATAAATCTCATATATTATAACTAATACATCTCGAATATTATTAATTATATAATATCACTACTACAGATCCAGTTGACGTCTCGCGTGGCAGGCGGTGGACACCCAAAGAGAAGGAACTATGACAGGATCATAGCTCGGGTGAGATCCCTGAAGAACCTGCCAGGTATTGGAGAACCTGACGTCCAACGCATCCATGTACCGACGGACATGTTTGTCCTCCTCCCTGACACGGCGGCGTACCACCTCCGGCGGGGCCGGCTGCCTCTGCATCGACAGTGGCTCACGCAAACGCCACCAAAGAAGATTCGGGTCAACGACGGGACCCTGGTTCCTCACCAAGTTGTGCGCCCCTAAAGGTAGCACCTCCCAGTGCCAGCCGGGTGGGGCCCAGTCCTGAACGTTGCCCCTTTGTAGCAGGACGTCGTCGCAAACGAGTCGACACGAGGATGGGGGCCAGCCATCATTGACTCCGAGAAGAAATTCTATGCAAATTAAACATTTTTAAATGCTTGATTGTGATTTCTTATATACGAGAAACCTTCAGAATCCTAACGGAATCTCTTAACCTTATGACCCGTGACTTTTGCAAATACATAACAAATACTACTTGCAAATTAATACATATATAACAAACTTTTGCAAATACAACATTAAAATATGCAAATTTTTCAAATACTAATTGCTATACATTGGATCAAATGTCAAATTCATTAACTTTTTTCTATACATATATTGGATTAAAATGTAAATTCCTCAAATGTCCAAATTCCTTCACTTTTTGTATACATCTAGCTAATCATCTAGTGAAAAAATGTCAAAATTCATGCATCTATGTCAAAAATCGTCAAATGTCAAAATTAATCTATACATCTAATCATCTAGTTATCAAAATTGTGTGTGTTCATCAAAATTGGGGGGGGGTTCGGGCCGGGGAGGGGGTAGCGGCCGCCATGGAGGGACACAGGGGGCAAGGGAGAGGGGGAGAGGGGGGAGCTCACAGCGGGGCGATGGGGTGACGGCGAGGCGAGGCGAGTCGGGGGCGGCAACGGTGAGGAGCTCGGGGCCGGAGGAGCGGGCGCAGGCGGCGTCCGGGCGGCTTCAGGCCAACCTTGGGGAGGAACGGGCGCGGGCGGCGTCGGATATCGGCCCGAGGAGGCGAGATGGCGACGGCGCGGTGAGACGGTGACGACGCGGGCGGCATCGGGGAGGCGAGACGGCGATGGCGCAGCGATATTGCGAAGAGGAGAAGAATGCAGAGTAACAGTGAAAATTTTGAAGTGTTGTATATATAAGGAGGCCTGTAGTAGCGGTTGGTGGCTCCAACCGCGACTAAAGGTGAATTTCACCGGCCGAAGCGACGGGAAGCGAAACCCTTTAGTCGCGGTTGGTGGCTCCAATCGCGACTAAAGGGGGGGGGGTCTTTAGTCGCGGTTGGAGCCACCAACCGCGACTAAAGGTGTGTTCCTAGCACGACGCACTGTGGTGGGAGTTTAGTCCCACCTCGCTAGTCGAGGGGCGCCTCGACTAGTTTATAAGCCCCAGCGCGGGGCACTGCATTGAGCTCCTCTCTAATGCAGGCCTTTTGGGCCTACCTCTGCTACGATTCCCTGTGGGCCTACTGGGCCTTGCGGGCCTGCATCCTCGCCCAGGTTGGGTTGCTAGTCGTATGCAGGCCGTGTCAGCCCAGTAGACGGGATTCTTTAATTTATTTTTCATTTTGTTTTTGTTTTTTGCTTTATTTATTTTCTTTTGTTTCTGAGTTTTTTGTGCTTTATTGAGAGTTAATGAGTGAATCTTTTTGCGTTAGGTCAAAAAAATTATAAACTTTCTGTTAGTGGCAGTTCTTTTCAAATTCGAATAGTTTAAATTTGAATTATTTGAAATTTGTGTGAATCACTAGTTTGTGAATAACTTTACTTTAAAAATAGATTTTCCAGTGATTCTTTTTTCCACTGTTTAATATTATCGTGTTTTATCATTATATCCAATTTGGTAATTCTTAGGTTATTTAAAAAATGAAATGCCTTTGTAACATGCGAGTTTTCATCTGAAACCCTGATACTTCGAAAGAGATTGTCCATTTTGTACACGAAGTGCATCCAGTTTTTGCCGTAACCCTCTCAACTTTTAGCACATGCTATATGGGTGAAATGATGATACCATGCCAACTTTCAACCTTTTCAGAGGTCATTTGTAGTTCTTATCAACTTTTGGGTCATTTAGCTCAAAAAAATCAGTAAATGCATGAAAAATAGCAAATGAAGTCGGAAAGGGTTGAAAATTGATGGCCTCCCTTCGAATGGTGCATACTGAACGCACAAAAATTCTGGAATTGAAATAAGTTAAAAAAATGAAATGTCTTTGTAACAGGTGAGTTTTCGTCTGAAACCCTCATACTTCGAAAGAGACTGTCCATTTTGTACACGAAGTGCATCCAGTTTTTGTCGTAACCCTCTCAACTTTTTAGCACATGCTATGTGGGTGAAACGATGATACCATGCCAACTTTCAACCTTTTCAGAGTTCATTTGTAGTGCTTATCAATTTCAGGGTCATTTAGCTCAAAAATGAGTAAATGCATGAAAAATAGCAAATGAAGTCAGAAAGGGTTGAAAATTGATGGCCTCCCTTCGAATGCTGCATAATGAACGCACAAAACACATAAATACACTACTATTACAAAGATTCCCTTCGGTTTGTCCGAAGTGGGACTTTCTAGATATATAAGTCCGGAAACTAACTAGAGAAGCCGGTCACATCCTAGAGTGGGATCTTTGGGTGTAAAACTTTATCTTCGCGTGTGTCCCTTTGCATCGTAACCATGGACAATCTTCGTCGTTTAACTTGATGCTCGGGTCAACATTCACTATGAAGGGAGCAATTTCATGAAATTTTTCATAATCTTCTAACATGTCTATCTTGTCCTCCACTCCCATGATTTTTCTTTTCCCTGAAAGAACTATGTGGCACTTTGACTCATCGCATGATGTATTTGCTTCCTTATCTTTTCTTTTTCTTGGCTTGGTAGACAGGACCTTCACATAGAAAACGTCTGCCACATCATTGGCTAGGATGAATGGTTCGTCTAAGTAGCCAAGATTGTTGAGATCCACTGTTGTCATTCTGTACTGCGGGTCTTCCTTTACCCCGCCTCCTGTCAGATTGACCCATTTGCACCTAAACAAAGGGACCTTCAAATCAAGTCCATAGTCAAGTTCCCGTATCTCCTCTATGTAACCATAGTATGTGTCCTTTGGCCCATTGTTGTTTGCTGCATCAAAGCGGACACCACTGTTTTTGTTGGCACTCTTTTTATCTTGGGCGATCATGTAAAATGTGTTCCCATTTATCTCGTACCCTTTGAAAGTCAATATAGTCGAAGATGGTAACTTTGACAGATAGTGCATGTCATCTTCAAGAGTGTCGTCATGCATGAGATGTGTCTGCACCCAACCGGCAAAAGTCACCATTTGTTCATGTGTAATCTAGTCGCCAGACTTCTCCGGATGTTTGGAGCGTAGAATATTCTTGTGTTGCTCGATATATGGAGCCACCAATGCGGAACTTTGTAGAACTATGTAGTGTGCTTGCGCCAAAGAATGCCCGTCCCGGCATATTAGTGAATTCTTTCCTAGCATGCCTTTTCCACCCAGTCTGCCCTCATGCCGCAATTCAGGAACACCTATCGGCTTAATGTCAGGAATAAAGTCAACACAAAACTCAATGACCTCCTCTGTTTCCTGGCCCTTGGAGATGCTTCCTTCTGGCCTAGCATGATTATGAACATATTTCTTTAAGACTCCCATGAACCTCCCAAAGGGGAACATATTGTGTAGAAATACAGGACCCAGAATGGCAATCTCCTCGACTAGGTGAACTAGGACATGCGTCATAATATTGAAGAAGGATGGTGGGAACACCAACTCGAAACTGACAAGACATTGCACCAAATCATTCTCAAACCTTGGTAGGATTTATGGATCGATTACCTTCTGAGAGATTGCATTCAGGAATGCACATAGCTTCACAATGGCTAATCGAACGTTTTCGGATAGAATCCCCCTCAATGCAACCGGAAGCAGTTGCGTCATAATCACGCGGCAGTCATGAGACTTTATGTTTTGGAACTTTTTCTCTGCCATATTTATTATTCCCTTTATATTCGACGAGAAGCCAGATGGGACCTTCATATTGAGCAGGCATTTGAAGAAGATCTCCTTCTCTTCTTTGGTAAGAGTGTAGTTGGCATGACCCTGAAAATGCTTTGGATCCATGTCGTCTTTTTCGTGCATACATTGCTGGTCCTCCCGTGCCTCCGTCATATCTTTTGTTTTCCCATACACGCCCAAGAAGCCTAGCAGGTTCACGCAAAGATTCTTCGTCACGTGCATCACATCGATTGCAGAGCGGACCTCGAGATCTTTCCACTACAGTAGGTCCCAAAATATAGATTTCTTCTTCCACATGGGTGCGGTTTGTCTACGTCATTCGGAATAGATTGTGCACCAGGACCCTTGCCAAAGATTACTTTTAAATCCTTGACCATATCAAGTATTTCATCACCCGTATAGTGGCGAGGCTACTACCGGTGATCTGCCTCACCTTTGAAATGCTTGCCTTTCTTTCTTACGGGATGCCTGCTCTGAAGAAATCGATGATGCCCCAGAAACACATTATTCTTACATTTCACCAAATATATAATGTCGGTATCTGTTGGAAATATGCCCTAGAGGCAATAAATAAAGTGTTTATTATTGTATTTCCTTGTTCATGATAATCATTTATTATCCATGCTATAATTGTATTAATTGGAAACATGGATACATGTGTGGATACATAGACAAACACAATGTCCCTAGTATGCCTCTAGTGAACTAGCTCGTTGATCGAAAGATGGTTAAGGTTTCCTAGCCATGGACATGGGATGTCATTTGATAACGGGATCACATCATTAGGAGAATTATGTGATGGACAAGACCCAAACTACAAACGTAGCTTATGATCGTGTCAGTTTATTGCTACTGTTTTTCTGCATGTCAAGTATATGTTCCTGTGACCATGAGATCATGCAACTCACAGATATCGAGGAGTGCCTTGTGTGTATCAAACGTTGCAACGTAACTGGGTGACTATAACGGTGCTCTACAGGTGTCTCCGAGGGTGTCTGTTGAGTTGGCATGGATCAATACTGGGATTTGTTACTCCGTATGACGGAGAGGTATCTTAGGGCCCATTCGGTAATACAACATCACAATAAGCCTTGCAAGCAATGTGACTAAGTGTTAGTTATGGGATCTTGTATTACGGAACGAGTAAAGAGACTTGCCAGTAACGAGGTCGAACTAGGTATGGAGATACCGACGATCGAATCTCGGGCAAGTAACATACCGAAGAACAAAGGGAACATCATACGGGATTAACTGAATCCTTGACATAGAGGTTCGACCGATAAATTCTTCATAGAATATGTAGGAACTAATGTGGACATCCAGGTCTCGCCATTGGTTATTAACCGTAGAGGTGTCTCGGTCATGTCTACATAGTTCTCGAACCCGCAGGGTCTGCACACTTAAGGTTTAGTGAAGTTTCGGTAGTATAGAGTTATGTATGGTGGTGACCGAAGTTTTTCCGGAGTCCCGGATGAGATCCCGGACGTCACGAGGAGCTCCGGAATGGTCCGGAGGTAAAGATTCATATATAGGAAGTCCTGTTTTGGTCGCCGGAAAAGTTTTGGGCTCATCGGTAGTGTACCGGGAGTGCCGGTAGTGTACCAGGAGGCCACCGGGAGGGGTATTTCGATCCAAGAGGCTACATGGGCTGTAGGAGGGTGTAAACCAGCCCTTAGTGGGAAGGTGGAACATGCACAAGAGGCCCATGTGGCTGGAGGAAAAAAGGCCTAAGAGAAAAAGTGGAAAAAAAAGACAAAATAGGGTGAATCCTAGTCCTACTAGGTTTGGAGGTGGACTCCACCTCTCCCTCTCTCCTTCGGCCGAAGCAAGGAGGCCTTGTCCCTTGTGCCAAGGCCTCTCCTCCTTTCCTCTTATATATACCTAAGGTTTTAGGGTTTTTGCACTAGATTTTCAGCCACGTGCTACCCGTTCCTCCAGTGCATAGTTTCTCCTCTAGATCGGTTTTCTGCGGTGCTTAGGTGAAGCCCTGCCGGAATTACTCCACCACCATCGCCAGAGCACCGTCAGGCTGCCGGAGAACTCTCCTTCCTCTCCACTCCTTCTTGCTGGATCAATACGGTGGAGATCATCATCAAGCTGTACGTGTGCTGAATGCGGAGGTGCCGTCCGTTCAGTGCTAGATCGGAAGGATCGTGATCAAGTTCGTGGGACGGATCATGATCAACTTCGTGGGACGGATCGTGATCGGATCGCGGGACGGATTGTGATTGGATCGCGGGACGGATCATGATTGGATCGCGGGATGCACGGCGATTTGGATCACGAAAACGTTTGACTACACCAACTGCGTTTCTTAACGCTTCCCGCTTAGCGATCTACAAGGGTATGTAGATCCTCTCTCCCTCTCGTAGATGCTCATCACCATGGATAGATCTGTGTGTGCGTAGGAAAAAATTTGTTTCCCATGCAACGTTCCCCAACAGTGGCATCATGAGCTAGGTGTATGTGTAGATGAGATCTCGAGTAGAACACAAAAGGTTTGTGGGCGTTGATGCTTAGATTGCTTCCTCCCTTGGTCGGATTTTGGTTCAGTGGTATTGTGAGATCAAGCGGCCCGGACCAACATTACTCGTACGCTTACGAGAGACCGGTTCGCTCAACGCAACTTGTTGCCTAGATGGCTTGCGGGTGGCAGTTTCTCTCACTTTAGTTGGATTGGATTCGACAAAGGCAGTCCTTGAGAAGGTTGAAAGGCAAATTATTTATCACCGTTGTGGTTTATGCGTAGGTGAGAATCGTTCTTGCTAGAAACCCGTAGCAGCCACGTAAAACATGCAACAACAATTAGAGGACGTCTAACTTGTTTTTGCAGGGTATGTTGTGATGTGACATGGCCAATTACATGATGTGATATATGTGATGTATGAGATGATCATGTGATGTATAGAATTTCACGACTTGCATGTGGATGAGTACGGCAACCGGCAGGAGCCAGAGGGTTGTCTTTAATTATTGTATGACCTGCGTGTCAATCATTAAGGGCTATGTAATGCTTTACTTTATCGCTAAACGGTATTAATAGTAGTAGAAGCATGCAGGGCGTGACAACCTCGATGGCGACACGCTAATGGAGATCAAGATGATGGAGATCATGGTGTCGTGCCAGTGACGATAGAGATCATGTCGGTGCTTTCAAGATGGAGATCTAAATGATAAGTTCATGGCAAAATCATGTCACTTATGAATTGCATGTGATGTTAATCCTTTTATGCACCTTGTTTTGCTTAGTACGACGGTAGCATTATAAGGTGATCCCTCACTTAAATTTCAAGATAAAATTGTGTTCTCCCCGAGTGTGCACCGTTGCAGAAGTTCATCATGTTGAGACACCACATGATTATCGGGTGTGATAGAGTCTACGTTCACATACAACAGGTGCAAGCCAGTGTTGCACGCGCAGAACACTCGGGTTAAAATTTGCGAGCCTAGCATGTACATACATGGCCTCGGAACACAAGAGACTGAAAGGTCGAACATGAGTCATATAGTAGATATGATCAACATAATAACGTTCACCATTGAAGCCACCTCAACTCACGTGATGATCGGACTTGAGTTGGTGGATTTGGATCATGTGACACTCATATGACCTGAGGGATGTCAATTTGAGTGGGAGCTTTAGTAATTTGATTAACTAAACTCATTATCTTGAACAATAGTCTAAGTAAGCTTTGCATATTTATGTTGTAGATCAATGGCTCACGCAGTAGCACCCCTGAATTTTAATGCGTTCCTAGAGAAAGCTAAACTAAAAGATGATGTAAGTAACTTTGTTGACTGGGCCCATAATCTGAGGATTATCCTCACGGCTTCCCAGATATCATATGTCCTAGATGCACCGCTTGGTGACCAACCAGAAGACATGACCTCCGAAGACGTTAAGAACGCTTGGGAGGCACGTACTGGAGATTACTCAATAGTTCAGTGCGCAATATTGTATGGCTTAGAACCGGGACTTCAAAGACGTTTTGAACGTCATGGAGCATATGAGATGTTCCAGGAGTTGAAGTTTATCTTTCAGAAGAACGCCCGGATCGAGAGGTATGAAACCTCCGATAAGTTCTATGCTTGCAAGATGGAGGAGAATGGGTCTATAAGGGAACATATACTCAGAATGTCTGGGTATTTAACTCGTCTAGCGGAGTTGGGAATTGCCCTTCCGCCAAAGGCGATCACTGACAGAGTTCTTCAATCACTGCCACCTAGTTACAAGAGATTTGTGATGAACTATAACATGCACGGGATGAACAAGTCAGTCGTCGAGCTGTTTGCGATGCTAAAAGTCGCTGAGTCTGAAATCCAGAAAGAACATCAAGTGTTGATGGTCAATAAAACCACTAGTTTCAAGAAAAATGGCAGAGTCAAGGGAAAGGGAAAGAAGGGTAAAACCAAGAAGGTTGGCAAAGCAGTTGCTACTCCTGTAAAGAAGCCCAAGCATGGACCCAAGCCAGAAACTGAGTGCTTTCATTGCAAGGGAACTGGTCACTGGAAGCAGAACTGCCCCAAGTACCTGGCTGACAAGAAGGCGGCCAACGACAAACAAGTTATATATGATATACATGTTATTGATGTGTACCTTACTAGCTCTCGTAGTAGTGCCTGGGTATTTGATACCGGTTCGGTTGCTCACATTTGCAACTCAAAGCAGGAACTACGGAATAAACGAAGGCTGGCAAAGGACGAAGTGACGATGCGCGTGGGAAATGGTTCCAAGGTTGATGTGATCGCCGTCGGCACGCTCTCTCTTCGATTACCATCGAGATTAGTGATGAACCTGAATAATTGTTATTTAGTGCCTGCGTTAAGCATGAATATTATATCTGGATCTTGTTTATTGCGAGACGGTTACTCATTTAAATCAGAGAATAAAGGTTGTTCTATTTATATGAGTAATATCTTTTATGGCCATGCACCCAATGTTAGGGGTTTATTCATATTGAATCTTGATAGTGATGACACACACGTTTATAACATTGATGCCAAAAGATGTAGAGCTGATAATGATAGTACTACTTTCTTGTGGCACTACCGTTTAGGTCATATTGGTGTAAAAGGCATGAGGAAGCTCCATGTTGATGGACGTTTGGAGTCACTTGATTTTCAATCACTTGACACATGTGAACCATGCCTCATGGGCAAGATGACTAAAACGCCGTTCTCTGGAACAATGGAACGGGCGAGTAACTTATTGTAAATCATACACACTGATGTGTGCGGTCCAATCAATGTTACAGCACGTGGTGGATATCGTTATTTTCTCACCTTCACTGATGACTTAAGTAGATATGGGTATATTTACTTAATGAAACACAAGTCTGAAACGTTTGAAAAGTTCAAGCAATTTCAGAGTGAAGTTGAGAATCATCAGAACAAGAAGATCAAGTTCCTGCGATCTGATCGAGGAGGTGAATATCTGAGTTATGAGTTTGGCAGTCACTTAAGACAGTGTGGAATTGTTTCATAGTTGACACCGCCCGGAACATCACAGGTAATGGTGTGTCCGAACGTCGTAATCGAACCTTATTAGATGTGGTGCGTTCTAGATGTCTCTTGCTGATTTGCCACTATCGTTTTGGGGTTATGCATTAGAGACAGCTGCATTCACTTTAAATAGGGCACCATCAAAATCCATTGAGACGATGCCATATGAACTGTGGTTTGGCAAGAAGCCAAAGTTGTCGTTTCTTAAAGTTTGGGGATGTGATGATTATGTCAAAAAGTTTCAGCCTGAAAAGCTGGACCCCAAAGCGGAGAAATGCGTCTTCATAGGATACCCAAAAGATAGAGTCAGGTATACCTTCTATCTCAGATCCGAAGGCAAAGTGTTTGTCACTAAGAACAGAACATTTCTTGAGAAAGAGTTTCTCTCGAAAGAATTGAGTGGGAGGAAAATAGAGCTTGATGATGTTATTGAACCTTTACTTCAACCAGAAAGTAGCGCAGCGCAGAAAGATGTTTCTGTGGAACCTACGACGGTAGAAGAGGAAGTTAATGATGATGATCATGAAGCTTCAGATCAAGCTGCTATTGAACCTCGTAGGTCGACAAGGCCGCGTACTACCCCTGAGTGGTACGACAACCCTCTTTTGGAGGTTATGTTGTTGGACAACAATGAACCTATGAGCTATGGAGGAGCAGTGATGGGCCTGGATTCCGAGAAATGGTTAGAGGCCATGAAATCCGAGATGGGATCCATGTATGAAAACAAATTATGGACTTTGGAAGTATTACCTGAAGGGCAAAAGGCCATTCAGAACAAATGGATCTTTAAGAAGAAGACAGACGCGGACGGTAATGTCACCATCTATAAAGCTCGACTTGTGGCAAAGGGTTTTTCACAAGTTCAAGGAGTTGACTACGATGAGACTTTCTCACCCGTAGCGATGCTTGAGTCTGTCAGAATCATGTTAGCAATAGCTGCTTATTTCAACTATGAAATTTGGCAGATGGATGTCAAAACAGCATTCCTCAATGGTTTCCTTGAGGAAGAGTTGTATATGATGCAACCCGAAGGTTTTGTCGATCCAGAGAATGCTGACAAAGTTTGCAAACTCCAGCAATCCATTTATGGACTGGTGCAAGCATCTCGGAGTTGGACTAAGCGCTTTGATGAGGTGATCAAAGCGTTTGAGTTTATACAAGTTTACGGAGAAGCTTGTTTTTACAAGAAAGTGAGTGGGAGCTCTATAGCGTTTCTAGTATTATATGTGGATGACATATTGCTGATTGGAAACAATATAGAAATGCTGGAAAGCGTGAAGGAATATTTGAACAAGAGTTTTTCAATGAAGGACCTAGGAGAAGCTGCTTTCATATTAGGCATTAAGATCTATAGAGATAGATCGAGACGCTTAATAGCACTTTCACAGAGCACATACCTTGATAAAGTTGTTAAGAAGTTCAAAATGGAACAGTCCAAGAAGGGATTCTTGCCTGTGTTACAAGGTGTGAAGTTGAGTAAGACTCAATGCCCAATAACTGCAGAAGATAGAGAAAAGATGATTGTCATCCCCTATGCTTCAGCCATAGGCTCTATCATGTATGCAATGCTATGCACAAGACCCAATGTCAGCCTTGCCATAAGTATGGCCGGAAGGTTTCAAAGTGATCCTGGAATGGAGCACTAGCAAGCGGTCAAGAATATCCTTAAGTGCCTGAAAAGGACTAAGGAAATGTTTCTCGTTTATGGAGGTGATGAAGAGCTCGTCGTAAAGGGTTACGTCGATGCAAGCTTTGACACTGATCCGGACGACTCTAAGTCGCAAACTGGATACGTATTTATTCTTAACGGGGGAGCGGTAAGCTGGTGCAGTTCCAAGCAAAGCGTGGTAGCTGATTCTACGTGCGAAGCGGAATACATCGTAGCCTCGGAGGCGGTGAAACAAGGTGTCTGGATGAAGTAGTTCATGACAGATCTTGGAGTAGTGCCTAGTGCACTGAATCCAATGAACCTGTTCTGTGACAACACTGGTGCCATTGCTCTGGCCAAGGAACCAAGGTTTCACAAGAGGACCAGACACATAAAGCGACGCTTCAACTCCATCCGCGATTACATCGTGGAGAAAGACATAAATATTTGCAAAGTGCACACGGATCTGAATGTTGCAGACCCATTGACTAAACCTCTTCCAAGGGCTAAACATGATCAACACCAGAACTGCATGGGTGTTCGATTCATTATAATGTAAATCACATAGTGATGTGAACTAGATTATTGACTCTAGTGCAAGTGGGAGACTGGTGGAAATATGCCCTAGAGGAAATAAATAAAGTGTTTATTATTGTATTTCATTATTCATGATAATCGTTTATTATCCATGCTATAATTGTATTAATTGGAAACATGGATACATGTGTGGATACATAGACAAACACAATGTCCCTAGTATGCCTCTAGTGAACTAGCTCGTTGATCGAAAGATGGTTAAGGTTTCCTAGCGATGGACATGGGATGTCATTTGATAACGAGATCACATCATTAGGAGAATGATGTGATGGACAAGACCCAAACTACAAACGTAGCTTATGATCGTGTCCGTTTATTGCTACTGTTTTTCTACATGTCAAGTATATGTTCCTATGACCTTGAGATCATGCAACTCACAGATATCGGAGGAGTGCCTTGTGTGTATCAAACGTCGCAACGTAACTGGGTGACTATAAAGGTGATCTACAAGTGTCTCCGAGGGTGTCTGTTGAGTTGGCATGGATCAATACTGGGATTTGTTACTCCGTATGACGGAGAGGTATCTCAGGGCCCACTTGGTAATACAACATCACAATAAGCCTTGCAAGCAATGTGACTAAGTGTTAGTTATGGGATCTTGTATTACGGAACGAGTAAATAGACTTGCCAGTAATGAGGTTGAACTAGGTATGGAGATACCGACGATCAAATCTCGGGCAAGTAACATACCGAAGAACAAAGGGAACATCATACGGGATTAACTGGATCCTTGACATAGAGGTTCGACCGATAAATTCTTCATAGAATATGTAGGAACTAATGTGGACATCCAGGTCCCGCCATTGGTTATTGACCATAGAGGTGTCTCGGTCATGTCTACATAGTTCTCGAACCCGCAAGGTCTGCACACTTAAGGTTTGGTGACGTTTTAGTAGTATAGAGTTATGTATGGTGGTGACCGAAGTTTGTTCGGAGTCCCGGATGAGATCCCGGACGTCACGAGGAGCTCCGGAATGGTCCGAAGGTAAAGATTCATATATAGGAAGTCCTGTTTTGGTCGCCGGAAAAGTTTCGGGTTCATCGGTAGTGTACAGGGTGTGCCAGTAGTGTACCGGGAGGCCACCGGGAGGGGTATTTCGATCCAAGAGGCTACATGGGCTGTAGGAGGGTGTAAACTAGCCCTTAGTGGGCTGGTGGAACATCCACAAGAGGCCCATGCGGCTGGAGGAAAAAAGGCCTAATAGAAAAAGTGGAAAAAGGCAACATAGGGTGAATCCTAGTCCTACTAGGATTGGAGGTGGACTCCACCTCTCCCTCTCTCCTTCGAACGATGCATGGAGGCCTTGGCCCTTGTTCCAAGGCCTCTCCTCCTTTCCTATTATATATACCTGAGATTTAAGGGGTTTTGCACTAGATTTTCAGCCACGTGCTACCCGTTCCTCCAATGCATAGTTTCTCCTCTAGATTGGTTTTCTGCAGTGCTTAGGCGAAGCCCTACCGGAATTACTCCACCACCATCGCCGGAGCACCGTCAGGCTGCTAGAGAAATCTCCTTCCTCTCCACTCCTTCTTGCTGGATCAAGACGGTGGAGATCGTCTTCAAGCTGTACGTGTGCTGAACGCGGAGGTGTCGTTCGTTCGGTGCTAGATCGAAAGGATCGTGACCAAGTTCGTGGGACGGATTGTGATCAAGTTCGTGGGATGGATCGTGATCGGATCGCGGGACAGACCGTGATTGGATTGCGGGACGGATCGTGATTGGTTCGCGGGACGCACGGTGATTTGGATCACAAAGACGTTCGACTACACCAACCGCGTTTCTTAACGCTTCCCACTTTGCGATCTACAAGGGTATGTAGATCCACTCTCCCTCTCGTAGATGCTCATCACCATGGATAGATCTGCATGTGCGTACGAAATTTTATTTCCCATGCAACGTTCCCCAACAGTATCATCTAAACAGTACGTGCATGCGTGGTATCCCTTGTTTTTCTGTCATGAAAGGTTACTGAGAGCAGGCAAATCATTGATGGTTACAAACAGCAACGCATGTAGGTCAAATTCCTCCTGATCTTTCGCATCCCATGCACGTACACCTTTTGCATTCCACAGCTATAAAAGTTCTTCAACCAATGGCCTTAGGTACACATCAATGTCGTTGTCAGGTTGCTTGGGGCCTTGTATGAGCATTGGCATCATAATGAACTTCCGCTTCATGCACAACCAAGGAGCAAGGTTATAGATACATAGAGTCACAAGCCACGTGCTATGATTGTTATTCTGCTCCCCAAAAGGATTAATGTCATCTGCACTTAAATCAAACCATATGTTCCTTGCATCCTTTGCAAAGTCCTTCCACTTTCTCTCGATTTTTCTCCACTACCACCCGTCAGCGGGCACTCTCAACTTCCTGTCTTCCTTACGGTCTTCGTTGTGCCATCGCATCAACTTGGCATGCTCTTTGTTTTGGAACAAACGTTTCAATCGTGGTATTATAGGAGCATACCACATCACCTTGGCAGGAATCTTCTTCCTGGGGCGCTCACCCTCAACATCACCAGGGTCATCGTGGCCGATCTTATAGCGCAATGCATGACATACCGGGCATGCATTCAAATCCTCGTACTCACCGCGGTAGAGGATGCAGTCATTAGGGCATGCATGTATCTTCTTGACCTCTAATCCTAGAGGGCAGACAGCCTTCTTTGCTTCGTACATACTCTCTGGCAATTCGTTGTCCTTTGGTAGCTTCTTCTTTAACACTATCAGCAACTTTTGAAATGCCTTGTCAGATACATCATTCTCTGCCTTCCATTGCAGCAATTCCAGTGTGGTACCCATCTTTTTATTGTCATCTTCGCAATTTGGGTACAACCCTTTTTTGTGATACTCTAACACGCGCTGAAACTTCAGCTTCTCCTTTTTACTTGCGCAGTTTCTCTTTGCATCGGCAATGGCCCAACCAAGATCATCATCGGGCTCATCTGATGCCTCTTTTTCAGCTCCTTCCCGCATTGTTGGCTCAGCTTCTTCCCCCATTGTTGTACCATCGTATTCATGGAAACCATGGCCAGGATAGCTGTCGTCGTCCTCTTGTTCTTCTTCATTCTCTTCCATTACGACCCCTCTTTCTCCGTGCTTGGTCCAACATTTATAGCCGGACATGAAAGCGGACTCAAACAAGTGGACGTGAATGGTTATTGAGTTAGAGTAATTTCGATCATTCTTACAGCCAGCACATGGACAATACATAAAACCATTCGGCCGCTTGTTTGCCTCAGCCGCAACCAGAAAAGTAGGCACGCCATTAATGAACTAGGGAGAGCATCGGTCCTCATACATCCATTGCCGGCTCATCTTCATTACACAACACCGAATAGACCAAATTAATACAAGTTCGTACATAAAGTTCATACACACTTGTTCTCATAAAACAACATACAAACTCTCTAGCTAAAGCATTTAAATGCAACAACAAATGCGATCAACATCGCAACTAAGGTAACAATTGACCCAATAGCATAGTGATACCAAGCCTCACTATCAATGTCATATCTTTTAAATTTTCTAATCTTAAAGAGCATTGCACCCGTCTTGATCTTGTGATCATCGACGACATCGGCAACATACAACTCCAGTTTCATCTTCTCTTCATCAACTCTTTTCAATTTTTCTTTCAAATACTCGTTTTCTTTTTCAACTAAATTTAACTTCCTAACAAGAATATCTATGTTGGTTGGAATCTCCGGTTCACATACCTCCTAGATAAAAAATATCTATGTCAACTTGATTGTCATAATTGTCATAAACACGAAATGCAACAAAGGGTTATAAAAGACAGTATATATATACCACATCCGCGTCACAAACCGGACGAGGGCCGACGGGGACGGATTTCAAAACCATGCCACTATGTATAACAAACAACCATATAGGTAAGAAAACTATACAAGTAAGTAACTAAATCTTACAAACATGGTTTTTTTTATAAAAAGGATAAGAACAAGAGGCTCACCAAGGTGGTGCCGGCGACGGGACGGTGCGGGCAATCGACGATGGTTAGGACGGGGACGGGAAGGCACTAAGTAAACCACAGCTACAAATGCAAAGTAAGAATTTAATTTGAGCTCAAATTGCATAAATCAAATAAACTACCACATACAAACTAAAACCCACAAATTACTATACTTATAGAGCATTGCAAGAGCTAATCTAGCAATGAGAGATGAAAGGACAAAGTTGCTAACCTTTGTGAACACTTGGATGGATGGGATGCTTCCAAATCTTGACAAATTTTGGCAAAAATGGAGGATGAGCTCGAGGAAGAGAGGAAGAACAGAGAGGAGAGGAAAGGGGAAGAACAGAGGACTCTGCTCGGGCTGGCGTCGAAGGGTTTCAATATAGGGGAACCTTTAGTCCCGGTTGGTGGCTCCAACCGTGACTAAAGGTTAGCCTATAGTCACGGTTGGAGCCACCAACTGGTACTAAAGGTTCCCGTGCGGCCCTAGGCTGATGCCAGACTGCCACCACACCTTTAGTGTCGGTTCATCGCACGAACCGGGACTAAAGGTCCGTAACGAACTGGCACTAATGATCCCCGTCATGAACCGGCACTAATGATCACATTAGTGCCGGTTCAAAAGCCAACTGCGACTAATGAGGCGGACAAAAGGTCTGTTTTCTACTAGTGTTTCCTTAAATAACTCTCATATCTCATGGTGTATTGGTGCGCTCTCTCTCATACTGATATGGTGGTGTATATATGTTGGTGGGCATTCTCTCACAGTAATAGTTCGACCGCCGATGATGGATGTCCCCCCTCTTCTCTTCTTGCACATTATACCGACGAGTATATCGCAAAGAAGAGAAAAAAGAGTAGGCGCCCCCACGACAACAGTCGGAATTCCTCCATCAAGAACACACATGAATGTCACATAAGGAGCAACGACAAACCGAATGTCACACATGCATTATACCGATAAAATATCACTAATACATTTATAATGAACTCGAATATAATATCACTAATACATCATCTCGAATAATCCAGCTATTAATGCATCATCAGATATTAACTAATACATCTTGAATATTATCATATATGATCACTACTATTTCCTTTGATCGATTTTAAATATTTAAAATCGATCGAAGGAAACTACCAGGAAACTGATCAACACACAGATCACTATTAGTCAATATGCAATGGGTTGACTTTGGGTCTGTCGAGTCTTTCCTTCGTAAACTCTCATCTCACATATATGGTGGGCACTCCCTCTGATATTGCGACCGTCGGTGATGGTGGCTCCTCCATTCGTCCCCGAGTGCATTACACCAGAATGTCTAGCACACGGGAACGAAGGAGAAGCGACCCCCACGACAATAGTAGGGATTCTTCCTCTCTCATATATATATATATATATGGTGGACACTCTCCCTCACTAAAAGACACACAAGGAGACAAAACAGACATGAAGTCAACCCATTCCATATATCCAGCAATGACATAGAAAAAATTCCCTATGTTTTGCCGGAAGGACTGGCAAATCACAAGCACTCGATATGAACTAATACATCATCCCGAACAATCCAGTTAATGCATCATCAAATATTAACTAATACATCTCGAATATAATCATATAAGATCACTAATACAGATCGAATATCATAGAATCCAAAGTGGAGGACGGTGAACTAGGTTCACTAGCGGTCTTTGAGTCACCGACGGTGGACACCCAAAGATAAGGAACCATCACGGGATCATAACTCGGGTGAGATCCCTAAAGAATATGCCAGGTATTGTTGAACCGGGCGTCCAACACTGCCATGTAGCGACGGACGTGCTCGTCCTCCTCCCTGACACGGCGACGTACCACCTCCGTGGGGGACCGCTCCCTCCGCACCGAAAGTGGCCCGCGTGACCGCCACTACAGAAGCTATGGGTCGGTGACGAGACCTGGATTCCTCACCACCCTCTGAGCCGGGAAGGTAGCACCTCCCAGTGCCAGCCCGACAGAGCCCAGTCCCGGACATGGCGCATATCAAGCAAGCTCTCGCGGACCACTCGACGACGAGGATGTGGGCCGGGCATCGTCGACGTCGAGACAAATTCCTATGAGAACGTTTTCTAATCGTTTTGTAACATCCCAAATTTTGGAAAGTTATAATAAATATTAGAATGATTGTTTGTTTGATTGAGTGATTGAATTTGAGTGAAAAATTAAACTTTCAAAAAAAACTTTTGAATGAGAGGGAATGACATGACTTTCCCATATGCTTTTGGAATTCAAATTCCTACATTTCAAATCGGTGAGAGAAGATAACATGACTTCTTCATAAACAAGGAATTTGAAAAGTCGATTTGAAAATCTCTGAATTATTCTTTTTGGAATTCATTTCATATTTGGTTCCATTTTAAATTTTGAAAGAATTCAAATACCCTTGACAAGATTTTGAGAGGAGTAACATGACACTCCACACCATGGTTATTTTTTTAAGTATTTGAACCATAAAACCCAGGGGGTTATTTGAAAATCATTTGCAAAAGGACTTAAAAGCCATTTAGGCTTTTTCTGAAAATAATTTTTAACTATTTATTTTGGCCGTGGAAAAATGTTCATCTTATTGCATTTATTTCTCTGATCATTTTGGTATATAAAACTTTATTTTTTGGAAAAGTTTTGATTGCCCAAAATATAGTTTCCTTCTCTGTTATTTTATAAAAGGAAAATATTTTTATTAGGAAAGTCCACCACGGCCCACTTACCAAACCAAGACCGAATCAGATCCGAATCCCTCCCGAATCGGCCGCCCGATGCCTTTCCTTTTCTCTCCCTCTCTCTGACGCATGGGACCCACTACCCCACCGAATCGCCTCGTCGGTCACCTTCCTTCTTTCTCCCCCCCCTCCTTCCTTACCTCGCCGGCGAGATCCAACCGCGTCAGATCTCCCTCCCTTTCCTTTCCTCGAGCCCCTAGAGGCCCTATATAAAGTCCCCTGCCCCTCCACACCCCATTCCCCTCGAAACCCCACCTCCCCTCACCAGAGCGCCGCCCCGCACCTCGTCGGAGCTCGGCTCCCCACCGAAGCTCCCTGAGGTCGTGGCCGTCGCCCCCTTCACCCCCACACCCCACCGTCGCCACCCACGAACACCGGAGGACCGCCGCCGCCGTTTGGACCATTCGGACACCACCCTCGACCACCGTGACGCCGTCCCCGACCACCTCCGACGCTCCGCCGTCGTCGACCATCGCCGGAGACACCCCGACCCTGTGTGTAAGCCACCGCCCCTCCCTAGACCGTCAGATCTAGATCCAACGCGTAGAAATAGATCACTTAAAACCCTGAATTGGTATCCGTTAATGCTCGGCCACCCGCTCGCTAGCTCCCGCATGCACACGGCTTCGGCCAATCACATCCTGACACGTAGGCCATTGTCCGTTAGGATAGTTTTTTCTTTTCTGTTTTTGTTTTAGAAAAACAGAATAGTTTTGTTTTTTATTTTTGTTATATCTTTTAGGATATTTAGAGTTTTTGATTGATTCTTTTTGCATCATGTCAAAAAATTTATGTAGTTTCTGTAGATATAAAGTTTGACCATATTTCAATAATTTAAATTTGCATTCAAACAGATTTGATTCAAATCTTATTTCTGAGTATCTTGAGTTTAAAAATAGATTTTGAGTTGATTATTTTTTCTACTTGTCACTAGTGACTTTATTTAATAGTAGGTATACTTTGAGAAATTTATAGAATATTTTAAATTAGCGTTGTTAACAAAACAGATTCTGTTTTAGTTCTTTTTAGGTTTATTTCTATTTCTTTTGTTTCAAATTGTTTTAATTTATTTTCTTTTATATTAGTTGGAAAGTTTTACTTTGTTTTATGTTAGTTAGTAGAAGTACTTCAACCAAATTTATTTTTATGTTATTTATTATATTTTGATAGCATGAAATCAATCCTAGTTTCATAGTAACTTGCAAATTGATTTCATTGCTAGTTTGACTTCTTATTTAAAAATATTTTTATAAATTGTTTTATAAGTTTTACTTTCTGTTAACTTAGTTGTTTTATAATTTGTTTTTCTCTTATTTTATTATTTCATTTTTGTTTTCTTGTTGTTAAGTTTGTTAGGAAAAAACTTATGTTGTTTAGAGTATTGTTCTCATAGTTCTTAGTTGATTTTCAAAAGTAACTCTTTTGATAGTAAAATATTTGCTAGAATACTTTTGTTAGGTTTTACTTTGTTGTTATCTTACTATTTGAAAATAGGATTTATTTGTAGAGAAAACCAACCTTAGTTGTGTTGATGAAGTTTTGTTATTTGAACTTTTGTCTTAAGTATTTCCTTCATCACAACCCTTTTTGTGTTTTGGTTTTGTGTTAGTATTGATTGTTAGTATTGATTGCTAGTATGATTGCTTATATGAGTGCAATGTTTGATTATTATAGATTTTTATCGGAGAGTGACGAATAGTCTATCAAGTTATTTCTGAGAGCGATATTATTCTTCATCAACAGTACAGGCAAGTTCACTTTGACCATCTATTTAATACCTATGTTTTATTGCATGTAGTGACATCATTCAACAAATCCCTCCAGTACTGTTATTGAAAATTCTTGTAGTTGAGTAGAATGCATGAGGTAGGAACCCACCACTTGTTACTAAAGCCCCGGGAACTCTAGTTATTTTGATGCTATGCTAAAGTAGACGGGGTCTGGTATGAGTGTTCGTGAGTGGTGTGAGAAGGAGGACTCCATGTCAAGACGACAACTTCATGAAGGCATCTTCAAGTCCTGCATCTTCAAGACCTCAAGACTTCGAGACTCGAGAAACAAGTTTTCAATACACACTACTGGGTGAAGGATGGAATTGATAGGCATCCCTGGAGTAAGCAATGGATGGCCGGGATGCATGGAGAAGCGCCATGACATCTTGCGGAAAGCTTCACCCAAACTCAAAGAGACGGATGAATACTTCATGCCCGGAAGCTTACCTGTGTAGCCACAAGTCATTATGGGCTCTGGCTTGGTTGATCTTTGTTGTGACTCTGGCTGGGCAGTGCTACGAGATGTAGTCAATGTTAGGATTGGATGGGCACTGACAGTAGCCAGGGAAACACTCTGAAAGACCATGTTTCGTTTGTCCTGTTCTCAAACACCCGGCAGTGCAAGGACTTACAAGGAGGGAATGAATCTTTTGGGTAAAGTACAAAACACCCTGCAGAGTTAAACCTAATCGATTAGCCGTGTCCACAGTTACGGACAATTTGAGCCTCTGGACTTGGATCTATCTCTTAACTCTCAGCACCGGACTGATAATTAATTGTGGGAAACTATTGATACTTGTGGGCATTAAGACATCGATTGGCGAAACCATGTCATGTTAGGTAACTCTATAGTGAAAACTCCTGATATTCCTTTGTTGTAGGAAAAGAAAATAAAATCAGCTTTTGTGCAAAAACTCAGACACGGAGCCACAAAGCCTTACTGCATATAGAATAGTTTTATCTTCTGTTCTACTATGGTGATCTTGCCGGTACATTCAATGTACTGACCTACACGGCTACAACGTCTTATGTTGCAGATACTTTTCTACGACGAGTAAGAGTACGATTCAGGGTTACGGTCTACACTCAACCTGCCGTTGGTGTTATTGGGACTCCACTCCCGTTGACTGTTTCCGCTGAGATTCTGAGGTATATATCAGCTTTACGTTAATTACATGTGATTGCACTTTGATATATACATTGATGTACTGTGTGTGCCAGCATACTGATCCAGGAATGGCACAGAACACACAGAGGCTTGACTCGTTTTGAGTCGGGTCGCTACACGTTTAATCACTAATTTTTCAGAAAACCAAAAGATTTTCTGTAATCTAACATACACATACTAATTTTTCCTAAGACTCCTAATAATTAAATAAAACAAAAAACAACTAAAACATAAACATTGTGTGTGCATTTTTCCAAATATATATTGTCCGTGTCATCTAAATAGTGTGTGCATGCGTGGTATCCCTTGTTTGTTTGTCCTGAAAGGTTACTGAGAGCAGGCCAATCATTGATGGTTACAAACAGCAATGCATGGAGGTCAAATTCCTCCCCTTCGTTCTCATCCCACACACGTACACCTCTTCCATTCCATAGCTATAAAAGTTCATCAACTAATGGCCTTAGGTACACATCAATGTCATTGCCCGGTTGCTTAGGACCTTGGATGAGCACTGGCATCATAATGAACTTCCGCTTCATGCACAACCAAGGAGGAAGGTTATACATACATAGAGTCATTGGCCATGTGCTATGCTTGCTGCTCTGATCCCCAAAAGGATTAACGCCATCTGCACTTAAACCAAACCATACGTTCCTTGGGTCACCTGTAAAGTCGCTCCACTTTCTCTTGATCTTTCTCCACTGCGACCCGTTAGTGGGTGCTCTCAACTTCCCGTCTTTCTTAAGGTCCTCTTTGTGCCATCGCATTGACTTGGCATGCTCTTTGTTTCTGAACAGACGTTTCAACTATGGTATTATACGAGCATACCACATCACTTTGGCAGGAACCCTCTTCCTTGGGCGCTCGTTGTCAACATCACTAGGGTCATCTCGTCTGATCTTATACCACAATGCACCACATACCGAGCATGCGTTCAAATCCTCGTACGCACCGCGTTAAAGGATGCAGTCATTAGGGCATGCATGTATCTTCTGCACTTCCAATCCTAGAGGGCATACAACCTTCTTTGCCGCGTAAGTACTGTCGGGCAATTCGTTATCCTTTGGAAGCTTGTTCTTCAATATTTTCAGTAGCTTCTCAAATCCTTTGTCAGGTACACCATTCTCTGCCTTCCACTGCAGAAATTCCAGTGTGGTACCGTGCCTTGTGTTGCCATCTTCGTAATTAGGGTACAACCCTTTTTGTGATCCTCTAGCATGTGATCGAACTTCAACTTATCCTTTTCACTTTCGCATTGTCTCTTTGCATCAACAATGACCCAGCGAAGATCATCATCGGGCACATCGTCTGGTACCTCTTGATCTTCATCTTCCCTCGTTGCAATATCACCGTATTCAGGAGGCACATAGTTTTCATCATCCTCTTCTTCTTTATTGTCTTCCATCATAACCCCTCTTTCTCCGTGCTTGGTCCAAACATTATAGTGTGGCATAAAACCCTTCTCAAGAAGGTGGAAGTGAAGGGTTTTAGAGTTGGAGAAAGCCTACGTATTCTCACAGATAGTACATGGACAATGAATAAAACCATTCTGCTTGTTTGCCTCAGCCGCTTCGAGAAAATTATGCAGGCCCTTAATATACTCGGATGTGCGTCGGTCACCGTACATCCATTGTCGGTTCATCTGCGTGCGTTATATAACAAAGTGTATTAGAAAGCATTACAACATATCATGAATACAGAAGTGACCAAATTAATAGAAATTCATCATCACATTAAAGCCAAAGTACAATAGTGACCAAAATAAATACAATAATAAAAGTAAGAAAATTACACAAGTATATATCTAAATCATACTAGTAAAAACTTTTTTCTTTTAGAAAGAAGATAAGAAGAAGAGGCTAACCACGGTGGTGCTGGCACCAAGATGAGCGCGGGCGATCAACGGCAGTGAGAACGGGGACGGGACAGGACGAACCGCCAAACCTAGACAAATCTTGAGTAAAATTGAGCTTGGACAAGGAACTTCGAGAGGAGAAAGCTTAAATGTGGCTTGGGCATTTCATCGAACACCTCATATGCATAGGAGGTGAGCTAGAGCACCACAAAGCTCTTCCATCGCCGGCCAAAAAAAACAGAGCAGTGTGGAGTGCTCTGCTCGCCGGCAAGGGGGTATATATAGGAATCTCATTGGTCCCGGTTCGTGGCTAGAACCGGGACAAAGGACCCCCTTTGGTACCGGTTCCAGACACGAACCGGGACCAATGGGTGTGGGCTAGGAGCGAGGCACATTGGACCCGGTTCGTGTCTGGAATCGGGACCAATGGGGTTCCACAAACCGGGACCAATGCCCCACATGGCCCGGCCGGCCCCCTGGTCTCACGAACCGGGACCGTTGCCCCCATTGGTCCTGGTTCGTGACTGAACCGTGACTAATGGGTTGGCCCTGCCTGGACCAAAGCCCTGTTTTCTGGTGGTGTTGTGTCACCAACCGGGACTAAAGGTCCTCCTGCCTGGGCTCCCCGCAAAGGCCATGTGGAGCTCCTTATGTCCCGGTTTGTAAGCGAACCAGGACTAAACATTTAGGACTTTAGTCCTGACCCTTTAGTCCCGGTTCTAGAACCGGGACTAATGGGCCTCTGGAACTGGGACAAATGGGCCGTTTTCTACTAGTGGGGAGACCAGGAGTTACCCTGGTTCGGGCCCTCGCACTGGAGGTAAAACCATACTCCTGCTCGATTGGGTTGATTTGATAGGATGTACAAGGTACTACAATGAACGTACATATATTGAGGTATTTATTGCAAGGCTAATCCCCTAGTATGGCCTCGGCTTATAAAGGGTACCAAGGCCTAGCGTTACATGAATCCTAGTTGGCTAAGGCGGTTGGAGTGTCCTCTTGGATCTCTGGTCTTCTTTCCTTGGTTGTCAAGATGTCGGATTCTTTCCTTTCGGAGGCCCACGAGTTGAGCTACATATGGGGCCGAGTAGTGCTATAAAAAGGCCCTCGTGACGCCTGGCGGGCCGACTTCTGGTTGTCCAAAGTACCCCTGGTATTGGGAAACATAGTAGAAAAAATTCATCATACGAATCAAATCCAAGGAACACTATGAAGATGTATATGATATTAGATTAGACTGTTACCATCTAGAGTGCAGCGGAAGGATTGTTGGTGTAGACTAGTTGGTGCATATTCCCGTAGCTAGGATTAGACTTATCAACTGCGAGAATTTATCCTTCAAATGGAAGATTGGACGGACGACCTCTCTGTTGGTATCCACGCTTATGAAACCAATGATCAAATAGGGCTTCGCCGTCAAGAGCTAAGCTGTGTCGGAGTAGAGGAACGGAGGAGCATCCTCACGGCCTGGAGATGTATTTGCGGTATAGAGAGAGAGAGATGGGAGAGAGAGAGACAGAGAGACAGAGAGAGACGGAGAGAGAGAGAGAGAGGCACAACCACGAGCATGAGGAAGACTTGTGCTTTAAGGGGCTGCCCCTCCCCTCTATTTGTAATTAGGCCAAGGGGTGACGGACTTGGGGAGGGGGGCTACCTCCAATGTTGTACCGCCTCTCTCAACCCTAGCCTCACCAAGGGGAATTTTGCCCCAAGGCAAAGGGCGACGCCCCACTAATGGGCCATGTGGCTTATGTAGGGTTGCCGCACCTGGCCCATGCCAAGTAGGAGTCCCATGGCACCCTCTGAAATTACGGGATGTTACAAAAACCTTCGAAACCTTCGTGTAACTTCGGTTAGCTCTCTAAAGTTACCCGGAACATTTCTGGTTCTTTGAATTATTATTTTCGGGTTTCTCCAAAATCTTTCTGGTTCTCTACCCGAAATATTTTCTTTCTTATGAAACTCTTTCTATGCAAATTACGAAACATTTTCTTTTCTACCGCTTCGCCAGCCTGGCCGTTTTTGCTACTGATGTCGCCTTCATGTTCGGATTGCTCGATAATGACCCGGAGTGCCCTGGCATTCTTCCGAGGAAGGCGAAGTGCATCTGTCTCTGCCCTCGTCAGCTAGTGGCAGAGGATAGTCGCGAGGATTGCTCCTTCACACCGGGCACCGCCGGCAATCCGCACCTATGGGAAGAACATGTGGTTGCATGTACATCGCCCACTCTACCTAGCATGTTGCCTTTTGCGAAGTACGTTGGGCGCCTCTATTTCGTGTGTCCTTGTCAGCGTAGCCGGTGGCGCAGGCATGACCATCCAGTTATGCCTTTTGAGTAAAAGCCGCTCGAGGTGGAGCTTAGTGCATCGAGATGCATGTGGTGTAGGACGGCCCGGCATCCGACGTGGGCAACAAGGGACAGAGGACACCCTGAGCTACCGTGCGTCTGTGTCGACCCGCGAGCGCTGCAACATAATGCGAAAGGCCAGCTATACGTCGTCGCCCCCTACCCCTTCTGTTGGAAGGCACCCGTGTCGATGAGATCTTCATCCCTGCCAAATACGCCTTTGTTGCCGTTGTCGTTGCTCAATATTGGGACGAAGAGGGAAGGAGAAGCGACGAACAGCGGAGTGAAGAGTGGAAGTGAAGTTAGGGTTTGGTTCGGGTAGGGGGTTTTGACACGAGATGAGGTTCGCGCATACTAGGACCGGTCGGCCTAACAAGACGGACGCATCTGGTCTTTGTATATCCGCACCATACATGAGCTGATTATATGTGAGAAGTGTCGGCCAGTACCGTGTCGGTAAGGGAGTCCGGCTGTTGATGCTCCCCGTCACGTACCAAATGTTAGGAAAAGGCATGACCTGACCCTTGACCACTCGTGTTGTGCTGCAATATGGTGCGGGCCTTTTGTTAGGTTCCAGGCGTGTGCGACGCGGCCTCTCCCCACTTTGGAGGGAACATCTCGGTGTAAAATAAAGGCCTTTCCGTGATCAACAATCGATAGCCCGATCCACTCCTTTTGCTCTGACACGCATCATGCAGCAACGACAGCAGCACGCAGACTCATCAATAATAGCCAGCATCTAGCTCTAGCCGCATATGCATGGCCGGCTGCTGACCGGCCGGGGACGGGGTGCTCCACTGAGTGCGAGATTATTATAAGTATTTTGTTCATCCAACGTACGTAGCGGTCGAACGCTGCTTGTGGGCAGGCAGGCGGCCACGAGGCCCCGAACTGGCTCTCCGACTTAACAAAGTCCCCCCGACTTGCCCGAAACGCTAGGTGGACCATCAGGCGCTCCGACGGCCCCATCTGCTTTGCACTGCCAATAATAGCATGTGGCATTTCTATATTGTATGCTCCGACAAGACCCCGTTCTTGGTCAGCACACTGATTAGTACTGGTAACTTGTGTCGACATCCCATTGGCTATTGGTAGGTAAAATTATGTTCTCCTTGCTTGGCGCTGCGATTACCGGGAGAGGCTGATCGATGATCACAGAGCTCTCCAAGACATGTGACTGCTTTCGTACGTCGGATCGCATCACGTCATCGGGCACTTTGTCCGGCCTAGCTACGGCATCTGCAAAAGGAAGGAGACGGATTTCCGGACGCGGACACGTCGATATCGACCCATCGACCGATCGGCCGGAAGTCTCATGAGCCCGTGCCAGAAAAACACCAAACCGTTCAATCAGATGTGCCACTCTAGCTCCGCGATGTCATGCACGGCACGTTAGTTAGGTCAGGAGGGGCCGCATCATCGGCCGGAGAGACGCGGGCGCATGGATGCATGCATTGTGCTATTACCTTACCTACGGCTAGTTAGTGCTGCCTATGTAGTACACGTACGTCCTGTGGGCTGTGGTGCACGTACGTGTGTACGTGCATGTGGGGCGGGAGTCCTTGATTCGAATTGAAGAGAGAAAAGAAGATGAAAGGTGGTGGTGGTCTGGTCTATATATCTAGAGGAAGGCGAGCGGAAGGCGAGCTAGGTACGCAACTCATGGATGGACCTGGCTATGTAGCTAGGGACTCGTAGTTGGAGGTCGCTGTAGTCCCCTTCCAAGTTCCGATGGACCAGCAGGCGCGGGCTCGACGAGCATGCATCGGTGCACACTATGGTTTCCTTTTTCGTGTGTGGTACTAGCATGGCTTTTCCATCTACCCCTGCCAGCGCCATAGGCCGTAGCTGCCAACGGGCAAGAACCACCGGGTCTCACTCATCCGTCTTGCATCGCCACGGCTCAGTAATAAATCCGGCAGAACTCCAGAGACCAGGCCGGTAGGATCGCGTTCATTCACTCCCAAAAAATTGTATGTACTGCCCAGCTTTTTTGTTATAGTGATGAAAAAAAAAGTACTGCCAAGCTCTTTTCTTTTCATCACTATGACGGTCGAATTAAGCTGGCGTAAAGCAAGGAAAATAGCACGTGACAGGAATGGAGGGAGGACACGATACACATGTTTGAAAATTCAAAGCACCCTGATTGTAGCAGCAGCAATTAACCTAGGTAGTTACGTGCTTATTCACGTGGCTGTTGGTCAACAATGACCACTGTTGCCCCAGTCCTTTGCGTAAGCATCTTCACTAGACTTTAGGCCTATCGCATTGCATTGCAGCAGGGCCTCCTTTAATCTTGGCAACAGGGGAGAATATTCGTACTACGTGCTGCCGCTGTTGCATGAAAGATGAAAGCCATGCACGGCGAACTCCATGGATCGATCGACCTCGTCCGGCTCCCATCCAATGGCAACACGGTTTGGATACATGGATCACACGATCCCGTCGCGGAGACCAGTCAACGTCTACATGCATGGCTCCCTACAAAGTTACTCAGTGTGCGCAGGGGCAGCAGTCAGTGAAGCATGGCACTCATCTTTCTTTCCGTGTATGTGGTGACTTTCTCCCAAAGCCTCTGCAGTCCGTCGACTACCAATCAGCAGCTCCCAACCGTCAGGAGATTATTGATCACGCCCGCGAAACACCAAAATCACGTGAGAGATTTGGGATCGTGGTGTCAAGGCGTGTGTGGCAAGCACTTTGCCACGACCGTACGGCTCTGCAATTAAGGTCTGAAAAAGGCATGAGAGGAACCCACACGGCCACACGGCTCGCCGGAGTTGAGTGGCCGTGCTAATCAAAGCGCCGGGATGGATGGACCGATGGCGCCAAGACGGCGGAAGGAGACAACCGGAGAGGGCGGGTCGTCGCTTTCCTTTTTCAAGGGTGACAACGAGCCGGTGCTCGAACGCGCCGTGCCCATTGGGTGGATGGATTCCCGGCTCTGCCGTGTAGCACCAACGCCGACGTTTTTAACGTTGGAGAGAGTACGACGACGACAACGACGACATGGCCGGATCATCCACGCAAACTCACCCTGGGATTCCCGCGGCAGACCAACCATGCATGAATTGCGTGTACCGCAAAGAGTCTCATGTGACCATCGATTTGGAACGGCCCACATGAATGAATGAATGAATGAAACAGCGGAGATGCTCATTGGCCGATGAGCGTCGACACACACATATCACGTGACAGATGCTCCCCAGCTACCTATTTGCCTTTGCGTGGCCAAATGCTCGTTAACCTCAGCCATTGACACGCGGGACCCATCTGTCAGAGCGAGGCGTCGAGGGCCGACACCGAGGCACGAAAAGAGGGGAATATCTACGCCTACTGAGGTATTTTCGATAGCTCCTAGAAGAGATAAGAGAAGATTTCCTTGCGCATCGCCGTCCGGACGTCGACATGAACCAAATATCGGAAATCCAAAACACTGTAGGCGATTTGGACAGGAAATTATGGCGGTCCTTTTCTTGATGGCTGGACGGGTCAAGAAAAATGGAGCCGAGTACCGGTCTGGTACCGGGCTTATATGGAACTCCCTATCGGTACACTCGCAGAGGCAGGCAGAGCTCGTGATCGACTCAGGCACGTACACATGATGTGCCCCAAGTCCCTGTTGTCCGTCCGGCGGGCATTTTCCTGATCGGTGACGGGTCACCGTGTGTCCGATGACCACATCGAAAGGAATCCATCGGGGGGACACGGACTCCCCAATGACTACTTTAAAACAATTCTGGACGATCTACCAGTAATAAACTAGTATGTGTCTGTATCGGACATGCCTGAATTGGCTGCGTCAGATTTTTTGATTTGATTTGATATACTACACCACCACGCAGCACCGGCATATTGTATTGTGGCCGGCAGGGCGCAAAGGAGATGCATGTGGTATGAGTGGGTATGCCACTCCTAGTTTCTGTGAAGATTCCAGCCGGACGGGTGGATGTGGGTTGAGCGTGACGGGTTGGTGCTCCCGGTCAGTCACGGACCGGCTGATTGATGTCAGATCGTCGTCGGCGAGATGGATGGCAGCGGCGCCGCAAGTCCATGGCAGCCTAACGCCGAGCGCAACAGGCCTACCACTACTGGTTTTGCTCAACATGGGATGGAAGCACCCTACACTCCCTGTGGATTTTTTTTTTCAAAAATACTACCTAATTTGTATCAAATTCGAAAAGTATATGTTCAAATTGGAAAAACAAATCAAAAATAGCACCCGTCCGCCTTCGGGGGGCCGAAGAGGGGCCCATCGGCCTCCGGGGGCCCGAAGAGGGACCCGGCCTCATGGAGGCCGAAAAGTGTCAGGGGCACAAACGTAATTAAGATGACCTCAAATGAAAAAGTTGACAACACAAAAAATATTTGCCTTGTCGGTTGATTTTGATATAAAAATCGTCTTAATCCGAGGTCGTATGCAACCTGTAGAGCCAAAAAAATCAGAGGCAGAAGAGTATCAGGGGCACAAAACGTAATTAAGTTGACCTCAAATAAAAAAGTTGTCAACACGAAAAAACTTCACCTCATCGAATCGGTTGATTTTGATACAAAAATCGTCTTAATACGAGGTCGTATACAACATGTAGAGTCAAAACAAGATCAGGGGCAGAAGCTGCAGAGTTATTGGACAAATATTCTAATATCTGTAAATTCAACATTGAGATGTGGTTGCTTTCTCGAATATTCTAAAAGCTCACACTTCTGCTGTCCCAAAAATCCCTTAAATTATTGGGCGAATGCATATACGATATTGAAAGTTACTTTCTACTCCTCTGTTTCTAAATATAAGTCTATCTAGATATTGCACTATGGACTACATATGAAGCAAAATAAATGAATCTGCACATCAAAAATATGTTTATATATATATATATATATATATATATATATATATATATATATATATATGTATGTATGTATGTATGTAGTCCGTAACGTAATCTTTAAAAGAGTTATATTTAGCAACAGAGAGAGTACCCTTTTAAGTTAATTGATCCTTGTGAAATCCTAAATGAGCCACTGGGAAAAGTGGTGATGCTATTTTTCGTTAGACGATGATGTCTAGCTCGCCGGTATCATAACCCATGATATATATTAGTATCCGGTTAAGGCCTCTGTGCATATCTCCTTTTGGACACTATTATTTTATTAAATAAGTACTCTTGCATTATTTTGCTTCCAATTAGTAAATAAGAGATAAGAGATAAGAGATGTTGTGCCAATGCAATCTATCAAAAATTCTCATCGAAATAAAGCGTGCACACGTCTGTTTATAGGATGATTGTATGCTTGATGTATGTGAGCGACTTAAATTGTAATATGCTCAAAAAAAAAGAAAAAACATGGCAAGTGAGCGTGTTCCAATCACGTTCCATGTCCGTAGTACGTGTGATCGCTTATTCGTTATCTTCACGCAGACAAAGGAGGCGGTCGGCGGTGAGCCCGTCGGTGTGTGACTTTTTTAGATGGTGTCATTGTGTGATCTGGGTGGTGTCCGGTGACAAAAAAATTAGATGGTCTCACCGAATGCACCGGATGTCCCGTGACAAATTTTCTGACATCCATCGGTCTGTTCGAAGTAACTGTGCAGCTTCTGCCCTTCATCTTGTTTTGACTTTACAGGTTGCATACGATCTCGTATTAAGACGATTTTTGTATCAAAATCAACCAATTCGACGAGGTGAAGTTTTCTCGTGTTGATAACTTTTTCATTTGAGGCCATCTTAATTACGTTTTGTGCCCCCTAGCACTCTTCTGCCCCTGATCTTATTTTGGTTCTACAGGTCATATATGACCTCGGATTAAGACGATTCTTATATCAAAATCAACCGATTCGACGAGGCGGAGATTTTTCGTGTTGACAACCTTTTCATTTGGGGCCATCTTAATTATGTTTTGTGCCCCTGACACTCTTCGGCCTCCACGAGGCCGACGGGTCCCTTTTCGGCCCCTCGGAGCCCGACGGGCCCCTTTTCGCCCCCCGGAGGCCGAAGGGCTCCTTTTCGGCCCCCCAGAGGTCAACGGGATGCTATTTTTATTTTTTTTTCAATTTGGACATATGCTTTTCGAATTTGGTACAAATTAGGTAGTATTTTTGAAAAAAAATCCTCCCTGCGACCCTACAAAAGGTCGATGGAATTTACCGCGGCGATTCCCAGTTCAAAACTGTCACTTTGCCTATTTCGGTGTCACATGGCACATGACCTAGAACGGTAAAAGAAGATGGATGATGGTAGGGCCTCGCGAGTCATGAGTCGCACCCCTGACGACGAGCAACAACAGCCGGCCGGTCCTTCTCATCTCCCCGAGTGCCGCCCCCAAAACGAGCAGGTTGCGATGCGACGGGGGGTGGAATCGCTTTGGATCCATCCAACCAGTCAGAGACCATGGCGGGGTGGCCGGTCCGGCCGGCCCAAGTGTACGTCCATAAGTGTAACTAGGAGAACGCCCGTGCGTTGCCACAGGCTTTTGAAATATTTTGCTGGCGTTGGATAAGCATAATGTATGTTAAATTTTACAAGTACAGAAAAGATAACACATGCACAATTGGTTTTATAATTGAAGTCCACTTCACTTACAATGTAAACTAATAAAAAAAAGGCAATTTGACAATGTATACATCTAGATCGATTATCCAACTGAAAATCCGAAACAAATTAAGGTCTACTTAATGCCCTTAAGAAATTCTCGCACAATATGAGGAATGTTGTTTTTAGCTTCATTCGAACGATATTTGAGTAAGTACAATATAAACTTCTTCATCAACTCATACCCATCGTGCCCAAGTAATATATGTAGTTAACACGAATATTTCATGTTGAAGGCCTCAAAAATGTGTAACGAAGTATACCCATCATGCAAACAGGACAAACCAATTCTTTACCGTTCCACGAGAGCATAAATTGCTCAACAAAATAGCCACACATATCCCTGCAATTTTATAAATTAAATTATCTTGAATATAGTGATAAATAAAATAAATGTTTATATTTGAATGTTATGATAATGAAATATATAAATTTACCCGTCCATGTTCGTTAGAATAACTGGCGGAAATAAGTGTTGCCATCTCAATATATTAGAATTCAAGTTGGGTTGCTTTATTTCGAGTGTGTTGTTGAATTCCTCGTAACTCAATTCCTATTCCTTGAGATTCATTGGTCCCAGGACAGAAAACCTCCAACCCAACATGTCCCCGATGGAGCGATTTCATATTGAAAGATGGAGACCCCATTCGCTCACTCCCAAGGGGCGACATATCTTTGTTGTCCCTTTAAGATCTAAGGCATTTTCCTTGATATCATATTCCTTTTGATTTTGTTAACCAATTTCTCTACCAACATGAAATTCGTATTTCTGGATGATATTGTATGGACCTAATTTTGTGTTATTTAGATATTTGATGAAAAAATTGTCGTTGAGGATCTGGACATAAGATGTAGAAGGGCTCACAACTCTTGATTAATTCCAGCCACATTGTTGACGTGTTTGTATCTGGTTGGAAAACCTTGGGAATAGTTGTGTAGCCTAGCAAGGAGGTGGGACAACACCCTCATCGTCGGGCTTGATCTTCTACCTTAGCCAAGTCATGCCAAGGACAGTCGCGCTACCATGCCATCGATCCCATCCCGGCGAGGGCGACCAACATGGCGACGCGACCTACTACACACCATAGCGCCGCTACCTTCTCCAAGTGTGGCGGCCACCGGAGGATTAACACTATTGACTTTCATATTTGCCCCACACATTCACCTACCCTACTCGTTTGTTGTTACTGCCAATATGGTTATCCCTCCTCTTGATTGCCTTTATGACCACAACAAGCACGACCTTCTTGTTTACTTCACCAGGGCATGTGAGAGATAACTGGGTCATGGGCTCCTTACATCGACATGGGTACACAGAGTTTGCACCTCAGGGCCAACGTCCCAAGAGGAAACTGAGGCACAATGAAACCTAGGATATTTAATGAACTAAAAATCATGAATGAGGTAATTCTAATCCCTTAGATAAACATGTCCATGAGAGTGCCAGCTTCTTCCAGCACCCAAAATCATACTAATTCTCTAGGATCTAACAAGAGTTGCAATGCAGTGTGACATCAAACTATGGGCATAGTTCTTGACGAAGCTTCCCTCCCATTCCTTCCTTTCTGTAGTCCACATCAGTCCCTCGCATCCCCGCTTATCCTCTTCTCTGAGACACCACTGCCATCTAGTTTTCTTCAGGATCATCAAGCTTTGGGTCTAGCATTTCACGGGTAAGCTTTTCAATTTTTTTATTCTTTTCTTCTCTTTTTGTAACTGGAGCTCGAGTGATTGTACACAGCAACCAGTTAAAAACACACTGTCTTTTTACATGCTTTTCTTCATATTTTACATGTGACTATAAGTAGATATAGAATTATTGTGAACACATCAACAGAAGTTCCTGAAACTTCTATGCATGATTTAAATTTGTAAGCAATCAAAGAACAAATGGCAACTACGGGGAAGCCCAAATAATATACGTATTCTCCTTTTGTGTCCCATGTGTTGTTTTAGAATGTAAAAATAAAAATTAGACCAGCTTTATGTCATTGGATAAGAAATGACCACGGTGATTGAAATCTAGATTCTAGAGTGAAAAGGTTAGTCCAAACAAAAGAACATAGACATGTTTAATTTTTTTAACTCACCTGCATAACAAGAAGATTATTTACCACCATCGTCATGTTTGTCTGGCTCCCGTCTAAGCACCGTCATTGCCTCCAGCGGCACATCTGATAATGCCTCTGGCTCCGCTTCCCTCTATAATGGTCTCTTCATTCAAGCTAATAGAAAATATTCCTGGAAGAACAGTAGAATAGACAAACCATTGTCAGTCCATCCGGGAAAACATAAAATCAGGATATTATCTTTTTAGAAAAGTTATATCAATTCAGCTGCCCAATCCACCCCGGTCCAGCTTCAGTAGAGATAAGTGACCCCTCCTCCTTCCCCCTCTCTTCTTCTCCTTGGCTCTTAATCCCCATCTCCTTTTCCTGCCCTGTACGTACTCTGCAAACCAGTGAACAAAAAGCATAAAAGTAATGATGTAAGTAAAATCACTATAATCGTTTAAATGTAATATTATGATCAGGAACATGTGTGTTTCTAAATATCACTTAAAGGCAAGTCAGTGGCCAGTTGGTACAGCAGGAAAAAAATCAACCTTTTCTGTACATAATCCCAAAGCTTATTTACCTTTTAAGTCGGATTTATCTTTTGTCTTAATGAAGTAGCTCCTGACCAAAATCTGAAGCAGTGCCCCGTTACTGCAGTTCATTGTAAAATATTGTGAACAAAAAATATGGTTGACACATCTTGTGTGGTAAACAATCGAAAAGGTGGCTTGCATCACTCCATGGTTCAGAGCACCTGTCATCAAGGTGGTACAACCGAAGATCTCCACAATGTCCAGAGTGCTATCCACGGCCTCCAGCAGGCCCGCTGTGAGGAACAGGGAGTGCTCACAGCAATGTGGACGACTTCTGCTTGTAGAATCCATACACAAAGATTAAGCTATAAGGTGCTCACAAACCTTGTTCAGGTTGCAATGGTGGCTCCTTAGTACTACGAATAATCCACAATGAAACACATAACCAGCTGACCAAAGACAACTCAAACTAAGTAACAACATAGTATAAATCAAGACGGTAGATTTGTTATTACAGCAAACAAAGTGAGGGAGATGAGAGCCTTTTGATCAGAAAAGGTACGGTTATTGCATTCTTCTTAGCATCTAAAGCAAGGCAGCCACATAGGAGTCGCTTGTTGCATCAGATCTCTCTGTAGCATCTTTGCACGTGATCTCTTCCAAATAGCTTTAGATCACCACACCATAACTGTAGTTAAGAAATGAAAAAGAGCATAAATCAATAAAACAACTGTCTCTACAGGGATGCAACATACAAGCTCGCAAGATGTCTTGTTCTTCTCGAACTTCTTTACCTGTAGATAATGAAAAAAGTAGTCTGGATTCTCCAGGAAATCAAGGCAGTAATTCCCTGGTCTAGACTCACATTCCAATTTCATTCTAGTACATCATAGAAATAAACAATAGTCCCACAATTTACAGACCATGAGCAAGAAACAATCATGCTACTTGAACTAACTAACACAATCTGAAACACAACAAACATAACATATATGGTTCGCTAATCAAAAATACTATACAGATTTGACCAAAGGAAAAATATATTTCAATTTACCATAAAAGCGCACCTTCAGTTCTTTTTGTATGGCCATGTCTGCATACAATTTGTCAAGCTTCTAAAGCCTGAGCTTAAACTTCTAAGTCAAGACAGAGAGAAAAATGTATCTACAAAAATAAAGTTATGTCGTGGAGGGAAAACAGAGATGAACTTCTACTGATGTATTTGAGAGGATAAGTTCGACGATGACAAATCTGAGTAATCCAGAGTGAATATCCCTGCCATAAATTGTTTAGTACATCGCACTATGCCAGTTACCTAAAGATTGACAAATGAGAACCCCTACCAACTCATCAAAGTCCCACATCAGTTCCAGTACCATGTTGTTTCCTCAAAAAATCATATAACACCAATGTTGGAGCTACCATAAAGATCAGATAGGATAAAAACAGGAATGAGATCCTTTACCCTGGTGGGAAGTTGTCGAGGTAACATACCAGAGTTATTGTTCCCTCTCCTGTAAGTTGGAAGTTGGAAGTACACCAAGGTAGGTCCAGTGGAATGCGAGTGTGCGCACCAAGCACCATGTTGTCTCCTCCTCCCGGGCATATGTGCTCGAGATCCTCTTACACTAGCTGCACCGGACCTCTCTACATATGCAATAGCAGTATAGCAGAACATCAAATTTAGCAAAGGGGCCATGGAAAACACACATGCCACCTCACAAATCCTTGACAACTATTATACACATCCTCGGGCACCCACCCCGAGATGGCAACATGCGTTCACCCTGGGCATATGTGCTGGAGAGAAAATGGTGCATCGCTCCACCTCTACAATTTTTATGGAGGGTAGTTTAACCAAAATTAAAGTTTGAGAAGTTGGATAGGCGATGAATGTACACTGACTGACCTGTAAATCTTTCATCTTGATGCCAACGGCAATGGAGACCAGAAGATTTTCTTGAGACAACAAGGGCTTGAGCTCAACCAGAACCTGCTTCACTGCAATTTCATATATGCATAATCTCATAAGCATGCAAATCAAAAGGCCAAATTGTTAAGTCTGAGTCCTCAGTGACGCATCAGTAACTGAGTGCCTTCACAGGCTGAAAATACTACCCGGTACACTTACCAATCTGGGGCTTGACAGAGATGACGATTACATCACTGTCATCAACAAGAAGGAAAAAACATCACATGAGACACAGAGTGTCTGTCAGGCATGAACGTGTGACAGACATACATAGATGCTTGGCTCCTTTGAGCGGAGGGAGGCGGGGTCAATAAGATGGGGAAGGAGAAATGGACCTGGGTGTTGGAGGCAAGGATGGTGGCACCGAGGGAGGAGAAGGCGGCGCCTTGCTCGGGGCGGCGGGGCGCGGGGCAGACGGCGGAGGCCGGGAGGACGCCCGACGCTGCGCGCGATGCTCTCGGGCAGGTTCCCCGCACCGATGAAACCCAGGCGAATCGCGTCATCGCTGCCATTCACGTTCACCCCGTCCTCCGCCAGCGACTCCCCAACATCCAGGTGCATGCACCTTCCCGTCACGTGGGAGTACTCCTCGCCCGTTTGGTGTGGCGGCGCGGACGGGATCAAATGGCTGCCCGTGATGGGGATGGAAGTTATGCTAGAAGCTTTGGCGGCGCTGTTGCATGGGGGAGTGGGGAGGTGGAGCTGTTGCTGCCGCCCTGACCGAACAAGACGTCGGGCCGGGGGAGCAGTAGGGGCGGCGGCGGAGCGGGAGAAGGGGCCGGCGGTGGAGGGGGAGATGGGGGAAGAAAGTGGAGGGCACGGGTGTGGTGGAGATGTGAGGGGGGGGGTCTCGCTCCGTGACTCCCTGTTCGTGCGAGTGGGCAGTCCGTTCGATTTTTTTGGTCCGAGGGGCATCGTTATAGTTTTCGTCCGCTTTTTTCGTGTGAGGGTCATGGCTAGGTGGTTTTGGTCTTTTTTCCGCGTTACATGCGTGGGTTTATATATGGGCTGGATGACAAAAAAAAACCCAGATGGGAGGTGAGAGGGATGACGAAAAAAACCCAAGGCAAGAAGCTACCAAGTGCCCCTTTAGGAGTTGTCGTGGATTTATCACGGCAGATGTCCTTGTTAACGGACTTGGGTTCGAGGCCATCGCTAACGTGATGGACTCAAAGGGGTTAACAGGGACGAAGGACACCAGTTTACCCAGGTTCGGCCCCTCAAGGTGAGGTAATAGCTTACGTCCTGCTTGTGTTTGTATTGCTTGTTGTATAGATTACAAGGGAGCTAAAGCTTGACCTAGCTCTCGATGACCTCACCTCTAAGTCGCCCCGGGTCTTGCCTTTATATACTGAGGTCAAGACCACGGGTCATACAAGTCGTGGCCGACTCTCATTACACGTCCGAGTCTGCTTCTATCTTCTCTTGCCTATCCTGACCAAGTTGTCCGTGGGCGGCTTACACGCCTGGGTCTTCTCATCCGGGCCACCCTGCCGGCCCATCCTGTGAGCCCCTATGCTTGTTGGGCCCTCCGGTCCTCATGGCTCATCCTTGTGCTGGCTACGAGCCGTCCGGTTTAACCCGGAGCCCTCCAGGGCGGGTCTCACCGTGGGGTTATATCCCCAACATTAGGCCCCAGGTTGATTTGAGCTTGCTCATTTCATCCTTCTCTTCTGTTCCTCGGCGAGTCGCCCGGTAGTGACCCACCGCGACGTCACGTGGACTCTGCAAAAAAGATTCGCTGACGCACCGCCAAATCCTTCCATTAAATGGTTAGCCCAAAAATCGAGGCGTCCTTTTCCTTTTAAATAGGACTACTGTAGGCGGCATTTCCTTTATCCCGCTCGCGTTGTCATCTCCCTCTTCTCCGATACCTCCGCTCCTGCTCCGGCGTCGTCTCCGTCTTGCCGTCGACTGGCCGCTGCATCAACCTGTTGCGAACCAGAGCCCATCTCGCGCTCCTGTCGTTGGTAAGTCTTCTCCCCTTAGACCCATAACCATCTCCGATAGGGTTTCTATAAGCTCCGCCACCCTCGTCGCTTAGAACTTGAACTCCATTGCCGCCGGCCGCGCTCAGCGTATGAACTCCGGCCTGTTGCCCGACCTTGCGGCACCGCTGTATAATAGGCAGTGAGTAATAACACATAGATAGGTCCCTACTCAGCCTGCCATTTTAGTTTTTGTCCACCTCGCCCGTTCGTCCTTAGGTCTAAAAATAGAGGCATTTTTCCTGCCTTTGTAGATCTGTTATTTTAGCTGAACTTCACGAAATCTGTTTCCTGGGACTTAGCCGTTTTTCGCTCCTCCTCTTTTCTTTGTTGACTCACAAGGCCCCTCCGGCTCTCATCAGCCGATATATTATTTGTAGAACCCTTAAAACTGTAAGCCGTCGTAGATATTTGTTTTGCTCTTGACTCGCCATGCTTTTTAATTTGCACAGTCCTTATGCCGCCAGCATGTCTCGCGCCTCGAACTCATGCAACTGGGTCGGGTCTTGCATCACGGAGGAATACTTATTGGATTTTGTTCACGCGGGTACCCTTCCTTCCAAGGAGGTTCTTAATTGGCGGGCCCCGGGTGATGAAACGCGGCCCACTCCTCAAGAAGGCGAAGTAGTGGTCTTCTCCGATCATATCGAGCGAGGATTCGTGCCCCCCGGCTCGAAGTTCTTTTGTGACGTCCTTCACTTTTACAAGCTTCACCCCCAAGACTTGGCCCCAACTCCATCTCCAATATATGCAATTTTCAAGTGCTCTATGCAGTCTATCTGCAAGCCAAGCCTTCTATGGGGTTATGTCGAGAGTTTTTCTATGCCAATCGGCAAACTAAGGTGAAAGCCGGTCCGAGTCTAGAGCTTGGCGGGATCTCCATTCAACAACATAGGGATATTACTTTTCCAGCCATGCAGATGCCGAGTCATCCAAAGGACTGGAACAAGACTTGGTTCTACTGCAAGGATACCTCTCCTGAGAATGAGCGTCCACTGCCGGGTTATCATCCATCCCGGCTCAAGACAACTTCAGAGCATCCGGGCCGGCTGTCAGCTTCGGAACATGCAAGGTACGAGCCGGCTCACGCCAAGATCAAGGCCCTCATGGCCAATGGTTTAACCGGGCTGGATCTGATCCGCTGCTGGATTTCTTGGCAGATTATGCCCTTAAGTCATAGAAGCCGGCTCATGTGTGAATACGAAGGCAAGTATGATAGTTCACTATGCTTCAGCCAATCAACCCTGAGAGAGGATGATATCACCACCGTCGTCCAGAGCCTTTTCCATGAAGCATCCGGATCATGCAGCGCCATTGGCCTGGCGCCTTTTAACGCCAAAAATCTGGCTCCAGATGTAAGGCGACTCTTCACCACTTTTCTCCTTGTCACTTATACCTTTTTGACGCATTACTGTTTAACCGGTTTAACCTTTCCAGGCCAACTCTGATTTATGGAAGAAGGAGTATGTTCCTCCTTTGAAGAAGCCCAAGAACAAAGTTCTGGCTAAGAAGCCCAAACAGACCGCCCCACAAGAAGGATGGTTTGACCCACCACAATCGTTCGACTCAGAGGTAAACCTTGGCTGCTTTCTACCATTTTATTACCTTATTTTACTTACACTTGTTTTACTCATAGGATGATGTTGAAACAAGCCGTGCCAACGCCCCTGAGGTAATCTATATTTCTTTCGGCTCAGAATATTTTATCCCCCGGAGGCCACGACGGCTTATTGGAAAAGTTCCTCTTTCTCATCCTCTTGCTTATCTGGCTCCCGATTTTCTTTTGAAAAAGCAACAACAGTTTGAGCGTAGCCAGACCCGGAGCGCTGGTTCTACTGAACTTATGTCCGGCTTACCAAACTCGCCATCTCCAAAGAAACGCCCCACAGAGGTATGTATCTCCGTTTTAATTAATTTGACTTTGCGACCTCAACGCTGTCTCATCTTTCTTAAATTGTCTCTCAGAAATCACCCTCTTCTGGCGACTCTTCGACGACCGCTCTGCCGCCTCCCAAGATCAACCCGCTGTAAGTATTTCCCATTATGACACCGGCTCTCTATGCGGCAGTAGTATCCTTTGGATTCTGATCCTCACATTTACAGTGCTCAAGCGAAGCGTTGCAAGACGAACAAGTCTTCCCCTAGCCCTGCAGCCCAAGAGCCAGAGCATGAACAACCGGAAGAGTCACAACCGGATGTAGATCCGCCAGCCGCATCCACTGGGCCGGCTGTTGAAGATAACATCCCGAAGAGCCCTCCAAGGGGTCCTTCAAAACCATTGAGTCCTGCCCAGATGACCAAGACAACGGCAACTCCGGACATCGTGATCACCGGGTCTGCCTTTCAGTCTCCCTCGGCTCACGTGCTGACCAGGCATAAAGAGCCGACCGAGGCTTCAAAGAAACAGGATTTTGACTCTTCTTCCTTTGAGAAGATGAAGGGCAAAGAACTTCACGCCGGTTATGTGAACCGGCTTTCCACCAGCCGAGATCTGGAGCTTCGGCTGGTCAGCTTGATGAAGAAAAAATATGAGGTACTCCTCTTCTTGCTATAACCTTATTTAGCCCCCAAGGGCCGGCTCAATCTAGTTAAGATTTGAACCGGGTCTTTCCTGATCCTTTGTAGAAAATCTAAATCCATAGTCCCCAAGGGCCGGCTCAGCTTTGATAAAGTTGAGTCAGAGCTTCATTGTAGATAGTTTGATCAGCCAATTGTAGCCCCCAAGGGCCCACCCAATTTTGATAAAGTTGAGTCGGAGCTTCAATGTGGATAGTTTTAAGAGCCAATTGTAGCCCCCAAGTTCCGGATTAACTTGATGAAGATGAGCCGGAACTGCACTATAATCTTGGAGATCAAATATACATTAGCCCTCAAGTGTCAAACATATTGCTTGCAATCTGCTTGAAACTTGCATAATTTTGTCTTAATCTTCATAATCTGACAAAATTCCATCCTGGCGACTTATTCTGCATTTTGATATGCCATAGGAAGCTTTAAACGAGGCCGAGTCGTAGTTGACGGATCTGAAGACCAACCTGGTGGCTCAACAAACGGCTCGAAGTGCCACCGATGAAAATCGCCGGCTTCTCTGTGAGGAGTTGGCCACAATCAAGGCCGACTTTGCTGCTTTTAAAGAGTCAGCTGTGTCTGAGAAGATCTCTTTGACCAAACGGACGGATGACACCGATCAACGGCTGAGAACTGTATTCGATGAACTCCAAGCCCTGTAGCGCCACATTACCAAGATGATAGCCGCCCTCTTTGGTAAGCTTCTAACAACTTGTGCTTCAATGGCTATATAACACTTGTACCGATGACTCATCCTAAAATGTCCGTCTTATGCAGGCCCTAGGAGCCGACAACTGGCTTCTGATAGTTTGCTGCCGTTGAAGGCCATCTACACTTTGACTGAGCAACTGTACCGCGGTGCGGTGTGCACTATTAAAGCCGTGCAATACAAAGACAAGATTCCGGCAACTCTCAAGGGCGTCTTGGAGCTCTTTTCCACCATGCCTAAGCAGATTGCCGAACTCAAGAAGTCAGCCGCCCGCCAAGGGGCCATTGCGGGCATCAGTCGGGCTTTGGCCTTTTCTCCGGGTCTAAGATCAGTCGAGATGATGGATGGCTTCCCTTCAAAGAAAGAGGACGGCTCAGAGTTCACTGATGCTGACTACAGCCGGTGCGTGAAGGAATCCCGAGTACTAGCTTTCGTCTTAGCGGAAGAAGCTGATCTGACGACCTACCAGGCGGCTTATGGCCTGGATCAAAAAAGAATCCGCGACCCACTTTACGAGTGCAAAGACTTGATGCCTGCCCACAGTAAGGACTTCTTCATTCCTGACCTTGACCCCTGTCCTTATTTTGACGAAGGCTCTTTTGCAGCTCTAACAAACTACAACTGGGATTTGGACAACCTCCAGATCGGGGCCATCGAAGAGCCGGAGCAGGATGACCCGGCAGCTAGTTAGTCCCTTCTTGAAAAAACTTGTAACAATCGACTCTCCTTAACCCGCCGTGTGGCGTTTGAAAAGATTTGTCTGAAATTCTGAGCTCCTCTAGGAGTGTATGTAATAGACTAGACTAGATGTTTACTTTTGCTTCTCATGAACCGTTCGCGGGTCATGAGACGTTAGCTACCCGTCGGTAAAAAACCTCTCATAACCGCGGCTAAACGTGTTAGCCAGAAATTTGGCATAAAGCCGGCCGATAGGGTGTTAGAAGCGATACCCGTCGGTAAGAAGCCCCCCTCAGCAGTATGGCGTAACCCGCTGGCGGATAGGCGTTAGAAGCTGTACCCAAAGGTAAGAAGCCGCCCTCGCCACGACTCATTTTCCTGAGCCGGTTTTTTTGTGGCATAAAGCCTGGTGCCGCGACTTATTTTCCTGAGCCGGGATTTTGTGGAATAACGCCTGGTGCCCCGACGCATTTTCCTGAGCCGGGACTTTATGGCATAACACCTGGTGCCATGACTCATTTTCCTAAGCCGGGACTTTGTGGCATAACGCCTGGTGCCGCGACTCATTTTCCTGAGCCGGGATTTTGTGGCATAACGCCTGGTGCCGCGACTCATTTTCCTGAGCCGGGATTTTGTGGCATAACGCCTGGTGCCGCGACTCATTTTCTTGAGCCAGGATTTTACTTTGGCAGTGATACTATTTGATATAACTGTGACATGTACAATGATAGTGTACGATCAGGGGTCTCTACACCCTTAAGTGAAATAAGGCCGGAGATGCGCGATGTTCCACGGCCGGTGGGTCTCCTGACCCGCCATATCTGAGTCATCTCGGATATCGATGAGGTAATATGACCCATTGTTGAGATTTCTACTGACTACAAAAGGTCCTTCCCATGGAGGAGAGAGCTTATGCATATTTGTCTGGTCCTGAATCAGCCGGAGCACTAAGTCGCCCTCCTAGAACGTCCGGGTCTTGACCCTACGGCTGTGATAGCAATGCAAGTCTTGTTGATAAATTGCCGATCGGGCCGCTGCTAACTCTCACGCCTCTTCTAGAGCATCCAATGCATCTTGACGTGTCGTCTCATTGTCCGCCTCAACGTAAGCCGCCACCCTTGGCGAGTCATGCTGGATGTCACTGGGCAAAACTGCCTCGGCCCCGTATACCATAAAGAAAGGCGTGAAACCCATAGATCTGTTAGGGGTGGTCCTGATGCTCCATAAGACAGAGGGTAATTCTTCTACCCAACACCCAGGTGTTCGCTGCAAAGGAACCATAATCCGTGGTTTAATCCCTCTTAAAATTTCCTGATTGGCACGCTCCGCCTGACCGTTGGATTGTGGATGCGCCACTGCTGAAACATCAAGTTGGATATGCTCTTCGTCGCAGAATTTTTTCATAGCCCCTTTGGACAGATTTGTACCATTATCAGTGATGATGCTGTGTGGGTAACCAAAATGGTAGATCAACATTTTGATAAATAAAACCGCCGTAGCCGCGTCACATTTGCTGACCCGCTCTGCCTCTACCCACTTAGTAAACTTGTCCGCCGCCACCAGGAGGTGTGTTTTCTTATCCTTGGATCTCTTGAAAGGTCCCACCATGTCAAGCCCCCAGACCGCAAACGGCCAAGTAATTGGTATCATCCTTAACTCCTGAGCCGGGATATTAGCACGCCGACCAAACTTCTGACAGCCGTCGCACTTACGGACTAGGTCCTCCGCATCTTTATGAGCCGTCAACCAGAAAAACCCGTGCCGGAAAGCCTTAGCCACCAAAGATTTCAAGCTGGCGTGGTGTCCACAATCGCCAGTATGGATTTCATTCAAGATCTGCCGGCCCTCCTCTGGTGAAACACAACGTTGAAAGACTACCGTCACACTGCATTTATGCAACTCACCATTGACTATTGTCATGGACTTAGAACGCCGGGTGATCTTTCTGGCTAGGTCTTCATCCTCAGGTAACTTGCCCAGGGTCAAATAGGCCAAATAGGGAATAGTCCAATCTAGGATAGCATGTAGAGCCGCCACTAATTCTGCCTCCGGGTCAGGAACAACCAGATCTTCTTCTAAAGGTATCTTGACAGTCGGATGGTGTAAGACGTCTAGAAAGACATTGGGTGGCACCGGCTTTCGTTGAGAGCGTAATCGTGATAAGGCATCAGCTGCCTCATTTCTGCGACGATCAATGTGATCGACCTGATATCCTTTGAAGTGCCCTACAATAACATCAACCGCGTGACGGTAAGCCTCCATCTGCGGGTCCTTGGAATCCCAAGTGCCAGAAACTTGCTGAGCCACCAGATCAGAGTTGCCCAAACACCTGACTCGGCTCAAATTCATCTCCTTGGCTAACCGAAGACCATGAAGCAAAGCTTCATATTCAGCCGCATTGTTAGTGCAGGGGAACATCAGCCGGAGCACATAACAAAATTTATCACCCTTGGGGGATGTCAGAACAACTCCTGCCCCTGACCCCTCTAATTGCTTGGATCCATCAAAGTGTATAGTCCAGTATGTGTTATCCGAATTTTCCTCGGGAGCTTGACACTCCGTCTAATCATTTATGAAATACACAAGGGCTTGGGACTTGATAGTTGTGCGAGGCACATATTTTACATTGAGAGGTCCTAGCTCCAATGCCCACTTAGCAATCCTTCCTGTGGCTTCTCTGTTCTGGATAATATCCCCCAGCGGAGCAGAGCTGACCACAGTTATCTGGTGGCCTAAGAAATAGTGTTTTAACTTGCGGTTGGCCATGAAGACCCCATATACGAGCTTCTGCCAATGTGAATACCTTTGCTTTGACTCTGTCAGGACCTCACTGATATAATAAACCAGCCTTTGCACTGGATACTCCTTTCCAGCCTCCTTGCACTTGACCACGATTGCAGCACTCACTGCCCGGTTATTAGCCGCCACATAAAGGAGTAACGGTTCTTGTTCAGCCGGAGCAGCCAACACTGGTGGCTCAGTGAGCTATTTTTTAAGCGCCTCAAGTGCTTCACCCGTCACTTTACTCCAGACAAATTTGTCTGTCTTCTTCATCATTTGATATAAAGGAATAGCCTTCTCTCCAAGACGGCTTATGAACCGGCTCAATGCAGCAATCCGCCCTGCCAAGCGCCGAACATCATTAATGCAAGCCGGCTCTCCCAGAGAGGTAATAGCCTTGATTTTGTCCGGGTTAGCCTCGATACCACGTTCAGAAACCAGGAAACCCAAAAGCTTGCCTGCCGGAACACCAAAGACACACTTGGTCGGGTTAAGCATCATCTTGTAGATCCGGAGATTATCAAAAATTTCTTTTAAATCCTCCAAGAGAGTCTCCTTCTTTCTAGATTTGATCACGATGTCATCTACATAAGCATGAACATTACGGCCAATCTGACTGTGAAGGCAGTTCTGCACGCATCGCTGGTAAGTCGCCTGGGCACTTCTGAGACCGAAGGCATAGAGACATAGCAGAACGCCCCAAAGGGTGTAATAAAAGCCGTTTTCTCCTGGTCTTTAAACGCCATCTTGATTTGATGATAACCTGAGTACGCATCCAGGAAGCACAAACTTTCACACCCCGCCGTAGCATCAATGATCTGATCAATACGCGGGAGAGAAAATGGATCAGCCGGACAAGCCTTATTAAGGTCCGTGTAGTCCACACACATACGCCATGTGCCATTCTTTTTGAGCACGAGCACCGGGTTAGCCAAGCATTCCGGATGAAAAACTTCAATGATAAAACCTGCTGCCAAGAGCCGGGCAACTTCTTCCCCAATAGCCTTGCGCCTCTCCTCATTGAACCGCCGCAAAAACTGTTTGATCGGCTTAAAGTTTGGATCCACATTAAGGTTGTGCTCAGCAAACTCTCTCGGTACACCTGGCATGTCAGAAGGTTTCCATGCGAAGATGTCCCGATTCTCATGGATGAATTCGATGAGCGTGCTTTCCTATTTGGGATCCATGTGAGATCCAATGATGAACTGCTCAGATGAGTCGCCCGGAATGAAATCTACTGTCTTGGTATCATCCACCGAAAACTTGAGGGCGGCTCAACCTCCGTGGTGGGCTTTTTTAGCGGGGTCATATCTCCAGATCCACATTCTCCTTATAGAACTTAAGTTCCTCCTGGGCACAACTAGACTCCTCGTAAGCCGCATCTCCTTCTTCACACTCAATAGCCGTATTTCGATTACCATGAACGGTAATGGTACTGTTTAAGCCGGGAATCTTGAGCTGCAAGTAAACATAGCAGGGCCTAGCCATGAACTTAGCATAAGCCGTCCGTCCAAATATGGCATGATAAGGACTCTTGATCTTGACCACTTCGAACCACAAGGATTCCACCCTGAAATTGTACTCATCGCCAAAAGCCACTTCCCACAAAATCCTGCCCACCGGACGCGCTGACTTACCCGGAACCACACCATGAAAGACGGTGGATGAAGGTTTTAAATCCTTGTCAAGCAACTTCATCCGCCAGAAAGTGTCATAGTAAAGGATGTTTATGCTGCTGCCGCCATCCATAAGCACCTTGTTCACCATATATCCGCCCATCTGGGGGGCTACAACCAAAGCCAGCCGCCCCGGGTCATCGACACGCGGCGGGTGATCTTCTCGGCTCCACGTTATGTCATATTCAGACAACTTTAAGTATTGTGGAAGAGCTGGTGTAATCGCATTAACTGCCCGCTTTCGCAACTTTTGGTCCCGTTTGTTGAGACCGGTTGTGAAAACATGGTACTGCCCGAAGTTGAGATGCTTCGGATTACTTTGAAAACCCGACTGATTACGCTGTTGTTGCTGATTATTGTTACCAGAATGCGGCTGGTGTCCCTCTTGACTATCCTGACCCGGATGACGGTGGACCGAATGACCGGACCCTGAGCCGCCAGAACCAAAACCAGCTCCTGACCCGTCATGTCCTGAGCTGCCTGGCGGGCCACCATCTCGATTGTTAGGTTGTGTGAAATATCGCTTGTACTTCTGCATGAAATTGCAATTCCCCCATGTGTGGTTTATCAAGCAGACTATGATTTGGATAAGGTCGCTTAAGTAACTCCTCCATGTTCGGGGAAGAGCTATCCCTGCCAAAGGGCGGTCTAAACCTCCTATTGCCTTTGGGGTAATTCTGCTGGGTTTTTGTATTAGTCACCAGCTCTGACCCGGCCTCTGGATTCTTACGTTTGCTCTAGCTACCATTGTTTGCCGCACTCTTGCCTTGATTGCCTTTCTTACCTTGTCCAGCTTTCTCATCATCAGAACCCGGATCTTTCGTACTGTCAGAGTCGGCATATTTCGTGAGAGCCGTCATGAGCTCTCCCATGTCCTGGCACGTACGTTTGAGCCGGCCGAGTTTCTTCTTCACAGGAACAAAATGGCAGTTCTTCTCCAAAATCAATACCTCCTGGGCCATCGTGATCTGCTCCGAGGAGTGGATGATTGTCGAGACCCGCCATACCCAATGATGCGCCGACTCGTTCTCCTGTTGGACAGAGTGATCAAGATCCACAATGGTCATCGGTTGCTTGCACGTCCCTTGAAAGTTTTTAATGAACCGGGCCCAGAGCTCCGCCCATGAATTGATGGTATTAGGCGGTAACCCCTTTAGCCACGTGCGAGCCGGGCCTTCAAGCATCATGACGAAATACTTGGCATAAACTGCCTCACTGACCTCCAGCATCTCCATGGCCAGTTCATAACTCTCCACCCAGGCCTCCGGGGGTAGATCCGCGGTATAATTTGGGACCTTGCGGGGCCCTTTGAAGTCTCTTGGCGGCCGTTCGCTCCGTAGAGCCGGCGACAAACACGGCAGCCCTCCTGTCCTGGAGTTTACTCCTGCCCCTACCGAAATGGAAGGTACAGGCTCCTGGTGAGCCGGCCTAGCTGGTACCTCTTGCGGGCTTCCCGCATGGTTTACAAATGCTGACTTGTCTCTACCCGGCTGGTGATCCGTCGGAATCTCTCTGTGCCGGTTGCTGCTGGAACCTGCTGGTGACTCATAGCGCTGGCTAAAGCTGCGGCTAGGAAGAGGGGTTGAATGAACACGGCTCCGGCTATTAGTATATTTCTCCTGCTGGGCCACGGTCGTCTGCAGGTACCTGATGGCGTTCTGCACATCCTCTGCAAAGGGTGCTTCATCTGGGATAGGAATTGTCTCAAGCCGGGTGTCCGCTGCCACCATATTCTCGGCCGAGTTAGAATGATGACCCACCGCATCGGAAAGCCATCGGGTGAAGCTTGGTTACGCCGAGCCGGATGAGTCGCTGGTCGCCCCGTCGGGCGGCTTTTGGGCGCGTCCGTTACTCGCCTCGCGCCAGGAGTATTGAAGTGGTTCCTTGCTTCATAGCGCTCTAGTAGACGGGACTGATGCGTCCTTCGATGTACCGCTGCTGTTGATATCTGCTCAAGCCCTAGACGGAAAGCGTCTGCCTTGATACGTTCTGCCTCTTCCTCCATCTGGATCTTTAGCTCATCCATCGTTTGCCGTTCCTCTGTCATCCGACCCTTGATCCTTGCGATCTCTAAATTCTGAGCTGCTTGATTATCTGGTGTGACCTCAGTGGCCATTAAAGCCGCGAGCTCGTCCATCAGCTTCACAAGAACTTGAGCCGGCAGCGGTGGGTTATCACCCTAGGTGGCGGCTCCTGCGGCTGTACTACTCATGCCTGGGCTGACCCTGCCATGAACACAACAGCATGAACCGGAGACTCAAGATTATCTGACTCTAAGCGATCCGACTCAAGGCAGACGTTGCCGTAGCCCCCGAGGCCGCCATTGTGGAGCTGGTACACCGACTTCGTTTCCCCACTTGAAGATTCGTCCTCCGAATAGACGAGAGTTTCCTATGATCCGGAAGCTTCCAGATCTGTACCTTGAGTGAAGCCTACGAAGACATGCTTCTGACCCGGATTAGCACGGGCAGGATGCATGTTACACGCAGGTCGCAGACGCCGAGCCGGCTCGATGATGTCGGTGCAGACGTCCTTCCCGGGTGTAGATCCATCAACCCTTCCAATGAAGACGTGGATCCCGCCGAATGGAACTCGGAATCCATACTCCATGGACTCAGCATCAAGCCCCCAGCCAGCATCGTCGATGTAGAACCGGCCACGGTGACTCTTGCTGATCCTTCCGACCACGTATCCTTCGAGCCCCGGGAAAGAGCCCTTTGAGAACTCAACACCACCAAGCGTCAGCCCCACGGTGGGCGCCAACTGTCATGGATTTATCACGACAGATATCCGGGTTAACGGACTTGGGTTCAAGGCCATTGCTAACGTGATGGACTCAAAGGGGTTAACAGGGACGAAGGACACGAGTTTACCCAGGTTCGGCCCCTCAAGGTGAGGTAATAGCCTATGTCCTACTTGTGTTTGTATTGCTTGTTGTATCGATTACAAGGGAGCTAAAGCTTGACCTAGATCTCAATGACGTCACCTCTAAGTTGCCCTAGGTCTTGCCTTTATATACTGAGGTCAAGACCATCGGTCATACAAGTTGTGCCTGACTCTCATTACACGTCCGAGTCTGCCTCTATCTTCTCTTGCCTATCCTGACCAAGTTGTCCCTAGGCAGCTTACTAGCCCGGGTCTTCTCATCCGGGCCACCCTGCCGGCCCATCCTGTGAGCCGCTACGCTTGTTGGGCCATCCTGTCCTCACGGCTCATCCTTGGGCTGGCTACGAGCCGTCCGGTTTAACCCGGAGCCCTCCAAGGCGGGTCTCACCGTGGGGTTATATCCCCAATAGGAGTAGAGTTCTTTTCTCGGAAGGTGATCTCATATATATGGCATGATTTTGAAATTCTTAATTACCTATTATGAATATGATTAAATCAAATCATCACCTGCCAAAACAAGTACAAAACAAAATCTTCCGCTTTAATGGTGGATTTGGTTTCTCGGAAGGTGATCTCACATATATGGTATGATTTTGGAATTCTTAATTACCTATTATTAATGTGATTAAATCGAATGATCACCTGCCAAAGCAAGCACAAAACAAAATCTTCCACTTTAATGGTGGATTTGTTTTTTCGAAAGCTGATCTCACATATATGGTATGCTTTTGGAATTCTTAATTACCTATAATTAATGTGATTAAATCAAATCATCACCTGCCAAAGAAAATAAAAAATAAAATCTTTTGCTTTAATGGTGGATTTGGTTTTTTAATGAGAGGGAGAAAATAAACCAATGAGAGGAAACGTGGGAGACGGGATGAAAAACGGACGAAAATAAAGCAGACGAAGAAACCCGAGGCAAGAAGCTACCAACTGCCCCTTTAGGATATGGAAGCCCAAGGTACACAAATAACGGTCAAACAATTTCAATTGTATAAAAATCCAAATTCAGAATAGGGAAGCCCAAGGCTTAGACTGGTTTCCACGATGCACTCGACATAACATGTAATCACCTTCCACAATGTCTTTGCAACCTAATTTATTGTAGTCCCACAAAAAATTATCTGACGTGCCCAGAGCACTTCAAAAGCTTCTTCGTGTTCTCTCGGTGGGCCAGAAAGGAAAACAAAATCTCCCCCGTGTCACCTCCTCTGGCGACCTGGGGAAAACCTAACAGTGCCGCCGCTGGCCTCCTCACACCCCTCCCCCCACTTCGCCGCTGCCGGAGAGGACGCCGGTGAAGCCGTGCACACCCTAGGGATGGTGGCGGCGGGGCTCCTTGCGTCAGCGCTCGCGGCCTGACGGAGGTTTTCCTCACGGCGGCGCTGCGGGATCCGACGTGGCTTGGCCCGTCGGAGGCATCAGGGAGTGGATCCGGGGCTGCCAGTCTAGATCTGGCGCATGGTGTGGCAGCCGTGCCGCACGCGCGGGGGCGAGTTTCGAGCGAATCTTGCGGTGCTGGCTGATTCCAATGGTTGTGTGCGGTGGCGGGGGTGGCTGTGGTTCGTGGAGGTGCAGTGCGCCACGTTCCCACGGCGACGAGGTGTGGATGAGCGCAGCGGCCTTCTGCTGCACGGGACTGGCGCCATGGCGTGTGCGCCGACGCGCGTGCGGCCCCGTGGTGCTGTTGTCGGGCGGTTCCGAGGCTGCCTGGGGCGCTGGTGCGCCAAGGACGTTCGAGGGTGGTTTCTAGCCGGTGGCTTCGGGAATCGGGGCAAGGATGGTGGAGGGGCTTGAACGGCCTATACGACATTCGGGCGATGGCTTCGGCCGCAAGGGGTGCGGCCAGTTGGTGTCTGTGCGGACTGGCATCGCGTGGACGTCCCTGGGGGTGTGCAGATCGAAGGCCCACGACAACGAGGATGTGTGCTCCGGTGGTGTGTGATGCAGATACGGTTTCCGGCTGTCGGTGGTCTCGGTGAGGTGCAGTTCGCTGCGGCGGATATTGGTGCCTCTTCGTCGACGGGCAGCTTCGATGGTGGTGATTTTTGGTCAGTGTCGGTGTCAAAAACGGCGGATCTCGGGTAGGGAGTCCCGAACTATGATACTAGAATCGGAGGTAACAGGAGACGAAGGGGACAAGGAATTACCCAGGTTCGGGCCCTCCTATGGAGGTAATACCCTACGTCTTGCTTGGTTGTATTGATGATATGGGGGGTTACAGAGTTGATCTACCTCGAGATCCAATAACTATCCCTAGATGAGTTGTTCTATATCTACACCCTAAAACCCTCCGGCTTATATAGGTGTCGAGGATGCCTGGGGTTTACACATGGTCGGTTACACGCTGAAGAGATAAACATGCTTATTTACTACATCAAACGTGAAGCGCAAGCCGTGCTTCCCGAAGCTTCCATCCTGGAGACTGGGCCTTCAAATCTTCCAGTGTTCGGTAAGTAGCCCTCATAGTCCAATCCACAACAATAGGTCAGCTATCTGTGGACCCCCTAATCCAGGAATCCTTCAGTAGCCCCCGAGCTTGCCTCTAGCGCCAAGGGTCTTCAGCTCCAATTGCTTCGTGAACAGAGTCTTCGGCTTGCTAGGTGAGTTGCTTCCTGCCGAACCATAGTTTGGCCTCCGATGACAAGTAGTTTCCCGCATAGTGGCACGTCTGAATACTGCAAATTAATTGGCTTTGAAGGCCAAATGTCACGGGGAGGGGGGGGGAACAACGCTCCTCTGACGACCTCTCTAACGAAAGGCTACGACCCACCACGACCGCTAAGCTAGTTACATAGACTCGATTCGCGGTTCGAGGCCATTTTAATCACCAGGATCTATCAATATACCGATCGTGTCCTTTTTTACATGGGATATACTTAATCATGCGCCCACAACGTCTCACACGTCTCGGGAAGTGGAGGGATTCAAGGCGCACCAAGGGGAGTCCAAATCGATAGGCCTCATAAAAAGAGGAGGAAAACCCCAAAGTCTTTTCACGCTCTCCATTCGACTTCTCCGCCTCCCATTCCCTTGCTCCTCCAAAGTACAGATCTAGGTCTCTTTGCCCCCACGTCCGAGCTCATCAATGGCGGGCTCCAACGGCCAATGGGAATCTTCCACGGTCAGCGACTAGGACATTCTCGACCTCAAGAAGGCCGGCTACCTCCCCTCCAACATCCCTCACCATGCAGTGGAGGAGGGTCAAGTGATCCCCACCCCCAAGCTAGGTGAAAGGGTGGTGTTCATCCCCCACTTCATCCGGGGGCCGAGCTTTCCTCTCCACCACTTCGTTAGGGGCTGATGTTCTTCTACGGCCTCGACTTCCACAACCTCCCACCGAACTCCATCATGCACATCTCGGTGTTGATCCTCGTCTGCGAGGCCTTCCCGTGCATTGAGCCACACTTTGGGATCTGGCTGCAGGGGTTCAACATCAAGCCCAAGTGCATCAGCGGCAAGCACGCAGATTGCGACGGGGCCGTCATTGGCAAGCTCACCCGTGTCGGGTGGCTGTTAGGCACCCTCATCGACACCATCAAGGGATGACAAAAGGAGTGGTTCTATGTCACCGAACCACAAGAAGAGAATCAACACCCTGCCACCGCATTCAGATCTGGTCCCCCCACCAGACTGGCTTCATGGCTCGAAAAGGGCCTTGTCTAGGGACCGAGCAAGGAGGTGACCGACCTGCAGAAGAGCATCCACTCCATGGTCGAGGAGGGCACCAAGTTAACCGATGTGGTCCATGTGATGCTCCAAAGACGCATCCTCCCCTCCCAGTGCTGGGACACCCCCTGGTGGGAGAAGTTGTGGAAGGCGCTCTTCACATCAATGAAGAGCGGGCCATCCGAGGAGGAGGACAAGGGTCTGCACACCGTCAAGCCAAATTCCGAGGTAAGATATACCCTAGCTTGGTCGGCTTTATTACATAGAAGATTCATAACCCCTTACCCGATCTGTCTTTGCAGAGATGGCTCAAGAAAGCCGTCAACATTAATAGTCTGGCGCCTCAGCCCAAACACGAGAGGACCGGGCTGTTAGCCAAAATGCTCATGGTGAAGCCTTACAAGGATCCCACGAAGAAAGAGAAGAAGAAGAAACCAGGCCAGGCAGGCACCCGCATCAGGAACTAGCCTAATGCCGCATCTGAGGATACCCCGGCCTCCTCAAATAAGGAGGAGGTTGAGGAGGAGGAAGAGGAATAAGAGGAGGAGGAGGAGGCCGAGGTCGAGGGCGACAAGGGAGGCGATTCCCCCCATGCCAAGAAGAGAGCGGCATCTTTGGACACCCCGAAGCACGTTGCTTCTCCTGCCCACAAGAGGGCGTGGCAGATGCGGGTGGTTCTGTCCGATGATAGTTCGGACTCGGGCACCGCGTCCGAAGACCTCAAGGAGGTTCCACGAAGGAGCCTACGGGTCAAGCCCCCCACCCGGCTTAGGATCTGAAGATCCTCCTGTTCATTACGAATATATTTAGAGTTTGCTAATACGCAGGTTATTGGCCTTGCAGCCCCCCGCGTGTTATCCCCACTGAGGTGATATCAAACGGGAAAACCCCGCCCGTCAAACTGGCAGAGAGCGGGGATGCCTCGCATCCTACCACCCCAGCCGCCACAAAGGATGTCGTGGAGGTGTCGTCCGAGCCCACTCCTATGGAGGCGGACACTGTTGGAAATATGCCCTAGAGGCAATAATAAATTGGTTATTATCATATTTCCTTGTTCATGATAATCGTTTATTATCCATGCTATAATTGTATTGATCGGAAACTCAGATACATGTGTGTATACATAGACAACACCATGTCCCTAGTATGCCTCTAATAGACTAGCTCGTTGATCAAAGATGGCTATGGTTTTCTAGTCATGGACATGAGATGTCATTTGATAACGGGATCATGTCATTAGGAGAATGATGTGATGGACAAGACCCAAACTACAAACGTAGCATATGATCGTGTCATTTTATTGCTACTGTTTTCTGCATGTCAAGTATTTGTTCCTATGACCATGAGATCATGCAACTTACTGACACTGGAGGAGTACCTTGTGTGTATCAAATGTCACAACATAACTTGGTGACTATAAAGCTGCTCTACGGGTATCTCCGAGGGTGTCTATTGGGTTGGCATGGATCAAGACTGGGATTTGTTACTCCGTGTGATGAAGAGGTATCTCAGGGCCCACTCGGTAATACAACATCACAATAAGCCTTGCAAGCAATGTGACTAAGTGTTAGTCATGGGATCTTGTATTACGGAACAAGTAAAGAGACTTGCCGGTAACGAGGTTGAACTAGGTATGGAGATACCGACGATCGAATCTCGGGCAAGTAACATACCGAAGAACAAAGGGAACATCATACGCGATTAACTGAATCCTTGACATAGAGGTTTGACCGATAAAGATCTTCGTAGAATATGTAGGAACCAATATGGGCATCCAGGTCCCGCTATTGGTTATTGACCGTAGATGTGTCTCGGTCATGTCTACATAGTTCTTGAACCCGCAGGGTCTGCACACTTAAAGTTAGATGACATTTCGGTAGTATAAAGTTATGTATGTTGGTGACCGAAGGTTTTTTCGGAGTCCTGGATGAGATCACGTACATCACGAGGGGCTACGGAATGGTCCGGAGGTAAAGATTGATATATAGGAAGACCTGTTTTGGTCGCCGGAAAAGTTTCAGGCTCATCGGTAGTGTACCGGGAGTGCCGGTAGTGTACCGGGGGACCATCGGGAGAGGTATTTCGACCCAAGAGGCTACATGGGCTGTGGGAGGAGGTAAACCAGCCCCTGGTGGGCTGGCCGAAGCCTCCTCTAAGGGCACATGCGGCTGGAGTGGTTTGAGAAGGAGAAAATCCAAAGGTGGAGAGGTGGAAAGAGTTTCCAAGTGGAAAGGAGGAATCCTACTCCTACTAGGATTGGAGTAGGACTCCTCCACCCCCAATTTCGACCAAACCTTTAGGGTTTGAGGGTGCCTCCTCCCCTCCCTCCCTCCTATATATACTAGAGTATTTAGAGGAAAATGCTAACCCTAATAGCCACGTGCTACCTCTCCTCTAGATCGCAGTTTCTCCTCTAGATCGGTTTTCAGTGGTGCTTAGGTGAAGCCCTTCTGAATAGCTCCACCACCATCGCCGCAATGCCGTCGCGTTTCCTGAGAACTCATCTACCTCTCCGCTCCCTCTTTCTGGATCAAGAAGGCGGAGATCGTCATCGAGCTGTACGTGTGCTGAACGTGGAGGTGCCGTCCGTTCGGCGCTAGATCGAAAGGACCGTGATCAAGATCGCGAGACGGATCATGATGAGATCGTGGGACGGATCGTGACGAGTTCGCGGGACGGACCATGATTGGATCGCAGGACAAATCGTGATGAGATCACGGGATGCTCGGCGATCTGGATCGTGAAGACGTTCGACTACACCAATCGCGTTTCTTAACGCTTCCCGCTTAGCGATCTACAAGGGTATATAGATCGACCCTCCCTCTCGTAGATGCTCATCACCATGGATAGATCTTGCGTGTGCGTAGGAAATTTTCTGTTTCCCATGCAACGTTCCCCAATAGTGGCATCATGAGCTAGGTCTATGTGTAGTTGAGATCTCGAGTAGAACACAAAGAGTTTGTGGGCGTTGATGCTTAGATTGCTTCCTCCCTTGGTCGCATTTTGGTTCAGCGGAATTTTGGGATGAAGTGGCCCGGACCAACCTTACTCGTACGCTTACGAGAGACCGGCTCCATTGACTGATGTGTAACTTCGTTGCACAAAGATGGCTAGCGAGTGTCTGTTTCTCCTACTTTAGTTGGATCAGATTCGACTAAGGCGGTCCTTGAGAAGGTTGAAAAGCTACATATGTATCACCGTTGTGGTTTATGCGTAGGTGAGAATTGTTCTTGCTAGATACCCGTAGCAGCCATGTAAAACATGCAACAACAATTAGAGGACGTCTAACTTGTTTGTGCAGGGTATGTTGTGATGTGATATGGCCAATTACATGATGAGATATATGTGATGTATGAGATGATCATGTGTTGTATAGAATATCATGACTTGCATGTCGATGAGTCCGGCTACCGACAGGAGCCATAGGGTTGTCTTTAATTATTATATGACCTACGTGTCAATCATTAAGCGCTATGTAATGCTTTACTTTATCGCTAAACGGTAGCAATAGTAGTAGAAGCATGGTGGGCGCGACAACCCCGATGGCGACACGTTGATGGAGATCATGGTGTCATGCTGGTGACGATGGAGATCATGCCGGTGCTTTCAAGATGAAGATCAAAAGCACAAGTTCATGGCCATATCATGTCACTTATGATTTGCATGTGATGTTAATCCTTTTATGCACCTTGTTTTGCTTAGGATGACGGTAGCATTATAAGGTGATCCCTGACTTAATTTCAAGATAAATTGTGTTCTCCCCGAGTGTGCACCGTTGCGAAAGTTCGTCGTGTCGAGACACCACGTGATGATCGGGTGTGATAGACTCTACGTTCAAATACAATGGGTGCAAGCCAGTGTTGCACATATAGAAAACTCAGGTTAAACTTGACGGCCTAGCATGTACAGACATGTCCCTGGAACACAAGAGACCGAAACGTCGAACATGATTCATATAGTAGATATGATTAACATGATGATGTTCATCATTGAAACCACCTCAACTCACGTGATGATCGGACTTGAGTTGGTGAATTTGGATCATGTATCACTCGAGTGACCGGAGGGATGTCTATTTGAGTGGGAGTTCTTAAGTAATATGATTAATTGAACTCATTATCATGAACATAGTCAATAGTGTCTTTGCAAAATTATGTTGTACATTACTAGCTCACGCTGTAGCTCCCTTGAATTTCTATATGTTCCTAGAGAAATAGAGTTGAAAGATGATGGTAGGAATATTGCGGACTGGGTCCGTGATTTGAGGATTATCCTCATTGCTGCACAGAAGGATTATGTCCTTAATGCACCGCTCGGTGCTGCACCCCCTCTAGCATCGTCTGTAGATGTTGTGAACATCTGACAGGCACGTTCCGGTGACTACTTGATACTTTAGTGCGTCATGCATTACGGCTTAGAATCGAGGCTCCAAAATGTTTTGAACGTCACGGAACATATGAGATGTTCTAAGAGCTGAATTGGGATCTCAGGCTCGTGCCCATGTTGTGAGATATGAGATCTCCAACAAGATTCTTTGCCTACAAGATGAAGGAGAATGGCTCAATCGTTAAGCATGTGCTCAGATTGTCTAGGTGCTACAATCGCTTGAATCGAGTGGGAGTTGATCTTCAAGATAAGATAGTGATTGATATAGTTCTCCAAGTCACTGTCACTAAGATACTAGAACTTGGTGATGAACTATAAAATGCTAGGGATAGAACTAATTATCCCCGATCTGTTCGTGATGTTTGACACCGCGAAGTTAGAAATCAAGAAGGAGCATCAAGTGTTGATGGTTAGTAAAACCACTAGTTTCGAGAAGGGCAAGGGCAAGGAGGGAAACTTCATGGATGGAAAGTCAGCTGCTGCTCCAGTGAAGCAACCCAAAGTTGAACCCAAACCCGAGACTAAGTGCTTCTATTATGAGGTGAGCGGTCGCTGAAGCAGAACAACCCTAGATACTTGGTAGATAAGAAGGCTGGCAACATCGACACAAGTGTATTTGATATATGTGTAATTGATGTGTACCTTGCTAGTACTCCTAATAGCACCTGGGTATGGGATACCGGTTCAGTTGCTAAATGTTAGTAACTCGAAGTAAAAGCTACGGAATAAATGGAGACTAGCTAAGGGTGAGTTGACGATGTGTGTTGGAAATGTTTCCAAGGTTGATGTGATCGACATCGCACGCTCTCTCTACCTTCGGGATTAGTGACGAACCTAAATAAATGTTATTTTGTGTTTTGCGTTGAGCATGAACGTGATTAGATCGTGTTTATCGCAACACGGTTATTCATTTAAGTTAGAGAATAATTGTTATTCTGTTTACATGAATAATACCTTCAATGGTCATGCACCTAGTGAGAATGGTTTGTTGAATCTTGATCATAGTAATACACATGTTCATAACACTGATGACAAAAGATACAAAGTTAATAATGATAGTGCCACATACTTGTGGCACTGCCGCTAAATGTCATATTGGTATAAATCGCATGAAGAAACTCCATGCTGATGGATCTTTGGACTCATTCGATTTCGAATCGGTTGAGACATGCGAACCTTGCCTCTTGGGCAAGATGACTAAGGACCCTGTTGGGGATTTAACCCCGCAATATGACCCGCCTTAGAGGCTCCGATTCATATTGATGACTTGTAAGCCGGCCCATGGTGAGCCGTAAGACTGGTGGCCCAGGAAGATAGACGGCTCAAGATGTAGGCCGCATGATGGCCCGGACGTAGAAGACCCGGGTGTGTAAGCCGCTTCAAGGACAACATGGACAAAAAGATAGAAAGAGACTCGGAGTCACAAGAAGACCCGGATAGATAATTGTAAAGACCCGGTGGTCCTGACCTCCTATATAAAGGCAGACCCGGGGCGACTTAGAGGATAGGTGATAGAGAACTAGGTCAAGCTTCTAGCTCCTTGTAATCGATACACAAGCAATACAAACACAAGAAGGACGTAGGCTATTACCTCGACTCGAGGGGCCGAACCTGGGTAAATCCGTGTCTTTCGTCCCGATCAACCCGTTTGAGTCCACCCTGTTAGCGATGGCCTCGAATCCAAGTCCGTTCACCCAAACATCTGCCATGATAAATCCACGATAGTGGGCACCCACCGTGGGGCTAGCACTTGGTGGTGTTGAGTTCTCAAAGGGCTCTCTCCCAGGGCTCGAGGGATACGTGGTTGGAAGGATGAGCAAGAGTTGCCGCAGCCGGCTATGCATCGACGATGCCGGCTGGGGGCGTGATGCTGATTCTGTGGAGTATGGATTCCGGGTTCCATTTGGCGGGATTCAGGTTTTCTCTGGAAAGGTTGATGGATCTACACCCGGGCTAGACATCTGCACCAACATCGTCGAGCCGGCTCGACGTCTCCAATCTGCGAGTGGTTTGCGGCCTGCTCGTTCCCATCTAGGTCAAAAGCATGTTCTCGTGGGCTTCACTCAAGGTATGGACCTGGAAGCGTCCGGGTCACCGGGAACTCATGTTTACTCGGAAGATGAGTCCTCTAGTGGGGAGACAGAGTCAGTGTATCGGCTCAGTAACGGTGGCCTTGGGGGCTACTACGACACCTATTCTGAGGTAGAAGGCTTTGAGTCGGATGCTCCGAGACCCCCGGTTCATGCGGCGGTGTTCATGGCAGGATCGGCTCCAGCCACCGGTCACACAGCTGCGGGAGCCGCCACAGCGGGTGATAGCCCGCCGCCGCCGGCTCAGGCTCTAGTGGAATTGATGGACGAGCTTACAGCTCTCATGGCCACGGAAGTAACACCGGATAATCAAGCAGCCCGAAATCTAGAGGTGGCACGGATCAAGGGCCGGATGGTAGAGAAACGACAAAGGATGGCTGAGCTGAAGATCCGGATGGAGGAAGAAGCGGAGCATATCAAGGCATCTGCTTTCCATCTGGGGCTGGAATAAAGGTCAGCAGCCGCGGTGCACCGGAGGAGGCATCAATCCCGTCTACCAGAATGTTACGAAGCAAGGAACCTGTTTAATACCCCTGGTGCGGGCCGGGTTGCGGGCGCGCCGGAAAGCCGCCCGATGGAACGCCCGGCAACTCATCCACCCCAACATAACCAAACTTCACCTAGAGCTTATCCGACACCGGCAGGTCAGTACTCTAACCCGGCCAAGAACATGGTGGCGGCGGCCACCCGGCTTGGGACGATTCCCATCCCAGACGAAGCACCCTTTGCGGAGGACGTGCGAAATACCATTGGATATTTACAAACGGCCGTGGCCCAGCAAGAGAGATATGCTCACAACCGGAGCCAGGTTCACTCTACCCCCCTCCCCAGTCGAAGTTTCAGCCGACGCTACCAGTCACCGGCGTGTTCCAGCAGTCATCCATGTCGGGGACCACCAGCGGATGAGCAGGCGGCTCTAGATGCACAAGCCCTCGCGGACCGGGCGAGGAACAGGCGAGAGGCGGAGATAGCGGCAACCCGTCCAGAGGCGGCGCTTTCCGTCTCAATGGGAGTAGTTAGTACCAGAGCCGTAGGGGTGCCATGTTTAACTCCGGCTCTGAGAAGTGAATGACTACCGAAAGATTTTAAGGGGCCTCAAAAAGTTCTGAATTACACAGCTGATCTACCCCCTGAGGCTTGGGTTGAGAGTTATGAGCTGGCCATGGAAATGCTAGATGTCAGTGAGGCGGTATGTGAAAAATATTTCATCATGATGCTTGAGGGTCCGGCTCGCACATGGTTGAAAGGTCTGCCGCCTAACACGATAAGTTCATGGGCGGAGCTGAGAGCAAAGTTTATTAAGAATTTTCAGGGGACCTGTAAGCAGCCTACGACCATTGTAGACTTGGACCATTGTGTTCAAAAGGAAAATGAGTTGGCCCATCATTGGGTCCGGCGGGTGTCGACCATTATTCACTCTTCAGAGCAGATCATGGCGGCTCAAGCGGTGCTTATTCTGGAAAAGAACTGTCATTTTGTTCCATTGAAACAGAAGCTCGGCCGGCTCAAGCGCATGTGTCAGGATATGGGAGAGCTCATGACGGCCCTGACAAAGTATGCCGACTCAGATAACACCAAGGATCCAGGCTCGGATGATGAGAAAGCCAATCAAGGGAAGAAGAACAATCAAGGCATAGTCTTTGGGAACAATGGGAATCAGAATAAACGGAAGAACGCTGATGCCGGGTCAAAATCTTTAGTGGCCAAGGCTTTTCGACATGGGTTTTTCTGGTTGACTGCTCACAAGGATGCAGAAGACTTAGTCCGTAAGTGTGACGGCTCTCAGAAGTTTGGCCGGCGTGCTCACGTTCCGGCTCAAGAGTTGAGGATGATACCAATCACTTGGCCGTTTGCGGTCTGGGGGCTTGATATGGTGGGACCTTTCAAGAGATCCAAGGATAAGAAAACACACCTTCTGGTGGCGATTGATAAATTTACTAAGTGGGTAGAGGTAGAGCCGGTCAGCAAATGTGACGCGGCTACAACGGTTCAATTTATTAAGAAGCTGATCTATCGCTTTGGTTACCCGCACAGTATCATTACGTATAATGGAACAAATCTATCCAAATGAGCTATGAAAGCGTTCTGTGAGAAGGAGCATATCCGGCTTGATGTTTCAGCTGTGGCATATCCATAGTCTAACGGTCAGGCGGAGCGAGCCAATCAGGAAATTTTAAGAGGAGTCAAACCACGACTCATGGTTCCTTTGAAGCGGACACCGGGATGTTGGGTTGAGGAGTTGCCTTCCGTCTTATGGAGCATCAGAACTACCCCTAACAGATCTACAAATTTCACGCCTTTCTTCATTGTGTATGGTGCTGAGGCAGTTCTACCCAGCGATATCCGGCATGATTCACCAAGGGTGGCGGTTTATGTTGAGACGGACAATGAGGTAGCACGCCGAGATGCGTTGGACGCCTGAAGACCCGGACGCCCGAGAGTTAGCAGCAACCAGGTCGGCAATTTCTCAACAAGACCTGCGACGCTATCATAGCCACAGGGTGAAGACCCGGACGTTCCAAGAAGGTGACCTGGTGCTCTGGTTGATTCAAGACCAATCTGGAATGCATAAGTTATCTCCACCATGGGAGGGGCCTTTTGTGATCAGCAGAAACCGTCACAATGGGTCATAATACCTCATCGATATCCGAGATGAGTCGGAAACCGCGGGTCAAGAGATGTTGCGGCCGTGGAATATCGCGCATCTGCGACCATACTTTACTTAGCAGGCGTTGAAAGCCGCTATTATTGTCGAAGGGGGCCTCTGCTCTTATGTATATCTTTGTGCAATCAAGATGAAATTTTTCCGGCTCAAAAATTTGAGTTGAAGTGGTTTGTTCGCTGTCAAAACGGCTGATCTATCATCCGGCTTTATACCCTATGAAGCGTTGTTGCAGGGAGGCTTCTTGCCTTCGGTTATAGCTTACATCTCCCCTGCATAGTCTGGTTTTACGCTGTTGCAAGGAGGCTTCTTGCCTTCGGGTATAGCTTACATCTCCCTTTCACAGCCGACGTTATTCCCAATTAAGCACTGTTGCAAAGAGGCTTCTTGCCTTCGAGTATAGGTTACATCTCCTTTGCACAGCCAACTGTTATTAAACTGTTGCAAGGAGGCTTCTTGCCTTCGGGTATAGCTTACATCTCCCTTGCACAGTTGGATTTATGCCTAGTTTGGTTACATTAAGCACTGTTGCAAAGAGGCTTCTTGCCTTCGGGTAAAGCTTACATCTCCTTTGCACAACCAGCTGTTATTAAACTGTTGCAAGGAGGCTTCTTGCCTTCGGGTATAGCTTACATCTCCCTTGCACTGTTGGCTTTATGCCTAGTTTGATTACATTAAGCACTGTTGCAAAGAGGCTTCTTGCCTTCGGGTATAGCTTACATCTCCTTTGCACAACCAACTGTTATTAAACTATTGCAAGGAGGCTTCTTGCCTTCGGGTATAGCTTACATCTCCCTTGCACAGTTGGCTTTATGCCTAGTTTGGTTACATTAAGCGTTGTTGTTGATGGAGGCTTCTTACCTTTGGTATAGCTTACATGACCCTAAGACAACGACATGTACACCATTCCAGTTGCTTATCAACTGCGGCCATCGAAGGGGGCTTCTTACCGACAGGTATCGCTTATCTCACCCTAATGGCCGGCTTTATGCCACTTCCGGTTACTTATTAACCGTGGTTGTCGAAGGGGGCTTCTTACCGACGGGTTCGCTTATCTCACCCTAACAACCGGCGTTTACGCCAAAACTCAGTTGCTTATCAACTGTAGCTGTTGAAAGAGGCTTTTTGCCTTCGGGTATAGCTTACATCTCCTTTCAAACAGCCGACTTTATGCCGTCTCAGGCTAATTATTAGCCGCGGCTGTTGATGGAGGCTTCTTGCCTTGGGGTATAGCTTACATGTCCCATCGACAGCCGGCGTTCGCGCATACAACATTTGCTGTTAAAAGGAGGCTTCTTACCGTTAGGTATAGCTAACATTACCTTTCATATAGCCGGCTTTAGGCCGATTTTTGTTCATCAATAGCCGCAGTTGTCGATAGAGGCTTCTTACCATCAGGTATAGCTTACATTATCCTCAGACAACCGGCTCCTTAATGAATTCATCCGACAAGAGCCGGAGCCATGTTGCTCCAGTTGACAAAATTCAAGTTTTCAAAGATATTATCCGGCTCTAATCTTCTAGAGAAGGAATGATGTCTTCAAAGACAAACACCCCTCATCAGAAAAGCTCAAGGTATATTTGTGCAAAGGAGCGATCAATTAATGAAGAGCCGGCAACACATCAAATTGAAACATGGAGAGACGGAAAGTATACAGAACTTGATGGATATATATACAGCCGACACTATCTTTAGAACGGCAGAGTCATCCTTAAGCTATTACAAAAATTGCTCTCAGAAGGAGCAAAGGCATTACCAAGTTTCAACCGCCCACGGCGGGTCATTGCATGAGCCATCGCTCAGAAGGTTACAAAATGCAAAGTCAGACGGCCGCATCATCCTGCTCCGGCTCTTCTACTGGCTTCATGTGAAGAGTTTCCAAATCCCAGCTCCAGTCAGCCAGCGCGGCGAAGGACCCTTCTTCAAAAAAGGCAGACATGCCGAGATCATTAGGAAAGAGTTCCTTACTGTGGGCGGGTGTTAGAGATTTCCACTCATAGAGAGGCCCGCGGATCCTCTTATCCTCGCCATCATAAGCTGCCTAGTAGACATTTAAGTTGGCTTCATCTGCAAGTACAGACACCAAGAAGTGGGAGTCCTTGACACACTGGATGTAGTCCACCTCTGTGAATTCTGAGTCGTCATCTTTCTTCGATGGATAGCCATCCATCATTTCAGCCGGCGTCAGCTCAGGGGCGAAGGCCAGAGCCCGGCTCAATCCGGCGACTGCTCCTTGACGAAAAGTTGATTTCTTCAGTTCTTCAATCTGTTTTGGCATGGTGGAGAAGAGTTCCAAGACCCCTTTCAGAACGGTGGGGATCTTCTCCTTATATTGAACACTCTTGATCGTGAAGATGGCGCCGCAGTATAGTTGTTCCGCAAAGGTGTAGATGGCCTTCAGTGGCAGAAGGCTATCAGAAGCCAACTGCCGGCTCCTGGGACCTGGATAAGACGAATCAAGCTAATGAGTCGCCAGTTTTTCAATAGCAATGTTAAAATACAAAGTAGAACAGAAGCTTACCAAATAGGGCGGCTGACATTTTCGCTATGTGCCGCTTCAGGCCTTGGAGTTCCTCCGCCACAGCTATAAGCCGCTGGTCGGCGTTGTCCGCCCGTTTGGTCAGAGCGGCCTTTTCAGATTTTGCCGTCTCTTTCAAAGAGGTAAGATCAGCAGTGGCATTGGCCAGCTCCGCAGAGAGATGCCGACACTTTTCGTCAGCAATGCTTCGGGCTTCTTGCTGAGCCGCCAAGTTGGCCTTCATATCCGTCAACTGAGACCCGACTTCGTTTAAGGCTTCCTATAACACATCAAAATATAGGATAAGTCGCCAAAATATAGGACGCGTGCTATAAGAGAATTTCTACAAGTCTCAAACAGATTGCAAGCAATATATTTGACACTTGGGGGCTAATGTATATTTGCTTTTTCAGTATGCAGTACAGTTCTGGGTCATCTCCTTCGAAGTTAATCTGGAACTTAGGGGCTACACTATGGCTCTTCAAAGACTACTCCTGATGAAAGATCCGACTCAATTTTTTCAAAGTTGACTCGGCCCTTGGGGGCTACAATTTGGCTCTTCAAAGACTACTTCTGATGGAAGATCCGACTCATTTTTTCAAAGTTGACTCGGCCCTTGGGAGCTACGATTAGATCTTCAAGTTGTCTAGACCCGACTCAAATAAAATCTGAGACGGCCCTTGGGGGCTACGATTGGCGGTTCACTTTATCTACAGTACTAGGCTAAAGCAATTCTAAGTGAATTTGGCATGACAATATCTACAGAGGTCACAGAAAGACCCAGTTCAACTATCAGCTAGATTAAACCAGATCTTGGGGGCTAAGTAAGGATATGGTAAGAAGGAAAGGTACCTCATATTTGGTTTTCATCAAAGTCACCAGCCGAAGCTCCAAGTCACGAATGGTATTTAGCCGGTTCATATATCCGGCATGGAGCTCATCAGGTGTCATCTTCTCGTATGAAGAATCAAAGTTTAATTTCCTCGAGGCCTCTGACGGTTCGGTATGTTTAGTCAGCACATGAGCCGGAGGCGTCTGCTGAGCTGACCCGGTGATGACAACGTTCGGGGTTGCAGGAGTTTTTGCAGGAGCTCTGGGAGGACTCTCCATAATGACATCTTCAGCGGCCGGCTCCGCAGAGGCAGCTGGTGGAGTTGCTTCCGGGTGAACCTCCTCCGGGTGTTTGATTTCCTGCTCTCGGATGACAGGGCCGGGGGAGGGCTTGTTGGTCTTACGACGCTTCGCTTGAGCACTACAAAATGGAAAGAGCAGCATTTGAAGAGGTTACTATCATATTAAGAGCCGGAGATCCGGATGCCATGATAAAGAATACTTACAGCGGATTGATCTTGGGTGGTGGTAGAGCCGACGCTGAAGAGTCACCAGAGGATGGGGTTTTCTAAAAGAATGAAACAGGAAAAATGAGAAAGCATCAAGATTACAAAGGAGAGACAAAGAAAAGTAGAGACGTAAACCTCTGCGGGGCGCTTCTTGGGAGCCAGAGAGTTTGGTAACCCGGACACGAGCTCAGTAGAGCCGATACTCCGAGTCTGTCGACGGTCGGCCTGTTGTTGCTTTTTCAAAAGAAAGTCGGGAGCCACGTAAGCTAGAGGATGAGAAAGAGGAACTTTTCGGATAACTCGCCGCGGCTTTCGGCCGGCAAAACGTTCTGAGTCGGAAGAAATATAAGTTACCTCGGGAGCATCGGCATGGCTGGTTTCCACTTCATCCTATGAATACAATAAACATTAATAACAAGCAAAGGGGGCAAAGGGTCAAGCAGGCAAATCAAGACATTACCTCTGAGTCGAACGACGGAGGCGGCTCAAGCCAGTTTTCCTGTGGAGCGCTCTTCTTTGGCTTCTTGCCCGCAGTTTTCTTTTTGGCCTTCTTTGGAGGAGGGACATACTCCTTCTTCCAGAAGTCTGAGTCAGCCTATAAAAGTGACCCGGAAAAAGGGGAATGAATCAGCAAGTTACAAGCAACATACAAGAGACGGACATGAAGAGATCAACTTACATCTGGAGCGGGGTTAGTGATGCAGAAAGGCGCCAGCCCGATGGTGCTGAAGGAGCCAGAGGCTTCGTGAACAAGCCTCCGGACGGTCATGGCGATATCATCCTCTATCAAGGTCGATTTGCTGAAGCACAAGGAGCTATCATACTTGCCTTCGTACTCGCACATTAGCCAGCCCCTACGGGTTAAGGGCATGATCCGCCAAGAAACCCGGCAACGGTGTTGGAAATATGCCCTAGAGGCAATAATAAATTAGTTATTATCATATTTCCTTGTTCATGATAATCGTTTATTATCCATGCTATAATTGTATTGATCGGAGACTTAAATGCATGTGTGGATACATAGACAAAACCATGTCCCTAGTATGCCTCTAATGGACTAGCTCGTTGATCAAAGGATGGTTAAGGTTTCCTAGCCATGGACATGAGATGTCATTTGATAACGGGATCATATCATTAGGAGAATGATGTGATGGATAAGACCCAAACTACAAACATAGCATATGATCGTGTCAGTTTATTGCTACTGTTTTCTGCATGTCAAGTATATGTTCCTATGACCATGAGATCATGCAACTCACGGATATCGGAGGAGTGCCTTGTGTGTATCAAACGTCGCAACGTAACTGGGTGACTATAAAGGTGCTCTACAGGTATCTCCGATGGTGTTTGTTGAGTTGGCATGGATCGAGACTGGGATTTGTTACTCCGTGTGACGGAGAGGTATCTCAGGGCCCACTCGGTAATACAACATCACAACAAGCCTTGCAAGCAATGTGGCTAAGTGTTAGTCACGGGATCTTGTATTACGGAACGAGTAAAGAGACTTGCCAGTAACGAGGTTGAACTAGGTATGGAGATACCGACGATCGAATCTCGGGCAAGTAACATACCGAAGAACAAAGGGGACGTTATACGGGATTAACTAAATCCTTGACATAGAGGTTCGACCGAAAAAGATCTTCGTAGAATATGTAGGAACCAATGTGGATGTCCAGGTCCCGCCATTGGTTATTGACCGTAGAGGTGTCTCGGTCATGTCTACATAGTTCTCGAACCCGCAGGGTCTGCACACTTAAGGTTCGGTGACGTTTCGGTAGTGTAGAGTTATGTATGGTGGTGACCGAAGTTTGTTCGGAGTCCCGGATGAGATCCCGGACATCACGAGGAGCTCCGGAATGGTCCGGAGGTAAAGATTCATATATAGGAAGTCCCAGTTTGGTTTCCGGAAAAGTTTCGGGCTCATCGGTAGTGTACCGGGAGTGCCGGTAGTGTACCGGGAGTGCCGGTAGTGTACCGGGAGGCCTCCGGGAGGGGTATTTCGACCCCAAGAGGTCCATGGGCTGTGGGAGAATAATAACCAGCCCTTAGTGGGCTGGGAAAACAGCCACAAAGGCCCATGGCGCAGGAGAGAAAGTCCTAAAGCAAAAAGTGGAAAATCAGCCAATAGGAGGCAATCCTACTCCAACTAGGATTGGAGGTGAAGTAGGATTTCTTCCCACCTCCTATTTCGGCCGACCCAAAGGCCTTGGCTGCCTCTCCTCTCCTCTCCTCCTATATATACTAGTGGATTGGGTGGTTTTTGGACAGAATTTCCGGCCACGTGCTACCCGTTTCACCGGTGCACAGTTTCTCCTCTAGATCGGTTTTCCGCAGCGCTTAGGCGAAGCCCTGCCGGAATTGCTCCACCACCATCACCGGAGCGCCGTCACGCTGCCGGTGAACTCTCTCTCCTATCCACCTCCTCTTGCTGGATCAAGACGGTGGAGATCGTCATCAAGCTGCACGTGTGCTGAACGCGGAGGTGCCGTCCGTTCGGCGCTAGATCGGAAGGACCGTGATCGAGATCGCGAGACGGTTCGTGATGAGATCGTGGAACGGATCGTGATGAGTTCGCGGGACAGATCGTGATCAAGATCGTGAGACGGATCGTGATGAGATCGCGGGACGGATCGTGATGAGTTCACGGGACGTATCGTGATTGGATCGCGGGACGGATCGTGATGAGATCGCGGGACGCTCGGCGATTTGGATCGCGAAGATGTTCGACTACACCAACCGCGTTTCTTAACGCTTCCCGCTTAGCGATCTACAAGGGTATGTAGATCCACTCTCCCTCTCGTAGATGCTCATCACCATGGATAGGTTTGCGTGTGCGTAGGAAATTTTTTGTTTCCCATGCGACGTTCCCCAACAGTGGCATCATGAGCTAGGTTGATGGTTCGATGAGATCTCGAGTAGAACACAAAAGGTTTGTGGGCGTTGATGCTTAGATTGCTTCCTCCCTTGGTCGTATTTTGGTTCAGCGGGATTGTGAGATGAAGCGGCCCGGACCAACATTACTCGTACGCTTACGAGAGACCGGTTCCCTCGACGCAACTTGTTGCCTAGATGGCTTGCGGGTGACAGTTTCTCTCACTTTAGTTGGATCGGATTCGACAAAGGCGGTCCTTGAGAAGGTTGAAAAGCAAACTAGTGTATCACCGTTGTGGTTTATGCGTAGGTGAGAATCGTTCTTGCTAGATACCCATAGCAGCCACGTAAAACATGCAACAACAATTAGAGGACGTCTAACTTGTTTTTGCAGGGTATGTTGTGATGTGATATGGCCAATTACATGATGAGATATATGTGATGTATGAGATGATCATGTGATGTATAGAATTTCACGACTTGCATGTCGTTGAGTACGGCAACCGGCAGGAGCCATAGGGTTGTCTTTAATTATTGTATGACCTGCGTGTCAATCATTAAGCGCTATGTAATGCTTTACTTTATCGCTAAGCAGTAGCAATAGAAGTAGAAGCAGGGCTGGCGCCACAACCCCAATGGCAACACATTGATGGAGATCAAGATGATGGAGATCATGGTGTTGTGCCGGTGACGATGGAGATCATGCCGGTGTTTCGAAGATGGAGATCTTAAACACAAGTTCATGGCCATATCATGTCACTTATGAATTGCATGAGATGTTAATCCTTTTATGCACCTTGTTTTGCTTAGTACGGCGGTAGCATTATAAGGTGATCCCTCACTTGAATTTCAAGATGAACTGTGTTCTCCCCGAGTGTGCACCGTTGCGAAAGTTCGTCGTGTTGAGACACCACGTGATGATCGGGTGTGATAGACTCTACGTTCACATACAACGGGTGCAAGCCAGATTTGCACGCGCAGAACACTCGGGTTAAACTTGACGAGCCTAGCATGTACAGACATGGCCTCGGAACACGAGAGACCGAAAGGTCGAACATGAGTCATATAGTAGATATGATCAACATAATGATGTTCACCATTGCAGCCACCTCAACTCACGTGATGATCGGACTTGAGTTGGTGAATTTGGATCATGTATCACTCGAATGATCGGAGGGATGTCAATTTGAGTGGGAGTTCTTAAATAATATGATTAATTGAACTCATTATCATGAACATAGTCAAAGTGTCTTTGCAAATTATGTTGTAGATTACTAGCTCGCGTTGTGGCTCCCTTGTATTTTTATATGTTCCTAGAGAAATAGAATTGAAAGATGTTGGTAGCAATATTGCGGACTGGGTCCGTGATCTGAGGATTGTCCTCATTGCTGCACAGAAGGCTTATGTCCTTAATGCACCGCTCGGTGCGCCACCCCCTCTAGCGTCGTCTATAGATGTTGTGAACATCTGACAGGCACGTTTCGATGACTACTTGATAGTTTTGTGCGTCATGCATTACGGCTTAGAATTGAGGCTCCGAAACGTTTTGAACGTCACGGAACATATGAGATGTTCTAGGGGCAGAGATTGTGATCTCAGGCTTGTGCCTGTGTTGCGAGATATGAGATCTCCAACAAGATTCTTTGCCTGTAAGATGAAGGAGAATAGCTCAATCGTTGAGCATGTACTCAGATTGTCTGGGTACTACAATCGCTTGAATCAAGTGGGAGTTGATCTTCCAGATAAGATAGTGATTGATATAGTTCTCCAAGTCACTGTCACTAAAGCTACTAGAACTTAAGTGATGAACTATAATACACCAGGGATAGAAGTATTGATCCCTGAGCTGTTCGCGATGTTTGACACCGCGAAGGTAGAAATCAAGAAGGAGCGTCAAGTGTTGATGGTTAATCAAACCACTAGTTTCGAAAAGGGCAAGATCAAGGAGGGAAACTTCATGGATAGCAAGTCAGTTGCTGCTCCAGTGAAGCAACCCAAAGTTGAACTCAAACCCGAGACTAAGTGCTTCTATTATGAGGTGAGAGGTCGCTGAAGCGGAACAACCCTAGATACTTGGTAGATAAGAAGGCTGGCAACATTGATAGAAGTATATTTGATATACGAGTTACTAATGTGTACCTTGCTAGTACTCTTAGTAGCACCTGGGTATTGGATACCGGTTCGGTTGCTAAATGTTAGTAACTCGAAATAAAAGCTACGGAATAAACGGAGAACTAGCTAAGGGTGAGGTGACGATATGTGTTGGAAGTGTTTCCAAGGTTGATGTGATCAAAATCGCACGCTCTCTCTACCTTCAGGATTAGTGACGAACCTAAATAAATGTTATTTGGTGTTTTGCGTTGAGCATGAACATGATTAGATCATGTTTATTGCAATACGGTTATTCATTTAAGTTAGAGAATAATGGTTATTCTGTTTACATGAATAATACCTTCAATGGTCATGCACCCAGTGAGAATGGTTTGTTGAAATCTTGATCGTAGTATTACACATGTTCATAACATTGATGTCAAAAGATACAAAGTTAATAATGATAGTACCACATACTTGTGGCACTGCCGCTAAATGTCATATTGGTATAAAGCGCATGTAGAAACTCCATGCTGATGGATATTTGGACTCATTCGATTTCGAATCGGTTGAGACATGCGAACCATGCCTCTTGGGCAAGATGACTAAAGGACCCCGTTGGATGGAGCGGGCAAGTGATTCATTGGAAATGATACATGTTGATGTATGCAATCTAGTGAGTCTTGTAGTGTGCAGTGGATATCATTATTTTCTTACCTTCACTGATGATTTGAGTAGATATAGTGTATATTTACTTAATGAAACACAAGTCTGAATCGTTTGAAAGGTTCAAGCAAATTCAGAGTGAAGTTTAAAGATCATCGTGACAAGAAGATAAAAATGACTGCGATATGATCGTGGAGGTGAATATCTGAGTCACGAGTTTGGCATACAACTTAAGACAATGTGAAAGTTGTTTCACAACTAAACGCCACCTGGAACACCATAGTGTGATGGTGTGTCCGAACATCATAGTTATGCTCTATTGGACATGGTGCGTGCTATGATGTCTCTTGTCGTTTTACTACTATAATTTTGGGGTTATGCATTAGAGACAACTACATTCACTTTAAATAGGGCACCATCTAAATCCGTTGAGATGACACCATATGAATTATGGTTTGATAGAAACCTAAGCTGTCGTTTCTTAATACTTGGGGCTGCGGCACTTGTGTGAAAAATGTTTTCACCTAATGAGGTCGAACCCAAGGCGGACAAATGCATCTTCATAGAATACCCTAAGATCAGTTGGGTGAACCTTCTATCTCAGATCCGAGTGCAAAGTGGTTGTTACTAAAACGGATCCTTTCTCGAGGAAAGGTTTCTCTCGAAAGAATTGAGTGGGAGGAAGATAGAACTTGATGAGGTTGTTAAACCTTTGTTCAACCAGAGAGTAGCGCAGCGCAGAAAGATGTTTCTGTGAAGCCTACGTTAGTTGAAGAGGAAGTTAATGATGATGATCATGAAGCTTCAGGATCAAGTTACTATCGAACTTCGTGGGTCGACAAGGATGTGTACTGCTCCTAAGCGGTACGACAACCCTGTCTTCGAGGTCATGTTGTTGGACAGCGATGAACCTACGAGCTATGGAGAAGCGATGATGGGCCCGGATTCCGACAAATGGTTAGAGACCATGAAATCCGAGATAGGATCCATTTATGAAAACCAAGTATAGACTTTGGTAGACTTGCTCGTTAGACGGCAGGTCGTTGAGTACAAATGGACCTTTAGAATGAAGACAGACACTGATGGTAAATGTCACCATTTGTAAAGCTCGACTTGTTGCAAAGTTGTTTGTGACAAGTTCAAGGAGTTGACTGCGAGGAGGCTTTCTCACTCGTAGCGATGCTAAAAGTCTGTTGGAATTATGTTAGCAGTTGCTGCATTTTCAATTACGAAATCTGGCAGATGGATGTCAAAACGTCGTTTCCTTAACGGTTTACTTAAGGAAAGGTTGTATGTGATACAACCAGAAGGTTTTGTCAGTCCTAAGGATGCTAAAAGATGAGAGAGCTTCAGTGATCCTTCTATGGACTGAAGCAAGCATCTCGGAGTTGGAATATACACTTTGATGAGGTGATCAAAGTTTTTGTAGTTTATACAAAGTTTACGAGAAACTTGTATTTGCAATAAAGTGAATGGGAGCACTATAGAGTTTCTGATAAGTATATGTGGTTGACATATTGTTGATCGGAAATAATGTAGAATTTCTGGAAGGCATAAAAGGTTGTTTGAAAAGTGTTTTTCAAATGAAGACCTGGATAAAGCTACCTAATTGTTGAGCATCAAAATCTATAGAGATAGATCAAGATGCTTGATGAGACTTTCAATGAGTGCATACCTTGACAAGATTTTGAAAGAGTTCAAAATGGATCAGCCAGAGAAATAGTTCTCGTCTGATTTGTAAGGTGTGAAGTTGAGTGAGACTCAAAGCTCGACAACGGCAGAAGAAAGAGAAAGGATGAATGTCGTCCCCTATGCCTTAGCCATAGGCTCTATATTATGCCATGCTGTGTACCGCACCTATGTGTGCCTTGCCACGAGTCTGTCAGGGGGTACAAGAGTGGTCCAGGAGTGGATCACTGGACAGCGGTCGGAATTATCCTTAGTAACCAGAGGACTAAGGAAATGTTTCTTGATTATGGAGGTGATAAAGAGTTCGTCGTAAAGAGTTACGTCGATGCAAGCTTTAACACCTATCCAGATGACTAGTAGTAGCAATCTGGATACGTATAGTGGAGCAGCCATTTGGAAATAGTACCAAGTGGAGTGTGGTAGCAGTGTTTACGGTTTGACATAGAGATTTGCAAAGTACACACGGATCTGAATATCGCAGACCCGTTGACTATAAGACCTCTCTCACATGCAAAGCATGATCGAGCCCCAAAACTCATTGGGTGTTAGATTCATAACAATGCGAATCACATGGTGATGTGAACTAGATTATTGACTCTAGTGCAAGTGGGAGACTGTTGGAAATATGCCCTAGAGGCAATAATAAATTAGTTATTATCATATTTCCTTGTTCATGATAATCGTTTATTATCCATGCTATAATTGTATTGATCGGAGACTTAAATGCATGTGTGGATACATAGACAAAACCATGTCCCTAGTATGCCTCTAATGGACTAGCTCGTTGATCAAAGGATGGTTAAGGTTTCCTAGCCATGGACATGAGATGTCATTTGATAACGGGATCACATCATTAGGAGAATGATGTGATGGATAAGACCCAAACTACAAACATAGCATATGATCGTGTCAGTTTATTGCTACTGTTTTCTGCATGTCAAGTATATGTTCCTATGACCATGAGATCATGCAACTCACGGATATCGGAGGAGTGCCTTGTGTGTATCAAACGTCGCAACGTAACTGGGTGACTATAAAGGTGCTCTACAGGTATCTCCGATGGTGTTTGTTGAGTTGGCATGGATCGAGACTGGGATTTGTTACTCCGTGTGACGGAGAGGTATCTCAGGGCCCACTCAGTAATACAACATCACAACAAGCCTTGCAAGCAATGTGGCTAAGTGTTAGTCACGGGATCTTGTATTACGGAACGAGTAAAGAGACTTGCCAGTAACGAGGTTGAACTAGGTATGGAGATACCGACGATCGAATCTCGGGCAAGTAACATACCGAAGAACAAAGGGGACGTTATACGGGATTAACTAAATCCTTGACATAGAGGTTCGACCGAAAAAGATCTTCGTAGAATATGTAGGAACCAATGTGGATGTCCAGGTCCCGCCATTGGTTATTGACCGTAGAGGTGTCTCGGTCATGTCTACATAGTTCTCGAACCCGCAGGGTCTGCACACTTAAGGTTCGGTGACGTTTCGGTAGTGTAGAGTTATGTATGGTGGTGACCGAAGTTTGTTCGGAGTCCCGGATGAGATCCCGGACATCACGAGGAGCTCCGGAATGGTCCGGAGGTAAAGATTCATATATAGGAAGTCCCAGTTTGGTTTCCGGAAAAGTTTCGGGCTCATCGGTAGTGTACCGGGAGTGCCGGTAGTGTACCGGGAGTGCCGGTAGTGTACCGGGAGGCCTCCGGGAGGGGTATTTCGACCCCAAGAGGTCCATGGGCTGTGGGAGAATAATAACCAGCCCTTAGTGGGCTGGGAAAACAGCCACAAAGGCCCATGGCGCAGGAGAGAAAGTCCTAAAGCAAAAAGTGGAAAATCAGCCAATAGGAGGCAATCCTACTCCAACTAGGATTGGAGGTGAAGTAGGATTTCTTCCCACCTCCTATTTCGGCCGACCCAAAGGCCTTGGCTGCCTCTCCTCTCCTCTCCTCCTATATATACTAGTGGATTGGGTGGTTTTTGGACAGAATTTCCGGCCACGTGCTACCCGTTTCACCGGTGCACAGTTTCTCCTCTAGATCGGTTTTCCGCAGCGCTTAGGCGAAGCCCTGCCGGAATTGCTCCACCACCATCACCGGAGCGCCGTCACGCTGCCGGTGAACTCTCTCTCCTATCCACCTCCTCTTGCTGGATCAAGACGGTGGAGATCGTCATCAAGCTGCACGTGTGCTGAACGCGGAGGTGCCGTCCGTTCGGCGCTAGATCGGAAGGACCGTGATCGAGATCGCGAGACGGTTCGTGATGAGATCGTGGAACGGATCGTGATGAGTTCGCGGGACAGATCGTGATCAAGATCGTGAGACGGATCGTGATGAGATCGCGGGACGGATCGTGATGAGTTCACGGGACGTATCGTGATTGGATCGCGGGACGGATCGTGATGAGATCGCGGGACGCTCGGCGATTTGGATCGCGAAGATGTTCGACTACACCAACCGCGTTTCTTAACGCTTCCCGCTTAGCGATCTACAAGGGTATGTAGATCCACTCTCCCTCTCGTAGATGCTCATCACCATGGATAGGTTTGCGTGTGCGTAGGAAAATTTTTGTTTCCCATGCGACGTTCCCCAACAAACGGATCAGATCTATTCCTGTTAATCCGTTGGCCATGAGCGCCTTGAGCCTGGCGTGAGCCGGTTCGAACTTGGCACATTCTGGTACTGAGAGCCAGCCCGGAAGTTCCGAATCTGTCTTGAGCCGGGAAGCACGATAACCCGGCAAGGGGCGTTCACCCTCAAGAGAAGTATCCTTGCAGTAGAACCAGGTTTTATTCCAGTCCTTTGGGTGATTCGACATCCTCAAAGGCCGGGAAGGTAATGTCTCTGCACCGCTGATAGAAATCCCTCCAAGCTCCAGACTCGGATCGCCTTTCACCTCAGTTTGGCGGTTGGCATAGAAGAACTCCTGAAAGAAACCAACAGACTTTCTAGATTGCAGAAAAGCTTCGCAGAGAACTTGGAAGTTGCATATATTCGAGATAGAGTTGGGGGCCAAGTCTTGAGGGTGCATCTTATACAAATGAAGAATGTCCCGGAAAAATTTAGAGTCGGGCGGCATGAACCCTCGCTCAATGTGGTCAGTGAAAACGACTACTGCTCCTTTCTTGGGAGCAGGCCGGGTCTCATTACCCGGAACCCGCCAGTGAAGAACCTCTTTGGGAGGGAGAGTGCCCGCTTCGACAAGATCTGCTAAATATTCTTCCGTGACGCAGGAGCCAACCCAGTTGCATGACATGGATGCACGAGACATGGCGGCGGCCTAACTACAGTACAAAGTAGATAAAGACGGCAAGTCAAGAACAAGCAGGAATCTACGGCGGCTTAAAATTTTTTGGACTCTACCATATCATGCTTTCGTCCGGGTGACCAGAGCCGGACGTGGCTTAGCGACTCATCCAGGGAAAGGAAGATTGAAAATCGGCTAAGTCCTAAAAACAGATTCCGCAAACTATTGCTATGGCTACGGATCTAGAAAAACGGAGGAAAAGATTTTATCCCGACCTAGCGACGAACAGCCGAAGGAAGGAAATGGACCGCAGCCATCGTGGTCCACGCATTGCGTACGGCCGGCCCGTGCGGGGCGGCGGAGCGAGCGCACGTTCTAAAAACGCCTATGGCGTCGAGGTATACCCGTAGGTGGGGGCGCCGGAGCCCGAGCGGCGGTGGCGGAGCTCCCGGTGAAAACCCTAGTACGACGGTGGTGATCTAGAAAACAGGAGAACTCACCTGAGAAGGCGTGGTGGAGGCGGAACAATCTCTGGTACGTTCAGGGTGATGCAGCGGCCAAGTTGGGGACGATGTACAGACGGCGCCGAAGCAAAGCTCGAAGACGCTGGGGCGGCGACAAGAAGAAGAAGTGGCACGAGCGGGAGGATGAAAAGCTTCGACCCGCACAAGTCATATTTAAAGAAGGAACAAGGAAGGCACGAAAATCCAGGCGACGACAACGTTTGACCGAGGCAGACGCCTCGATTCTTGGGATGACAGTTAATGAAAGATTCGGTGATACGTCAGCAGATCTCATGACATCATGCCAGGTCATTTCCGGGCGACTCGCCAAAATCAGAAGAGAAGGATGAAGTGAGCAAGCTCAATTCAACCTGGGGCCTAATGTTGGTGATATAACCCCGCAATATGACCCGCCTTAGAGGCTCCGGTTCATATTGATGTCTTGTAACCCGGCCCATGGGTGAGCTGTAAGACTGCTGGCACAGGAGGATAGACGGCTCAAGATGTGGGCCGTATGATGGCCCGGACGTAGAAGACCCGGGTGTGTAAGCCGCCTCAAGGACAACTTGGACAGAAAGATAGAAAGAGACTCGGAGTCACAAGAAGACCCGGATAGATAATTGTAAGGACCCGGTGGTCCTGACCTCCTATATAAAGGTAGACCCAGGGCGACTTAGAGGATAGGTGATCGAGAACTAGGTCAAGCTTCTAGCTCCATGTAATCGATACACAAGCAATACAAACACAAGTAGGACGTAGGCTATTACCTCGACTTGAGGGGCCAAACCTGGGTAAATCCGTGTCTTTTGTCCCGATCAACCCCTTTGAGTCCACCTCGTTAGCGATGGCCTCAAATCCAAGTCCGTTCACCCGGACATCTGCCGTGACAAATCCACGACAGACCCCGTTTTCTGGTCTGATGGAGCGGGAAAGTGATTTATTGGAAATGATACATGTTGATGTATGCAATCCAATGAGTCTTGTAGCGTGCGGTGTATATCGTTATTTGCTTACCTTCACTGATGATTTGAGTAGATATAGTGTATATTTTCTTAATGAAACACAAGTCTGAATCATTTGTAAAGTTCAAGCAAATACAGAGTGAGGGTTAAGATCATCGTGACAAGAAGATAAAAATGTCCGCGATATGATCGTGGAGAGGAATATCTGAGTTACGAGTTTGGCATACAACTTTAGACAATGTGAAAATGGTTTCACAACTCACGCCACCAGGAACACCATAGTGAAGATGGTGTGTCCGAACGTCATAGTCGTGCTCTATTGGATATGGTGCGGGCTATGATGTCTCTTATCGTCTTGCTACTATAGTTTTGAGGTTATGCATTAGAGACAACTACATTCACTTTAAATAGGGCATCATCTAAATCTGTTGAGATGACACCGTGTGAATTATGGTTTGATAGAAACCTAGGCTGTCATTTCTTAATTTTTGGGTCTACGACGCTTGTGTGGAAAAATGTTCTCACCTAATGAGATCGAACCCAAAGCGGACAAATGCATCTTCATAGATTACCCTAAGAATTGTTGGGTGAACCTTCTATCTCAGATCCAAGAATAAGTGTTTGTTGCTAAAACGGGGCCTTTCCCGAGAAAAAGTTTCTCTCAAAAGAATTGAGTGGGAGGAAGATAGAACTTGATGAGGTTTTGAACCTTTGTTTCAACCAGAGAGTAGCACAACGCATAAAGATGTTTCTATGGAACCTACGTCAGTTGAAGAGGAAGTAAATGATGATGATCATGAAGCTTCGGATCAAGTTACTATCAAACCTCGTAGGTCGACAAGGATGCATACTGCTGTTGAGTGGTATGACAACCCTGTCTTGGAGGTCATGTTGTTGGACAATGATGAACCTACGAGATATGGAGAAGCGATGATAGGCCCGGATTCTGACAAATGGTTAGAGGCCATGAAATCCAAGAAAGGATCCAAATATGAAAACCAAGTATAGACTTTGGTAGACTTGCTCGTTGGACGGCAGGTCGTCGAGTACAAATGGAACTTTGAGATGAAGACAGACATTGATGGTAAATGTCACCATTTATAAAGCTCAACTTATCACAAAGAAGTTTCCGACAAGTTTAAAGAGTTGACTGTGATGAGACTTTCTCACTCGCAGCGATGCTAAAGTCTGTTGGAATTATGTTAACAGTTGCTGCATTTTTCAATTATGAAATGTGGTAGAGGGATGACAAAACATCGTTTCCTTAACAGTTTACTTGAGGAAAAGTTGTATGTGATACAACCAGAAGGTTTTGTCAGTCCTAAGGATGCTAAAAGGTGAGCCAGCTTCAGTGACTCTTCTATGGACTGAAGCAAGCATCTCGGAGTTGGAATATACATGATGATGAGGTGATCAAAGTTTTTGAGTATATACAAAGTTTATAAGAAACTTGTATTTACAATAAAGTGAGTGGGAGCACTATAGAGTTTCTGATAAGCATATGTGGTTGACATATTGTTGATCGGAAATAATGTAGAATTACCGAAAAGCATAAAGGGTTGTTTGAAAGGAGTTTTCAAACGAAGACCTGGATAAAGCTACCTAATTGTTGAGCATCAAGATCTATAGAGATAGATCAAGATGCTTGATGAGACTTTGAATGAGTACATACCTTGAGAAGATTTTGAAAGAGTTCAAAATGGATTAGTCAGAGAGAAGTGTTCTCGCCTGCTTTGTAAGGTGTGAAGTTGAGTGAGACTCAAAGCTTGACCACGACAGAAGAAAGAGAAAGGACGAATGTCGTCCCCTATGCCTTAGCCATAGGCTCTGTATAGTATGCCATGCTATGTACCGCACATGTGTGTGCCTTGCCATGAGTCCGTCAAGGGGTACAAGAGTGATCGAGGAGTGGATCACTGGACAGCGGTCAAGATCATCCTTGGTTACTAAAAGACTAAGGAAATGTTTCTCGATTATGGAGGTAAGAAAGAGTTCATCGTAAAGAGTTACGTCGATGCAAGATTGGACACCAATCCGGATGACTCTTAGTAGCAATCCGGATACGTATAGTAGAGCAGCTTGGAATAGCTCCAAGTGGAGTGAGGTAGCAGTGTTTACAGTTTGACATAGAGATTTGGAAAGTACACACGAATCTAAATGTCACAGACCCGTTGACTATAAGACCTCTCTCACATGCAAAGCAAGATCGAGCCCCAGAACTCATTGGTTGTTAGATTCATCACAATGCGAATCACATGGTGATGTGAACTAGATTATTGACTCTAGTGCAAGTGGGAGACTGTTGGAAATATGCCCTAGAGGCAATAATAAATTGGTTATTATCATATTTCCTTGTTCACGATAATCGTTTATTATCCATGCTATAATTGCATTGATTGGATACACATTGCATGTGTGGGTAAATAGACAACAATGTGTCCCTAGTATGCCTCTAGTGAACTATCTCGTTGATCAAAGATGGTCAGGGTTTCCTAGCCATGGACATGAGATGTCATTTGATAATGGGATCACATCATTAGGGGAATGATGTGATGGACAAGACCCAAAATAAAAACGTAGCATATGATCGTGTCAGTTTATTGCTACTGTTTTCTGCATGTCAAGTATTTGTTCCTATGACCATGAGATCATGCAACTCACTGACACCGGAGGAGTACCTTGTGTGTATCAAACGTCGCAATAAGCCTTGCAAGCATTGTGACAAAGTGTTAGTCATGGGATCTTGTATTACGAAATGAGTAAAGAGACTTGCCGATAATGAGGTTGAACTAGGTATGGAGATACCGACGATCGAATCTCGGGCAAGTAACATACCGAAGAACAAACGGAACATCATACGAGATTAACTGAATCCTTGACATAGTGGTTCGACCGATAAAGATCTTCGTAGAATATGTAGGAACCAATATGGGCATCCATGTCCCGCTATTGGTTATTGACCATAGAGGTGTCTCGGTCATGTCTACATAATTCTCGAACCTGCAGGGTCTGCACACTTAAGGTTCGGTGATGTTTTGATAGTATAGAGTTATGTATGGTGGTGACCGAAGGTTGTTCAGAGTCTCGAATGAGATCCGGGACATCATGAGGAACTCCGAAATGGTTTTGAGGTAAAGATTGATATATAGGAAGTCCTGTTTTGGTCGCTGGAAAAGTTTCGGACTCATCGGTAGTGTACCGGGAGTGCCGATAGTGTACCAGGGGACCATCGGGAGAGTTATTTCGACCCAAGAGGCTACATGGCTGTGGGAGGAGGTAAACCAGCCCCTGGTGGGCTGGCGAAAGCCTCCTCTAAGGGCCCATGTGGCTGGAGTGGTTTGAGAAGGAAAAAAAATCCAAAGGTGGAGAGGTGGAAAGAGTTTCCAAGTGGAAAGGAGGAATCCCACTCCTAATAGGATTGGAGTACACTAGTAGAAAACTGGCCTTTAGTCCGAGTTCCAAAGGGCCTTTAGTTCCGGTTCTAGAACCGGTACTAAAGGGTCAGGACTAAAGCCTCCACCCTTTAGTCCCGGTTGTGTTACGAACCGGGAATAAAGGCCCTCCACGTGGAATTTGTGAATTATCTGATAATTTAATCTCTAATCACCCCTTCTCACTGCTTTTGAATTATTTGACAATTTAATCTCTAATCACCACTCATTCCAAATCATCTAACTTCCCAGCCGATCACCCATCCTTTCACTGCTCTAACCCGAGCACGCTTAACTTTCGAGTTCTATCACCCTTTGTTTCCAAGTCTACACTTGTTGTTTTCTTGATAATAGTAAGCCATCAATCCTATTAACCCTTAGGTCTTGATGTCACATTATTTAATTTTTTGAATTCCAAACAATTATTAAAATAAAGAAATAAGTAATAATAATATTGAATTTCTATGAAAATAAAATAAGTAATATTATTATTTTATTCATTTTTTGCCATATATTCAATTCATATGGCATAATTAATATCTTTAAATCTGTAAATCAAAATTCAACAAATAATAGATCCATTATTATCAGAAAAATGCGAGGAATCCAAATATGACATCATTTATTTATTTTTAAATACTTTTTTTAAAAATTATTAATTTTTATTTTGTAGGAAAAGATCTTCTTTTTGAAATAACTTTTTTTTACTTTTGCAATTTCGAGAATCTGAGAAAACTTCACCGGGTAAACCCGGGTGTAATCTTGTCCTGATTTTTCTCTACTTTTTTTTTGATATATTAAACTTTTTTTTCGACGTCGTATGCAAAAGTTATGGCCGTTTTACATTTTTTTGTTCATTTTTTTTGCAGAAACGGTCAAAATTCATATTTCAAAATTTCTCTACCAACTAGACGCTAAAACCTAACTACATCTCAAAGGATTTTATTTTTTGAAGATTTTATCATTTTTGTTTATTTTCTGGAAAACTCAAAAATGCGGTCCACACAGGGGTAGAGTTTGAAAACATCAGAACCCCTTTAGTCCGGGTTGGTGTCCATCCAATCATACCGTCGACTACATATGCTAGCATCGTCCTAGCCAGAGTCACAACTAAGGTTAACCAATCCAGTCTTAACCCATTTCTAACTTCATTTGCTATTTTTCATGCATTTAATGATTTTTTGAGCTAAATGTCCCTGAAATTGAAAAGCACTACAAATGAACTCTGAAAATGTTGAAACTTGGCATGGTATCATCATTTCACCCACAAAGCTTGTGCTAAAAAGTTGAGAGGGTTACGGCAAAAACTGGATGCACTTCATGTACAAACTGGACCATCTCCTTCGAAGTATCAATGTTTCGGACGAAAACCCATCTGTTACAAAGGCATTTCATATTTATTTATTTATTTATTTCAACTCCAGACTTTTTGTGCATTCAATATGCACCATACTACAACATGTTAAAATCTATAGAAAGAACTAACTAAATAAATAAATAACAACAATTAAATGACTAAAATAACTATATAAGCAAAACAATAATGTTTTAATTAAAACAATAATTTAAATTATTCTAAAAATAACCAAATAAATCTTACTATGACAATAATCTAACACGTGACAAGGATAAAAAAGAATTAAATTAAAAACTTTATGTAAACTCAAGTTATTCACAATCTAGTGTTTGAAGCAAATTTGAACAAATTCAAATTTAAACCATTCAAATTTTAAAACTAATGGCTCAAACATAAATTAGAGAAAATTTTGAATCTAATGCAAAAAGAGTCACTCAAAAACATCAAATATCCTAAAAGATATAAGCAATTTAAAACACAAACTAAAAACAGAAAACAAATATAAAAACAGAAAAAAAACTTTCAAGGACCCCTTTAGTCCCGGTTCGTGTCTCCAACCGGCCCCGCTGGAATAGCTCCACCACCATCGCCGCAATGCCGTCGCGCTGCCGGAGAACTCATCTACCTCTCCGCTCCCTCTTGCTAGATCAAGAAGGCGGAGATCGCCATCGAGCTGTATGTGTGTTGAACGCAAAGGTGCCGTCCGTTCGGCGCTAGATCGGAAGGACCATGATCAAGATCGCGATACGGATCATGATGAGATCGCGGGACGGATCGTGATGAGTTTGCAGGACGGATCGTGATTGGATCGCGGGATGGATCATGATGAGATCGCAGGATGCTTGGCGAGTTGGATCGCAAAGACGTTCGACTACACCAACCGCGTTTCCTAACGCTTCCCTCTTAGCGATCTACAAGGGTGTGTAGATCCACTCTCCCTCTCGTAGATACTCATCACCATGGATAGATCTTGCGTGTGCGTAGGAAATTTTTTGTTTCCCATGCAACGTTCCCCAACAGGTTCCACGAAGGAGCCTACGGGTCAAGCCCCCCCCCAAAAGGTTAGGATCCAAAGACCCTCCTGTTCATTATGAATATATTTGAGTTCGCTAACACATAGGTTATTGGCCTTGCACCCCCCCCGTACGTTATTCCCACTGAGGTAATATCGGACGGGGAGACCCGCCTGCCGAACTGGCGGAAATAGGGGATGCCTCGCATCCCGCCACTTCAGGCGCCACGAGGGACACCGTGGAGGTGTCGTCCCAGCACACTCCTATGGGGCGGACACCGGTGGCGAGGGAGACCGTACCGTGGCCGATGCTAACACCTCGGCAACTGAAGACTGGGGGGCAAAACCCCGCCCGGATACCGAGGAGGCCGGACGAGCGGGCGCTCAGTCCCCTCCGAGAAGATCTCCGGAGTGCACTATGCCTCCGGAGGCACCAGTACAATCCCCGGTGGGTGATCGGGGAATCCGATCATCACCGGCACCATCGACCAATAGGTGGTCGGCCATGCAAGAGGCTCTATCGAGAGCCTCCATCCCCGAGGATCACCGCACCCTTATGTGTGCGGTACTATAGAGCGTCCAGTCCGTTGACAACAGATTGAAGGAGGCCTTCAAATGTCTCGTCGGGATTTCAAGTAAGTCACCCGATGTGTTTATTTTGCAATGATTTCATTTATTCGCATTGTATACATGGCAGCCCCCGAGCCCTAGGTGAGGTGAAAAAGCTCACCTAGGGGTCACGTCTAAACCCGATACCGGACTAGATGCAATTTAAGTGTCCGGCATGTCAGAATTACTTGACATATGATTGGATTGTCTATAATTCGGGAATTGAGCACCCACGTAATGTATTAACTGTGTGTGTAATGCAGGCTTCGTCATCGGCGGCGGCCATAAATGGCGCCGAGCTGGAAGAGCTAAATTGGAAGCTGAAGCGCTGCAAAGACGAAGTTGAGGCCCTTAACTGAATGCTCGACGAGGCTCATGGTATATCAAAACAGAATCCAAATGCCTTTGTCCGAGCTCTATCATCTTTATACTACCAATGCAACTTCTTCACATTGTATAATGCATGCGCAACCTCGGGGAAGGAGATGGAGAGGCTCAAGGCCGAGCTAGAGCGTGTGAAGGATGAAGCGGCCGCTGAGAGGGCGGTTGCTAAGGAAACGACTGTCTCCCTTTCCACCATGCGAGCCACTAGTGGTAAGCAAGAAGCTCGCATGGGAGAGGTCCAGCAGGAGCTTAAAGATGCCACCGAAAGATTCGAGGCCTTGGAGCAGAAGAATAAGGCGAGCTCGGCCGGACTGTCCACTTTGAAAATAGAACTCCAGAAGGAGGGGATGGAAAGACGGTTCTATGAGGAGCAAGTGCGCCAGGCTACGGGCATAACATATGGTAAGCCGTACTCACTAAAGTGAGTATACGGGGATAGCAAATTCGCATTACTTACCCGGGTGTGGCGATCCTTAGGCGCATCCTCCGATCTCCTCAAGAGCATGGCGAACTCCAATCAGCTATTTTTTGGGGAACGTTGCATGGGAAACAAAAAAAATTCCAACGCACACGAAGGATCTATCCATGGTGAAAAGCATCTACGAGAGGGAGAGGGTATCTACATATCCTTGTAGATCGCTAAGTGGAAAACGTTAAGAAACGCTGTTGATGTAGTCGAATGTCTTCGCGTTCCAAATCGCCGAGCATCCCACGATCCCATCACGATCCGTCCCGTGATCCAATCATGATCCATTCTGTGATCCCATCACAATCCGTCCTGCGATCCAATCATGAATCGTCTCGCGATCTTGATCACGGTCCTTCCAATCTAGCGCCGGACGGACTACGCCTCCGCATTCAGCATACGTACAGCTCGATGAAGATCTCCGCCTTCTGGATCTAGCAAGAGGGAGCAGAGAGGTAGATGATTTCTCCGACAACACAACGACGTGGTGGCGGTGGTGGTGAACTAATCCTGCAGGGCTTCGCCTAAGAACCACAGAACTAATCTTGAGAAGAAATTGATCTAGAGGAAGAACAGGGCAGCACGTGGCAATTAGGGTTAGCTCTTCCCTCTAAAACCTCTATTATATATAGAAGGGAGGGAGGGGAGGAGCAGCCTCAAATCCTGAAGTTTTGGTCGAAATTGGAGCTGGAGGAGTCCTACTCCAATCCTATTAGGAGTAGGATTCCTCCTTTCACTTGGAAACTCTTTCCACCTCTCCACCTTTTGGGTTTTCCCCACCCCTAGCAGCATAGGACTTAGTGGGGGCTTAGTGCAGCCCACCAGGGGCTGGTTTGACTCCTACCACAGCCCATGATGTACTTTGGGTCGAGACACCCCTCCCGATTGTCCGCCGACACCCTCCCGGCACTCCCGGTACACTGCCGATGAGCCCTAAACTTTTCCGGTAACCAAAAGAGGACTTCCTATATATAAATCTTTACCTCCAAACCATTCCGTAACTCCTCGTGATGTCTAGGATCTCATCCAAGACTCAAAACAACCTTTGGTCAACACCATACATAACTATATACTACCTAAATGTCACCGAACCTTAAGTGTGCAGGCCCTGTGGGTTCGAGAACTATGTAGACATGACCGAGACACCTCTACGGTCAATAAACAATAGTGGGACCTGGATGCCCATATTCGTTCCTACATATTCTATGGAGATATCTATCGGTTGAACCTCTATGTCAAGGATTCAGTTCATCCCGTATGTTGTTCCCTTTGTTCTTCGGTATGTTACTTGCCCGAGATTCGATCGTCGATATCTCTATACCTAGTTCAATCTCGTTACCGAAAAGTCTCTTTACTCGTTTCGTAATACAAGATCCCATGGATAACAGTTAGTCACATTGCTTGCAAGGCTTGTTGTGATGTTGTATTACCGAGTGGGCCCTAAGATACCTCTTCGTCACACGGAGTAACAAATCCCAGTCTTGATCCATGCCTACCCAACAGACACCCTCGGAGATACCCGTAGAGCACCTTTATAGTCACCCAGTTACATTGCGATGTTTGATACACACAAGGTACTCCTCTGGTGTCAGTGAGTTGCATGATCTCATGGTCATAGGAACATATACTTGACATGCATAAAACTATAGTAATAAACTGACACGATCATATGCTATGTTTACAGTTTGGGTCTTGTCCATCACATCATTCTCCTAATGATGTGATCCCGTTATTAAATGACATCTCATGTCCATGGCTAGGAAACCTTAAGCATCTTTGATCAACGAGCTAGTCTATTAGAGGCATACTAGGGACATTGTGTTGTCTATGTATCCACGCATGTATCTGAGTTTCCGATCAACACAATTATATCATGGATAATAAACAATTATCATGAACAAGGAAATATGATAATAACCAATTTATTATTGCCTCTAGGGCATATTTCCAACAGTCTCCCACTTGCACTGCACTAGAGTCAATAATCTAGTTCACATCACCATGTGACTCGCATAGTTATGAATCTAACACCAAATGAGTTCCAGGGCTCGATCATGCTTTGCATGTGAGAGAGGTCTTTTAGTCAACGGGTCTTCTACATTCAAATTCGTGTGTACTTTGCAAATCTCTATGTCATACTGTAAATATTGCTACCACACTCGACTTGGAACTATTCCAAATGGCTGATCCACTATACGTATCCGGATTGCTACTAAGAGTCATCGGGATTGGTGTTAAAGCTTGCATCGACGTAACTCTTTACGACGAACGCTTTATCACCTCCATAATCGAGAAACATTTCCTTAGTCCTTTAGTTACTAAGGATAATCTTGACCGCTGTCCATTGATCCACTCCTGGATCACTCTTGTACCCCTTGATAGACTCATGGCAAGGCACACACATGCGCGGTACATAGCATGGCATACTATATGGAGCCTATGGATAAAGCATAGGGGACGACATTCGTACTTACTCTTTCTTCTGTCTTGGTCGAGCTTTCAGTCTCACTCAACTTCACACCTTACAAATCAGGCAAGACTCTTTCTTTGACTGATCCATTTTGAACTCTTTCAAACTCTTGTCAAGGTATGTACTCATTGAAAGGCTCATCAGGTGTCTTGATCTATCTCTATAGATCTCGATGCCCAACAATTAAGTAGCTTTATCCATGTCTTCTTTGAAAAACTCTTTTCAAACAACCCTTTATGCTTTCCAGAAATTCTACATCATTTCCAATAAATAATTTGTCAACCACATAAACTTATCAGAAATTCTATAGTGCTCCCACTCACTTTATTGTAAATACAAGTTTCTCATAAACTTCGTATAGACGCAAAAACTTTGATCACCTCATCAAAGCGTATATTCCGACTCCAAGATGTTCGCTCCAGCCCATAGAAGGATTACTGGAGCTTGCACACCTTTTAGCATCCTTAGGACTGACAAAACCTTCTGGTTGTATCTCATACAACCTTTCCACAAGGAAGGAAATGATGTTTTCACATCCATCTACCAGATTTCATAATTGAAAAACATAGCAACTGCTAACATAGTTCCAACAAACTTTAGCATCGCTACGAGTGAGAAAGTCTCATCGTAGTCAACTTCTTGAACTTGGCGGAAACTTCTTTCCGATAAGTCGAGCTTTATAAATGGTGACATTTTCCATCAGCGTCTGTCTTCATCTTGCAGGTCCATTTGTACTCAACAACCTGCCGTCTAATGGGCAAGTCTACCAAAGTCTATACTTGGTTTTCATACATGGATCCTCTCTCGGATTTCATGGCCTCTCACCATTTGCCGGAATCCGGGACCACCATCGCTTCTCCATAGCTCGTAGGTTCTGTTGGAAATATGCCCTAGAGGCAATAATAAATTAGTTATTATCATATTTCCTTGTTCATAATAATCGTTTATTATCCATGCTATAATTGTATTGATCGGAGACTTAAATGCATGTGTGGATACATAGACAAAACCATGTCCCTAGTATGCCTCTAATGGACTAGCTCGTTGATCAAAGGATGGTTAAGGTTTCCTAGCCATGGACATGAGATGTCATTTGATAACGGGATCACATCATTAGGAGAATGATGTGATGGATAAGACCCAAACTACAAACATAGCATATGATCGTGTCAGTTTATTGCTACTGTTTTCTGCATGTCAAGTATATGTTCCTATGACCATGAGATCATGCAACTCACGGATATCGGAGGAGTGCCTTGTGTGTATCAAACGTCGCAACGTAACTGGGTGACTATAAAGGTGCTCTACAGGTATCTCCGATGGTGTTTGTTGAGTTGGCATGGATCGAGACTGGGATTTGTTACTCCGTGTGACGGAGAGGTATCTCAGGGCCCACTCGGTAATACAACATCACAACAAGCCTTGCAAGCAATGTGGCTAAGTGTTAGTCACGGGATCTTGTATTACGGAACGAGTAAAGAGACTTGCCAGTAACGAGGTTGAACTAGGTATGGAGATACCGACGATCGAATCTCGGGCAAGTAACATACCGAAGAACAAAGGGGACGTTATACGGGATTAACTAAATCCTTGACATAGAGGTTCGACCGAAAAAGATCTTCGTAGAATATGTAGGAACCAATGTGGATGTCCAGGTCCCGCCATTGGTTATTGACCGTAGAGGTGTCTCGGTCATGTCTACATAGTTCTCGAACCCGCAGGGTCTGCACACTTAAGGTTCGGTGACGTTTCGGTAGTGTAGAGTTATGTATGGTGGTGACCGAAGTTTGTTCGGAGTCCCGGATGAGATCCCGGACATCACGAGGAGCTCCGGAATGGTCCGGAGGTAAAGATTCATATATAGGAAGTCCCAGTTTGGTTTCCGGAAAAGTTTCGGGCTCATCGGTAGTGTACCGGGAGTGCCGGTAGTGTACCGGGAGTGCCGGTAGTGTACCGGGAGGCCTCCGGGAGGGGTATTTCGACCCCAAGAGGTCCATGGGCTGTGGGAGAATAATAACCAGCCCTTAGTGGGCTGGGAAAACAGCCACAAAGGCCCATGGCGCAGGAGAGAAAGTCCTAAAGCAAAAAGTGGAAAATCAGCCAATAGGAGGCAATCCTACTCCAACTAGGATTGGAGGTGAAGTAGGATTTCTTCCCACCTCCTATTTCGGCCGACCCAAAGGCCTTGGCTGCCTCTCCTCTCCTCTCCTCCTATATATACTAGTGGATTGGGTGGTTTTTGGACAGAATTTCCGGCCACGTGCTACCCGTTTCACCGGTGCACAGTTTCTCCTCTAGATCGGTTTTCCGCAGCGCTTAGGCGAAGCCCTGCCGGAATTGCTCCACCACCATCACCGGAGCGCCGTCACGCTGCCGGTGAACTCTCTCTCCTATCCACCTCCTCTTGCTGGATCAAGACGGTGGAGATCGTCATCAAGCTGCACGTGTGCTGAACGCGGAGGTGCCGTCCGTTCGGCGCTAGATCGGAAGGACCGTGATCGAGATCGCGAGACGGTTCGTGATGAGATCGTGGAACGGATCGTGATGAGTTCGCGGGACAGATCGTGATCAAGATCGTGAGACGGATCGTGATGAGATCGCGGGACGGATCGTGATGAGTTCACGGGACGTATCGTGATTGGATCGCGGGACGGATCGTGATGAGATCGCGGGACGCTCGGCGATTTGGATCGCGAAGATGTTCGACTACACCAACCGCGTTTCTTAACGCTTCCCGCTTAGCGATCTACAAGGGTATGTAGATCCACTCTCCCTCTCGTAGATGCTCATCACCATGGATAGGTTTGCGTGTGCGTAGGAAAATTTTTGTTTCCCATGCGACGTTCCCCAACAGTGGCATCATGAGCTAGGTTGATGGTTCGATGAGATCTCGAGTAGAACACAAAAGGTTTGTGGGCGTTGATGCTTAGATTGCTTCCTCCCTTGGTCGTATTTTGGTTCAGCGGGATTGTGAGATGAAGCGGCCCGGACCAACATTACTCGTACGCTTACGAGAGACCGGTTCCCTCGACGCAACTTGTTGCCTAGATGGCTTGCGGGTGACAGTTTCTCTCACTTTAGTTGGATCGGATTCGACAAAGGCGGTCCTTGAGAAGGTTGAAAAGCAAACTAGTGTATCACCGTTGTGGTTTATGCGTAGGTGAGAATCGTTCTTGCTAGATACCCATAGCAGCCACGTAAAACATGCAACAACAATTAGAGGACGTCTAACTTGTTTTTGCAGGGTATGTTGTGATGTGATATGGCCAATTACATGATGAGATATATGTGATGTATGAGATGATCATGTGATGTATAGAATTTCACGACTTGCATGTCGTTGAGTACGGCAACCGGCAGGAGCCATAGGGTTGTCTTTAATTATTGTATGACCTGCGTGTCAATCATTAAGCGCTATGTAATGCTTTACTTTATCGCTAAGCAGTAGCAATAGAAGTAGAAGCAGGGCTGGCGCCACAACCCCAATGGCAACACATTGATGGAGATCAAGATGATGGAGATCATGGTGTTGTGCCGGTGACGATGGAGATCATGCCGGTGTTTCGAAGATGGAGATCTTAAACACAAGTTCATGGCCATATCATGTCACTTATGAATTGCATGAGATGTTAATCCTTTTATGCACCTTGTTTTGCTTAGTACGGCGGTAGCATTATAAGGTGATCCCTCACTTGAATTTCAAGATGAACTGTGTTCTCCCCGAGTGTGCACCGTTGCGAAAGTTCGTCGTGTTGAGACACCACGTGATGATCGGGTGTGATAGACTCTACGTTCACATACAACGGGTGCAAGCCAGATTTGCACGCGCAGAACACTCGGGTTAAACTTGACGAGCCTAGCATGTACAGACATGGCCTCGGAACACGAGAGACCGAAAGGTCGAACATGAGTCATATAGTAGATATGATCAACATAATGATGTTCACCATTGCAGCCACCTCAACTCACGTGATGATCGGACTTGAGTTGGTGAATTTGGATCATGTATCACTCGAATGATCGGAGGGATGTCAATTTGAGTGGGAGTTCTTAAATAATATGATTAATTGAACTCATTATCATGAACATAGTCAAAGTGTCTTTGCAAATTATGTTGTAGATTACTAGCTCGCGTTGTGGCTCCCTTGTATTTTTATATGTTCCTAGAGAAATAGAATTGAAAGATGTTGGTAGCAATATTGCGGACTGGGTCCGTGATCTGAGGATTGTCCTCATTGCTGCACAGAAGGCTTATGTCCTTAATGCACCGCTCGGTGCGCCACCCCCTCTAGCGTCGTCTATAGATGTTGTGAACATCTGACAGGCACGTTTCGATGACTACTTGATAGTTTTGTGCGTCATGCATTACGGCTTAGAATTGAGGCTCCGAAACGTTTTGAACGTCACGGAACATATGAGATGTTCTAGGGGCAGAGATTGTGATCTCAGGCTTGTGCCTGTGTTGCGAGATATGAGATCTCCAACAAGATTCTTTGCCTGTAAGATGAAGGAGAATAGCTCAATCGTTGAGCATGTACTCAGATTGTCTGGGTACTACAATCGCTTGAATCAAGTGGGAGTTGATCTTCCAGATAAGATAGTGATTGATATAGTTCTCCAAGTCACTGTCACTAAAGCTACTAGAACTTAAGTGATGAACTATAATACACCAGGGATAGAAGTATTGATCCCTGAGCTGTTCGCGATGTTTGACACCGCGAAGGTAGAAATCAAGAAGGAGCGTCAAGTGTTGATGGTTAATCAAACCACTAGTTTCGAAAAGGGCAAGATCAAGGAGGGAAACTTCATGGATAGCAAGTCAGTTGCTGCTCCAGTGAAGCAACCCAAAGTTGAACTCAAACCCGAGACTAAGTGCTTCTATTATGAGGTGAGAGGTCGCTGAAGCGGAACAACCCTAGATACTTGGTAGATAAGAAGGCTGGCAACATTGATAGAAGTATATTTGATATACGAGTTACTAATGTGTACCTTGCTAGTACTCTTAGTAGCACCTGGGTATTGGATACCGGTTCGGTTGCTAAATGTTAGTAACTCGAAATAAAAGCTACGGAATAAACGGAGAACTAGCTAAGGGTGAGGTGACGATATGTGTTGGAAGTGTTTCCAAGGTTGATGTGATCAAAATCGCACGCTCTCTCTACCTTCAGGATTAGTGACGAACCTAAATAAATGTTATTTGGTGTTTTGCGTTGAGCATGAACATGATTAGATCATGTTTATTGCAATACGGTTATTCATTTAAGTTAGAGAATAATGGTTATTCTGTTTACATGAATAATACCTTCAATGGTCATGCACCCAGTGAGAATGGTTTGTTGAAATCTTGATCGTAGTATTACACATGTTCATAACATTGATGTCAAAAGATACAAAGTTAATAATGATAGTACCACATACTTGTGGCACTGCCGCTAAATGTCATATTGGTATAAAGCGCATGTAGAAACTCCATGCTGATGGATATTTGGACTCATTCGATTTCGAATCGGTTGAGACATGCGAACCATGCCTCTTGGGCAAGATGACTAAAGGACCCCGTTGGATGGAGCGGGCAAGTGATTCATTGGAAATGATACATGTTGATGTATGCAATCTAGTGAGTCTTGTAGTGTGCAGTGGATATCATTATTTTCTTACCTTCACTGATGATTTGAGTAGATATAGTGTATATTTACTTAATGAAACACAAGTCTGAATCGTTTGAAAGGTTCAAGCAAATTCAGAGTGAAGTTTAAAGATCATCGTGACAAGAAGATAAAAATGACTGCGATATGATCGTGGAGGTGAATATCTGAGTCACGAGTTTGGCATACAACTTAAGACAATGTGAAAGTTGTTTCACAACTAAACGCCACCTGGAACACCATAGTGTGATGGTGTGTCCGAACATCATAGTTATGCTCTATTGGACATGGTGCGTGCTATGATGTCTCTTGTCGTTTTACTACTATAATTTTGGGGTTATGCATTAGAGACAACTACATTCACTTTAAATAGGGCACCATCTAAATCCGTTGAGATGACACCATATGAATTATGGTTTGATAGAAACCTAAGCTGTCGTTTCTTAATACTTGGGGCTGCGGCACTTGTGTGAAAAATGTTTTCACCTAATGAGGTCGAACCCAAGGCGGACAAATGCATCTTCATAGAATACCCTAAGATCAGTTGGGTGAACCTTCTATCTCAGATCCGAGTGCAAAGTGGTTGTTACTAAAACGGATCCTTTCTCGAGGAAAGGTTTCTCTCGAAAGAATTGAGTGGGAGGAAGATAGAACTTGATGAGGTTGTTAAACCTTTGTTCAACCAGAGAGTAGCGCAGCGCAGAAAGATGTTTCTGTGAAGCCTACGTTAGTTGAAGAGGAAGTTAATGATGATGATCATGAAGCTTCAGGATCAAGTTACTATCGAACTTCGTGGGTCGACAAGGATGTGTACTGCTCCTAAGCGGTACGACAACCCTGTCTTCGAGGTCATGTTGTTGGACAGCGATGAACCTACGAGCTATGGAGAAGCGATGATGGGCCCGGATTCCGACAAATGGTTAGAGACCATGAAATCCGAGATAGGATCCATTTATGAAAACCAAGTATAGACTTTGGTAGACTTGCTCGTTAGACGGCAGGTCGTTGAGTACAAATGGACCTTTAGAATGAAGACAGACACTGATGGTAAATGTCACCATTTGTAAAGCTCGACTTGTTGCAAAGTTGTTTGTGACAAGTTCAAGGAGTTGACTGCGAGGAGGCTTTCTCACTCGTAGCGATGCTAAAAGTCTGTTGGAATTATGTTAGCAGTTGCTGCATTTTCAATTACGAAATCTGGCAGATGGATGTCAAAACGTCGTTTCCTTAACGGTTTACTTAAGGAAAGGTTGTATGTGATACAACCAGAAGGTTTTGTCAGTCCTAAGGATGCTAAAAGATGAGAGAGCTTCAGTGATCCTTCTATGGACTGAAGCAAGCATCTCGGAGTTGGAATATACACTTTGATGAGGTGATCAAAGTTTTTGTAGTTTATACAAAGTTTACGAGAAACTTGTATTTGCAATAAAGTGAATGGGAGCACTATAGAGTTTCTGATAAGTATATGTGGTTGACATATTGTTGATCGGAAATAATGTAGAATTTCTGGAAGGCATAAAAGGTTGTTTGAAAAGTGTTTTTCAAATGAAGACCTGGATAAAGCTACCTAATTGTTGAGCATCAAAATCTATAGAGATAGATCAAGATGCTTGATGAGACTTTCAATGAGTGCATACCTTGACAAGATTTTGAAAGAGTTCAAAATGGATCAGCCAGAGAAATAGTTCTCGTCTGATTTGTAAGGTGTGAAGTTGAGTGAGACTCAAAGCTCGACAACGGCAGAAGAAAGAGAAAGGATGAATGTCGTCCCCTATGCCTTAGCCATAGGCTCTATATTATGCCATGCTGTGTACCGCACCTATGTGTGCCTTGCCACGAGTCTGTCAGGGGGTACAAGAGTGGTCCAGGAGTGGATCACTGGACAGCGGTCGGAATTATCCTTAGTAACCAGAGGACTAAGGAAATGTTTCTTGATTATGGAGGTGATAAAGAGTTCGTCGTAAAGAGTTACGTCGATGCAAGCTTTAACACCTATCCAGATGACTAGTAGTAGCAATCTGGATACGTATAGTGGAGCAGCCATTTGGAAATAGTACCAAGTGGAGTGTGGTAGCAGTGTTTACGGTTTGACATAGAGATTTGCAAAGTACACACGGATCTGAATATCGCAGACCCGTTGACTATAAGACCTCTCTCACATGCAAAGCATGATCGAGCCCCAAAACTCATTGGGTGTTAGATTCATAACAATGCGAATCACATGGTGATGTGAACTAGATTATTGACTCTAGTGCAAGTGGGAGACTGTTGGAAATATGCCCTAGAGGCAATAATAAATTAGTTATTATCATATTTCCTTGTTCATAATAATCGTTTATTATCCATGCTATAATTGTATTGATCGGAGACTTAAATGCATGTGTGGATACATAGACAAAACCATGTCCCTAGTATGCCTCTAATGGACTAGCTCGTTGATCAAAGGATGGTTAAGGTTTCCTAGCCATGGACATGAGATGTCATTTGATAACGGGATCACATCATTAGGAGAATGATGTGATGGATAAGACCCAAACTACAAACATAGCATATGATCGTGTCAGTTTATTGCTACTGTTTTCTGCATGTCAAGTATATGTTCCTATGACCATGAGATCATGCAACTCACGGATATCGGAGGAGTGCCTTGTGTGTATCAAACGTCGCAACGTAACTGGGTGACTATAAAGGTGCTCTACAGGTATCTCCGATGGTGTTTGTTGAGTTGGCATGGATCGAGACTGGGATTTGTTACTCCGTGTGACGGAGAGGTATCTCAGGGCCCACTCGGTAATACAACATCACAACAAGCCTTGCAAGCAATGTGGCTAAGTGTTAGTCACGGGATCTTGTATTACGGAACGAGTAAAGAGACTTGCCAGTAACGAGGTTGAACTAGGTATGGAGATACCGACGATCGAATCTCGGGCAAGTAACATACCGAAGAACAAAGGGGACGTTATACGGGATTAACTAAATCCTTGACATAGAGGTTCGACCGAAAAAGATCTTCGTAGAATATGTAGGAACCAATGTGGATGTCCAGGTCCCGCCATTGGTTATTGACCGTAGAGGTGTCTCGGTCATGTCTACATAGTTCTCGAACCCGCAGGGTCTGCACACTTAAGGTTCGGTGACGTTTCGGTAGTGTAGAGTTATGTATGGTGGTGACCGAAGTTTGTTCGGAGTCCCGGATGAGATCCCGGACATCACGAGGAGCTCCGGAATGGTCCGGAGGTAAAGATTCATATATAGGAAGTCCCAGTTTGGTTTCCGGAAAAGTTTCGGGCTCATCGGTAGTGTACCGGGAGTGCCGGTAGTGTACCGGGAGTGCCGGTAGTGTACCGGGAGGCCTCCGGGAGGGGTATTTCGACCCCAAGAGGTCCATGGGCTGTGGGAGAATAATAACCAGCCCTTAGTGGGCTGGGAAAACAGCCACAAAGGCCCATGGCGCAGGAGAGAAAGTCCTAAAGCAAAAAGTGGAAAATCAGCCAATAGGAGGCAATCCTACTCCAACTAGGATTGGAGGTGAAGTAGGATTTCTTCCCACCTCCTATTTCGGCCGACCCAAAGGCCTTGGCTGCCTCTCCTCTCCTCTCCTCCTATATATACTAGTGGATTGGGTGGTTTTTGGACAGAATTTCCGGCCACGTGCTACCCGTTTCACCGGTGCACAGTTTCTCCTCTAGATCGGTTTTCCGCAGCGCTTAGGCGAAGCCCTGCCGGAATTGCTCCACCACCATCACCGGAGCGCCGTCACGCTGCCGGTGAACTCTCTCTCCTATCCACCTCCTCTTGCTGGATCAAGACGGTGGAGATCGTCATCAAGCTGCACGTGTGCTGAACGCGGAGGTGCCGTCCGTTCGGCGCTAGATCGGAAGGACCGTGATCGAGATCGCGAGACGGTTCGTGATGAGATCGTGGAACGGATCGTGATGAGTTCGCGGGACAGATCGTGATCAAGATCGTGAGACGGATCGTGATGAGATCGCGGGACGGATCGTGATGAGTTCACGGGACGTATCGTGATTGGATCGCGGGACGGATCGTGATGAGATCGCGGGACGCTCGGCGATTTGGATCGCGAAGATGTTCGACTACACCAACCGCGTTTCTTAACGCTTCCCGCTTAGCGATCTACAAGGGTATGTAGATCCACTCTCCCTCTCGTAGATGCTCATCACCATGGATAGGTTTGCGTGTGCGTAGGAAAATTTTTGTTTCCCATGCGACGTTCCCCAACAGGTTCATCATTGACCAACAACATGTCCTCTAAGACAGGGTTGTGATACCACTCGGGAGCAGTACGCGTCCTTGTCAACCTACGAGGTTCGACAATAACTTGACCCGAAGTTTCATCATCATCATCATTAACTTCCTCTTCAACTAACATAGGCTCCATAGAAACATCTTTCTCCGTTGCGCTACTTTCTGGTTGGAACAAAGGTTCAACAACCTCATCAAGTTCTATCTTCCTCCCGCTCAATTCTTTCGAGAGAAACTCTTTCTCGAGAAAGGACCCGTTTTAGCAAAAAACACTTTGCGCTCGGATCTAAGATAGAAGGTATACCCAACTGTTCTTAAGGTATTCCATGAAGATGCATTTATCCGCTTTGGGTTCAAGCTTATTAGGTGAAAACCTTTTTCACGTAAGCGTCGCAACCCCAAACATTAAGAAATGACAGCTTAGGTTTCTATCAAACCATAATTCATACGGTGTCATCTCAACGTATTTAGATGGTGCCCTATTGAAAGTGAATGTAGTTGTCTCTAATGCATAACCCCAAAACGATAGTGGCAAAATGATAAGAGACATCATAGTATGCACCATATCCAATAGAGCACGACTATGATGTTCGAACACACCATCACACTATGGTCTTCCAGGTGACATGAGTTGTGAAACAACTTTCACATTGTCTAAAGTTGTATGCGAAACTCGTAACACAGATATTCACCTCCATGATCATATCGCAAACATTTTTATCTTCTTGTCACGATAATCTTAAACTTCACTCTGAATTTGCTTGAACTTTTCAAATGATTCAGACTTGTGTTTCATTAAGTAAATATACACTATTATCTACTCAAATCATCAGTGAAGGTAAGAAAAGAACGATATCGACCACACGCTACAAGACTCATTGGATTTCATACATCAACATGTATCATTTCCAATAAATCACTTGCCCACTCCATGAAACCGGAAAACGGGGTCCTTAGTTACCTTTCCCAAGAGCATGGTTCGCATGCTCAACCGATTCGAAATCGAATGAGTCCAGAGATCCATCAGCATGGAGTTTCTTCATGCGATTTATACCAATATGACATTTAGCGGCAGTGCCACAAGTATGTGGTACTATCATTATTAACTTTGGCATCAATGTTATGAACATGTGTATTACTACGATAAAGATTCAACAAACCATTCTCACTAGGGGCATGACAACTAAAGGTATTATTCATGTCAACAGAATAACCATTATTGTCTAACTTAAATGAATAACCGTGTTGCAATAAACACGATCTAATCATGTTCCTGCTTAATCCAAACACCAAATAACATTTATTTAGGTTTTTCACTAATCCCGAAGGTAGAGATAGCGTGCGATTTTCATCACATCAACCTTGGAAACAATTTCAACACACATCGTCACCTCACACTTAGCTAGTCTACGTTTATTCCGTAGCTTTTACTTCGAGTTATTAACATTTAGCAACCAAACCGGTATCCAATACCCAAGTGCTACTAGGAGTACTAGCAAGGTACACATCAATAACACGTATATCAAATATAATTCCGTCGACATTGCCATCCTTCTTATCTACCAAGTATCTAGGGTTTATCCGCTTCAGCGACCGCTCTCCTCATAATAGAAGCACTTAATCTCGGGTTTGGGTTCAACTTTGGGTTGCTTCACTGGAGCAGCAACTGACTTGCCATCCATGAAGTTTCCCTCCTTGCCCTTGCCCTTCTCGAAACTAGTGGTTTTACAAACCATCAACACTTGATGCTCCTTCTTGATTTCTACCTTCGCGGTGTCAAACATCGCGAACAGCTCAGGGATCATCATTTCCATCGCTGGCATAATTATAGTTCATCACGAAGTTCTAGTAGCTTAGTGATAGTGACTCAGAGAATTATATCAATCACTATCTTATCTGGAAGATCAACTCCCACTCGATTCAAGCGATTATAGCACCCAGAATATCTGAGCACATGCTCAACGATTGAGCTATTCTCCTTCATCTTGCAGGCAAAGAATGTTGTTGGAGATCTCATATCTCACAACATGGGCACTGACCTGAGATCCCAATTTTAGCTCTAAGAACATCTCATATGTTCCGTGACGTTCAAAACATTTTGGAGCCTCAATTCTAAGTCGTAATGCATGACACACTAAACTATCAAGTAGTCATCGGAACATGCCTGTCAGATGTTCACAACATCTACAGACGAAGCTAGAGGGGGTGGCGCACCGAGCGGTGCATTAAGCACATAAGCCTTCTGTGCAGGAATGAGGACAATCCTCAGATCACGGACCCAATCCGCAATATTGCTAGCATCATCTTTCAACTCTATTTCTCTAAGAACATATAAAAATTCAAGGGAGCTACAACGTGAGCTACAACATAATTTGCAAAGACACTACTGACTATGTTCATGTTAATGAGTTCAATTAATCATATCACTTAAGAACTCCCACTCAAATTGACATTCCTCCGGTCATTCGAGTGATACATGATCCAAATTCACAAACTCAAGTGCGATCATCACGAGAGTTGAGGTCATTTCAATGGTGAACAACATCATGTTGATCATATCTACTATATGACTCATGTTCGACCTTTTGGTCTCTTGTGTTCCGAGGCCATGTCTGTACTGTTGGAAATATGCCCTAGAGGCAATAATAAAATGGTTATTATTGTATTTCCTTGTTCATGATAATTTTTTATTGTTCATGTTGTAATTGTATTAATCGGAAACCGTAATGCATGTGTGAATACATAGACCACAACATTTCCCTAGGGAGCCTCTAGTTGGCTAGCTCGTTGATCAATAGATGGTCCCAGTTTCTTGACCATGGACATTGGATGTGATTGTTAACGGGATCACATCATTGGGAGAATGATATGATGGACAAGACCCAATCCTAAGCATAGCACAAGATAATGTAACTTGTTTGCTAAAGCTTTTCTAATGTCAAGTATCGTTTCCTTAGACCATGAGATTGTGCAACTCCCGGATGCTGTAGGAATACTTTGGGTGTGCCGAAATGTTACAACGTAACTGGGTGGCTATAATGGTATACTACGGGTATCCTCGAAAGTATTTGTTGGTATGGCACGAATCGAGACTAGGATTTGTCACTCCGTATGACGGAGAGGTCTCTCTGGGCCCACTCGGTAAGACATCATCATAATGAGCTCAATGTGACTAAGGAGTTAGCCATGGGATGATGTGTTGGGCAAGTATCATACCGGTAGACAAAGGGAATTGTATACGGGATTGATTGAAACTGCGACATCATGGTTCATCCGATGAGATCATTGTGGAGCATGTGGGAGCCAACATGGGTATCCAAATCCCACTGTTGGTTATTGAATGGAGAGGTGTCTCGGTCATGTCTACGTGCCTCCCGAACCCGTAGGGTCTACACACTTAAGGTTCGATGACGCTAGGGTTATAGGGAAATAGTGTACATGGTTACCGAAGGTTATTAGGAGTCCCGGATGAGATCCCGAACGTCACGAGGAGTTCCGGAATGGTCCGGAGGTAAAGATTCATATATAGGAAGTGAGGTTTTGGTCACCAGAAGTGTTTCAGGCATCACCGGTAGCATACCGGGACCACCGGAAGGATTCCGGGGGTCTACTAAGTGGTGCCACCGGCACCAGAGGGCTACATGGGCCGAGAGTGGGAAGGGACCAGCAGCAGAGTGGGTTGGTCCACCTCCCACCAAGGCCCAAGGAGCAGCAAGGGTGAGAGGGGGGGGGGAGGGGGGCAAACCCGAGCGCAGATGGGCCCTAAGGCCCACCCTAGGGCGCCTAGGGTTGCCACGCCCCTCTTCCCTCTTGGCCGCCGGCCAGATCCCATCTAGGGCTGCCGCACCACCCTAGGGTGGAAACCCTAGGGGTGCGCATCCTCCTCCCTCTCCTCCTATATATAGTGGAGGGTTTGGGGCTGCCAGACACACGCATCTCTCTCTCTCTCTCTCTCTCTCTCTCTCTTTCTCGGCGCAGCCCTACCCCTCCTCCTCCTCATCCTCCATAGTGCTTGGCGAAGCCCTGTTGGAGTACCACACAACTCCACTGTCACCATGGCGTCGTGCTGCCGGAGCTCTCCCTCAACCTCTCCTTCCTCCTTCCTGGATCAAGGTGTAGGAGACGTCACCGGGCTGCATGTGTGTTGAACACGGAGGCGTCGTTGTTCGGCGCTTAGATCGGATTCCACCGTGATCTGAATTGTTGCGAGTACGACTCCACCAAACACGTTCTAGTAATGATTCCGCTTTGCGATCTTCAAAGGTATGAAGATGCACTCCTCATCCCAGTCGTTGCTGGTTTCTCCATAGATAGATCTTGGTGACATGTAGGATTTTTTTGATTTACTACTACGTCTCCCAAGAGTGGCATCATGAGCTAGGTCTATGCATAGAATCTATGCACGAGTAGAACACAAGTTGTTGTGGGCGTCGATCTTGTTAATTTGCTTACCGTTACTAGTCTTATCTTGATTCGGCGGTATTGTGGGATGAAGCGGCCCGGACCAACTTTACACGTACGCTTACCCACTAGTAGAAAACAGACCTTTCGTCCCGAGCTTTAGTCGCGGTCTGGTCACGAACCGGTACTAAAGATGGTATTAGTCCCGGTTCGTGCCGGCTACAACGGCTAGGAGCAGGGCGACCTTTAGTACCGGCTCATGAGGGACCTTTAGTACCGGTTCGTCTCACGAGCCGGTACTAAAGGGGGTGTGGCAGGGTTTTGGTCAGACATGGGCCCCGCTTGCACCTTTAGTACTGGCTTGTGACACCAGCCGGTACTAAAGACTTCCTACATATACATCCGTCCGCAGCCGATCGAAAGAGCTCTGTTTTCTCCCCTGTTCTTCTTCTTGCTCGAAGCTCATCCTCCATTTTGCCAAGGATTTGTCAAGATTTAAAGGCACCCCATCTATCCATGTGTTCATAAAGGTTAGCAACTTTGCTCCTTCGTCTCTTGCTAGATTAGCTTGTGGTATGCTCAAAGATATGTGATATGTGATTTGTGGGAGTTTATTTGATTTATATCCAATTTGAGCTCAAATTAACTTGTTAGGTTGCATATGTGTAGGTGTGGTTTATTTGGTGTGCCTTCCCATGTTCTTCTTCTTGCTCGAAGCTCATCCTCCATTTTGCCAAGGATTTGTCAAGATTTAAAGGCACCCCATTTATCCAAGTGTTCATAAAGGTTAGCAACTTTTCTCCTTCATCTCTTGCTAGATTAGCTTGTGGTATGCTCAAAGATATGTGATATGTTATTTGTGGGAGTTTATTTGATTTATATCCAATTTGAGCTGAAATTAACTTGTTAGGTTGCATATGTGTAGGTGTGGTTTTTTTTGGTGTGCATTCCCACCATCCCTGGCCGTCCTAACCACCGTCCATCGTCCGCACCGTCTCGTCACGACACCGGCCACCTTGGTGAGCCTCTTGTTCTTCTTAAAATCTTTGAAAAAAATTACTTGTATAATTTAGATAGCTGCGTGTACGATTTACTTACTTGTATTATTGTTAGTTATTCTATAGTGTAATGGTTATGGTATCCGCCCACGTCGGCCCTCGTCCAGTCTATGATTCAGATGTGGTATGTCGTTAATTATATTTTATAACTATTTCACACATCATCTAATGTCTATGACAATTAATTATGCCACCAGATTGACGTAGATATTTTTATCTATATGAAGTAGTTGAACCAGAAATTCCAACTGACTATGCAATTCTGCTCGAGAAATTAACACAAGCTGAAAAAGAAATTGATCATTTGAAAGAAAAATTGAAAAGAACTGAAGATGAGAAGATGGGATTGGAGTTGCATGTTGCCGATATCGTCGATGATCACAAGAACAAGATGGTTGGAATGCGCTTGAAGCTTAGAAAGATTAGAAAATATGCCATTGATAAAGAGGCTTGGTATCATTATGGTGTTGGCTCAATTGTTACTTTAGTTGCGATTATGATCGCATTTTTTGTTGTATTCACATGTTTTAGATTGTTGGTGTTGTTTTATGAGATATATATGTATGAACTATAAGTATCCATTATTTGCAGTAATAACATTTGGTCACTGCTAGCTCTACTTATGGTTGTAATGTGATGATGGAGTTGTATTAATTTGGTCACTTTGATGTTGTGTAGTGAACATGAGCCGGCAATGGATGTACGATGACCGACTAAGTCCAGGGTTTCTTAATGGCCTGCATGATTTTATTCGTGTGGCTGAGACAAACAAGCAGAATGGTTTCATGTGTTGTCCATCTCGTGACTGTAAGAATGATAGGAATTACTCTAACTCAAAAACCCTTCACTACCACCTGCTGATGTCCGGTTTCATGTCTGGCTATAGCTGTTGGACCAAGCACGGAGAAAGAGAGGTTATAATGGAAGACAATGAAGAAGAAGAGGATGATGACAACTATCCTTTCGCTGATACAACAATGGGGGAAGCTGAAGAAGAGGCATCAGTGGGGGAAGATGAAGAAGAGGCATCAGATGAGCCCGCTAATGATTTGGGTCAGGTCATTGCTGATGCAAAGAGAAACTGTGAAAATGATAAGGAGAGCTTGAAGTTGAAACGCATGTTAGAGGATCACAAGAAATTATTGTATCCAAATTGTGAAGATGACCAGAAAAAGCTAGGTACCACGCTGGAATTGCTGCAATGGAAGGCGAAGAATGGTGTAACTGACAAGGGATTTCAAGAATTGCCGATAATGATAAAGAAGATGCTTCCAAAGGATAACGAATTGCCTGAAAGTACGTACGAAGCAAAGAAGGTTGTCTGCCCTCTAGGATTAGAGGTGCAGAAGATACATGCATGCCCTAATGTTTGCATCCTCTACCGTGGTGAGGAGTACGAGAATTTGGATGCATGCCCGGTATGCGGTGCACTGCGCTATAAGATCCCCGGCGATGACCCTGGTGATGTGGAGGGAAAACGCCAAAGGAAGAGGGTTCCTGCCAAGGTGATGTGGTATGCTCCTATAATACCATGGTTGAAACGTTTGTTCCAAAACAAAGAGCATGCCAAGTTGTTGCGATGGCACAAAGAAGAACATAAGAAAGACGGGATGTTGAGAGCACCCGCTGATGGATCGCAGTGGAGAAAAATCGAGAGGGAGTTTGAGGACTTTGCAGCTGACGCAACGAACTTATGGTTTGGTCTTAGTACAGACGGCATGAATCCTTTTGGCGAGCAGATCTCCAGTCATAGCACCTGGCCCGTGACTCTATGTATCTATAACCTTCCTCCTTGGTTGTGCATGAAGCGCAAGTTCATTATGATGCCAGTGCTTATTCAAGGCCCTAAGCAACCCGGCAACGACATTGATGTCTACCTAGGCCTCTAGTTGATGAACTTCTACAGTTGTGGAAAAAACCAGGTGTGCGTGTGTGGGACGCGCACACACAGAAGGAAATTGACCTACGAGCGTTGCTGTTTGTAACCATCAATGATTGTCCTGCTCTTAGTAACCTTTCAGGACATACAAACAAGGGATACAATGCATGGACGCACTGTTTAGATGATACTGAAAGTATATATTTGGATAAATGTAAGAAGAATGTGTACGTGGGACATCGTCGATTTCTACCGATCAAGCATATCTTAAGAAAGGCAGGCAACCATTTCAAAGGTGAGCCAGATAACTGGAAGAAGCCTGGCCTCCGTACTGGTGAACATATATTTGATATGGTCAAGGATTTATAGGTAATCTTTGGAAAGGGTCCTGGCGGACAATCTGTTCCGAATGATGCCAGCGGACACGCACCCACGTGGAAGAAGAAATCTATATTTTGGGAACTTGAATATTGGAAAGCCCTAGAGGTCCGCAATGCAATCGACGTGATGCATGTGATGAAGAATATTTGTGTGAACCTTCTAGGCTTCTTGGGCGTGTATGGAAAGAGAAAGATACACCAGAGGCACGGGAGGACAAGCAAAGAATTAATGAAAAAGACGGCATGCCTCCGAAGCAGTATCAAGGTCCTGCCAGCTACGCTCTTACGAAAGAAGAGACGGAAATCTTTTTTGAATGTCTGCTCAGTATCAATGTCCCGTCTGGCTTCTCGTCGAATATAAAGGGAATAATAAATATGGCAGAGAAAAAATTTCAAAATCTAAAGTCTCATGACTGCCACGTGATTATGATGCAATTACTTCCGGTTGCACTTAGGGGGCTTCTACCGGAAAATGTTCAATTAGCCATTGTGAAGCTATGCGCATTCCTCAATGCAATTTCTCAGAAGGTAATTGATCCAGAAATCCTACCAAGGTTACATAATGGCCTGGTCCAATGTCTTGTCAGTTTTGAGTTGGTGTTCCCTCCATCCTTCTTCAATAATATGACGCACGTTCTAGTGCACCTAGACGAAGAGATTAACATTCTGGGTCCTGTATTTCTACACAATATGTTCCCCTTCGAGTGGTTCATGGGAGTCTTAAAGAAATATGTTCATAACCGTGCTAGGCCAGAAGGAAGCATCGCCAAGGGATATGGAACAGAGGAGGTTATTGAGTTTTGTGTTGACTTTTTTCCTGACATTAAGCCGATTGGTCTTCCTGAATCGTGGCATGAGGGGAGACTGGGTGGAAAAGGCACATTAGGAAAGAAATAAGCAATAAATATGGACGTGCATTCTTTCACTCAAGCACACTACACGGTTCTACAAAATTCCACCTTGGTGACTCCATATATGGAGGAACACAAGGATATTGTACGGTCCAAGAACCCGGAGCAGTCTGACCCCTGGACTGAATGTAAACACATGGAGACTTTTGCCAGTTGGTTGCAAACAAAGCTCATCAATGACAATGATGTTCCAGATGAACTGTACTGGTTGGCCAAGACACCAAGTTCGACTGTAATGACTTTCAAAGGGTACGAGATAAATGGGAATACATTTTACACGATCGCCCGAGATAAATCGGACCAACCAAAACAGTTGTGTCCACTATGATGCAACCAACTTTGAAGACACATATTATGGTTACATAGAGGAGATATGGGAACTTGACTATGGACCTGATCTTAAGGTCCCTTTGTTTCGGTGAAAATGGGTCAAATATACTGGAGGCGGGGTATAGGTAGACTCGCAGTATGGAATGACAACAGTGGATCTCAACAATCTTGGATACACAGACAACTCATTCGTCCTAGCCAATGATGTGGCTCAGGTTTTCTATGTGAAGGACATGTCTACCAAACCGAGGAGAAAAAAAGATAAGGAAGCGAATAGATCATACGATGATCCAAAGTGCCACATAGTTCTTTCAGGGAAAAGAAACATTGTGGGAGTGGAGGACAAGACAGACATGTCCGAAGATTATGAAAAGTTTCATGAAATCCCTCCCTTCAGAGTGAAGACTGATCCAAGCATCCTGTTAAATGATAAAGATTCTCCATGGTTATGGCGCAATCATAAGCAAGGGACAGACACACAGAAAAAGTCTTACACCGCGAGATCCCACTCTAGGATGTGACCGGCTTCACCGTCATCACTTTCTATATATTTATGTGAAGGACATGCATGCATTTCCTAGCTAGCATGGTATATCTTTGTAACAGTTTGTACACGAAGTGCATCCAGTTTTTGCCGTAACCCTCTCAACTCTCTAGAAGTTGCTATGTGGGTGAAATTATGATATCATGCCAAGTTACAACCTTTTCAGAGTTCATTTGTACTGCTTTTCAAATTCAGGGTCATGTAGCTTAAAATAAATCATTAAATGCATGAAAAATATCAAATGAAGTCAGAAAGGGTTGAAAATTGATGATGTGCCCTTGAATGGTGCTTATTGAACACACAAAAAGTATGGAGTTAAAATAAGTTATTAAAAATGAAATCCCGTTGTAATAGATGAGTTTTCGTCCGAAACCCTCATACTTCTTGTGAGATTGTCCAGTTTGTACACGAAGTGCATCCAGTTTTTGCCGTAACCCTCTCAACTCTCTAGAAGTTGCTATGTGGGTGAAATTATGATGTCATGCCAAGTTACAACCTTTTCAGAGTTCATTTGTACTGCTTTTCAAATTCAGGGCCATTTAGCTCAAAATAAATCATTAAATGCCTGAAAATATCAAATGAAGTCAGAAAGGGTTGAAAATTGATGATGTGCCTTTGAATGGTGCATATTGAACACACATAATATATGGAGTTAAAATAAGTTATTAAAAATGAAATCCCTTTGTAATAGATGAGTTTTCGTCCGAAACCCTCATACTTCTTATGAGATTGTCTAATTTGTACACGAAGTGCATCTAGTTTTTGCCGTAACCCTCCCAACTCTCTAGGAGTTGCTATGTGGGTGAAATTATGATGTCATGCGAAGGTACAACCTTTTCAGAGTACATTTGTACTGCTTTTCAAATTCAGGGTCATTTAGCTCCAAATAAATCATAAAATGCATGAAAAATATCAAATGAAGTCAGAAAGGGTTGAAAATTGATGATGTGCCTTTGAATGGTGCATACTGAACACACAAAAAGTATGGAGTTAAAATAAGTTATTAAAAATGAAATCCCTTGGTAATAGATGAGTTTTCGTCTGAAACCCTCATACTTCGTTCAAGCATGCATGGAAATGCCATAAACAGATTCTTTATATTTTTCTGATATTTTTTCATATATTATTTATTTCCATTGGAGTCGTACGTTTTTTCTATGATTTTCTAAAGTTTATGGGGTTTTTCTGAAAATAATAACTAATATTTAATTAAAAACCACTTTTAGTACCGGTGCTAGCCATGCGCCGGTACTAAAGGTCCACCGCCCCCACGCTCTTTTGGCAGGACCTTTAGTACCGGTGCGTGACTAGCACCGGTACTAAAGACCCTTTAGTACCGGTGCGTGCCACGCACCGGTACTAAAGGTCCACCGCCCCCGCGCTCTGTTTGGGGGACCTTTACTACCGGTGCGTGGCTAGCACTGGTAGTAAAGACCCTTTAGTACCGGTGCATGCCACGCACCGGTACTAAAGGTCTGTCTGGTATAAAATGAGGACTTCGTCGTCCCGGGCCGAGCAACGCACAGGGAGAGCTATGCCGCCAGGCTGCCGAAATCGCCATTGTCGTCGCCCTCGCCGCCGTCGCTCTCGCCGTCACACCACCACTGCCGCTGTCGCACCACCACCGCGCCATTGCCGTTGCGCTCACCAGCGCCGCCGTCACACCACCACCGCCCTCGCCCTCGCCGCTGTCGGTCGCGCCGCCGTCGCCCTCACCACCGCCGCCGTCGCCCTCGCCACCGTCGCCCTCGCTGCCGTCTCCCTCGCCGCGGTCGCCCTCGCCGCCGTCGCCCTTGCCGCCGTCGCCCTCGCCGCCGTCGCTCTCGCCGTCGTCGCCCTCGCCGCCATCGCATCACCATCGCGCCATTGCCGTTGCTCTCACCACCGCCGCTGTCGCACCACCACCGCCGTCGCCCTCGCTGCCGCCGGTCGCGCCGCCGTCGCCCTCACCACCGCCGCCGTCGCCCTCGCCACCGTTGCCCTCGCCACCGTCGCCCTCGCCGCGGTCGCCCTCGCCTACTCGGACGCCGCCCCTCGCCGTCGTTGCCCTCACCACCGCCGACATCGCCCTCACTGTCGTCGCCCTTGCCGTGGTCGCCCTCGCCTACCCGGACGCGGCCCCTCGTCGCCGGTCCCGTCGCCGCCGGCCCACTCACTCCGGCCGTTACTCCATGATCCCGTTGCCGCCGCCCCGAGCCCGTCGCCGATGCCACCTCCCGGTCAGGAGGCTAGGTGAGATCTCCCGGCCGACCCCTCTCCCCGACGATCGCCCCGATGATCGCCTGACTAGTGTGTAGTTTCTAGGGTATCTAGGGTCCCTCGACCTTGAGCCCCGACACCCCGACACGACACCCCCGACACCCGACCCGACCACGACACAACACCCCTATTTAGTTAGTTAGTTATTTAGGTTGTCAGGTTATTAGGATATGTGTTAGTTTATGTTTAGTTTAGGTTTAATTTAGTTTATGTTTATTTTAGTTTTAGGTTTAATTTAGTTTGGATCCTAATGCGTGTGTGACTTCCGGTCTATCGTCGATCCTAATTTAGTTTAGGGTTTCATGTGTGTTATTGATGGAGGAATCCTGACTGTTATCGTGAGGGGCGCTTCCTCTTTCTCTTGTTCTTTGCGATATACTCATCGATATATTGTGCAAGAAGAGGAGAGGGGAAGCGTCCATCACCGCCGGTCGAACCTCTTACTGCGAGAGAGTGTCCACCAACATATATACACCACCGTATCAATGTGAGAGAGTGCACACCAACACACCATGAGATATGTGAGAATATTAAGGAAAGTCTCGATAGACCGATAGTCACACACGCATTAGGATCCAAAGCGTGCCGTAATTCTTGATTTGGCTAGATGCTAAGTGTTAATTTTGCTAAGTGTTAATTTTGTTAAGTGTTAATTTTGCTAAGTTTTATTTAATTTGTTTTCATAATTAAGTGTTTCTTCTCGACGTCGACGATGCCGATCCCGCATCCTCGTCGTCGAGTCACCGGAGGAGGTCACTTGCTTGAGCCAAGGGGCCCTGTCAGGGATTGGGCTCCGCCGGGCTGGTACTGGGAGGTATTGCCTTCCGGGCGATGCAGCTTGGTGAGGAGCCAGCCCGTCGTCGACCCGGAGGTTCTGTGGTGGCGCCTGCATGGGCCACAGACAATCGAGAGGCTTTTGTCCCCCACGGAGGTGGTACAGTACCATGTCAGCAACGAGAACGAGCACGTCCGATGCTACATGGCAGCTTTGGAGGCCAGGTCCGACAATACCTGGTAGATTCTTCGGGGATCTCACTGGAGCTATGTTCCTGTGATGGTTCCTTCACTTTGGGTGTCCAGCGCCCGCCCCGATATTCGTCGGGCGCTAGGGTTCTAGATAGATCGATATATTAGCTAGCTACTATTATGATGTACTAGCTAGATCGATGGAGATTAGCCGATGTATTGAAAATTATCCAAGATTATGCACATGAGATCTTTTCTAAGAACTATACTATATATGTATTCGATGATGCATTATTAATTAACTATCGGTTATTTTTCTTCTTGAATGCTTGCTAATTTAAATACTAATTTGTTTTATCTATATTATCATGGACCAGTTATAAAGCTATGGACAATACCGGTAGAGCTCATGAAGAGGACATCTTCGACATCATACGCTCCTCCGAAAACCCAGCGGACCTTCGAGGTGAATCACATGATCATGATGATGGCTCACAATATCTAAACGATCACGGTGATGGATGTGACACCGAGGAAGAACAACTTATGTTCCAAAATCCGGAACAACCAACAATGTTCGGCGAGGTATATACACATCCATTAGCCTCTGGTGATCATTACATGTGTATTAATTGATTTGTATATATATTTATATATATATTAACAAATCTTTCTTATTTTAATTATCAGCCCTCCGGATCGAGCCAATCTAGTAGAAATGTACGTGGCGCTGCCAAAATATTGGACGGCAACGTAAAGCTCAATCTCGATGCTTTCAAACATAATGGCAAACCGACTCACCCTAAAGCCAATGCCAAGACATTTGTGCGTCAATGCGGAGTGGTTGTTAGGGACAGAGTCCTGATCACAATGCATGAATGGACTCAGCCAAAGGAACCAAAACCAGAAGTGAATTATGTCGATAGAAGAATTAAAGATGCCCTTTGGCGAGAGCTCATGGAGCATTTCACCCTACCAGATTCTCTCTCGGAGCATCAAAGGAACAAAGTCAAGGAGTTTGCTCTCCATAAGATGGCCGGTGCATTCCAGACTTGGAAGAAAAGATTATGGACCGAGTACAACGCTAGAGGCAAGAAGGCGCCCAAATTCAAAGGAATATACGAGAAGGTAAGGGATCACTGGGACGCATTTATCGAGTACAAGACATCGATAGCTGCTATGGAGAAGTCGGCAAAGAATAAGATAAATGCTGAGAAAAAAAGTATCAGCTTAAAGTAGGGACAGGTGGATACAAGTCAGCCATTCCTAAGTGGGATGCATTAGAGAATAAGATGCTTGCTGAAGGGATCACTCCAGTAACCTTCAACTCGCCCAAGAGGTGCAGGAATTGGTTTTTTGCGCATGGGGGAAAGTTGGACCCAGCCACAGGGAAGATTATTGCACTGGCCAGTCTGAAGCATGCATCAGATGAGTTGATTCAAGCAATAAAAGATGCCCAAGAAGGATGGTTTCACCCCGATAGAGAGAGCGACGAGCTTACACGCGCCCTAAGGAATGCCGAACATGGAGGACGAACACGAGGCATGGGCGTTGTTCCGTGGTACAAGGGGTTTGCAGGATGGCAGGACAGTTATAAAAGCCATTCGAGAAAAAACAAGGTGGAAGCAGACCGACTTTCGAAGTTGGAACAGAAGTACGAGCAGCAGCAGTTACATATACAGGTACTGACCCAGCAAAGGGAAACTTCGCAGCAGGAGGCAGGGGAAGAACCCGTCCCATCTACAATGCAGAAAAGTAGCATGGGTTCCATGGGGGCACCGCTGGGTCACACCCCCTTGGATGATATCACCGAGAAGACATCTTGTGAGCTAATTCAGAAAATAAAGAACATACCCGTGCGGGTCGCGACGGGCTATGCTTTACCAAATACACCTGATGTTCTCTAGCATTGCAATCCAGTTCCAGCTGGGTATGCTCGTGTCGCGGTGGATGCAATAGAGCCGGGATATGATGAACTATTGCTTGACATCCCTGGAGGTGAGGGGGAGTACACATTGGCAGAAGCCGGCCGTGGTCTCATTCTATGGAGTAAGGACTGCATCGTCTTTCCACACTCGGCACTAAGGCCACCGGCTCCTCTGAGTTTCAATGTCCAACACGAGGGATCCCAGCCAGAGGCATCGCAGCGCAAGCAGTCCTCCCCACCTTGCCAGCCGTCATCCCCACCACGCCAGCAGTCACCTCGGCAGCAGTCACCTCGCCAGTAGTCCTCCCCACCTTGAGGTCCCCCACAGTCGTCCCCACCTCGAGAGGCGTCCCACCTCGCCAGCAGTCCTCCCCACCTCACCATGAGCAGTCCTCCCAACCTCGGGACGGAGCACGACGCGAGTCCATATCATCATCGATATTGATCTCCGCCGCGTGAGCCGACTCCACCCCGACAGCGGTCCCGCCAGCAGGGCTCCCAATAGAGGAAGGCCACCAGCAGTCCTCTTCGGAAGAAAGCAAAGAAGAAACCCGAGCCTCCGGCCAAAAGGAAGCTGCCTTATGACATGACACCCGAGGAAAATAAAATTGAATGCGATCTCCAAGTGAAAGCCTTTTTTGCGAAGAAGACCGTGCCGCCAAAGGAGGTAATACCCAAGGAAGTCCAAGAGCACTTTATGGAACACTTTATTGATCGACCCCCCGCATATATCAAGCGTATGCCCACAAACTATGAGCGACAGATTCAGAAGGCAATTGAGCAGAGAAGTCGGCCCAGCCCAAAGAAGAAGTCGGGAAGTACAACATCAACTAGCGGGAAAACACTTCCCCAGCTCGGAGAACAATCCAAGCAATCGATCTCTCTGCTCAAGGTGAGTACCAATCAAAGCAAGCAATCGATCCAACCAGTCGACGTGCAAGGCAACCCAATCGACCTCGAAGTACTAAAGGCTGCAGGACTCACTCTTGACCAAATCCTTGGCACCGAGGAAATCCACGGGTACGATGCAACTGAGTACGCAATGCAATATGCTGTCGGAAAACCACTTGTCACACCCGAGCAGTACAAGGAACTAGCAACTGCGATGCGACAGTTGCATGATTGGTACATGCGTGAAGCAAAGCGAGGGGAGACGGCGGTCATGGTCAAAGTAAGGAAAGAGCATTACGTCAATGCATGTGACATATGTCTTGAATTCTCAGAACTTTTCCAGTTATACCACATGGACTCTATCGACAAAACTCTCATCAGTTGCTATTGTTTGTAAGTGATTTATATCTTTAGTAATTTAAGTCTCTAGCTAAGATATCATTCATTGGCTTATCCTCACTATATATGTTCTTTTCTATGCTATTATGCATATTGAAGATGTGGGTATTGAAACAAGAGGGAATCGATGACATTGGGTTCATCGACCCAAGTACCATTAATGGTCATGTGGTAAAACATTATGCCAAGGACACAGAAGATCTCTTGGAAAAATTTCTAGAGGCAATAATGAATACCAACAAATCTACTATAATATTTCCTTACAACATGGGGTGAGTGTTTACTCTCTTGTATACTACAAATTCTATTTTTGCTTACTAGCTCGCTGTCAAGTGTAGTTGATGAGTTATATGCGCATGCCTGCTTAATTATATAAACTTCTGCGCAGAGACCACTATATCCTCCTATATATTATCCTCACGGATGGACTTGTTCAAGTGTACGACTCACTAGATACACCAGAACAATCATACGTGGACTTGTATTTTATGATAGAACGGTAATTTCAATCTTTATCGACCTTGCTTTCTTTCATTATTTCTTGATATCAAAAGTAATTATAATAACTCTTTCATTATTTTTCTTTGCCGGGTAGTGTTTGGAAAAAGATGATAGAAAAAAACCATCACGGTCGTCAATGGAAACCGAAGCTGAAGTAGAAAAGATGTAGGTAATTAAGTAGTACTACTAGGTCCGCGCATCTCATTAATTCTATTTTAAATACCATTATCATGCTCGATTATTAATAATCTTATTCAATTCTATTCTTTTGCAAAGTGCGCGAAGCAGCCACAGGGGACAAATTTATGTGGATATTTCCTCTGCGAGAACATTCGCATCCAGACCGAAAGTCATATACGTCGCAGAGCAGCACGTGAAAGACAACTCCAGGTTTGGCAGATGACGTCGAAGCTCTCACCCGAGAAACGCCTTGTAGCACTTCAAGAGAAATTTGCGGCATTTCTTCTTCAACATGTCATTCATGTAAACGGTGAGCACTATTCCTTACCGCCGCCTCAATAAAGCCAGCAAATCAGTAGTAGAGAACTGAGATTTCATCCGGAGCACTAGCTAGCTAGTCCCGGCCTGGTTTTGGGCCGTAAGTTAATTATAAGTCCTGAATTTATATGGATTTTTAATTCCATTTGTATATATATATACTGGGTATGAGATATTGTATATTATATTACATATATATATATGCATGAACTTTGTGTACTGTTTACAGTATGTAGCACCGTAAAATAAATTTGAAATGGATGGAAAACACAAAAAATAAATAGGAAAATTAAAACCTTATTAAAAGCTAAAAGAAAAAAAACAGAAGACTTAGTACTGGTTGGTATCACCAACCGGTACTAAAGGTCTTCCACCACCAGTCCACGTAGGCAGCCACGTGGAGGGCCTTTAGTATCGGTCCGTGGTCCAACCGGTACTAAAGGTCTGGACCTTTAGTCCCGACCCGTTAGTACCGGTTGGGGAACCGGTACTAAAGGTCCATCCGGCCCGGGACTATAGGCCTGTTCTGCACTAGTGACGTGAGACCGGTTCCACCGCCTCACATGCACTTGTTGCATAAGGTGGCCAGCGGGTGTCTATCTCTCCCACCTTAGTCGGATTGGATTCGATGAAAAGGGTCCTTATGAAGGGTAAATAGCAATTGGCATATCATGTTGAGGTTTTGGCGTAGGTAAGAAACGTTCTTGCTAGAAACCTATAGCAGCCACGTAAAAACTTGCAACTACAAATTAGAGGACGTCTAACTTGTTTTTGTAGCATATGCCTTGTGATGTGATATGGCCAAAGGATGTGATGTGATGCATTATGATGTATGATATTGATCATGTTCTCGTAATAGGATTCACGACTTGCATGTCGATGAGTATGACAACCGGCAGCAGCCATAGGAGTTGTTTTAATTTATTGTATGACCTGCGTGTCAATCATAAACGCCATGATGGAGATCATGGTGTCGTGTCGGTGACAGTGATGAGCATGGTGCCCCGAAGATGGAGATCGAAGGAGCAAGATGATATTGGCCATATCATGTCACTATATTGATTGCATGTGATGTTTATCATGTTTACATCTTATTTTCTTAGAACGACTGTAGCAAAATAAGATGATCTCTAACTAAAATTTCAAGAAATACTTTCACCCTAATTGTGCACCGTTGCTAAGGATCGTTGTTCCGAAGCACCACATGATGATCGGGTGTGATAGGTTCTCACGTTCGCATACAATCGGTGTAAGCCAGATTTAGACACTCAATACACTTAGGTTGACTTGATAAGCCTAGCATATACAGACATGGCCTCGGAACACGGGATACCGAAAGGTCGAACATGAGTCGTATAGAAGATACGATCAACATGGAGATGTTCACCATGGATGACTAGTCCGTTTGACGTGATGATCGGACACAGGCTAGTTGACATGGATCATGTGTCACTTAGATGACCAGAGAGATGTCTATCTAAGTGGGAGTTCATTAAACAATTTGATTATGTGAAGTTAATTATCATAAACTTAGTCTAAAATTGTCTTTACAATCTATATTGTAGATCCAGTGGCCAATGCTAATGTTGCCCTCAACTTCAACGTGTTCCTAGGGAAAACCAAGGTAAAATATGATGGAAGCAACTATGTGGAATGGGTCCGTGGCTTGAGGATCATCCTCATAGCTTCCAAAAGTTTATATGTCCTTGATGCACCGCTAGATGACGCACCCATTTTCCAAGCGGCTCCGAACGTTATGAACACGTGGCAGTCGCGCTGTGATGATTATTTCCTGGTTCAGTGCGACATGCTTTATAGTTTAGAACCGGGGCTCCAAAAGTGTTTTGAGAAACACAGAGCATATGAGATGTTCCAAGAGCTGAAACTGGTTTTCCAAGCTCATGCCCGGGTCGAGAGATATGATGTCTCTGACAAGTTCTTTAGTTGTAAGATGGAGGAAAATAGTTCTGTCAGTGAGCACATACTCAAAATGTTTGGGTTGCACAATCGCTTGTATCATCTTGGATTTAATCTTCCGGATGACTGGGTTATTGATAGAATCCTCTAGTCGCTACCACCTAGCTACAAGAGCTCTGTGATGAACTACAACATGCAGGGTATGGAGAAGTCCATTCCTAAGTTGTACTCGATGCTGAAATCAGCGGAGGTCGAGATCAGAAAGGAGCATGAAGTGTTGATGGTGAATAAGACCACTAGTTTCAAGAAAGTCAAGGGTAAGAAGAACTTCAAGCAGGACGGCAAAGAAGTTGCCGCGCCTGGTAAGCAAGTTGCCATGAAGAAGAACAAGAATGGACCCAAGCCTGAGACTGAGTGCTTTTATTGCAAGGGTACCGGTCACTGGAAGTGGAAGTGCCCCAAATACTTAGCGGATAAGAAGGCCGACAACATTGAAGGTATATGTGATATACTTGTTATTGATGTGTACCTTACCAGCGCTCGTAGTAGCTCCTAGGTATTTGATACTGGTGCAGTTGCTCACATTTGTAACTCTAAGCAGGAGCTATGGAATAAGCGGAGACTGGCAAAGGACGAAGTGACGATGCGCGTCGGGAATGGTTCCAAGGTTGATGTGATCGCCGTCGGCACACCACCTCTACATCTACCTTCGGGGTTAGTTGTAAACCTCAATAATTGTTATTTAGTACCAGCTTTGAGCATGAACATTGTATCTAGATCTCGTTCGATGCAAGATGGCTACTCATTTAAATCTGAGAATAATGGTTGTTCTATTTATATGAGGGAAATATTTTATGGTCATGCCCCGCTAGTCAATTGTTTATTTTTGATGAATCTCGAACATGATGTTACACATGTCCATAGTGTGACTACCAAAAGATGTAAGATTGATAACGATAGTCCCACTTACATGTGGAACTGCCGCCTTGGTCATATTGGTGTCAAACGCATGAAGAAACTCCATGTTGGTGGACTTGTGGAGTCTCTTGATTTCGAATCATTTGACACGTGCAAACCATGCCTCATGAGCAAGATGACCAAGACTCAGTTCTCCGGAACAATGGAGCCAGCATCTTACTTGTTGGAGATAATACATATCGATGTATGCGGTCCAATGAGCGTTGAGGCTCGCGGTGGCTACCGTTATGTTTTCACCCTCACTGATGACTTAAGCATATATGGGTATGTCTACTTAAAGAAACACAAGTCTGAAACCTTTGAAAATTTCAAGGAATTTCAGAGTGAGGTAGAGAATTAACGTGACAGGAAAATAAAGTGCCTACGATCTGATCGTGGTGGAGAATATTTGAGTCACGAGTTTGGCACGCACCTAAGGAAATGTGGAATTGTTTCACAACTCATGCCGCCTGGCACACTTTAGCGAAATGGTCTGTCCAAATGCTGTAATCGCACTCTATTGGATATGGTGCGGTCTATGATGTCTCTTACGGACTTACCGTTGTCATTTTGGGGATATGCATTAGAGACTTCCGCATTCACTTTAAATAGGGCACCGTCTAAGTCCGTTGGGACGACACTGTCACAACCCAAGCAAGTGTCTAGGCTAGCATTGTGTTTGCATCATCATCATCATTATTGCATCAATATGAAATGGGGAGAAAGAAAGAAACCCTAAGCATTTTATGAATTAAAGGAATTCCAAACAAATGAAATTTCAACAAATCCGAAATGCCCATAAAAAATGTTCCCTATGTCTGATAATTAAAGGCATGGATATACCAGGGACCATTTCAATTATTTGAACAGTGGAAATATTTTAAATTAATGATTTACGTCTCTGAAAATGACAAATAAAATCATTATCATTAATTATGATTTCAAAATCCCTGAAACTTTTGGAATAGGTTTGAAATAGTCAAACTCTATTTTAGAAATTATTCGGGGATAATTTGAAAGTCATTTGAATCTGGAAATAAAATAAACATAGGTCAGAAAAATAGAAAACAGAAGAAAGGAAAAAAAAGAGAAAAGAGAGAGGGAGCTTACCTGCTGGCCCATCTGGCCCAGGAGGGTCTTCTTCCTCCTGGCGTCCAGTAGGCGCGGCGTGTGGCCGCCGTGCGCTCACGCCGGTGGCGCCACGCAGCTGCCTGCCTGGCCCCTCCCTCGCCAGCGCGACGACGGGGATAAGCCCCGAGACGCTTCCCCACCGCTCTCTCCCTGCTCTTCCCCGCTCTTCCCTCTTCTCTTCTCGGACCCGCCATGGCCGCGCAGCTCCTCGCCGTCGTGCCGCCATCTAGCCACCCCTGAGCCCCCCTGACCCAACCAGCAGCTCCGCCCTGAGCCCCTGAAGCCCCTCGACGGAGGAATCGAGCCGGGAGCCCTCGGCTTCGCCGTCATCGCTGAACCCCCTCTGCCGGTCACTGTCGGTCCTCGCCGTCGTTTGGAGCCGTCCGATCGTCCCCGAGCCTTCCGAGCCCCCCTGGAACCTCCCAGTGAGCACCCCGTCGTCCTCCCTCTCTTCCCTAGCTTCCCTGTGCTCCCTGGCGCTCCTCGCCGTAGTGGCCGATCGGGCGCCGCCGTGGATGTGCTCCCCGGCGAGCCTCCGGTGATCGCCGGTCCCCCCTGACCAGCCCAATTGACGCGGTCGAGCACGGGCTTTTTTCCACTGCCTTCCCCGCGTCGATCCGACCCCTCTAGTGGCTTCCGGCGAGCCTCCGCCGTGTCAGATGGTCGCCGGCGACCTCCCTCCGGCAAGTGCCAGGGTGGCAACGTCATTAGTGTCTAATGACCATGCTAACCTACCCCCCTAGACGCTGACAGTGGGCCCTAGCCCGAGTCAAACCTCGGGTCAACTCGGGATTAACCCCTGAGTCACTGACTATAGGGGCCCACCTGCCAGTGACACTAGCTAGTCCTAAGAGGTTGACAGGTGGGTCCCACTAGTCAGGTTTGACCTGGACCTGGCCCTGTTGACTGCTGACGCAAGCATGACATCAGGCTGACGCATTTAATCATTTTCTTAATAAAAATAATTCCAAAACCTAGTCGTGTGCCTTCAGTAGTACTCTTTACGGGAAACTGCCTCTTTGTGCTTCCACCGAGCCATGGTAGCTTGCTACTGCTCCGGACACATTGATTGACCGACATGTATCCTTCTTTGCTGTTGTGCCTGTCCCTTCGGGGAAATGTCTCGCAGTGTAATGGAGTCCCTGTAGCCTGTTACGACTCGTCTACGTGCAGTGGTGACATTCGTGTCTCGCGACGTAATGGAGTCCTTGTAACTTGCTATGACTTGTCTACACACGCTTGAGGCCGACACCTGCATTGCTGGGTTATGTATGCCTGTTTCCGTACGTATGTGCCAGTTGGGTTCTATGACTAGTTATGTCGGCCCGGGTTCTTTGTTGTGTGATTGCCAGTGACATGTTCACATACATGAGCCAAAAGACGCAAACGGTCCCGGCCAAGGTAAGGTGGCAGCCGTGGAGTACCGTGCGTGAGGCCGCAAAGTGATGTGGCTTGTTACAGTATGGAATCATATGACTTAGGATCGGGGTCCCATCAGCGATGGTATCAGAGCCTGACTGACTGTAGGACTACCAAGCCAAACCGGTCGAAGTTGAGTCTAGAAACACTATAGATAAGTAGGGGAATTGATTGTGGAAGGGAACGTAAGGCTCTTTTTACTCCTCTTCCCAAGATATTCTATGCTGGGTCATTCTCATCTTTTCTACGGGGATAGGAACTAGGATTCTCATCTATTGCTTAGGATGACGAGTTACTAGCCATGGACCAATAGCTAGCTTGCTTGTGAATAAGTGTAGTTATTTTAGTGTTGTTGGTGTGACAAATAGATGGAGAAGAGATTTGAGTCTAGATAGTCGTGTGGTTATGCCTTTCCAATCTCTTTTCAATTGTCTCAAAAAATTTCTTGAGCAATTACAGCCGTTATGCTGTCCAATTTCTGCTAGGATCTCTAATGTCTTTGCATCATTCTCTGTTTCAGATGCCCTCTCGTCCTTTCCGTCAGGTGGTCCGTCTGACCAGGTGCATCGATGTGCCGGGTCACACGGCCATGTTGATTAGAGTGATGATGGAGGCTGGATATCGCTGGTACCCAGAGTACACAGTGGAGGAGCAGTATCAAGATTTCAACCAGAGTCAGTATTTGTGTACTATTAGGATATACCCTTCATATCCTGGAGCTGCAGAGCCGCTTCACTGGACTCATGGATTGGGAGTTACCATAGATATGGCAGTTCAGGAAGCCGCTTACACTATGCTGACTATTATGAGGTTTCACAATGGTCTGCTTCAGAACACGGAGTTCTGCTATGTTCCTGCTTCCATGGGAGGAGAGGATGGATATCTCAGTGCAGCCTACTCTGATCATTCTAATGAAGACCCTAGATTGCAGGTGACCGCTCAGATGTTGGAGAACAGGGATCGTGATGCACGTGCCCTTCGCATGGAGCTCTATGCTACCCGTGCCCGTCTTTGGACAGCCTTGACGCAGTTGGCACCTATCGTGCAGACAGGTTATGGAGATTTGCAGATGCTGACTCCATCGCGGACTCATTTGCCAGCACACGTAGACTGGCCTGATGTTGGAGGCATCACCCCTCTTCGAGGAGCGCTGTTGCCGCCGACAAGGGTACCAAGGCCACACCCGTATCCTTATGGTTTCCAGGGATCCTAGGCTAGAGTGTTTCCAGATCCTCAGGTTTAGCTCCCAGGTCACGGGGGTAACCTGTACGAGGCATTCTACGGTGATGTTTGAGTGCGTGGATGTTAGACCTAGTATGGTAGTAGTTGTATCGCCACAGTCCTGCGTGTCTTGTGGGATATGATTAAGGTCGAGAGTTGAATTCCATAGGTGTAGATAGATAATGTATAGGAAGCTTGTAATGCCTCCGATGAGTTGTGTCATCTCTCCGTAGTTGTTTTCAGCTTGGGTTTGTACTGAACTAAGCCATGGTGTGTATGAAACCTAATGTTCATATGGTAGTTGCTTGACCATGTTGATTGGTGTTTATCTTACATGCCATGTTGATCAGTGCATTCCTTAATTCATGCCCTAGAGTTGTTGTTCCCCATGTCTAAGCTATGGATTGTTTTCCTCAGGATGGTGTCAACCTGGAACAACCCCGTGCATGCTCATGAGCAAGGCGAGAGTAGCCAGCCAAGGCAAGAAGAGCTGCCACGAGCACCATCTCTAGCGGAGGTGATGCTAGAAGCTGAAAGGAATAAGAGGGAGACCAACAGGCTGTTGGAGAGGATTGAACAGAACACCGCTCGTGCTCCCCGCAATGATCACCATGATGGAGTGTCACTTGGTGACTTCATTAAACTGTGTCCGCCTAAGTACCATCACTCGATGGATCCCCTCGATGCGGATGATTGGCTGACCAGTATGTCACGCAAGATTCGAGCTGCAAATGTTTCAGAAGCCAACAAGGTGACCTTTGCGACATACTTTCTGGAGGGACCTGCCAACCTGTGGTGGGAAAGCTATGAGGCTATGCGTCCCCATGGACCTGCACCAACCTGGGCAGAGTTCAGCGCCGCATTTCATCTCCATCACATCCCGGAAGGGCTGATGGACCGCAAGAGAGAGGAATTGTGTGCCTTCACATAGGGCAGATTGTCAGTGGATGCATACAGTCGCGAGTTTGGTAATCTTGCTCGCTATGCTCCACAGGAAGTCTCAACTGATGCCAAGAAGCAGGCTAGGTTCCGCAAGGGACTTAATGATGAGCTTCGCCAAGATCTTCGCTTGCATGAGTGCACCACCTTCCAGGCTCTCGTCAATAAGGCCATCAATGCTGAGTCCGGACAAACTGACTACGAGGCTACGAGGAAGCATAACCGTGACTTCAACCCTGCATCGGGTTCAGGCCCCAATAAACGCCGAGTGTGGGTGCCCAATGCAGCTTTACCGCCAAGATACACTGCGAGGCCATCCTTCCAGGCACCTCGTCCAGTTCAGACCAACCCTCCACCCAGACCATTTGGAGGACCGCCTACAAATGTTGCACCTCATGCTACAGTGGTATGCTACAAGTGTGGACAACCGGGACATTATTCTCGTGAATGTCCCCAGAACAATGCCAAGCCCGCTGGACGCGGAAAACCAGGGAAAGCCTTCTATGTGAAGCCAACTCCTGCCCGTGGGCGAGTTAATTATGTGTGTGCTGAAGAAGCTCTTGAAGACCCTGATGTCATTCTAGGTATGCTTCTTGTTAATAGCCATCCAGCATCTGTTCTATTTGATACTAGGGCATCTCATTCATTCATCTCAGAAAGTTATGCACAGTTGCATAACATGTCTTTCTGTGACATGCCCACTCCTTTACTAGTTCAGACTCCTCGTTCAAAATGGCAAACTTCTAGAGTGAGCCATGATAATGAAATTCTGCTGGATAGACTAGTATTCCTAGCATCCTTGATAGCTCTTAAGTCTTCGGACATCAATATCATTCTAGGTATGGATTGGATGAAAGCCCACTATGCCAAGATTGATACTCATTCTAGGAATGTTCAACTTACACATCCCTCGGGTGAGATAGTTAATGTCTCTACTCGAACAACCAAGCGCCAACTCTATTCCCTAAATGCTAGCCCTCTCCCCAAGCTAGAAGATATTCCGGTAGTCCGTGATTTTCCGGATGTCTTTCCAGAAGAACTGCCAGGTATTCCACCTGTCAGAGATGTTGAGTTCGTGATAGAACTTATTCCAGGGACAGTCCCAATAGCCAGAAGACCCTATAAGATGGCACCCTTAGAACTAGCCAAACTAAAAACCCAACTCGATGAAGCTTTGAAGAAAGGTTTCATTCGTCCTAGTTCTTCTCCTTGGGCTTGCCCCACCCTCTTCGTCAGGAAGAAGGATGGATCGGATTGGATGGTTGTGGATTACCGACCAGTGAATTTGGTCACTATCAAGAACAAGTATCTGCTCCCCAGGATCAACGATTTGTATGATCAACTCGCTGGATCCTCTGTCTTCTCCAAAATGGACTTGAGGTTGGGATACCATCAAATCAGAATTAGAAGCGGGGACATTCCAAAAATGGCTTTTGTCACTCGTTATGGCCAATACGAGTACACCGTCATGTCCATCGGTTTAACCAATGCTCTAGCCACTTTCTCTCGTCTGATGAATTCGATCTTCATGGATTATTTGGATAAATTCGTCGTGGTTTACCTCGATGATATACTCATCTACTCGAAGAACGAACAAGAACATGCCGAGCATCTAAGGATGGTACTGATGAAACTTCGAGAGCATCGCCTATATGCCAAATTCTCCAAGTGTGAATTCTGGTTGCCGGAAGTGACCTATCTAGGCCACGTGATCTCTGGCAGAGGTATTGCTGTCAATCCCGAGAGAGTTCAGGCCGTCCTTGATTGGACTCAACCTGAATCGGTTAAGCAAGTTCGGAGTTTCCTTGGCTTAGCGAGCTATTGTCGCCGCTTTGTTGAGAACTTCTCCAAGGTTGCGAAACCTCTGACTGAATTCCTCAAGAAAGATAAAAAGTTTGAGTGGACCCCACAATGCGAGCATAGTTTTCGGGAGTTGAAAAGACGACTGACCTCTGCTCCCATTCTGGTGCCACCAGATTTTTCTAAGGACTTTATTATCTACTGCGACGCCTCGCGACAAGGATTAGGTTGCATTCTCATGCAAGATCGTCATGTGATTGCATACGCATCTCGACAATTGCGTCCACATGAGGATAATTACCCAACACATGATCTTGAGCTTGCAGTTGTAGTGCATGCACTAAAGACATGGCGACATTACCTTCTGGGTAATCGTTGCGAGATATACACTGATCACCAAAGTCTGAAATATATCTTCACCCAGCCGGATTTGAATCTTAGGCAAAGATGGTGGGTAGAGTTTATTACGGATTACGACTTAGGGATAACTTACACCCCGGGGAAAGCCAATGTCATGGCTGATGCACTAAGTCGTAAATCTTATTGTAACAATTTGATGTTACAACAAGGTCAACCGCTTATCCATGATGAATTCAGGAAGTTAAATCTTCACATTTTTCCTCAAGGATTCCTATCCAACTTGGTGGCGAAACCTACTCTTAAGGATCAAATCATAGCTGGCCAAAGGCGTGATATGGGAATTTCCCGGATCAAAGAGAACCTCATTAGCGGTTGCGCTAAGGACTTCTCTATAGATGATCAAGGTGTAGTGCTTTTTCAGGGCCGTTTAGTGGTTCCTAAAAGCCAACATCTCAGGCAGCTGATTCTTAAGGAGGCTCATGATTCTCCTCTCACAATTCATCTGGGTAGTACCACAATGTATAAGGACCTACGCTAGAGGTTCTGGTGGACTAGGATGAAGAGAGAAATTGCTCAGTATGTTGCTAATTGCGATGTTTGTCGTCGTGTGAAAGTAGAACATCAAGGGCCTGCTGGCACCCTTCAACCTTTAGCTATTCCTGTATGGAAATGGGATAATGTCGGTATGGATTTCATCACCGGTTTTCCTAGGACCAAGAGAGGGAACAATGCTATATTCGTAGTCACTGATCGCCTCTCCAAAGTGGCTCATTTTCTTCCTGTTCGGGAAAGCATTACTGCTAGTCAGCTAGCAGAGTTATATGTTTCTCGAATAGTTTCTCTTCATGGTGTTCCCTTGGAGATTAACTCAGACCGCGGAAGTATCTTTACTTCTTGTTTTTGGGAAAGTTTTCAAACCGCTATGGGGACTCATCTATCCTTTGGCACTTCTTTCCACCCTCAATCAAGTGGTCAAGTTGAGCGAGTCAATCAAATTCTCGAAGACATGCTCCGAGCTTGTGTTATATATTTCGGTATGAATTGGGAGAACTGCCTTCCAGTTGCTGAGTTCGCATATAACAATAGTTATCAATCAAGCTTGGGCAAAGCCCCTTTTGAAGTTCTCTATGGACGAAAATGTCGAACACCTCTTAACTGGTCGGAAACCGGAGAGAGGCAACTCTTTGGTTCGGACATGATCCAGGATGCAGAGGAGGAAGTTCGCGTTATTCGTGAAAAGATGAAAACAGCCCAATCCCGTCAAAAGAGTCAATATGACCGTCATCATAAGTCGGTGACATATGAAGTTGACGAGAAGGCTTACCTTCGGGTTACACCTCTGAAGGGTACCCATCGATTCGGTATCAAAGGCAAGTTGGCTCCTCGTTACATTGGACCTTTTCGCATTCTTGCTGAACGAGGAGAGGTTGCCTACCAATTGGAACTTCCTTCGCATCGTTCCAAAGTTCATGATGTCTTCCACGTCTCTCAACTCAGGCGTTGCTTTTCGGACCCTGTCCGAGAAGTGGACCACGAAACGATTGATCTCCAAGATAACCTTTCATACCGAGAATACCCCGTTCATATTCTCGACCAAGCCGAGCGTACCACTCGGCGTCAGAACATCAAGTTTCTTAAGGTTCAGTGGTCGCATCATTCTGAAAAGGAGGCGACATGGGAAAGAAAAGATCGTCTTCGACTAGAGTACCCCGCGCTCTTCCCGACGACTTCAAAATCTCGAGACGAGATTCTTTTGAGTGGGGGTGAGTTGTCACAACCCAAGCAAGTGTCTAGGCTAGCATTGTGTTTGCATCATCATCATCATTATTGCATCAATATGAAATGGGGAGACAGAAAGAAACCCTAAGCATTTTATGAATTAAAGGAATTCCAAACAAATGAAATTTCAACAAATCCAAAATGCCCATCAAAAATGTTCCCTATGTCTGATAATTAAAGGCATGGATATACCAGGGACCATTTCAATTATTTGAACATTGGAAATATTTTGAATTAATGATTTAAGTCTCTAAAAATGACAAATAAAATCATTATCATTAATTCTGATTTCAAAATCCCTGAAACTTTTGGAATAGGTTTGAAATATTCAAACTCTATTTGAGAAATTGTTTGTGGATAATTTGAAAGTCATTTGAATCTGGAAATAAAATAAACATAGGTCAGAAAAATAGAAAACAGAAGAAAGGAAAAAAAAGAGAAAAGAGAGACGGAGCTTACCTGCTGGCCCATCTGGCCCAGGAGGGTCTTCTTCCTCCTGGCGTCCAGTAGGCGCGGCGTGTGGCCGCCGTGCGCTCACGCCAGTGGCGCCACGCAGCTGCCTGCCTGGCCCCTCCCTCGCCAGCGCGACGACGGGGATAATCCCCGAGACGCTTCCCCGCCGCTCTCTCCCTCCTCTTCCCCGCTCTTCCCTCTTCTCCTCTCGGACCCTCCATGGCCACGCAGCTCCTCGCCGTCGTGCCGCCGTTCTAGCCACCCCTGAGCCCCCCTGACCGAACCAGCAGCTCCGCCCTGAGCCTCTGAAGCCCCTCGACAGAGGAATCGAGCCAGGAGCCCTCTGCTTTGCCGTCATCGCCGAATCCCCTCCGCCGGTCACCGTCGGTCCTCGCCGTCGTTTGGAGCCGTCCGGTCGTCCCCGAGCCTTCCGAGCCCTCCTACAACCTCCCAGTGAGCACCCCGTCCTCCTCCCTCTCTTCCCTAGCTTCCCTGTGCTCCCTGGCGATCCTCGCCGTAGTGGCCGATCGGGCGCCGCCGTGCAAGTGCTCCCTGGCGAGCCTCCGGTGATCGCTGGTCCCCCCTGACCAGCCCAATTGACGCGGTCGAGCACGGGCTTTGTTCCAGTGCCTTCCCCACGTCGATCCGACCCCTCCAGTGGCTTCCGGCGAGCCTCCGCCGTGTCGGATGGTCGCCGGTGACCTCCCTCCGGCAAGTGCCAGCGTGGCGACGTCATTAGTGTCTAATGACCGTGCTAACTAACCCCCCTAGACGCTGACAGTGGTCCCAGGCCCGAGTTAAACCTCGGGTCAACTCGGGATTAACCCCTGAGTCACTGACTACAGGGGCCCACCTGCCAGTGACACTAGCTAGTCCTGAGAGGTTGACATGCGGGTCCCACTGGTCAGGTTTGACCTGGACCTGGCCCTGTTGACAGCTGACGCAAGCATGACATCAGGCTGGCGCATTTAATCATTTTCTTAATAAAAATAATTCCGGAAAATGTTAAAACTTTGAAAAATCATATAAAATAATTTGTAAGTCAGATGGAAATAATTTATATATGAAAATTTATCAAAAAAATCCAATCAATCCAATGGTGCTATTCTCATGCATGATAGAGGAACCTAAATAGGTGAACATGGACATTTTAGCATTAGGTCAATATATAGAATTTGAAATGAGAACAACTTTGAACCTATATTCAAACTCATTTCAAATTGATATGATCACTAGTTACATTAGCTCACTTATGCATACTACTATGCCATGATCATGCATCATATTGTTGCATCTTCTTGTATTAAATGTTTTTATTTGCGTTGCGGTAGGCCCTAATCCGGAAGATACCACTGCGTACCCCAACGAAGGAGAGAACTCCTCCGCAACCCAGCAAGGCAAGCAACCCCATTGATCATGTCGATAACATCCCATTCTCTCGCTCCTGCTCTTGTTTATTGCATTAGGACAAACGATCACATGTTAGTCATACACGGTAGATGATCCTATTCTTATGCATGACCTGATCTTGTCACAGTAAATAGCTAAACCTTGCAACCTAGCATACCTGGTAGATGCTTGTGCCATGATGTGCTTAGCTTACTTTGCCTGGTATGCTTGCTATCCTTAGAGTTGTGTCAGGTCTGTTTCATCTGGGTGATGAACTAAGTGAAACAGTGTCGTCCAATGTGATGAGCTCATAATGAATTCGATTTGGTAAAGGTAGCGATGAGAGGCTATGTAGGAGTACATAGTGGGTTGTCTCATTGGGACCGTTCTTAGGAACTGGGTTCCGTGTTTGTGATCCAAGACGAGATACTACCACATGCTGGGCCCTGAAATATGACCCCGCTCGACTTATCAGTCGCTTAGTCTTTGGTCCAGATATTGCAAGTAGTTCCTGGTGTTTATAGCATGCTGGAGGCCGTGCGTAGCGCTGACCCTCGGGGTGGGTTACGACGCGGTAGGCAGTGGCACGGTGTACCAAGGGTCACCCGAATGGTGGGCTTGGGAACCCTGCGCACATCGTTTGGGACCGTAGCGTAAACTTCGGCCGGACTTCCGTGCGGGTCAGTCTCAAATAGGCGGTAGCCTGGACTAGAGGTCTTATGTGATTGACGGTCGTGGCCGACTCCCTCGTTGGGCATCCGCTTGAAGGTTGCCGAGGTGCATGGTGTTATAAGCTCACAACGATAAGTGGCGAGAGCGTGTGTGAAGAAGTACACCCCTGCAGGGTATGAAACTATTCGAATAGCCGCGTCCTCAGATATGGACTACTTGGTGAACTTATGCTGTTCATAGATAATCAAATGGATACTTCTAAAAATCTCAAGACAAGTGTGAGTACCGTGGATGGCACTCTTCTGGAAGGGGAAAGTGAGTCCATTGTGGTGTATTGAGATGGAGTTAGTGGACTCGTGTGCGATAAGTAAAATTGTAACAAAGAGTGTTAAACTGAGTAGTGTAGGTTAGCCATGAGTCAAAGCTGGCTTTCTGCATAAACTCCACCACCCCTTTGTTGATACATGAGCATAAATAGACTAGGTCTGTTTTAAAGACTTACTGAGTACGATTGTACTCATCCTTGCTTAATTAATGTTGCAGAAGAAAACCAGGAACCATCAGGTGGGTTTTATCTAGACGTTGACGATGCTGAATAGCTGGTGTCCCAGCTACGATCTTGCCCGTGTGGTGGGCTGTAGATAGTCAGGCCATGTGCCTCTTTTATATTTTGCCGTCTGTACTCAGATAGCTTAGGTTTCCACTGGTTTGTATGACTATGTTTGTATGACTTGAGTGCCGGGTCATGTGACCCCTATCTGTAAGAACATATTATGCAAGGCTCGTCTGAGCCTCTTAAATGAAAGTTATGTTGTTGTATGGTTATGTTGTGATGCAATAGTTATATCTATGCATATCGGGCATGTTGTGCGTACGTGTGACGTGCAACGGTATGTATGGGATCCGACACCTAGTCGTGTGCCTTCAGTAGTACTCTTTACGGGAAACTGCCTCTTTGTGCTTCCATCGAGCCATGGTAGCTTGCTACTGCTCCGGACACATTGATTGACCGACATGTATCCTTCTTTGCTGTTGTGCCTGTCCCTTCGGGGAAATGTCTCGCAGTGTAATGGAGTCCCTGTAGCCTATTACGACTCGTCTACGTGCAGTGGTGACATTCGTGCCCCGCGACGTAATGGAGTCCTTGTAACTTGCTATGACTTGTCTACACACGCTTGAGGCCGACACCTGCATTGCTGGGTTATGTATGCCTGTTTCCATACGGATGTGCCACTTGGGTTCTATGACTAGTTATGTCGGCCTGGGTTCTTTGTTGTGTGATTGCCAGCGACATGTTCACATACGTGAGCCCAAAGACGCAAACGGTCCCGGCCAAGGTAATGTGGCAGCCGAGGAGTACCGTGCGTGAGGCCGCAAAGTGATGTGGCTTGTTACAGTATGGAATCATATGACTTAGGATCGGGGTCCCGACAGACACCATATGAATTATGGTTTGGAAAGAAACCTAAGCTGTCGTTTCTGAAAGTTTGGGGATGCAATGCTTATGTGAAGAAACTTCAACCTGAGAAGTTCGAACCCAAAGCGGAAAAGTGCTTCTTCATAGGATACCCCAAAGAAATTGTTGGGCATACCTTCTACCTCATATCCGAAGGCAAAGTGTTTGTTGCCAAGAATGGATCCTTTCTAGAGAAAGAGTTTCTCTCGAAAGAAGTAAGTGGGAGGAAAAAAGAACTTGATGAGGTAATTGTACCTCCACTCGAACCGGAGTGTAGCGCGACACAAGAAGTTGTTTCTGTGGAGCCAGCGCCGGCTGGAGAGGAAGTTAATGATGATGATCATGATACTTCAGATCAAGTTGCTATTCGAAGGTCCACTAGGACACGTTCCGCACCAGAGTGGTAGGACAACCCTGTCCTGGAGATCATGTTGTTGGACAACGGTGAACCTTCGAACTATGAAGAAGCAATGGCGGGCCCAAATTCCAACAAATGTCTTGTAGCCATGAAATCCGAGATAGGATCCATCTATGAGAACAAAGCTTGGACTTTGGAGGACTTGCCTGATGTTAAGCGAGCCATAGAAAATAAATGGATCTTTAAGAAGAAGACTGACGCGGATGGTAATGTCACCGTCTATAAGGCTCGACTTGTCTCTAAGGGTTATCGACAGGTTCAAGGAGTTGACTACCATGAGACCTTCTCACCCATAGCGATGCTGAAGTCCGTCCGAATCATGTTAGCAATTGCCGCATTTTATGATTATGAGATCTGGCAAATGGACGTCAAAACGGCATTCCTTAATGGCTTCCTTAAGGAAGAACTGTATATGATGCAGCCGGAAGGTTTTGTCGATCCCAAAGATGCTAACAAGGTATGCAAGCTCCAACGCTCCATCTATGGGCTGGTGCAAGCATCTCGGAGTTGGAACATTCGCTTTAATGAGGTGATTAAAGCGTTTGGGTTTATACAGGTTTATGGAGAACCCTGTATTTACAAGAAAGTGAGTGGGAGCTCTGTAGCATTTCTCATATTATATGTGGATGACATATTGTTGATGGGAAATAATATAGAATTTTGGAAAGCATAAAGGCCTACTTGAACAAGTGTTTTTCAATGAATGACCTTGGCGAAGCTGCTTACATATTAGGCATCAAGATCTATAGAGATAGATCGAGATGCCTCATAGGTCTTTCACAAAGCACATACCTTGACAAGATATTGAAGAAGTTCAATATGGATTAGTCCAAGAAGGGGTTTTTGCCTGTGTTACAGGGTGTGAGATTGAGTATGACTCAATGCCCGACCATGGCAAAGCATAGAGAAGAGATGAGTGTCATCCCCTATGTTTCATCCATAGGCTCTATTATGTATGCCATGCTGTGTACCAGATCTGATGTGAACCTTGCCATAAGTATGGTAGGGAGGTACCAAAGTGATCCCGAAGCAGAACACTAGACAACGGTCAAGAATATCCTGAAGTACCTGAAAAGGACCAAGGACATCTTTCTCGTATATGGAGGTGCCGAAAAGTTCGTCGTAAAGGGTTACGTCGATGCTAGCTTCGACACAGATCCAGATGACTCCAGGTCACAAACCGGATACATGTATATATTGAACGGAGGGGCAGTAAGCTGGTGCAGCAGCAAGCAAAGCATCATGGCGACATCTACATGTGAAGCAGAATACATAGCTACTTCGAAGAAACCAAAGGAAGGAGTCTGGATGAAGGAGTTCATCACTGACCTAGGAGTAATTCCCAAAGCGTCGGGCCCGATGACTCTATTTTGTGACAACACTGGAGCTATTGCCCTTGCCAAGGACCCCAGGTTTCACAAGAAGACAAGACACATCAAATGCCGCTTCAACTCCATTCATGATTACATTCAGGAACGAGATATAGATATTTGTAAAGTACATATGGGTCTGAATGTCATAGATCCGTTGACTAAACCTCTCTCACGAGCAAAACATGATCAACACCAGAAATCTATGGGTGTTCGATACATCACAATGTAACTAGATTATTGACTCTAGTGCAAGTGGGAGACTGTTGGAAATATGCCCTAGACGCAATAATAAAATGGTTATTATTGTATTTCCTTGTTCATGATAATTGTCTATTATTCATGCTATAATTGTATTAACCGGAAACCGTAGTGCATGTGTGAATACATAGACCACATCATGTCCCTAGTGAGCCTCTAGTAGCTGGTTGATCAATAGATGGTCACAATTTCATGACCATGAACATTGGATGTCATTGATAATGGGATCACGTCATTAGGATAATGATGTGATGGACAAGACCCAATCCTAAGCATAGCACAAGATCATGTAGTTTGTCTGCTAAAGCTTTTCTAATGTCAAGTATCGTTTCCTTAGACCATGAGATTGTGCAACTCCCGGATGCCGTAGGAATACTTTGGGTGTGCCAAACGTGACAACGTAACTGGGTGGCTATAAAGGTATACTACGGGTATCCCCGAAAGTATCTGTTGGGTTGGCACGAATCGAGACTGGGATTTGTCACTCCGTGTGATGGAGAGGTATCTCTGGGCCCACTCAGAAAGACATCATCATAATGAGCTCAATGTGACTAAGGAAGCCACAGGATGATGTGTTGCAGAATGAGTAAAGAGACTTGCCGGTAACGAGATTGAACAAGGTATAGGGATACTTACGATCGAATCTCACGCAAGTATCATACCGGTAGACAAAGTGAATTGTATACGGGATTGAATTAATCCCTGACATCGTGGTTCATCCGATGAGATCATCGTGGATCATGTGGGAGACAACATGGGTATCCATATCCCGCTATTGGTTATTGACCGGAGAGGTGTCTCGGTCATGTCTACATGCCTCCCGAACCCGTAGGGTCTACACACTTAAGGTTCGATGACGCTAGGGTTATGGGGAAATAGTGTACGTGGTTACTGAAGATTGTTCGGAGTCCTGGATGAGATCCCGGACATCATGAGGAGTTCCGTAATGGTCCGGAGGTAAAGATTCATATATAGAAAGTAAGGTTTTGGTCACCGAAAGTGTTTCGGGCATCACCGGTAGCGTATCGGGACCACCAGATTGGTTCCGGGGGTCCACCAAGTGGGGCCACCGGCACTAGAGGGCTGCATGGGCCGAGAGTGGGAAGGGACCAGCCCCAGAGTTGGCTGGTGCGCCTCCCACCAAGGCCCAAGGCGCATCAATGGTGAGAGGGGGGCAATCCCTAGCGAAGTGGGCCCTAAGACCCACCCTAGGGCGCCTAGGGCTGCCGCACCCCTCTCCCCTCTTGGCCGCCAGCCAGATCCCATCTAGGGCTGCCGCACCACCCTAGGGTGGGAACCCTAAGGGTGCGCACCCTCCTCGCTCTTCCCCTATATAGTGGAGGGTTTGGGTCTACCAGACACACACATCTCTCTCTCTCTCTCTTGGTGCAGCCCTACCCCTCCTCCTCCTCGTCCTCCGTAGTGCTTGGTGAAGCCCTACCGGAGTACCACACAGCTCCATCGCCACCACACCGTCGTGCTGCCGAAGCTCTCCCTCAACCTCTCCTTCGTCCTTGCTGGATCAAGGTGTAGGAGGCGTCACCGGGCTGCACGTGTGTTGAACGCGGAGGCGCCATTGTTCGGCGCTTAGATCGAATTCCACCGCGATCTGAATCGCTACGAGTACGACTACACCAACTGCATTTTAGTAACGCTTCCGCTTTGCGATCTTCAAAGGTATGAAGATGCACTCCAACACGTAGGAATTTTTTTCATTTACTACTACGTCTCCAAACATGTACATGGCAGGCTCGTCAAGTTTAACCCGATTGTTCTGCATGTGCAACACTGGCATGCACCCGTTGTATGTGAACGTAGAGTCTATTACACCCAATCATCACGTGGTGTCTCGATAAGACGAACTATTGCAACGGTGCACACTCGGGGAGAACAAAATTTATCTTGAAATTTTAGTGAGGGATCACCTTATAATGCTACCGTCGTCCTAAGCAAAATTAGGTGCATAAAAGGATTAACATCACATGCAAATCATAAGTGACATGATATGGCCATAAACTTGTGCTTCTAATCTCCATCTTGAAAGCACCGGCATGATCTCCATCGTCACCGGCATAACACCATGATCTCCATCATCATGATCTCCATCACTGTGTCACCATCGGATTGTTGTGCCCAGCAAGCTCATACTACTATAGCTACCGCTTAGAGATAAAGTAAAGCATTACATAGCGCTTGATGATTGACACGCATGTCATACAATAATTAAATACAACCCTATGGCTCCTGCCGGTCCCGTACTCATCGACATGCAAGTCATGATATTCTGTACAACACATGATCATCTCATACATCACATATATCTCATCATGTAATTTTCCATATCACATCACGACATACCCTGCAAAAACAAGTTAGGCGTCCTCTAATTGTTGTTGAATGTTTTACGTGGCTGCTATGGGTATCTAGCAAGAACAACTCTCACCTACACAAAAACCACAACGGTGATACATAAGTTGCATTTCAACCTTCTCAAGGACCGCCTTTGTCGAATCCGATCCAACTAAAGTAGGAGAAACAGACACCTGCCAGTCATCTTTGTGCAAGAAAGTTACACGTCAGTCGATGGAACTGGTCTCTCGTAAGCGTACGAGTAAGGCTGGTCTTGGCCGCTTCATCCCACAATACCGCTGAACCAAAACACAGCTAACCAATGAAGCAATCTAAGCATCAACGCCCATGAACTCCTTTGTGTTCTACTCGAGATCTCATCTACACATAGACCTAGCTCATGATACCACTTTTGGGGAACATTGCATGAGAAACAAAAAAAAAATCTGATGCACACACAAGATCTATCCATGGTGATGAGCATCTACGAGAGGGAGAGTGGATCTACATAGCCTTGTAGATCGCTAAGCGGGAAGCGTTAAGAAACGCGGTTGATGTAGTCGAACGTCTTCACGATCCAAATCGCCGAGCGTCCCGTGATCCCATCACGATCCGTCCCGCGATACAATCAGGATCCGTCCCGCGATCCCATCATCATCCGTCCCGTGATCCAATCACGAATCGTCTCGCAATCTTGATCACGGTCCTTCCGATCTAGCGCCGAACGAACAGCGCCTCCGCGTTCAACACACGTACATCTCGATGACGATCTCTACCTTCTTGATCTAGCAAGAGGGAGCAAAGAGGTAGATGAGTTCTCCGGCAGCACAACAGCGTGGTGGCGGTGGTTGTGAACTAATCCTGTAGGGCTTCGCCTAAGCACCGCAGAACTAATCTATAGGAGAAACAGGTCTAGAGGAAGAAGTGGGCAACACGTGGCAATTAGGGTTAGCTCTTCCCTCTAAATCTTGTAGTATATATAGGAGGGAGGGAGGGGAGGAGGCAGCCTCAAGCACTCAAGGTTTGGTCGAAATTGGAGGTGGAGGAGTCCTACGCCAATCCTATTAGGAGTAGGATTCCTCCTTTCCACTTGGAAATTCTTTTCACCTCTCCACCTTTTGGGTTTTTACCCACCCTAGCCGCATGGGCCTTAGTGGGGGCACAGTCCAGCCAACCAGGGGCTGGTTTGACTCCTCCCACAGCCCATGAGGTCCTTTGGGTCGACACACCTCCCGATGGTCCCCCGACACCCTCCCGGCACTCCCGGTACACTACCGATGAGCCCGAAACTTTTCCGGTGACCAAAAGAGGACTTCCTATATATCAATATTTACCTCCGGACCTTTCTAGAGCTCCTCATAACATCCAGGATCTCATCCAGGACTCCGAACAACCTTTGGTCACCACTATAAATAACTCTATACTACCGAAACGTCATCGAACATTAAGTGTGCAGACCCTACGGGTTCGAGAACTATGTAGACATGACCGAGACACCTCTAGGGTCAATAACCAATAGAGGGACCTAGATGCCCATATTGGTTCCTACATAATCTATGAAAGATCTTTATCGGTTGAACCTCTACGTCAAGGATTCAGTTAATCCCGTATGTTGTTCCCTTTGTTCTTCGGTATATTACTTGCCCGAGATTTGATCGTCGATATCTCTATACCTAGTTCATTTTCGTTTCCGGCAACACTCTTTACTTGTTCCATAATACAAGATCCCATGGCTAACACTTAGTCACATTGCTTGGAAGGCTTATTGTGATGTTGTATTACCGAGTGGGCCCTGTGATACCTCTCCGTCACACGGAGTAACAAATCCTAGTCTTGATCCATGCCAACCCAACAGACACCCTCGGAGATACCTGTAGAGCACCTTTATAGTCACCCAGTTATGTTGTGACGTTTGATACATAGAAGGTACTCCTCTGGTGTCAGTGAGTTGCATGATCTCATGGTCATAGGAACAGATACTTGACATACAGAAACTGTAGCAATAAACTGACACGATCATATGATACATTTATAGTTTGGGTCTTGTCCATCACATCATTCTCCTAATGATGTGATCCTGTTATCAAATGACATCTAATGTCCATGGCTTGGAAACCTTAACCATCTTTGATCAACGAGCTAGTCCATCAGAGGCATACTAGGGACATGGTGTTGTCTATGTATTCACACATGTATCTGAGTTTCCGATCAATACAATCCTAACATGGATAATAAACGATTACCATGAACAAGGAAATATGATACTAACTAATTTATTATTGATGCTAGGGTATATTTCCAACACTGTTCGCCTCGCAGGGAGAAGGAGATGAAGCTCGGCTGTTCTGGGCATAGTTCGGAGCCCTTGAGCATCCTCCTCTTCTGGTGGAGCAGCTGAAACAGCTGTTGGAGCTGCACGAGATGGCAGAGCTGGCCATGAAGGACCTCTGCATCTGCTTATGGCCCAGTGTGCCGCTCCTAGGCAGCTAGTTTTGCCTGGTGTAGAGGTTGATTACTTCTTTGCCCCGCCTCGACACCGTTAAGCGCTCCTCCTGCATCGAAGGAGTCTGGATGGCCCTTGCCAAGGCCAAAGTGCACTGGCCCAGGCTAAATCCGATGAAGGTAGCCACTGACACGCCGCCACCCTGGAAGGAGCATCGATGCCCCCAGCTATACTTTGATGGAGTGATGGAGAGTGCTCGGGTGATAGAGTCATAGTATTCGGGAGATAAAATGTTTGAATGAGCTGTAACGTGTCCAAAGACTTGCCCAAACTTTTAATGATATTAGTATTTGTTCTTATATGGTTTTGCATTCCTTTATAACTCCTATGTGGATGTCTAATACTGAAAGATGCAAGTCTTCAACTTCAGCCCCCACGTAGATACTACACGGGGTGTCCATGTCAATGCACCATGTCCCTTAGCAGTATTATCGGAACCTGTTGGGTATATAACCCCGTGGTAAAACCCGCCCAAGAGGGGCCAGGTCATACCTAGCGGCTGGTTAGCATATGGAATGGAAGAAGAAGATTGGATCGCACGGCGTTTCACCAGACGGGCTAAGACGGAGGCCCAGAGACAGGGGGAAGACAAAAGACCCGGGCAGGTGAGCCGCCCGGAGATAGCCTGCCAGAGTTGGCAAGGCGGCTTAGAGAAGGAGTGAGACACGATGTAAGAGTCGGTATGAGACTGGTATAACCCGGGGTCTTGGCCTCCTATATAAAGACGAGATCCGGGGACGGCTTAGACAGAAACCAATCGATAGAGAGCTAGGTCAAGCAAATACGCTCCCTTGTAATCGGTACTCCAATCAATACACACAAAGTAGGACGTAGGGTGTTACCTCTTCTCGAGGGTCCAAACCTGGGTAAATCCGTGTCTTTTGTCTCGACCAACCCCGTTGACTCGACCTCAATTCCTCGGACATCTGCCGTGACAAAACCACGACAGTTGGCGGCCACCTTGGGGCTAGCGCATGGTGGTGTTGAGTTCTCAAAGCACTCTCTCCCAGAGATGGAAGGATATGCCATCGGCTTGATGAGGCAGAGTCGCCGCGGCAAGATCTACATCGTATATTCAGGATGGGGGCCTGAAACTGGCTCAATTGAGTATGGGTATTGGGTTCCCATTAGCAAGATGCACGTGTTCATCGGCAAGCTTGAAGGATCTACACCCGGGCCGAACATCTGCATCGACCTCATCAAGCCGGCCCGGCGCGCGACACCCACCCATGTTCAACCTGGGCGGAAGAATGTTTTCATCGGCTTTACGCAGGATAGGGGCGATTCCTTGTCGGGAGAGACCTTGTCTTTCTTAGATGAAGGATCTTCCAACGTGCATGCGGAATCAATCTATCAACTTCATGACGACGGGCTAGGGGGCTATGTCGATGGTGACATTATTCCGGAGCCCTATGACCCGCCGAGTCGAGCCGCTGTGTTCATGGCAGGCCCGACACCGGCTTCCAACATGGCGACTTCAGGAGTAGTGGCAGGTGTGGCCCCACCTGATCTAGAGCCTCCTAAGACGCTGGCTCAAGTTTTACTGGAGCTCATGGAGGAGCTAGTGACTCTTATGCCACATATGTGATAGCCGAGAATCAGGCAGAGCGCAGCGTCGAGATTAACTGGATCAAGGGACAGATGGCTCAGGGCCAGGAGGACATCAACGCAATGCAAGCCCAGATGAATGTTGAGTCGGAGCGCTTGAGGGCGGAGGACCTCCATTTTGATCTGGATCGATGGGCATCAGAGGCGGTTAAGCGTAGAAGGACTCAAGTCGGACTACCTATCCAACCTTGGAATCTTTTCAATACTCCTGGGGCGTGGCCAAGTACGCCGCCGATGGTGAGTAGGGTGGCAGTGGCGCCGTGGCAGCTAGACCCACCGCGGAGGAACATGTCTTTGCCAGGGCGCGTTGTGACACCACTTGGCCATTACTCCAACCCAGTGGAAAACATGATAGCGGCGGCTGCCAAGCTTGACGCCCTCCCTTTGCCTGAAGGGACGCCATTCGCTGAAGAGGCAAGGAATGCAATCAACCTGTTGCAGACAGCGGTGGCTTAACAAGAAAGGTGCACGCACAGTCAGAGCTAGGTACACTCCACACCGGTTCACAACCGTATTCCGTAACGAAGTCCCAAAGGCGCGTCGTGCACTCCTAGTCAAGATGAGGAAATTGGCATCTCCATCCTCGGGAGGAGAGCTACCATGTGTAAACCCTAGTACCCCTGGTGCCTATATAAACCGGGAGGGTTTTAGATCGTAGGCAGGGATACTCATCTAGGGTTCTATCTATGCCATCTCGAGGTAGATCAACTCTGTAATCTTCATACCATCGATACAATCAAGCAGGATGTAGGGTTTTACCTCCATAGGAGGGCCCGAACCTTCCTAAACATCATCTCCTTTGTCCCCTATTACCGTCGATCCTAGTCTGACAGCTCGGGACCCCCTACCCGAGATCCGCCGGTTTTGACACCAACAGGAACTTTTGAATCTCGGTGAGACCGAGATAGAAATCTTGGTGGTACCGATTAGGTCACGAACGGTCAGAATGCGCAACTCGGTGGTACCGATTTTGTGAATCGGGGTAACAGAAAGTTTGCAACCCAAACTCGGTGGCACCGAAGTGGAGTCGGTTGCACCTACGTGCTAGGGTTTGGCACGAGTTTGTCTGAGTTTGGGACTCGTTGGCATCGAGTGGAAATTGTTGGTTACATCGATTTTGGATATTTGGCTTTGGACAGTCTTTTGTGGAAGAGCTTGTGGGTGTTTTGGTGACTATCACTTGTGCATGTCGAGCATCTTGTTGACCAACAGTACCTTACCCCTTTTTAATAGTATTGGCGTTCCTATGGACTCAAAGTGATTTCTCACAAAGTAAAATGTAGATTCCTCATTCTAGAAGCTTTGCCAATCCATTTCCTTACATCTTCGGGTTTCTCCACAATCCTTTTGCCATCCCTTTCATTGAACTTTTCCTGAAATATGCTTAGTGGAAACATTAGTTCAATGACATATATGTTGTTATTAATTACCAAAACCACCAAGGGATCAAATGTGCTTTCACAAAAGCTCTAGATAAACTTCCACCACAAGGTCACAAGCTCAAGGGCAAGAACAAGCTTCAAGAGGACATTGACTCATATGAAGATGAATCCCGAGCTTTGGTGAAGTGGGTTCCCAAGGCTACTTCAAGCTCAACTTCTACAAGTATCACTTGAACACCAAGGATCCCCATCAACTTGATGTGGGTCCCCAAGAAGAAGAAGTAGAGAAGTTCGTGAGGGGTGACTCCGCTAATGAAATTCACTCACATTCATTATTGGCAAGAACTAGTTGCAAACAACATCAACATTATGCAATAGTTCAACGAGTCACACATTCCCTCAAAGGTAAGAACGGGACAAGGTAATCAACAAATCCATGGACATCATTATGAATGCTTTGCACTCCTTGTCCATAGATATCCTTGTATTTGTCTCTCGTGTGTTGGGACTAACCCATGTAGGCGAGAAGAGTAAGAAGCAACAAGGATGCTCCCAACTCATTATGATCTTCATCAACATTGAGCATCCACCACTACTTCACCTACATGAAGTCCTCATCGACAAAACCCAAGGTTAGTTTGTCCTTCTCAAGGGGGGATGTCACATCAAGGGGGAGCTTCACTCTAAGACTTGAGTCAAAGCATCTCATAGTATGTGACAACATTAAATGCTTTCTGTAAAAGTGGTCACCCCACTCGTGCTTAAACGATGAGTATGACCTATGATCAAGTATTCTTACTTGGATCCTAGTGCTTGATAGATGCTAGTATGCATGTGCATGTTTACCATGATTTCATTTGACATCTTATTGTGTGTGCATGTTGGTCTGCATTCCTTTATCCATTCGAGGATATCCAATTGTTGCTATTTGGAATTTGATTTTATTTTTGCCAATTGGATGGACAAGAATGCCTAGGACCCTTCTCTAGCTATCTATGCTTTGTTGTCTCAAATTCTATTCATGTTGCATCACAAAATTTGAACAAGTACTTTTTGATCCATCTGTGTGAGGATCACTCGGAGTTCCGAGTCGACAAAGGACTGACCATTAAAACCTCCCAAGTGCATCTCGGTGGAACTAATCCAAAATTCTCGGTCTCACGGAATTCCTAGGGTTGATCTGGTTTTGCACCTCAGTATCACCGATTCCATTTTCTCGGTTACACCGAGTTACCCTGTCAACTGACAATTGAGAAACTCGGTGACACCAAAAACTTAGAATCGATGTCACCGATGGCAAGGGGTATATATGTGTGGACCTGATGCTTTGAATTCCTGTCTTCAAACCATCTCTCTCCAAAACCCTAAGCTACCGAAAAAGGACCCCTGGTCATCGCCTTCATCTTCCCGAGCGCCTCCGCCATTGGAAGTCCTCGCCGTTGACGACATATTCTCCGCCCTAGTTGTCGTTGGGATTTTTCACAGAATTAGGGTATGGATCCAATCCCTTGTGTGTTCCCATACGATTCTTGCGCACTAGGAAGTTTTTATTGATGAGCCAAAGTTTGCAATCGTCTCCATCCACTAGAAGTTCCTTAGATTATAGAACTATCGACTTTTTAGGTTTGCCATCCGCCACCGGAATCTCGGTGACACCAAAGTTAAAGAATCAGTTTCAACCTTAGTGAAACGGAGAACAACCTCAGTGAAACCGAGTGCCCATTTTCGGTCTCACCGAAGTGTGGTGCCAAGTTTCTGTTTAGCAGGTTGTGAGTCTTGGTGGATCCAAAAAGGTTGCCTCAGTGGTACCGGTATTCATTTGACAGATTGTAAATCTTAAGTAATCTTTGTTTAGACTTTGATAGTTTGTCTACATTCTGTGATGACTCAACCCTTCTACTCCTCTATATTATATCCACATGGTCAGAGATGTCTGTTTCAGAGGACAATGAGAACAACTTGAAGGAGCTCAGTGTTGACCCAGATTCTGGCACTAGTCCAAACAAGAGCTCATCTTCCTTTGATGATGTTCCTAGCTCACCTGATCTGCCCAGGGCACCAACCAGAACAAGGAGGAAGCTCAATTCAGATGAGGAGGATGAAGATTTCATATCTGATGAAGTGCCTCCCAAGTCCAAGCAGGACAAGATTGTCAGGAATCCCACTGCTGAGGCTAGCCCTTCCAAGAAGAAGGTGGTCAGGAAGGAGTATGCCCCCTTTGACACTTTGAGATCATCTGAGAACTCCAGGGGCACCATGACTATCGAGCCTCCTAGGAAATAAATGCTCAAGAAGGCTGGTGAGCAGAAGAGCATGAAGAGGATCATTCGTGTTGCTAACATGCCTACATCCATGTTTGAGGACCGAGAAGAGGTTGTTGTTGCTGAGAAGGAGGAGGAGGAAGAGCCAGCTGCAAAGGCTCCTACTAAGAAGAAGAAGAAATTGTTGTCTGATGTTATGCCCAGCCAATCAGCACCCAAGCAGGCCAACTGGTTCCAAGAAGCTTTCCGCACCCAAGCCCAAGAGGACTACCAAACACATCCCAGCTTCTGAGAAGAACAAGGGATCTATATCTAGAGATCCAGATGAGGATTCTATGTCTGCCTTGACGAAGCTGAGACCACACCTTCCAGTGCACAATGCCAGCCACCTGCGGGTTGAGGATATGAAGAAGAGGAAGGATCAAGGAATGAGAGATTGGAGAGATACTGATCCATACTCATAGAGGAGGAAGTCCTCTATGGACTACATGTTCTACACCAAAGAACAACAAGATTTCTATGAGACCATATTGCATGACAACAGCCCTTCTCTAAGTGACATGAGATATGTGGATTGGAAGTATATCAAGGAGAATGAAGATTACTTCCCAAGTGTGCAAGACAACTTTCATTTCATTGGTCTAGATGAGTTTGTTGGCAAGGAGTTCACAGCCTGGAATGATGAGATGATCATGCAATTCTATACCACAACACATTTTTATGAAGATGGTAGAATTGTATGGATAACTCAAGGTGCCAGGGATGAGTCCACGGTTGAGGAGTGGGCTGTCATCTAAGGAGTCCCTGAAGTGGAAGATGGATATATTTGTGTGTACTCTGAGCCCCAGACAAGCCATAATCAGATGAAGAACATGTATAATGAGATATCTATTGCACACATGAAGTCTCACAAGCTAGGATCAACTATTTCCTCCAGGCAGATCTTCGCACTATCAACACCATTATGAGGAACACCTTGACGCCTAAGTTAGGATATGGGAAGATGATCCGAGGGTACTCCATTAATATGATGCTCCTTCTAGACCAACATACGAGATTCAGAGTGATGGATCTAAGTGTGGAGACAGTGAAGAAGGTTATTGCTGACCAGAAGCGCTCGTGCTGCTATGCACCTTACATCCAGATGCTCATCAACTCCAAGTTGGAGAAGCATATCTTTGCGCTTGATCGACCACATTTGCCACTCTTGCCGGAGCTCGAAGACAACATTGTGGTGGTGGACCTAGAACATCCCACATCAGCTGCAGCACAGGCACATGCTGAGGCAGCCAGAGACACTAGTGCTCAACCGCCCATCACCAGGAGTGAGCATATGGATCTTCTTGTCATCTCTATGCTCAGTATGTAGAAGGACATCACCAACATCCTGAAGAACCAAGATATCCTCTCGAGGATTGTTGACGACAAGTTCCATAGTCTCAACAACAAGGTGGATGAGCTATCAGTGATAGTGAAGGACCTCAAGAAGGAAGTTGATGTTGTGCCTATCCCCCACTCCACTGATAATGATTCTTCTGATCATGAGGATAGTGCACCTGTCACGACGACTGCTGAGTTCAAGACTCAGGCCAGGACACCTACAATGACTGCTCCAAAGATGAGACCGTCCTCATCAGCACCATCTACAGTCACTTCAGCTCCATCAGCTCCACCAGTTCCTCCCATTGCTACACCAACTCAATCCATGACATCAGCAGAAGTCTTCGCCGACGCAATTATCTCGAATCCAACTTCATCTACCAGAGGAAATCAGCCCGAGAAGAATGATTAGCTCTATACCTTTGAATTTTTTTGTAACTTGTTGCCAAAGGGGCAGAAGTTGTATAGATCATTAGGGCTTTGAGAGATAGAGAGAGAGAGAGCGTTGGTTTTTATCGCTTTTTCGAAAACATTTGCTATCTCTTGGTTTGGATGTGTTAAACTTTGTCAGTGTTTGATCATACATTGATGTGTGTTTCTACTATTTCCTATCCTTATGATGCTTATGAGATGATCATTCACTTTGCTTGATTGTGTTCTGCTATGGTATTCACTCTAATTATTCTCGCACTCCACCAAGATGTATCTGACATGGAAGAAGTGCCCCATGTACCTAATCGATTGTGCATTTGCATTCAAATGCAAATTCAAAATAATGCACAAATTTAGGGGGAGCTCTTGCTTATCACATACTTCTCAAAGCGACGATTATATTCATTGATAATATCATATGTCGAAGCTTTGGTCTATATGTTGTCATCAATTACCAAAAAGGGGGACATTGAATGCACATTTACTCCCTTGGTGGTTTTGGTAATTAATAACAACATATATGTCATTGAACAAATATTTCCACAAAGAATATTTCAGGAAAGTTCAATGATGGGTTGGCAAAAGGATTGTGGACAAACCCCTATATGCAAGGAAATGGATTGGCAAAGCTTCACGCAAAGAGGAATCTACATTTTACGTTGTGAGAAATCACTTTGAGTCCATAGGAAAGCCAATACTATTAAAATGGGGTAAGGTACTATTGGTGAAACGTGCACAAGTGATAGTCACCCAAAACACCCACAAACTCTCCCACATACTCTGTCTAGAGCCATTACACTAAAATCAGTGAAACCAACAATTTCCACTCGGTCCCACTGATTCCCAAACTCAAACAGACACATGCCAAACCCTAGCACATCGGTGCAACCTATCCAACATCGGTGCCACCGAGTTTAGGCTGTCAACTTTTGTGTTGCCTCGATTCATAAAATCAGAATTTCCGAGTTTTTGGATCGGTGTCACCGATATGTGGATTCTGACCGTTGGACACCTGATCGGTACCATCGAGATTTATATATCAGTCTCACCGGGATTCAAAAATTGCTACCTTTGGAGCAACTCAGTACCACCGAGATTTACACATCGGTGTCACTGGGTTGGTCACTCAAGGTGTAATGGTTGGATTTTTGGAGATGCCTATATATACCCCTCCACCCCCACTCCCTCGCAAAGAGAAGCACTATGAACAGATCCCCACTTATCCCATGAGATTTTCGGAGAGAGAGCCACCTACTCATGTGTTGAGATCATGCCATTCCATTCCAACCATACAAATCTTGATCTCTAGTCTCCCCAAGTTGCTTTCCACCCAATAAATCTCTTCCACCAATGCCAAATCTGTGAGAGAGTGGTTGAGTGTTGAGGAGTCTATCATCTTGAAGAACAAGAGCAAGGAGTTCATCGACATTATTGAGCCTATTACCTTTTGGAGGGTGGTGCCTCCTAGGTTGGTTAGGTGTCTCTTGGGAGCCTCCTACTTCGTGTTGTGGAGTGAACCAAGAAGTTTTTAAGGGAAAGGAGATCACCTACTTCATGAAGATCTACCCCGAGTTAGGCTAGTCGTCCATGGACGTAGGCCATCATGGTATAGTCAAGGTAGCTTCTTCGTGGAACCCTCCGTGGGTAGAGCCCTTTGTGGAATCTCGCAACTATTACCCTCTGTGGGTTGAAGACTCCATAAACATGGATGTATGATAGCACCACATATCGGAACCACAAGAAAAATTTCCATGTCACCAAATTGTGTTTGATCTTTCTACCCTTCATTTCCTAGTCATGGTTGTCTTTACTTTACGCTGCTATAATCGTAGACATGCATGTGTAGGGTGTGCTTGTCTTGCTACAATTTCTAAAACCTGCTAACACTTAAAATTTGGAAAAGGTAGAATTTTTATTTAGTCAAGTTGTCTAAACAGCCCCCTCTAGACCTACTTTCAATCCTACAGTTTCACCAGTACCAATTTCAATGACTTAACACGTGCCTTGCTTATTTGACTAATGCACATTGATGTTCAAGTATGAATTGTCTAGTTTAATTTCAACAATATCAATTACATACAATGCCTATGTTTGGTTGTTCTTAAGCCTGTTGTACCGAACAATTATATCCATTTTTTTTCTATGTCCCTTTTCTACCGTGCTACTCTTTGTAGTGAAGATATGACCTGAGATACTGTCGTTTAATTAACATTTTCTATTTTGGGTGGATGCTAACCCTGTTGTATTTAACATACCTTACTATATACTAACGCAGGGCCACAACATGTGATGCTCTTGTTTACTGTCGAGGTTAGTCACATCCGAGTGTCTTACAGTATTTCACATCATCCGTGCAATTGCAGTTTAGCTTCTTACATTTACTTGTTGTTTGTCGGCAAATATGTCAGCGGTACTCATCCAGGCTTAGACCCCCTTTGCATATGGGGCAATGATATATCCATGAACAAGCATCAAGTGAGAGACATTAGAAAAAATGTTAGGAGAAAGAGACAGGTGATTAGAATTAAACTCTCTATTTAAATTTTATTCAAGACATCAGTGAACTTTACGATGGTAAGTATTATGTTGCTTTCTTTTCCTGCCCACAGCAAATTGATCTATTAGATATGAATATCTGAAAGTAGTGTCTTTTTAGTAGTTTCCGAAGCAATTTACTCAAGATTACCTTGTAAACAACATGACCTGAGTGGAGGCAATGAGGGTTAAAGTATAGTTCATGCTACCATGATAATGGTCTAGAAGTCTTCGTGAAGGCGGTGAAGGATGGACGGGCGATCATCACAAGGGGTTGGACAAAATTTGTGCGTGCCATTGGTATGGAGGAGGGAACGTTATGGGTATTCTGCTTCTTCAACACCATGCACAACCAAAAGGATTTACAATTCTCTCTTCACCTTACCACCTCTAATACTTTATATCGTGGTTCATCATATTTAATCTTCTACCAAACTATGTAACTCTCGAACATGTACCGAGCTTTTTATTTATGCATTGGCTGTTGAACCATTGTAAATAGGGTATATATTGATGGATGCAAAATATTTGAATTCCATATTTCAAATTTTGAAATTTACAATTTGAATAATAAATTAAAGAAAAATAATCTATTAGATAATAAATTATTGTACACATTGTTAGAATGAATAAACCGTGTGTGATAGTCTCATATATTGCACAAGGTTGTTTGTAGAATAATGTGTGCGGTTATCAGCGTCACATCACACGATCGCATATTATGAGCATGTGGGATTATGCGTTGTAACACAAATAATTCCATGCTATATGCATGTGCGATTGGCAGCAACACCATAAATGGTTCAAAACATGTGTGCGTGTGTAATGTAGGACGATAAGAAGACGGTTGACATATGAACCACATGTGCGGTAGGAATAACTATTGCACACCATTATTACATTGAATTGTTTACGATACACTAGTAGAATGTCTGTCTGTAGTCCCGGTCGGGATGGGCCTTTAGTACCGGTTCCCCAACCGGTACTAAAGGGTCGGGACTAAAGGTCTAGACCTTTAGTACCGGTTGGCGCACGAACTGGTACTAAAGGCCCACCCTGTGGCTGCCTGTGTGGGCTAGTGGTGGAGGACCTTTAGTACCAGTTGGTGATACCAACCGGTACTAAGTGTTCTGTTTTTTTAGCTTTTAGGTTTTAATTTTCCTCTCTATTTTTTGTGTTTTCCATTCATTTAAAATTTATTTTACGGTGCTACATACTGTAAACAGTACACAAGTTGATGCATATATATGTGTAATATAACATACAATATCTTGAATACACAGTATATATACAAATGGAATTACACATCCATGCATATATATTCTGGACTTATAAATTAAGGCCCAAAACTTGGTCGGGACTAGCTAGCTAGTGCTCCGGATGAAATCTCAGTTTTCTACTACTGATTTGCTGGCATTGTTGAGAAGGCTGTAAGGAATAGTGCTCTCCATTTACATCAATGACATGTCGAAGAAGAAATGTCATAAATTCCTCTTCAAGTGCAACAAAGCATTTATGTGGTGAGATCTTCGACATCATCTACCAAACCTCGAGTTGTCTTTCACGTGCTCTTCTGTGACGTAGATGGCATTCGGTCTGGATGCGAATGTTCTCGCAGAGGAAGTATCCACATAAATTTGTCCCATTGTGGCTGCTTCACGCACTTTGCAAAATAATAGAATTCAATAAGATAATTAATAATCAAGCATGATAATGGTATTGAAACTAGAATTAAAGAGATGCGTGGACCTAGTAGTACTACTTAATTACCTGCATCTTTTTCCACTTCAGCTTCGGTTTCCATTGACGACCGTGATGGTTTTTTTCTATGATCTTTTTCCAAACACTAAGCGGCAAAAAAAGAACGAAATAGTTATTATAATTAATTTTGATATCAGGAAAAAATGAAAGAAAGCAAGGTCGATAAAGATTGGAATTACCGTTCTATCATAAAATACAAGTCCATGTATGATTGTTCTAGTGTACCTAGTGAGTCGTAAACTTGAACAAGTACATCCGCGAGGATAATATTTAGGAGGATATAGTGGTCTCTGCGCAGAAATTTATATAATTAAGCAGGCATGCATATAACTCATCAACTACACTTGACAGCGAGCTAGTAAGCAAAAATAGAATTTGTAGTATACAAGAGAGTAAACACTCACCCCATGTTTTAAGGAAATATTATAGTAGATTTGGTATTCATTGCCTCTAGATATTTTTCCAAGAGCTCTTCTATGTCCTTGGCAAAATGTTTTACCACATGACCATTAACGGTATTTGGGTTGATGAACCGAATGTCAGCGATTCCCTATTGTTTCAATTCCCACATCTTCAATCTGCATAATAGTGTACAAAAGAACATTTATGGTGAGGATAAGCCAATGAACGATATCTGATCTAGAGACTTAAATTATTAAAGATATAAATCACTTACAGACAATAGCAATTGATGAGAGTTTTGTCGATAGAGTCCATGTGGTATAATTGGAAAAGTTCTAAGAATTCAAGAAATATTTCACATCCATTGACGTAATGCTCTTACCTTACTTCGACCATGACCGCCGTCTCCCCTCGCTTTACTTCATGTCGGTACCAATCATGCAATTGTCGCATCGCAGTTGGTAGTTCCTTGTACTGCAAGGTGTGACAAGTGGTTTTCCGATGGCATATTTCATTGCATACTTAGCTTCACCATACCCGTGGATTTCCTCGGTGCAAATGATTTGTCCAAGAGTGAGACCTGCAGCATCTACTTCTTCGAGGTCGATTGGGTTGCCAGCAACGTCGATTGCTTGGATAGATTGCTTGCTTGGGTTGGTACTCATCTTGATCGGAGAGATCGATTGCTTGGATTGTTCTCCAAGCTGGGGAACTGTTTTCCCACAACTAGTACCACTTGTCGTTGATGTCGTACTTCCCGACTTCTTGCTTGGGCTGGGCCGACTTCTCTGCTCACTTGCCTTCTGAATCAGTCACTCATAGTCTATCGGCATACGCTCCACATATGTTGGGGTCGATCAATAAAGTGTTCCCTAAAGTGCACTTTGAGTTCCTTGGGTATTACCTCCTTTGGCGACAGAGGCTTCTTCGCATAAAAGGCTTTCACTTGGCGATCGCTTTCAATTTTGTTTTCCTCTAGTGTCATGTCGTAAGGCAGCTTCTTTTTGGCCGGAGGCGCGGCTTTCCTCTTTGCTTTCTTCAAAAGAGGACTGCTAATGGCCTTCCTCTTTTGGGAGCCCTGCTGGAGGGACCGCTGCCGGGGTGGATTCGACTCACGCGGCGGAGATCGATATCGATGATATGGACTCGTGTCGTGCTCTGTCCCGAGGTTGGCTGGACTCGCGCTGGGATCCCTATCGAAGTGGGACGCCTGTCGAGGTGGAGAGGACTGATGGCGCTGCGATGCCTGTGGCTGGGATCCCTCGCGTTGGACATCGATACTCGGAGGAGCCGGTGGCCTTAGCACCAGGTGTGGAAAGACGATGCAGTCCTTACTCCATAGAATGAGACCACGGCCGACTTTTGCCAGTGTGGACTCCCCCTCACCTCCAGGGATGTCAAGCTGTAGTTCATCATATCCTGGCTCTATTGTGTTCACCGCGACAAGAGCATACCCAGCTGGAACCGGATTGAAATGCCAGAGAACATCAGGAGTATTTGCTAAAGCATAGCCCGTCGCGACCCGCATGAGCATGTTCTTCATATTATGGATTAGCTCACAAGATGTCTTCTCCGTGGAACCCACGCTGCTTTTCGGCAGTGTAGATGGGATGGGTTCCGATGCCTCCTACTGCGGAGTTGCCCTTTGCTGGGTCAATACCTATATCTATAGCTGCAGCTGCTTGTACTTATGTTCCAACTTTGAAAGTCGGTCTGCTTCCACCTTCTTTTTTCTCGAACGGCTTTTATAACTATCCTTCCAGCCCGCAAACCCCTCATACCACGGAACAACGCCCATGCCTCGTGTTCGTCCTCCATGTTCGGGATTCCCGAGGGCGCGTGCAAGCTCGTCGTTCTCTCTATAGGGGTGAAACCGTCCTTCTTGGGCAGTTTTTATTGCTTCAATCAACTCATCTAATGCATGCTTCAGACTAGCCAGTGCAATAATCTTCCTTGTTGCTGGGTCCAACTTTCCCCCATGCGCAAAAAACCAATTCTTGCACCTCCGGGGCCAGTGGAAGGTTACTAGAGTGATCCCTTCAGCATGCATCTTATTCTCAAATGCATCCCACTTAGGAATGACTGACTTGTATCCACCTGTCCCTAGTTTATGGTGATACTTTATTTCTCCGCATTTATCTTATTCTTTGCCGACTTCTCCATAGCAGCTTCCGATGTCTTGTACTCGATAAATATGTCCTAGTGATTCCTTACCTTCTCGTATATTCCTGTGAACTCGGGCGCCTTCTTGCCTCTAGCGTTGTACTCGGTCCATAATCTTTTCTTCCAAGTCTGGAACACACTGGCCATCTTATGGAGAGCAAACTCCTTGACTTTGTCCCTTTGGCACTCTGAGCGAAAATCTGGTAGGAGGAAATGCACCATGAGCTCTCGCCAAAGGGTATCTTTAATTCTTTTATCGACATAATTCAGTCCTGGTTTTGGTTGGTTTGGCTGAATCCATTCTTGCATTGTGATCGGGACTCTGTCCCGAACAACAACTCCGCATTGACGCACAAATGTCTTGGCATTGGCTTCAGGGTGAGTCGGTTCGCCATCATGTTTGAAAGCATCAAGATTGAGCTTTATGTTGCCGTCCAATATTTTGGCACCGCCTCGTACCTTTCTACTAGTTTGGTCAATCGGGAGGGCTGATAATTAAAAGAATAAAGATTTGTTTGTATATATATATACAAATCAATTAATACACATATGATCACCATAGGCTAATATGTATATACCTCGGCGGACATTGTTAGTTGTTCCGGAGTTTGGAACATAGGTTGTTCTTCCTCGGCCTCACATCTATCACCGTAATCGTTCAGATATTGTGAGCCGTCATCATCATGTGATTCATCTGGAAGGTCCGCTCGGTTTTTGGAGGAGCGTATCATGTCGAAGATGTCCTCTTCATGAGCTCTACCAGTATTTTCCATAGCTTAATAACTAATCCATAATAATATAGATAAAACAAATTAGTATTCAAATTAGCATGCATTCAAGAAGCAAAATAACTGATAGTTAATTAATAATTCATCATCGAATACATATATAGTAGTTCATAGAAAAGATATCATCATAATCTCGGATAATAGTTAATGCATCGGCTAATCCATCGAGCTAGCTAATACATCATAATAATACATATATAGTAGCTAATATATCGATCTAGCTAGAACCCTAGTGCCTGATGGATATCGGGGCGGGCGGTGGACTCCCAAAGAGAAGGAACCATCACACGAGCATAGGTCTAGTGAGATCCCCAAAGAATCTGCCAGGTATTGTCGGACCTAGCCTCCAAAGCTGCCATGTAGCGATGGACGTGCTCGTTCTCCTTGCTGACATGGTATTGTAAAACATCCGTGGGGGACTCAAGCCTCCGAATCATCTGCGCCCATGCGGCCGCCACCACAGAACCTTCGGGTCGATGACGGGCTGGCTCCTCACCAAGTTGCGCCGCCCGGAAGGCAGCACCTCCCAGTACCAGCCCGGCGGAGCCCAATCCCGGACAGGGCCCCTCGGCTCAAGCAATAAACCTCCTCCGCCAACTCGACGATGAGGATGCGGGATCGACATCGTCGATGTTGAGAAGAAACACTTAATTTTGAAAACAAATTAAATAACACTTAGCATCTAACAACTTAAATAACACTTAGCAAAATTAGTGGATTAGGAGGGGCGGCCCCACTTGTCAGTGGATTAGGGGGGCGGCCCCACTTGTCATAACCAGATAAACTAACTAATTAACTAATTAACTAATTAACTAACCTAATAACGTAATACCCTAATAACCTAAGAACCTAACTAACTAACTACCTAAACTAACGTAACTAACTAAACTAACTAAACTAACTAAACTAACCTGATAACCTAACTAAACTAACTAAACTAACCTGATAACCTAACTAACTAACTAACTAAACTAACCTAACTAACTAAAATAACCTAAGAACCTAACTAACTAACTAACTAAACTAAACTAACTAATTAACTAATTAACTAACCTAATAATAACCTAATACCCTAATACCCTAATAACCTAAGAACCTAACTAACTAACCTAAGAACCTAACTAACCTAAGAATCTAATACCCTGATAAACTAACTAACTAAACTAAATAACTAATTAACTAACGTAATAACCAAATACCGTAATAACCTAAGAAACTAACTAAATTAACACAAAAAATAGGAAAAAAGGTGGGCGCGGGCACTCACCGGAGTCGGAGTTGCGTGGGGGCTGTCGGGGCGGCGTCGGGGCGACGGGCGGCGTCAAGGTGGCAGGCGGCGGGGCGGCGGGCTTAGGGCGGCGCGTGGCGATGGGTCGGCTGGCTCGGGGCGGCACGCGCCGTCGGGGCGGTGAGCAGCGACGACGGCGGATTTCGGCAGCCAGGCGGCGCAACTCTTGCTTCTCCCGGTGCGTGGCTCGGCCCAGGACGAGGCCTCCACTATTTATACCTAGAGGACCTTTAGTACCGTTGAGTGGACCGGTACTAAAGGTCCTCCCCAAAAAATGCACGGACCGGTGTTTGGCTCGCATCGGTACTAAAGGTTTTTTTAATTCATTATTAATTATTATTTTCAGAAAAACCACTAAACTATAGAAAATCATAGAAAAAAATCTATGACTCCAATGGAAATAAATAATATATGAAAAATATCAGAAAAATATAAAGAATCTGTTTATGGCATTTCCATGCATGTTTGAACAACTTAAACTAGTGTATAAGACAATTTGATTACATGGCATTTGAAATGTCACATCTTGAGTTTGAAAAGCAATACAAATGATATCTGAAAAGGTTGTAACTTGGCATGACATCATAATTTCACCCACATAGCAAGTTCTAAAGAGTTGAGAGGGTTACGGCAAAAACTGGATGCACTTCGTGTACAAATTGGACAATCTCTTTCGAAGTATGAAGGTTTCGGACGAAAACTCATCTATTACAAAGGGATTTCAATTTTAGTAACTTATTTTCAGTCGATACTTTTTGTGTGTTCAATATGCACCATTTAAAGGCACATCATCAATTTTCAACCCTTTTTGACATCAGTTGATATTTTTCAAGCATTTAATGATTTATTTTGAGCTAAATGACCCCAAAATTGAAAAGCATTACAAATGAACTCTGAAAAGGTTGTAACTTGGCATGACATCATAATTTCACCCACATAGCAACTTCTAAAGAGTTGAGAGGGTTACGGCAAAAAATGGATCACTTCGTGTACAAACTGGACAATCTCTTTCGAAGTATGAAGGTTCCGGATAAAAAATCATCTATTACAAAGGCATTTCAATTTTAATAACTTATTTTAACTCCATACTTTTTGTGTGTTCAATATGCACCCTTCAAAGGCACATAATCAATGTTCAACCCATTCTGACTTTATTTGATGTCTTTCATGCATTTAATGATTTATTTTTAGCTAAATGATCCTGAAATTGAAAAGCAGTACAAATGAACTCTGAAAAGGTTGAAACTTGGCGTGACATCATAATTTCAACCACATAGCAACTTCTAAAGATTTGAGAGGTTTACGGCAAAAACTGGATGCACTTCGTGTACAAACTGTTACAAAGATACCATGCTAGAAAATGCATGCTTGTCCTTCACATAGAAAGTGATGACGGTGAAGCCGGTCACATCCCATAGTGGGATCTCGCAGTGTAAGACTTTTTCTATGTGTTTGTTCCTTGCTTATGATTGCGCCATAACCATGGAGAATCTTTATCATTTAACAGGATGCTTGGATCAGTCTTCACTCTATAGGGAGGGATTTCATGAAACTTTTCATAATCTTCTGATATGTTTGTCTTGTCCTCCACTCCCACGCTGTTTCTTTTCCCTGAAAGAACTATGTGGTGCTTTGGCTCATCGTATGATGTATTCGCTTCCTTATCCTTTTTTCTCCTAGGTTTGCTAGACATGTCCTTCACATAGAAAACCTGAGCCACATCATTGTCTAGGACGAATGAGTCGTCTATGTACCCAAGATTGTTGAGATCCACTATTGTAATTCCGTACTGTGGGTGTACCTGTACCCCGCCTCCAGTATATTTGACCCATTTGCACTAAAACAAAGGGACCTTAAGATCAGGTCCATAGTCAAGTTCCCATATCTCCTCTATGTAACCATAATATGTGTCTTGAAAGTTGGTTGCATCATAGCGGACACCACTGTTCTGGTTGGTGCTCTTTTTATCGTGGGTGATCGTGTAAAATGTATTCTCATTTATCTCGTACCGTTTGAAAGTCGTTACAGTCGAACTTGGTGTCTTGGACAATCAGTAAAGTTCATCTGGAACATCGTTGTCATTGATGAGCTTTGTTTGCAACCAACTGGCAAAAGTCTCCATGTTTTTATGTTCAATCTAGGGGTCAGACTGCTCCAGGTTCTTGGACCGTACAATATCCTTGTGTTCCTCGATATATGGAGTCACCAAGGTGGAATTTTGTAGAACCGTGTAGTGCGCTTGAGTGAAAGAATGCCTGTCCATATTTATTGCTTCTTTCTTTCCTAGTGTGGCTTTTCCACCCAGTCTCCCCTCATGTCGCGATTCAGGAAGACCAATCGGCTTAATGTCAGGAACAAAGTCAACACCAAACTCAATAACCTCCTCTCTTCCATATCCCTTGGCGATGCTTCCTTCTGGCCTAGGGTTATGAACGTATTTATTTAAGACTCCCATGAACCTCTTGAAGGGGAACATATTTTGTAGAAATACAGGACCCAGAATGTTAATCTCTTCGACTAGGTGAACTAGGATGTGCGTCATAATATTGAAGAAGGATGGAGGGAACACCAACTCGCTAGGATTTCTGGATCGAATACCTTCTGAGAAATTGCACTGAGGAATGTGCATAGCTTCACAATTGGTAATCGAACATTTTCCGGTAGAAGCCCCCTAAGTGCAACCGGAAGTAATTGCGTCATAATCACGTGGCAGTCATGAGACTTTAGATTTTGAAATTTTTTCTCTGCCATATTTATTATTCCCTTTATATTCGACGAGAAGCCAGACAGGACCTTGATACTGAGTAGGCATTCAAAAAATATTTCCTTCTCTTCTTTCGTAAAAGCGTAGCTGGCAGGACCTTGATACTGCTTTGGAGGCATGCCGTCTTTTTCGTTAATTCTTTGCTTGTCCTCCTGTGCCTCTGGTGTATCTTTTGTCTTTCCATACACGCCCAAGAAGCCTAGCAGGTTCACTCAAAGATTCTTTGTCACGTGCATCATGTCGATTGCATTGAGGACTTCTAGGGCTTTCCAATATTCAAGTTCCCAAAATATAGATTTCTTCTTCCACATGGGTGTGTGTCCGTTGGCGTCGTTCGGAACAGATTGTCCGCTAGGACCCTTTCCAAATATTACTTGTAAATCCTTGACCATATCAAATATATATTCACCAGCACGGAGGCCAGGCTTCTTCCTGTTATCTGGCTCACCTTTGAAATGGTTGCCTACCTTTCTTAACATATGCTTGATCGGTAGAAATCGACGATGTCCCAGGTACACATTCTTCTTAAATTTAACCAAATATATACTAGTATCATCTAAATAGTGCGTGCATGCATTGTATCCCTTGTTTGTATGTCCTGAAAGGTTACTAAGAACAGGCCAATCATTGATGGTTACAAATAGCAACACTCGTAGGTCAATTTCCTTCTGTGTGTGAGCATCCCACACACGTACACCTGGTTTTTTCCACAACTGTAGAAGTTCATCAACTAGTGGCTTTAGGTATACATCAATGTCGTTGCCGGGTTCCTTAGGGCCTTGGATGAGCACTGGCATCATAATGAACTTCCGCTTCATGCACAACCAAGGAGGAAGGTTGTAGATACATAGAGTCACGGGCCAGGTGTTGTGACTAGAGCTCTGCTCCACAAAATGATTCATGTCGTCTATACTAAGACCAAACCATAAGTTCGTTGCGTCAGCTGCAAAGTCCTCAAACTCCCTCTTGATTTTTTCTCCACTGCGACCCATCAGCGGGTGCTCTCAACATCCCATCTTTCTTACGTTCTTCTTTGTGCCATCGCAAGACCTTGGTTTTGTCTTTGCTTTGGAACAAACGTTTCAACCATGGTATTATAGGAGCATACCACATCAACTTGGCAGGAACCCTCTTCCTGCGGCGCTCGCCCTCCACATCACCAGGGTCATCGCGGGGGATCCTATAGCACAGTGCACCGCATACCGGGCATGCATCCAAATTCTCGTACTCGTCACCGCGGTAGAGGATGCAGTCATTAGGGCATGCACGTATCTTTTGCACCTCTATTCTTAGATGGCAGACAACCTTCTTTGATTCGTACATACTTTCAGGCAATTCGTTATCCTTTGGAAGCATCTTCCGTATCATTATCAACAATTCTTGAAATCCCTTGTCAGTTACACCATTATTCGCCTTCCATTGCAACAATTCCAGCGTGGTAGCCAACTTTTTCTGGTCATCTTCACAATTTGGATGCAAGAATTTATTGTGATCCTCTAACATGCGCTTCAACTTCAACCTCTCCTTGTCACTTTTGCAGATTCTCTTTGCATCAGCAATGACCCGACCCAAATCATCAGTGGGCTCATCTGATGCCTCTTCTTCAGTTCCCCCATTGATGCCTCTTCTCTAGCTTCCCTCATTGTTCCATCGGTGAAAGGATAGTTGTCATCATCCTCTTCTTCTTCATTGTCTTCCATTATAACCCCTCTTTCTCCATGCTTGGTCCAACAGCTATAGCCGGACATGAAACCGTACTTCAAGAGGTGGTAGTGAAGGGTTTTTGAGGTAGAGTAATTTCTATCATTCTTACAGTCACAACATGGACAACACATGAAACCATTCTGCTTGTTTGCCTCTGCCACACAAATAAAATCATGCAGGCCATTAAGGAACCTTGGACTTAGTCGGTCATCGTACATCCGTTGTCGGCTCATGGTCACTACACAACATCGAAGTGACCAAATTAATACAACTTCATCATCAAATTACAACCAATGTAGAGCTAGCAATGACCAAATGTTATTACTGCAAATAATAGATACTTATAGTTCATACATACATATCATAAAACAACATACAACTACCTAAAACCTGTAAACGCAACAACAAATGCGCTCATAATCACAACTAAGGTAACAATTGGGCCAACGGCATAGTGATACCAAGCCTCTTTATTAATGGCATATTTTCTAATCTTTCTAAGCTTCAAGCGCATTCCATCCATCTTGTTCTTGTGATCATCGACGATATCAGCAACATGCCACTCCAATCCCATCTTCTCATCTTCAGTTCTTTTCAATTTTCGTTTCAAATGATCAATTTCTTTTTCAGCTTGTGTTAACTTCTCGAGCAGAATTGCATAGTCGGTTGGAATTTCTGGTTCAACTACTTCCTATAGATAAAAACATCTACGTCAATTTGGTGGCATAATTAATTGTCATAGACATTAGATGACGTGTGAAATAGTTATAAAAGATAACAACATACCACATCTGAATCATTGAATGGAGGAGGGCCGACGTGGGCGGATACAATAACCATGACACTATAGAATAACTAACAATAATACAACTAAGTAAATCGTACACGCAACTATCTAAATTATACAAGTAATTTTTTTAACAAAAAGGTTTTAAGAAGAACAAGAGGCTCACCAAGGTGGCCGGTGCCGCGACGAGACGATGCGGAGGATCGATGGTGGTTAGGACGGGGATGGGAAGACACCAGATAAACCACACCTACACACATGCAACCTAACAAGTTAATTTGAGATCAACTTGCATATAAATCAAATAAACTCCCAGATAATGATCACTCCCCCAAAACCTAGCTAAAACCACAAATCACATATCTTTGAGCATAGCAAGCTAATCTAGCAATGAGTGATGAAGCGGCAAAGTTCCTAACCTTTGTGAACACTTGGATAGATGGGGTGCCTTCAAATCTTGACCAATCCTTGGCAGAATGGAGGAGGAGCTTCGAGCAACAAGAAGAATAGGGGAGAAAACAAAGAAATGAGAGCCCCTTCAATCGGCTGCGGACGAAGCATATATATAGGAAGTCTTTAGTACCGGTTGGTGTCACCAACCGGTACTAAAGGGCAACCTTTAGTACCGGCTCGTGCCCCCAACCGGTACTAAAGAGGCCCGCGGGGCCCAAGTCTGACCAAAAGCCTACCACGCCCCCTTTAGTACTGGTTCGTGACACGAACTATTACTAAAGGTCCCTTACGAGCCGATACTAAAGGTCGCCCTGCTCCTAGCCGTTGGAGCCAACACGAACCGGGACTAATTGCCTCTTTAGTACTGGCTCGTAACCAGACCGGGACTAATGCGTCGGACGAAAGGTCTGGTTTCTACTAGTGATAGTAGAGCCACCGAAACAATTTGTACTTTCTAACTGTGTGTAATAATGTAGCTATCGCTAATAGATCATGGAATTAAATGTTTGTGATATCCATATTTCACACATGAGTATATCTGTGTCATGATCTCAGATGTGTTGTCGATCACAAACGTAACGCTAAGGTGTAACGCGTGGTATAGTCTAGAAAGGGGTTAAACCATATGTATAGGACCTTACTATATCAACATAGGCCTCTTAATACATCTTAATGGTGATCCGCGATGTTGATCCAAGGATGGATCATTTTGTTTTCTACTGCGTACTCCAACAATCTACCCATCCTCAGCGGCACGATGACACGTCCTCCTGTCAGCAGAAGCACGGTGAGGGAGTCCTTGATTAGGGGGTCCTCGGATAGCCGACCTATTGTTTATGGGCCGGACTATATGAGCTGCTTACCGAACACTAGAAGATTTGAAGGCCCTGTCTCCATGGTGGAAGCTTCGGGAAGCATGGCTTGCACTTCACGTTTGATTTAGTAAATAGGCATGTTTTTCTCTTCAGCATGTAACCGACCATGTTTAAACCCTAGGCACCCTCGGCATCTATAAGCCAAAGGGTTTTAGGGTATAGGAACACAACAACTCCTCTAGGGTTAGCTATTCGATCTCGTGGTAGATCAACTCTATAATGCCCCATCATCAATACAACCAAGCAGGACATAGGGTATTACCTCCGTAGGAGGGCCCGAACCTGGGTAAATCTGTGTCGCCTTTGTGTCTTGTTACCGTCTATTCTAGTCTCACAGTTTGGGACCCCCTACCCGACATCCGACGGTTTTGTCACTGACATTGGTGCTTTCAATGAGTGTTCCTCTATGAGCAAGATGGCATCAACGCCTTGCCTTGTCATCAATGAAGAGGTCTGCAACATGGACGCTTTTGTCCCTAGATAGATCTTCGCCTTCGGCAGCGTTGTGCTGCATGCTGATTCCGCTGGCCATCTAGGCCGCGTTGAGAGCTTTGCCCCTTATTGATAGGTCAGATTTGGAAACTAAGAGTTCTCCATCGACTCTCGGGGTGACTTGCATTAATCGGGCTCGCAGCTTCGCCTGTAGCCTCCGATGACTCTAAGGCTTTGACCTCGAGCCCCTTCTTTGAACATGCCGATGGGGTCACCCATGGCGATGAGATGATCTCTTATCCCGGTCTGGCCATTAAGCCAAATGACTGGACACGTGTTCTTGGCGATCACTTCCCATGTCTCGACATCTTGAAGGTTAACTCCAAGAGTTCCAAACAGATGGATCCGATCGGGCCCTCAGTGGTCGACGAGGCCCTGGATCAAATCTCGTCGATGACATCGATGATCCAGCCCCGATCTATGCTCGGTTCGGTTATGGTGCGGGCCAGGATGAATTTTTCGACCCACCTACCACCCACTTGATAGCCACTGTCGAGGATTTAACCGACATACTGGACTATGCCTCCGAGGAGGTAGAATACATGGATGAAGAGGACCATGATCCCACCCCCGTTAACACCGAGAGTTGGGCCACCACTTCCACATACAATGTGTACATGGTAGATACTCCTGCCACCAAGGGCGACAACACGCCTCACAATGACGATGACAAATCGGGCCATACGCCATCAAGGCGTAGGAAATCACATAAGCGGTACAAAGGCAAAAAGGGAAGAAAAGCTATTATCAGCAATAGGGATGGTAATACCCCCGCTGATCATGGCAATCCCGATATCCCTGAGCACCCATTAGAGGGTCCGGAAGGGCCTGAGGACCAAAACAACCCTGATAACGTCAATAACTCCGAAGGTAATAATTACCTTCCCCCCCGTCAAGGAGGAAGATATACCGGAATCCGATGACTTGTACATCCTTGATAACCTCAAAGATCAGGAAGAAATCAGGCAACAACTCATAGCAACGGCTCGCAGGCTAGAGGCTAAAGAACGATAAATCAAAGCCGAACAGGACGACCTCAATGACCGATGGTTGAAAGTCCTCTGAGTCGAGGAAGTATACGGCACCGGTCTGTCAAACCAGACCAAAAGCTACCCTCGGAGAAGGCTGCTCCCACAATTCGATGATGAACTCACTGGTACTCCATCTCCAAACAATACTCCATACGACAAGCCGGCCTCCCCCTCGTGGTTGGGACAGGACTGCTGGCGACACCGATTATATGCCGGCAGTGCCTCGAAGACGGGGTAAGGAGCCATTAGAGTCCAATGACATTTTTGACCTGCAAGATGACCTGGATCACAGAGGAGGCCGCACAAGATCCATCTATGGATCCAGAGTGTACTCGCCCAATAGACGGGGCGGATACGGACCATGGTTCAACCAAGTCCACAGAGTCCGGGAATGCAACCGGTCCCATATAGACGCCGAATACACGCGTGACATAGCACGGATCAGAGGCGCCACTCACCCACTGTGCTTCACAGATGTGGTAATGTGGCATCAGTTCCCCGAGGGTTTTAAAACCGTGAATATAGAACAGTATGATGGGACCACTGACCCAACCGTAAGGAGTGAGGACTTCGTCCTCCATATAAACATGGCGCAAGGAGACGATCTCCATGCCATCAAGTACTTCCCTCTTCAGCTTAAGGGGCTAGCTCGGCACTACTTAAACAGCCTCCCCAAAAACTCCATTGGATGGTGGGAAGATCTGGAAGATGTGTTCCGCTCTAACTTACAAGGAAAATATGTCCACCTACTGGACTCTTCCGATCTCAGCAACGTCGTCGAGAAGCCCCGCGAGTCTTCTCGGCAATTCCGTAATCGGTTATTGACTAAGAAGAACCAAATCATCGATTGTCCGGATGCTGAGGCCATAGCCTCCTTCCGGCACAATATTCGGGACAAATGGCTGGCCCGCCAGCTAGGCCAGGACAAACCTCGAACCTTGTCTACCCTTACCTCCCTCATGACCCTCTTTTTTCGTGGGCGAAGACAATTGGCTGGCAAGACGGAGCCACAATTCCAAAGATCCCATAGCACCTAAAGCCCGGGATGGCAACTTAAAACCAAAGCACAATAAGAATAAGCGTCGGCACAATAATAGCGATGCCGATGATAGGGCTGTAAACGCCGGATTCTGCAACTCCCGACCTGGGCAGCGGAAGAAGCCTCCTAAAGGTAATCGTGATGGACCCACTCAGCTAGAGAAGATAATGGAAAGGCCTTGCCAAATCCATGGGACTTCAGAAAAGCCAGCCAACCACGCACACCACAACTGCTGGGTGTTTAAACAGTCCGGCAAGATACCACCCGAGGACCAAGCCAAAAGCTCTCGCAGTGAGGATGAGGATGAGCCTCGGGGTCCAATTGGTGGCGAACAGAAGAAATTCTCTCTCGAAGTAAAAATGGTGAACATGATATATGCCACCCATATACGTAAGAAGGAAAGGAAGCGCGCCCTCCGGGGGGTCTACGCTGGGGAACTCATAGCCCCAAAGTACAACCCGTGGTCGGCATACCCAATCACCTTTGACAGGCATGATCACCCGACCAATATCCGTCAGGGGGGTTCAGCGGCCCTTGTCCTAGACCCCATTGTAGTTGGGTATCACCTCACCAAAGTCCTAATGGACGGGGGAAGTAGCCTCAGCCTGATTTATTCAGACACGGTGAAAGAGATGGGCATATATCCATCAAGTATCAAGCCCAGCAGCACTACCTTCAAACGAGTGATCCCATGCATTGAGGACCAATGTACGGGCTCCATAACTCTCAAAGTTCTATTCGGCTCGCCCTATAACTTTCGCAGCAAGGACTTGATCTTTGACATCGTGCCCTTCGGCAGCGGCTATCGCGTGCTGCTTGGTCGGACAGTGTTTACTCGTTTCAACGCGGTCCCACACTACGCATACCTCAACCTCAAGATGTCGGGTCCCAAGGGGGTCATTATTGTCAACGGAAATACCAAGCGTTCCCTTAGAACTAAGGAACATGCACTGGCCCCAATGGCCGAATTCATCTACAAAGAAGATCGGTAAGTTCCTCTATAGGGACTCACCCCCCCATCGCACAACATCAAGATCAGCAAAGTATGTGCCCAGGAGGGACAACTTCACACTCAAGATTCCATGGGTAGTGGTGGGGAAAGAAAGATGGGTTTGCGGCTGGCCCGAACTTCTACCATCAACACATCTTCAGATAAAATGCAGGAGCTCCGAAAAGAGCCTACCTACGGTGCAAAGCTCACCCACAATTCGGCGGCCTCTCAAGATTTTGTTGGAAAAATCTTCCAGCCAAACACTAACGCCCATCAAGGTGCACCTAAGAGCAGGAGCCAACTAGCAAGGGGGCATATCGAGGACGTCAGGTTACCAGTCGAAGACCCCTGGTACAACAACTCATTTATACTTTTATTTCTTTCACATACCTGTAAGAAGTTGCTTCGACAATCCGAATTATAAGAGTTGTTGAGAAAATGCAAAATTGCGTGGCTCAAGTTCGCCTCATCTGCCCTTTTTTCCGCGCATATTTTTCCTCTTCTCTCCCTCTTCTCGTGAACCTGTTCATTATGTCGCGAGGTAACTGGCCAATAGACCGGGGGCTCGAGTTCAAAGTCAAATTGCCTTCTGTATCATGTATTTGGCATCTTGGTGCTTGCTTTATATGCATCGGTTCTGAACTATGTCTTTGTTCAATAAGTTGGGTTTCCCGGCTCCTGTGCTTGCCCCTTTACGTTCCGCTAGTTCGGCTAAAAGGGCAAAGAGAGCACCCCTGTGATTGTGCTTCCAGATAGTCTGGTCAAGCACCTTAGGGGAGAGAGAGCGGAAAACGGACTGTCATAGTATGCGCGATCCGGTCGTTGAACACCGAGCGGGAAGTGTTATACTTCAATCCACGTACGCGGTTATTCCATGTTATATGATGAACTTGCCCTTTGTACAGACATAGTGATACCGGCTTCGGCCACGGTTCGTCCGAACATCATAGTGCTTCGGTGGCTAATCGTACGCTTCCTGTAGTCCTTTTTGCACCCCTATGACTAAGTGAAAGAAATAAAGCACTATAGTCTGATTGCCAAGTGTGGGTGGCCTCCCTATCTGGCCGGCGTGCGTTGGGCAGGGTCTGTTCAGCGCCTCTTCCAAGTTGTGAGGCCCAGGTGCCTTATCTGTCTTGAACGGCAGCCTAAAGTTTCTGTTACCTCTGGCGCGATCGTTCCCCACATTGGTGCTTGCTACTAACTCTGACCCGCCGTCTGGGTTCTTCCGCTTGCCTTGGTTGCCATTTCCAGCACTGCCCTGCTGGCTCTTACCACTGTTGGCCTTCTTACCCTGAGCTGACTTCTCATCATCGGAGCTTCGGTCCTTGGTGGTGTCGGAATCTGCATATTTGGTGAGAGATGTCATGAGCTCACCCATATCCTGAAAAGAACGAATCAACCGCCCGAGTTTCTGTTTCAGTGGTACGAAATGACAATTCCTTTCTAAAATCATAACCGCCTGGGATGCCGAAATATTCTCAAATGAGTGGATCACCATTGATACCTACTGAACCCAATGATGGGCCGACTCAGCTTCTTGCTATACACAATGATCCAGATCCACGATCATCATAGGCTGCTTGCAGGTTCCCCTAAAATTCTTGATGAAGCGTGCTTTCAACTCGGACCACGATGTGATGGTTTTGCGCGGCAACCCTTTTAACCAAGTGCCTCATTGACATCATGATGATGTATTACGCACAAACCGCCTCATTGACATCTAGCATCTCCATCGCATGCTCATAGCTCTCGACCCAGGCCTCCGGGGGTAGATCCGCCGTGTAATTAGGCACCTTCCCCGGCCCCTTAAAGTACTTAGGTAAACGCTCATTCCTTAAATCCGCCCTAAGACACGGCACACCTACTCCTATGGAAGAGGTGCTCGCGGGGGCTGCTGGTGCCGACTTAGGGAATTGTAGGTAATCCATCACCGGTGTTGACCCTCGCTGAGCCTGACCCCTACCCATAGGCCCCTTAATATCCATCTCAGACGCGTTATCAGTGGACAGGTTCCGCCTCTCCGCACTGCTAGAAACTATGGGTGACTCAATGCGCCGGCTGTAGCTAGTGGGCTCTTAATGTAACCAACCCTTCCTGCGACAATCAAAGAATGTCCCACCAAGACGGCCTATTAAGAGATAAGCCGATGGCCCGAGGACCCCTTAATCCAGGACTCCTTCAGTAGCCCCCGAACTAGCCCCCAATGCCAAGGGTCTTAGCTCCAGCTTCACCATGTGACTAGAGTCTTCGCTTGCAGGGTGAGTTCTTCTTCCTATTTTATGATCGGCTGAGATTAGTTCGCCTTCTGATGATGTGTAACATTCACGATCATACAATCACCCGAACACCGTGAGTCGCTTAGTACCGAAGGCCAAACATCAACATGTTTATAGTGTATACTGACAGCCTTTCTGATGATAGGTCGCGACACACCACAACCACTGAACCAGTTATGAGAATTCGATTCGCGGTTCGAGGCCGTTTTTTCCTTGTTTTTGAGTTTTGTAGATATGGAATATTGAACGGAGTCCAAATGGAATAAAATCTTCGGAATAAATTTTTTTGGAAGGAAACAAATCCTCCAAGCTTGGAGTGCACGCTCGGGGATCTACCAGGAGATCACAAGCCTGGTAGGAGCGCCCACCCCCTGGCCGCGCCTAGCAGGCTAGCCATCTCCTGGCAGATCTCCTGACCCAATTCTTCGTCCTATAAATACCCAAATATTCCCCCCAACACCAAAGGAATCATTTCGGTCTACTTGACACGGACGTGATGCCTATATGCATGATCATTTCCTTGGATAACAACATGATTATTCTCTTTTCTATCAATTGCTAGACAGTAATTTGTTTACCCACCATGATTTTTTCCTTCAAGAGAGAAGCCTCTAGTGAAACCTATGGCCCCCGAGTCTACTTTACATATTATATTTTCAGATCTATAAACCAAAAATACCAAAACTACTTTGCTGCAATTTATTTATATTTTACTTTATGTTCTCGTTTACATCTATCTCTATCAGATCTAATCCTTGCAAATAATCGTGAAGGGATTGACAACCCCTTTATAGCGTTAGGTGCAAGAGTTAGATTGTTTTTAGGTGCATCCATTGGTGACTTGCTTGTTCCTCCTACTGGGTTGATATCTTGTTTCTCATCAACTGAGGTAAATACTTATCTACTTCGCTGCATCAACCTTTCCTCTTCAAGGGAAAACTAACGCAAGGTCAAGAGGTAGCAAGAAGAATTTCTGGCGCCGTTGCCGGGGAGGATACATAGCAAGTCAAGATGACGGTTACCAAGTACCCATCACAAACTCATCCCTTGCATTTATAGTATTTGCCATTTGTCTCTCATTTTCCTCTCCCCCACTACTAAAATGATTTTCAGAAAACACAAAGAGATTTGCCTTTTTATTCGTCCACTTTCTTGTTTGCCTTTTTCTCGTCGGATCTCTTTTTGTTTGCTTGTGTTGCCATGTGCCTTCTATTTGCTTGCATCTTTGCCTGCTAAAAATCTATGGATATGGATCCTCATACACTTTCTAATCTTTTCAAAAGTCCTAATTATGGTGAACCAATTGCTAGTGAGTTGAGTGCACTTGATTATCTCTATGAAGTTTTGTTTGAAAACCATGAATCTGAAAATTTTGATAAACTGTTGAAAGAAGAAAATTACAAGGTGATTCATGATAGATCCTTGATTGAAAAGCATGATTGCAATGTTGCTAGTATGAATTCTCTAATTAGCCATGATGCTAATGATATGCAAAGCCATAAGCTTGGGGATACTATGTTACATGAAGATGATATTTTTTGTTCCCCAAGTTTTGATGGGCAAATACATTATGATGATTGCATGCTTGTGCATCATGAAAAGAATGATTTATGTGATAGTTATATTGTTGAATTGATTCATGATGCTACTGAAATTTATTATGAGGGAGGAACATATGCTTGTAGGAATTGCAATAATATCAAGTTTCCTCTCTATGTGTTCAAAGTTTTGAAGTTATGCTTGTTTTGCCTTCCTATGCTAAGTGATTCTTGTTCGCATAAATTGTTTGCTCACAGAATCCCTATGCGTACGAAGTGGGATAGAATTAAATGTTCTTGTCATGAGATTCATGATGCTTTCTTGCATATTTCAATTACTAATTTTTCATGTGAGCATCATTGAAATCATTATGCCTAGCTAGGGGCGTTAAACAATAGCGCTTGTTGGGAGGAAACCTAATTTTATTTTTGTGTTCTGTTTTTTGCTTTTGTTTTTGAGTTTTTCCTACATTATTACTTTTGTAGTAATTGTGTTTTGGTGTTTCAACTAGTGTTTGAGGCAAGTAAAGCCTTTGGGGTGATCTATGGTAGTTGTTGATTTGATCTTGCTGAAAAACAGAAACTTCTTCGTTGAGTCCAGGAATTTTCTAAAATTTTGAGAGCGTCAAATGAGTCTGAAATTTTTACACAAGGTTGATATATATAGGATGTCCTAAGTTTTTATAATTATTTGAGTTACAGAAGTATATGAAGTTTTCAAATTGCTATAGATTGTTCTGTTTTTGACAGATTCTGTTTTTTTGAGTTGTTTACCTATTTTGATGAATCTATGGGTTGTATCATGGGGCACTACTAGAATCAGATCATTTACCATATGCCATGTATTTGTCGTCAGCAGGCAGATGGCAAAGAAGGCATTTCCCATCAACTGGCGAAAAATAGACTGCAAAGGTTGGGCAGACGGCAAAGAATAAGTTTGCCATCTACACTTCGCCATCGGCTAGCCGACGACAAAGGTGGGGCACGCAGATGGCAAAGGTCACGGGCGGGCCCCAATGCACCGTTGTTTCAGAGGTGAGATTCGGAGCAGAGCATGGGAAAACGAACCCAATCTACACATACTCGGGTGGGATTAGGACCTATCTCTACCTATTAGCGTGTAGGTTGCATGGACATACTAAAACTGACAAACTTGATTAACGGATGAAATAAATGATGAATTATATGTATATATATATGTATATTTCTTGTGTGTTTAGTAGGTAGGCAAGATAAGTGATCGTTCTTGGATGTACACCGGTCAGCCTAGTCAGAAAGAAATGACCATTGAATGGTTAAAAAAACCAAGGGGTTTCTCAGCGCCGCATTTGCAAATGGCCAGGAAATAACCTAGTGCCCCTGTGTCAGGTGCGACAACCATAAAAAGTGGACACGGGAAGAAATGGATAAACACTTGCAGAAGTGGGGCTTAACGCCTAATTATACGGTGTGGAGATTTCATGGTAAGTCTGCCCAATGTGCGAGAGGTGAGGTTGTTCATCATCCCACCAATGAGCATGGTACCGGGATCGAAGACATGGTGCAAGACTTTGATGATGCTCAGGATTCGGACGATGAGGTGGAGCAATCTGCAAAGGACTTCTATTAAATGCTAGAGTGTTCAAAATGTCCTCTCCACGAGCACATTGAGCTTTGTCAGCTGGATGCCATCGCGCAAGTAATGGCTCTGCATGCTCATTTCAACGTAGGCAGAGAATGCAATGACGCAATGATGACGATATTTGGACGCTTTCTACCCAAAGGCCATGTGTTGCGAGCAAACCTGTACCAGTCAGACAAAATACTACATGCGCCCTATGAGAATATAGATGCCTATGAGAATGGATGTGCCTTATTTAGGCTTGAGTATGCGGGCTTGAACTATTGTCCCATTTGTAAGTCTTCCAGGTATGTTGTGGTAGACAACGGTATGGGTGAGAAGAGTCAGACCAAAATCCTAGTTAATGTTTTTTCGTATATGCCAATCATACCAACACTTCAACGTCTTTTCATGGTCGAAGAGACGGCCAGAAAGATGGTGTGGCATAAATTGGGCAAAAGAACAGAACTAGATTGCAGATGGGAATCCGATCTTGGGACACACTTCAGACACTTTTGCATGAAAGCACTTCGATGCATTACATAAGGATAATGCGGCAGATCCAAGGCAGCCTCGAGTTGTCATCAACATAGATGGGTTCAATGTGTTTGTATGATGGCAACCCAATACAGTTGCTGGCTTGTATTTGTCATTCCACTCAATCCCCCCCAGAGAGATTATGAAAAGAAAGAACATTTTCTCGATGTTGATAATTCCAGGGTCCAACTATCTGGGGAAGAATATGAACGTGTACATGCAGCCGCTTAAGGATGAATTGCAAGAAGCTTGGGTAATGGGATCAAGACATATCACGCCGCTACAAAAAACCTTCAAAATGCATGTGTGGTACACGAATTCGACGCATGACTTGCTGGTGTATGCGCTATTGATTGGCTGGTGCGTGCATGGAAGGTTCTCGTTCCCCACTTGCAAGGAAGCTCTTGAGTTCCGTTGGTTGCAGGCGGGTCGCAAGTATTCTTGCATCGACTTGCATATACAGTTATTGGATCCTCGCCATAAGTTCAGAAAAGACAAGAAGAATTTCGTGAAAGGTAGAGTTGTCAAAAACTCTACACCACCTGCGTTGACAGGCCAATAGACCCTGGACCAGATAAACGCTCTCGAGCCTGATCCAGCGCGTCCAGGGTATTTCAAAGGGTATAATTCGAAACACGCCTGAACTCACAATATATCATCGAGGCCCTTTTTGGTACATTGTTCGACATAGAGGGAAAGTCAAAGGATAATCCTAAGGCTAGAGTCGATCAGGACGCTCTATGTGATAGACCGTTACAAAACATGTGACAACTTAATGGAAAGAAGAACTTGAGGAAGCCAAAGGCATGGTTCAATCTTGGAAGGCCAGCTATGAGGGAAATGATCTTGTGGGTGAAAATGCAGTTGTTGTTCCCCGATGGGTATGCAGCGAATCTAAAGAAAGGAGTGAGTCTTGACAAATTAAAATTATTTGGTCTCAAGAGTCATGATTGGCACATATTGCTTGAGCAGGTAATGTCGGTGATGTTGTGTGTCTTTATCCCTGAGGATGAATGGCTAGTACTGGTAGAGCTGAGCTATTTCTTCCGTGATTTTTGTGCAAAAGAACTATAGCCTGACGTTCTAGATGAACTGGAAGAGTTGGCGCCGGAGTTGATCTGCAAGTTAGAAAAGATCTTTCCACTAGGCTTCTTTAATCCAATGCAACATTTGATTTTGCATGTCCCGACAGAGGCAAGATTGGGGGGGGCATGCAAAATCATTGGTGCTTTGCAACTAAGAGGATGCAGAAGACTCTTCGAGCAAAATGTGGAAATAAACGTATAATTGAAGCATCGATGGCCGAGGCATTCATCATTGAGGAGGTGGCAAACTTCGTGACAGCACACTACGAAGCCAAGAATTGTCATTTGCATAATCCGAAGCCTCGGTACAATGATGGCGACCGTGAAAAAGTTTGATCCAACCTTAGCCTACTCGAAGGGAGGCTCGCACTAGTCGGATGTCGAAGAATGGCGAACCATTTCGTTGTATATCTTCAACAACCTAACAGAAGTGCGGCCATACATCGAGTAAGTTCTCGGTTCATTGTTTCGCAACTTCTAATTCCTTTGAACTGTTTTTATTCCCGAATATGTGATACAGTCGATACGTCGCCAAATTCTCGGATGGAGCGGTGATCCAAAAGGATTCCATAGAAGAGTACGAGCAACCGGCAAAGCATGGAGGTGGCTATCCCGGTTTCATCTCTTGGTTCAAACAAACGGTAATTTCCATTAGACTATTTCATTTCTTCGTCTAGTTTGCGGCTAATGCAACAATCCTTTCGTATCAAACTTGTAGGCTAATTCAGAGTCTATGGACACCGAATTGAGACAAGTTGCTAATGGTTTTGACCATAAGGTCTGTTCATTTGACAAATACGACATCAACGGGTATCACTTTTGTACTTTTGGCAAACAGCTATCTATGGCCGACCGAAAGTCTACAAATTTGTTTGTCTCCGCTGTCGGCGAAGGAGGTGTGGAGTATTATGGAATAGTTGAAGCAATTTATGAACTTATATTCTTTGGTGAAAACAGACCAAACGTCGTAGTCTTCAAATGTTATCGGTTCCACCCGAAGGAGACTAGAAGGACTTGTGAATAGACAGGGCTAGTTGAAATCAAACAAAAGACCCATTTAGATGTTCTTGATGTCTATATTACGGCTCAACAGGCGACCCAAGTTTTTTATCTACTGTGGGCCTTCAAATTGATCCAAATCTGAATGGTTGGGATGTCATTTATGATGTGCACGCCACATTTTAGACCACCTCCCCTCAATGAAGATGATTATGAACCTCACATTAACCCAGACACATATGAAGGAGAATTCTTCCAAGAAACACGTCTTTCCAAAAAACATTTCAAGAACCGCTCTACTTCACCCCGGAACATTAAGCTAGACAGTGACAGTGAATCCGACTTCACCCCTAAGCCAGAACAAGAAGATACGCAAGAAAAAGAGGTTAATGCTGAGGACCTCTCAATGCTTGACCAATTACATAAAGGAGGTCTACCACATGTTGCTCCCGATAGTGATGATGATGTACTTATTAATGATAGTGATGATGATGATGCATTTATGGATCCCGGAGCATATATAGACGATAAAGATTATTATTAGTTCATGTCAGGTATACATGATGATGGTACACTCAAATTATATATATACAAATTATTATTCATGTCAATATTCAATTTTTTTATGTTGTACTAATTTTTTTTACTCTTTGTCATGGCCGGTGTTGAAATATGGTGGGCGCGGGTCCAGAGCGATCCGAGGTTCCTTCATCGGTGTGTGGTGGGAGGGGTACTTCCATTCCACCCCAAACTCTCCGGAGAGCGTTGTACGACTGTATTGGGTCACCTGAGGACACTTCTTCGTTGGTGAAGTTTCCCACCAGGAGAGGAGGTCGGGGGGAAGAAGAGAGCTCCTAAAGCTATACATGGTGGTCGCGGGAGAGGTACGAAGGCTGCTACGCCTTCGTTGTCGCCACCCCCAACTGATTCACCCGAGCACATGAATGATACGAGGAGGCAGTGGCAAAGCTAATCGATTATGAGTGCGGGCGCCTACTACAGAACTTACGGCACGAGGCTCGGGTATAGCCTGTTCGAGAATACTATGCCTCGCAGCATATTAAGAAGGCCAAGTCGTCGTCCCGCCAAAAGTTTCTAGACAAGGAGCAGTACATGAAGGTAATTACTTATTCTTAAGGCCTTGTACTTAGTTTCCTTGCTTTGATTAGTAGGTGTAGCTCTCAAATTTCTCTTTACTAACTTTGGTGGCCTCGAGATGGTGTGCGGATAAGATGGATTGTTAGGAGGCGTTGTTGAATGAAAGGTACTCTGACCAATGGCGAGTCGTCCACAATGATGCCAAGGCACGACGTGCCCGAATGGAAGGTGTGCCAGACCATCAAGGCAGCACCAACATTTTTCAGCTCAGGCGGAACTAGGTATGTGGTTTGTTTCATGATTCCTGCAATTCATTCTTGATGCTAGCCTTGACCCCTTTATTAATACTTTGTTCCTCTCTTGTAGGCTCATCACAATAAGACGGAGGTTCCAGAGGTGTACAACCTCTATGCCATGGACCATACTGCCTCATACAAGAAGTTCAAGGCATTCTCTGAGTCTGACCTCAATAATCCCAAGAACTTCACCAATATCTCCTCCCACAACAAGCTCGTGAGCTACAGTGATGTGTGGAAGGCGGTGAATGGGGAGGACTTCAACCCGAGCGAACATCCTATTGATCCAGACCTGGTGATGATAGCTAGCCATGGGAGGCTCCATGCCTCGATAGCCATTGGAGATGGACATATACGGTCTTCGAGCACTCTGCGGCAGATCAAGGCGCACCAAATGAGCTCCTGTCCTGAGATGTCGCCTCGTCCATGATCTGTCCAACTCGCCATCGAGGTTAGTCATACTGACTCCGATATCTTTCCTTCATTACATTGTGTGTGCAAACAAAGATGATTACAATACTAACGAGGAGTTGTGTTGCAGGCTGCTCTGCAGAAAGAGATAGAGACAACCTAGGCGCTTCTGGTGGAACAGGCCCGGTAGGCGGCAGAGGAGAAGAGGGATCCGGAGGAGAGGACGGCTAGGTTGTTGGAGGAGGAGAGGGCACAGAACGACGCATCTAACCGGGCCATGTACGAGCTCATCATGGTAAGTTTCTTCTTCATATTAGCCAAATGATGCACTACATGTTCTTTTCATTAATAACCAATATGATTGACTTGGAAAAAACCAAACGTGCAGACTTGGTGCGAGAAGACCGGCCAGAACCCTCTGCCGATGCCAGTCATTACCATGGCTAGAATGGTGAGTTTCATTTCAATGTTCACTAGTTACTAGTCTTAACCTTTCAGCGTCATCATGCTAACGCAAATGATCTTTGGTACAACATAACCCCCGAGCCTCATCGCATGACCCGAACAACCCCGGTGCTTCACCTCCGTGATGACGAGGACGGTAAGCCCTAATATGCCACTTAGTTGGCTCATTTTCTCAAACAAAGACAAATATAGCACTTAGACAAACTTAGCACACTGACAAACTTAGTACTTAGACAAATGTCATATTTTACCTAAGTTAGCTTTGTTCCCTCTAAATTGACATAGTAATCTTACTTACCTCCAAAATGACATATTGTACCTAAATTAGCTCTAAAATTACCTGTACTTAGCATTGTCTCCTCCACACTGACATAATAAGCTTAGTTAACTCAAAAATGACATAACAGACTTGGTAACCTCATAGATGCCATAGACTTACCTTATTTTCTTGCAAAATGACACAATAAACTTAGTTAGCTAAAAATGTGATAATTACCTAGGTTATCTCTAAAATGACACAAATAAGCAATAAGAAAAAGAAAAACAAGAGGAGACAGAGAGAGAATAAAAACGCTTCTTCGGAGATGTTTGGTTCTTAACCTAAGGTTGCCACGCCTAACGTTAGTCATGCCACAACCCCTTAGGCATGTGTTTTGTTCATTGCCACACTTGTGGCTTGCCGCACTTCTGGCTTGCCGCACTTTTCTAGTTATATGGTCCACGTGTCGTAGACTCAACTTTTTGCCAAATCTTGCCACACTTGTGGTGGCCATTTTGTTAGCCACACTTTTTTTGGGAGCCACACTTTGCCTAAGGTTAGTTGTGGCAAAGTTAGTCATGAACCAAACAGGCCCTTCATCTTATTCATTTTCTTCTAATTCTAGATCTTCCTCTACTTCTTAATTATAGTATTATTTTTCTAACTTCCTTATTTCCAATTTTGCAGAATTTTGACGAGTTCACGACAGCTTGCTTTGATGTAGTGATAGTTGTACTTTCTATTTTCATGTATTGAGTCATTCGTATCGATGATACTATACGAATGTATGGATGAACCTATATTGTAAAATGGCGAACAATGTGAAATTTGATACTTTTAACTTGGTATAATTATTGGTTGATCATATATGGTTGTTGCACATGTTTCTGTGAAATATTTACGTACATATCATATATTGTTTGTTTGAAAATTGTTGAATGTAAGAAAAACAAAAAAAGAGGCAATACAGCCTCTTTGCCGTCTACCCCAGACGGCAAAGGTCCCTTTGCCGACTGCCTGGACGGCAAAGTGGCCACATGGCAGCCACCTGTGAAATCTAGGAACACCAGGCTAGGGCCATTTAGCCTCTTTGCCGTCCGGGACAGACGGCCAAGGGGGGGCATGGGGAACTCGGCGGATGGCAAAGGGGGCGGGGGGCGGGGCAGACGGAAAGGGGGGCATGGGGACTCGGCGAACGGCAAAGGGGGCAGGGGGGCAGACGGCAAAGAGGGGCATGGGGGTGGGGGGCAGCCACGACAAACGACAAAGGGGGACGGGCAGCAGACGACAATGGGGGGTGGGCGGCAGACAGCAAAGGGGTGCAGGTGGCAAACGACAAAGGGGTGAGGGCCGTTAGCCACCTAACGGTGGTGCCGTCAGTAGTACTCCATCCAGGCCCTTTGCCATCTGCAAGCTGATGGCAAAGAATTTTTGCCGTCCGTTGGGCTGATGCAGATGACAAAGAACCCCTTTCCCGGAGTTCGTTCGGCCCAAAATTGTGCCATCCGCCGTTTTGCCCATTCCCGTCTACCATGGCAGACGGCAAAGTCCCTGATTCCTATAGTGGGGTATGAACGATGGAGAATTTAGAATACAGTAGGTATAACAACAATATAAGTAAACAATGAGTTCACAACAGTACCTAAAGTGGTGATTTCTAACGGATCTCACGAGTTTTCTGTTAAGTTTTGTGTTGTGAAATTTTCAAGTTTTGGGTAAAGATTTGATGGACTATGGAATAAGGAGTGGCAAGAGCCTAAGCTTGGGGATGCCAAGGAACTCCCCAGTCATATTCAAGGATGCCAAACAGCCTAAGCTTGGGGATGCCCATGAACGCATCCCCTCTTTCGTCTTCAATCCATTGGTAAATTTACTTGAGACTATATTTTTATTCACCACATGATATGTGTTTTTCTTAGAGCGTCTTGTATGATATGAGTCTTTGCTTTTTTGTTTTCCACAATCATCCTTGCTACACACATCTTTTGAGGGAGATACACTAAATCGTGAATTTATTAGAATACTTTGTGTGCTTCACATATATCTTTTGAGATAGGCAATTTTGCTCTATGTGCTTCACTTATATTTTTTAGAGCACGGTGGTGTTTGCGTTTTATAGAAATAATTGAACGCTCGTACCTCACATATATTATTTTGAGAGTCTTTAAATAGCATGGTAATTGGTCTAGGTTATGAATTTAGTCCAAATATGATAGGCATCCAAGAGGGATATAATAAAAACATCCAGATTAAGTGCTATGAATACTATGAGAAGTTTGATTCCTTGCATAAAGTTTTGAGATATAAAGATGGTAATATTAAGAGTCATGTTAGGAAGTAATTGTGATTTGGTAAAAAATACTTGTGTAAAGGTTTGTGATTCCCGTAGCATGCACGTAAGGTGAACCATTATGTAAGGAAGTCGGAGCATGATTTGTTTATAGATTCCCAGCTCCTTTGTGTGAGGGTTGGGAGCGCGCGATGGTTTACTCCTATCAACCTCTCCCCTAGGAGCATGCGTTTAATACATTGATTCAATGACTAATAGACTTTTGCTATAAGTATCTGAGTTCTTTATGACTAATGTTGAGTCCATGGATTATACGCACTCTCACCCTTCCACCTTTGCAAGCCTCTCTAGTATCGCGCGACTTTAGCCGGTACAACAAATCCACCTTCCTCAAAACAGCCACCATATATCTTCCTCGAAACTGCCACCACCAATAAGTATGTGAGTTCTTTATGACTTTTATGTCATTTCCATAGTAATTCCGAGAAATATTGCCATGCAACTTCCGCCGTTTCCTATTATGACATGCACCATCACTTGCATCTTTCATATAGAGTCATTTTTTGTCATAGGTATCAAGTTGTAACTTTCTTTTGAGTTGTAAGTAAATAAAAGTGTGATGATTATCATGATTAGACCATGTCCCATGTGAGGAAAGGATGATGGAAGCTATGATTCCCTCACAACTGGGGATGAGATTCCGGACTTTCTGAAAAATAAAAGAGACCTTAGATACGTCATACGTCTCCATCGTATCCACTTTTTCAAACTCTTTTGCCCTTGTTTTGGACTCTAATTTGAGTGAGTTGAATGGAACTAACCCGGACTGACGCTGTTTTCACCAGAATTGCCTTGGTGTTATTTTTGTGCAAAAATAGAAGTTCTCGGATCGTCTTGAAAATTTACGGAGAATATTTTTGGATTTAATAGAAAATACTGGCGCAAGAATCAACCAGAGGGGGCCACCTGGAGGCCACAAGCCTGCTAGGCACGTCCACCCCCTGGCCGCGCCTAGCAGGCTTGTGGGGCCCTCGTAGCTCCTCCAACCTCCTCTCCAGCTCCATATAACCCAATTCGCGGAACAAAAAATCAGAGAGAATAGTTCATCACGTTTCACGATACAGAGTCGCCGCCACCTCCTGTTCTTCCTCGGGAGACCAGATCTGGAGTCCGTTTTGGGCTCCAGAGAGGGGAGATCGACGCCATCATCATCAACAACCATCCCTCATCACCAATTCCATGATGCTCTCCGTCATTCGTGAGTAATCCCATCGTAGGCTTGCTAGACGATGATGGGTTGGATGATATTTACCATGTAATCGAGTTAGTTTTGTTAGGGTTTCATCTCTAGTATCCACTATGTTTTGAGATTGTTGTTGCTATGACTTTGCTATGCTTAATGCTTGTCACTAGGGCACGAGTGCCATGATTTCAGATCTGAACCTATTATGTTTTCATGAATATATATGTGTTCTTGATCCTATCTTGCAAGTTGTAGACACCTATTACGATTTATGATCTGCATCCCCCAGGGTGATAATAACTGTGATTCTTTCCGGTGATTACCATAGTTTCAGCAGTTCATGTATTCACTAAGTGCTAATGCTTTGGTCCGGTTCTCTATTAAAAGGAGGCCTTAATATCCCTTAGTTTCCATGAGGACCCTGATACGTCTCCAACGTATCTATAATTCATGAAGTATTCATGACATGTTTACAATAATTCTATATGATTTTGGTATGATTTTATTAGAACTAACCCGGACTTACGTTGTTTTCAGCAGAACTAACATGGTGTCATTTTTTGTGCAGAAATAAAAGGTCTCAGAATGGGCTGAAAATTTAGTATGATTTTTCGTGGACCAAAAGAGACCCCGAAGCATTGGAGCTAGGAAAGAAGAGCCACGAGGAGGCGATAAGCCTGCCAGGCGTGGCCATGGGGGTGCCTGCACCTAGCAGGCTTGTGACTTAATGCTTTAATGCTATGGGATAAATGGGACGTGATGCTTTAATGCTATGGTTGGGTTTTACCTTAATGATCTTTAGTAGTTGCGGATGCTTGCTAGAGTTCCAATCATAAGTGTGTATGATCCAAGTAAAGAAAGTATGTTAGCTTATGCCTCTCCCTCATATAAAATTCCAATAATGACTTCCGATCTGTTACCAATTGCCTAGGATAATTCCGCACACCAACCCGTCATTATTCCACACTCGCTATTTGTAATATATTATAATATTATGTTAACAACACCTATTTGAATATCTTGGTTCTCCGATTTCATGCAAAGCTATCCTCTTCATACCCACAACATAGTTTTATGTCTCGTTTCTAGATGGAAGCAAATGTTCAGTGTACGTAGAGTCGTATTGGTGGCAGATATGATTTGAGAGAATATTGATCTTACCTTTATCTCCTTGTGGTATCGACACTCCATACTTCTCACTTCCACCTTTTGAAATTTCAATGATGATTCCTTGCGCTTGGGAACTATCAGACCCCGCTGCCATGGGAGGGTAGGACAAAATATGTCATGCAAGTTCTTTTACATAAGCATGTATGACTATATATGGGAAACATGCCTACATTTCATTGATGAATTGGAGCTAGTTCCGTGTCACACTATGTTATAACTGTTGCATGATGAATGCTATCGGACATAGTTATCCATCACCGATCCATTGCCTATGAGCTTTCCACATATTGATCCTTGCTAAGTTACTTCTCCGTTGCTATTGTTACCATCACTATAAAACTGTTACTGTTACTTTTGCTACCATTACCCTTGCTTCCATACTAGTTTGCTACTTAATCCTTTACTACAGATATTATGTCTTTCAGGTGTGGTTGAATTGACAACTCAGCTACGAATACTCGATAATATTCTTTGGCTCCCCTTGTGTCGAATCAATAAATTTGGGTTCAATACTCTACCCTTGAAAACTATTGTGATCCCCTATACTTGTGGGTTATCAAGACCTTTTTCTGGCATCATTGCCGGGGACCATAGCTCTATTCTTTGAGTCACTTGGGATTTATATCTATTGATCACTATGAAGAATTTGAAAGATACAAAAACCAAGATCTATCGCTCTACTACGAGGGGAGGTAAGGAACTGTAATCTAGCTCTGACTTGATTCACCTACTGTTATGAGTAAGTTTGCGACACCACCACCTGCTAGTTATTTTGATATGTCTCAAGTAATTGATCATGCCACTTCTGTTATGCATGATGCATACGATGATACTTTGCTTGATAATACTGTGCCACTGGCTGAATTTCTTGACGAACGAATTGCTAGAGTCAATGCTGAAAATTATGATACTTCTGAAGCTGATGAAATTATTGAAACTGAACACTTTGAGACACCTGCTAGACCTAGCTCTCCTAGATATGAACTACCTTATATTCCTGAGGGTTATATTATGGAAGGAGAGGTAGATAGGGACTTTCTTGCTTGTAATGATAGAGATGTTCTTAAGAAATTACTATGCAAGTGGTAAGAAAAATCTTTGAACGCTAGAAGGAAATATGATCTGAAGTTTGCTACTTCACCTATCTTTGTTACTGGTAAGGATTATGAATTCTTTATTGATCCTAAGTTAATTAGTCTGGTTGAATCTGATCCTTTCGATGGTTATGAATCTGAAACTGTTGTGGCGCATCTTACTAAATTGAATGATATAGCCACCCTATTTACTCATGAGGAAACAATTCGTTACTATTATATCCTTAAGTTGTTTCCTTTCTCATTAAAGGGTGCTGCTAAGATATGGTTTAATTCGTCTACTCCTCATTGTGTGTGTAGCCCCCGAGATATGATTTATCACTTCTCTGAAAAATATTTTCCGGCCCATAAGAAACAAGCTGCCTTGTAGAAAATATTTAACTTTGTGCAAATTGAAGAAGAGAGTCTCCCACAAGCTTCAGGGAGGCTTCTCCAGTAACTTAATGCTTTGCCTGATCATCCTCTCAAGAAAAATGAAATAAATGACATCTTTTATAATGGACTAACCGATGCTTCTAAGGACCACCTAGATAGTCGTGTTGGTTGTGTTTTCAGGGAACGGACTGATGAACAAGCTGAAATACTATTGAATAATATATTGAGAAATGATAACGATTGGACCATTCCCGAACCACTTCCAAAGCCAACTCCGAAGAAAAGAGGTATTCTATTTCTCAGTCCTGAAGATATGCAAGAGGCAAAGAAATCTATGAAAGAAAGAGGTATTAAAGCCGAAGATGTTAAGAATCTACCACCTATTGAAGAAATACATGCTCTTGATAACCCGACATAGGTATTAGAGGTAAATTGTCTTTGTAGATTTGATGAAAGCAATATTACATATAATAAGTCTGCTAGCCAATGCTTGGCTGAGTTTGATAATTTTATTGTTAACCAAGAAAATTTTAATGCTTATGTTAGTAGAAAATTGAAACATAATGCTATCATGCTTGATCGCTTAGGGTATTATATGAGTAGAACTATTGATGATCTTAAATTGATTAGTAAACATGCTTCTATGGTAACTACTCAAGTAGAACAAGTACTTCAGGCACAAAATGATTTGCTTAATGAGATGAATAGTAAGAACAATGACCATTCTGTTATAGTTGTGACTAGAGGTGGAAGAATGACTAAGGAACCTTTGTATCCTGAGGGACATCCCAAGAGAATTGAGAAATATTCTCAAAGGAGTAGTACTGATGCACCTAGTCGTTCCAATAATAAGAGGAACAAGGATGATGATAGAACCTGACATGCTACTAGTGAACCTATTATAGATACACCTGCAAACCCAAATGATATTTCTATTTCTCATGCTGAGACACAATCTGGTGATGAACATGAGCCTAGTGAAAATATTAATGATGATGTTCATGTTGATACTCAACCTAGTGATGATAATGATGTGGAGATTGAACCTACTATTAATCTTGATAACCCACATCCTAAGAATAAAATATATGACAAAAGGGACTTTATTGCTATGAAACATGGTAAAGAAAGAGAACCACGGGTTCAGAAACCCATGCCATTTCCTCCTAAACCATCCAAGAAAAAGGATGATGAGGATTTTGAGTGCTTTGTTGAAATGCTTAGACCTGTCTTTTTGCGTATGCGCTTGACTGATTTTTTGTAAATGTCTCCTTATGCTAAGTATACGAAAGAAATTGTGAGTAATAAGAGAAAGATACCGGATGCCGAAATTTCCACCATGCTTGCTAATTATACTTTTAAGGGTGGAGTACCAAAGAAATTAGGAGATCCAGGAATACCAACTATACCATGCTCTTTTAAAGGGAATTATGTTAAAACTGCTTTGTGTGATTTGGGAGCTGGTGTTAGTGTTATGCCTTTCTCTTTATATCGTAGACTTGATTTGAATAAGTTGACACGTACTGAAATATCTTTGCAAATGGCTGATAAATCAACTGCTCTACCTGTCGGTATTTGTGAGGATGTACCTGTCATAGTTGCAAATGCTACTAACTTAGCGGACTTTGTTATTCTTGACATTCCTCAGGACGACAGTATGTCGATCATCCTTGGTAGACCCTTTCTGAATACTGCAGGGGATGTTATTGATTGCAACAAGGGCAACGTCACTATTCATATTTATTGTAAGAAGCATATGGTACACTTTTCGAAGAAACAACCTCAAGTTCATAGTATCAACTCCATTGAAAAAATTCTAACGATTATTATTGGAGACTTTGAATTCCCTCTTCCTACAATTAAGAAGAAATATGATATACTTATTGTTGGGGATATACATATCCCCATTGAGGTGACTTAGAGTTATTCGAAGATTCTTCCGTTTCATGTTATTCAAAAGAAGTATGTTAATAAGACTTGATCAACCTTATTGATGGATTTCTTTTGATGAGCATGAGATGGATGAATTTAGAAAGCACAACTCCCTGTACCCAATTTTTATTTTCTGTTAGTTAGATTAAATTGACTAAGAATGATATTATTTTTTTGTTTTCTGAGTTTCCCGTGCAATAAAAAAGTGACCTGAAAATAAAAGATCTTCAAATGGCCTGAAAATGGAGTATGATTTTTTCTCGAATATTTAAAAATTTCTGGCACTGAGCACACTGTAGGGGGCTGCACCAGTGGGCCACAAGCCCACAATGCGCGACCACCCCCTGGACGCGCCTAGCAGGCTTGTGGGTCGCACGTGGCCCCCCTTCACTTATTCCAGCACCCATTCACTTACTCTTCCTCTAGAAAAAATCCCACCATTGCTCAAGCCCATCTTATAGCTCATCTTGCTGCCATTTTCGATCTCATTGTGCAAAGCTTCATTCGCCAAATTGTTTTGGGAGATTGTTCCTCGGTATGTGGCTCCTCCAATGGTCCAATTAGTTATTTTCTAATGCTTTATATATTGCAAATTTTTGCTGCTGTGGTGACCTTGTTCTTGAGCTTGCATGTCAAATTTATATGGTCCCAAGTAGTTTTGATGCATGATACAGCTTCTAGGCATTTGAGGGAGTAGTTGCTATGAGTTTTGTTGAGTTTTGCGCACCTTTATTTTGACTCACTAAAAATTTCAGAATTTTTTAGAAAAAGAAAAAATGTTGAGGAAGGTGTTTCAAGGGGGTTCATCGAGCAAGAAGGACCCAAGACTAGCGATACGTGAGACCAACCTTGAACCACTGAGGGAAGCACAAGTACGACCTTGTGAATGGCCATCAGAGCAATTCATGAGTGATGACGGTTTCAAGGAAGAATTTTACGCGTACACAAGAAATGCCGACCTTGAGGAATTCGTGTCAGACAAATGCAAGAAATACTATCAACTCACGAATTCTTTCGTGTGGAGGTTTGAATTTTTGCACAATAGTAATAGAGCTTCCATTCTATTTGACCTTTAATACAAATCTTATACTTTGGACATAGAGGATTTTGATCATGCATGCGAAATTCCACAATGGGGCAGTTATAGTGATCCACACAAAACTGAATATAATGACTTTCTTGCTATCATTACCATCGGAGAAACTAGAAATATTACATAGGCTACCATGGGGAGCATTCACTTTCCTGCCATACATTATTTTTCTCTATTCATAGGTAGATGTATTTACAGTAAAACTGAGCATAGCCACCTTTGTGCAACAGATCTTAGTATTGTTAAGAGTGCAGTAATCGGCGAAAGGCGATATAACTTAGGGGCCATTTTTGCTAGAAGGTTGCATAATAATGCTAAGGATGGAGATTTCTTTGGTGGGATTTTTGCCACTCGTTTAGCTAATTATCTTGGGGTGCCCATACGCGAAAATGATATTGAGTTACCACCTGCTTTTCTTGATTATGAGGCTTTGGTACATTTTCAGTTTCTCGAAAGGAACGAACAATATCTCTAGTACCGACTAATTTTTGGTACACAACGTGTTGTCCATGTTATCCTTCCTGCTCCTGCCTTCTTTAACTTTCAGGAAAAACGGAGATACAATATAACCAAAGAGGAGGCAGACGAGTATGAGAGGAGCGCGGAATCAGCTCGCCTTCATGCTGCAGTTGTTCAGGCGGTAGCCGCCGCAGGACAGTACAACCCCAACTATGACTTCAGATACTATCAGGGCCAGCCATGGCCATAGACCAACTTAGGCCAAAATCCTAAGCTTGGGGCAGTACGTGTTTCTTACCAACTTTTCATTTATGTTCACACACTCATCTTAGTAGTCGGTGTTCATACTCTTTCATTGTACCATCCATGGTGGTATATTTTCTTGTTTTGCTTTCTTCTTGTGTGTTTATTTAACCTTGAGAAAAATAAAAAAATAGTTCTAGATTTATTTCCAATTGCTTAGTTGTAGCATTCAAAAGAAAACCCCAATAGATTTTTCGTTCTTCTTTTACTTGTTCGGAGCTTTCCCATGTAAATAGTTTTTCTCGTTCATGCTTTGATTTTTCTTTCTTCTGGTCGTAATGAGACGACCACAATGAAAATCTTGAGTGGCTCTCATATGCATTATTGTTTACCTATTAGAGAGCCCATGTGACCTCGTTTTCTCCCTTGAGTTTTTGTTTGCAGATTCATGCTTAGTCCAATGCATGTGCACTCTTATTATTGTCTACATTGTTCGGTCATGCAAGTGAAAGGCAATAATGATGATATTTGATGAAAAGATTGAGATGGATAAAAGCTGGTATGAACTTGACCTATCTTGCTTTTGTAAATATGATTAGCTCATCATTCCGAATTCAGTTCATCATGGGTGAAACATATTTGCTATGACAATTAGAGATAGTTACTCATGCCATGCTTAATTAGATAAGATTAGATAACATGCATATTAAAATGGTTGTGATGTAGTATGATGGGATGGTATGCTCCTCTGAACGATTCAAGTGACTCGACTTGGCACATGTTCATGCATGTAGTTGAAACAAAATCAACATAGCCTCTATGATATTTATGTTCATAGTGATTTATATCCTACTCATGCTTGCATTCAATTTTGGTTAATCTCAAAGCATGTTGATGACTGTCTCGCTCTCTAGTTTGTCGCTCCCCAGTCTTTTCCTAGCCTTCACTTGTACTAAGCGGGAATACTGCTTGTGCATCCAATCCCTCATACCCAAAGTTGTTACATATGAGTCCACCATACCTACCTATATATGGTATTTACCTGCCGTTCCAAGTAAATTTGCATGTGCGACACTCTAAACCTTGAAATAAACATTCTGTTTAGTATGCCCAAATCACTCATGTGGCGACTGGGGGCTGTCAGTATCTTCCATGCTAGGTGAGTTATTCTCACGATATGTGTTGATTCACTATCATTCACGAGAAAGTGGCTGGTGATTGGGATGCCTAGTTCCATGCTCGAAATATAAAGCAAAATATAATTAAAAAACTCCCAAGAACTGTGTTTGTATGGATGGTACCCGTGAATTCGGCTTGCCGTGGAGTGTGACTAATTGGTGGAGGGGGAGTAAAATGTCTATCATTCTGTTTGGGAACTGCCTATAATGTATCTAGCATGGAAGATATTGAAAACCTCTTGGTCGTTATGTGAGAAATGAAAGCATAGCACTCAAAAATCATTACTTATCTCTATTTTTAAAACTCGAGATCTAGCACCTCTGCAAATCAATGCTTCCCCCTGCGAAGGGCCTTTCATTTACTTTATTATGGAGTCATCATCTTCTTATAAAAGGCACTAGTTAAAGAGCACCACCATCACTTGTATGCTTTGTTGTTAATTGATATTGAGTATGAGCATGACTGGATCTCTTTCACCGTGAATTACAATGTCTAGTCAGTCCTTGTTCTTTAGAGGTGCTCCGCATTTATGTTTTGCGGGCTCAAAAAGGGCTAGCGAGATGCCATTTTGTCATATTGTATCAATGCCCACCGAAAAAAGAGAAAAAAATGAAAAAAATGAGAGAAAAGAGAGAAGAGACATTGCTACTATCTTTTTCAGCAATTGTGCTTCAAAGTAGCACCATAATCTTCATGATAGAGAGTCTTCTATTTTGTCACTTTCATATACTAGTGGGAATTTCCTTTATATAACTTGGCTTGTATATTCCAATAATGGGCTTCGTCAAATTGCCCTAGGTCTTCATGAGGAAGCAAGTTGTATGCACACCCACTTAGTTTCCTCTTGAGCTTTCATACACTTATAGCTCTAGTGCATCCATTGCATGGCAATCCTTACTCACTCACATTGACATCTATTGACGGGCATCTCAGTAGCCCGTTGATACACCTAGTTGATGTGAGACTATCTTCTCCCTTTCCTTGACAACCTCCACCATATTCTATTCCACCTATAGTGCTATATCCATGGCTCACGCTCATGTATCACGTGAGAGTTGAACAAAAAATAAAAGTGTGAAAACAATTGCTTGACTTGTCATTGGGGTTGTGCATGATATAAATACTTTGTGTGGGGAAGATGGAGCATAGCCATACCATATGATATTGTAGGGATAACTTTCTTTTGCTATTATATTTTAAAGAGATACAATTGCTTTTCTAGAATGCTTCAAATGTTATTGTTTTATATCAATATTAAGCTTTTGTTTTTGAGTCTTATGGATCTGAATATTCAGGCCACAATAGAGAGTATCACATGGATAAATATGTTAGGTAGCACTCCACATCAAAACTTCTATTTTATCATTTACCTACTCGAGGACGAGCAGGAATTAAGCTTGGGGATGCTGATATGTCTCCAACGTATCTATAATTTTTGATGATGGCATGCTATTATATTATCTGTTTTGGATGTCTTATATGCATTAATATGCTATTTTATATTATTTTGGGGACTAACCTATTAATCTAGAGCCTAGTGCCAGTTTCTGTTTTTTCCATGTTTTTGAGTTTTGCAAATATGGAATATTAAACGGAGTCCAAATAGAATAAAATCTTCAGAATGATTTTTTCTAGAAGGAAACAAACCCACCAGGCTTGGAGTGCATGCCCAGGGATATACCAGGAGATAACAAGACTCGTAGGCGTGGCCACCCCCTGGCGATGCCTGGCAGGCTTGCCATCTCCTGGCAGGTCTCCTAACCCTACCCTTCGTCCTATAAATACCCAAATATTTCCCCATCACCAAAGGGAGCCATGCAAATACTTTTCCGCCACCAGAAGCCTCCATTCCCGAGAGATCCAATCTTGGAGACTTTTCCGGTAATCTGCCGGAGGAGGTTTCCATCACGGGGGGCATCTACATCTACGCCATTGCCCCTCCGATGATGCGCGAGTAGTACACCACAGACCCATGGGTCCATAGCTAGTAGCTAGATAGCTTCTTCTTTGTCTTTGATCTTCAATACCATGTTCTTCATGATCTTCATGGAGATCAATCCGATGTAATACTCTTTTGTGGTGTGTTTGTCAAGATCCGATGAATCGTGGGTTCGTGTTCAGATTATCCATGAATCTTATTTGAATCTTCTCTGAATTCTTATATGCATGATATCATATCCTTGTAATTCTCTTTGAGTTATTGGTTTGGTTTGGCCAACTAGATTGGTAATTCTTGCAATGGGAGAAGTGCTTGGTTTTGGGTTCAATCTTGAGGCGTCCTCACCCAGTGACATAGTAGGGGTAGCGAGGCACATATTGTATTGTTGCCATCAAGGGTAACAAGATGCGATTTTCATCATATTGCTTGAGTTTATCCCTGTACACCCTGTCATCTTACTTAATGTGTTACTCTGTTCTTCATGAACTTAATAATCTAGATGCAGGCAGGAGTTGGTAAATATGTGGAGTAATAGTAGTAGATGCAGAATCCTTTTAGTCTACTTGACATGGACGTGATGCGCATATGCATGATCATTACCTTGGATAACTACATGATTATTCGCTTTTCTATCAATTGCTTGATAGTAAATTTTTTACCCACCATGATATTTTCCTTCAAGAGAGAAGCCTCTAGTGAAACTTATGGCCCTTGGGTCTACTTTCCATATTATATTTTCAGATCTATAAACCAAAAACACTTAGCTACAGTTTATTTATCTTTTACTTTCCGTTCTCCTTTACATCAATCTCTATCGGATCTAATCCTTGCAAATAACGGTGAAGGGATTGACAACCCCTTTAGATCGTTGGGTGCAAGAGTTTGATTGTTTGTGTAGGTGCATCCATTGGTGACTTGCTTGTTCCTCCTACTGGATTGATACCTTGGTTGTCCTCAACTGAAGGAAATACTTATCTACTTCGCTGCATCATCCTTTCCTCATCAAGGGAAAACCAACGCAAGCTCAAGAGGTAGCAAGGATCGGAGCTTACACACCGATAACCCTCCTACACAGGTATAACGTAATTTCAATTGATCGGCTCTGCTTTCTGACAGAAAATTTATACACCTTTCCCATCATCTTTGGAGGAATGGTTGAGCAAAGCCACAAGCATCAACTGCCCAGCACCACAGCCCAAAGACCCCAGGTCAAAGCTATTGTCGGAGATGCTCGTAGCGGCGCCTTACAGGGCTGAGGAGGTCTCCGCATAAAGGACTAGCCGGACACTATGTCCGAGGAAACCCATGCCTTCTCTAACCATGAGGAAGAGCATGAGGATGAGGAGGAGGGGGATTCCCCCTCACAAAAAAGAGGGCGGTGTCATCGGACAACGTGGAGGAGGTACCTCCTCCTGCTCCAAAAAGGGCATGTCAGGCGACGTTGGTCCTGCCCGACAACAATTTGGACTCGGATACCGAATCTAAGGACTTCGAAAAGGTTCCTCAACGGAACCTAAGGGTCAAGCCCCCATCTCGAAGGTACGAATTCGAAAACTCCCTGAGCTATTTATGCCAAGTTTTTAATGTTATTAACATGTGAGTGCCTTTTGATCTGGAACCCACCATGCGTTCTCCCCACCGACCAAGTTTCGGACGGGGAGACTCCTCCCTCCGAGCTAACAGAGAGTGGGACCGTGTCGCATCCCACACCTCTAGGGACCGCGAAGGATGTCGCGGAGGTGTCATCCCACCAGGCTCTCTTGGAGCCGAACACAGGAGGTGGGGGTGATGATGTCATGGCCGAGGTTAATGCCTCGGCCGCTGAAGACCGGGAGGGGGACCCCTCCCGGCCACTGAGGAGACTGGACAAAGGAATGTCCAGTCCCCTCCGAGGTCATCTCCAGAACGCACCACGCCTCTGGAGCCACCGGTTCAATCCCCTGCTAGAGATCGGGCTAACCGATCACCACCGGCGCCACCGATGACTGGGTGGCCGGTCATGGCAGAGGCTCTATCAAGCACCTCCATCTCCGAGGATCACAACACCCTTATGGGTGCAGTTTTGCAAAGCATTCAGTACGTTGATAGCGGATTGAAGGAGGCCTTCAACGGTCTCCTAACGGTCTTCCAAGTGAGCCATATAATGTTCTTGTCCTGAAATATTAATTTATTAAGTTTGTGTTATCGTTATATATAGCAGCCCCCGAGCCCTCGGTGAGTTTAGAAAAAACTCACCGAGGGGTCAAATGCAAAGAAATGACCAAATAATGTATGAGACATTATTCATCCTATATTGTTCTAATAGTCCTTAGGAGGACCGAACATAGGGTCATGGTCTTGACAGTTTGAGTGTTTGAACTAATATAAACTGATAAATATATGCTATTTGCAGGCTTCATCATCATCAGCGGTCGTTAATGCCACAGAGCCTGACGAGCTAAACCGGAAGCTCAAGAGCTCCGGAGATGAGCTTGATGCTCTGAATAAGAGGTTCGACAAGGTGCAAGGTAAGCCGTCTTGGAATATCCGAGCTATTAAGCATTAGTGATTAACACTATTGACTTAGTATAATTATATGTTTTATTGCTTACACAGCCTTGGCGAAGGAAGTCGAGAACCTCAAGGCCGATTTGCGACAGATGAAGCAAGAGCCGCGGAAGAGAAAGCAGCAACCGAATAGGCAGCGGCCGAGCTCTCCGCATTAAAAACAACAAGCTAAAAGCATGAGGCTCGGGTGGGGGTGGTTCAGCAGGAACTTAAGAATGCTAGCCAAAAATGCGAGGACCTTGAGTAGAAGGTCAAGGAACATGCCATCGAGCTATTCGCGCTCAAAGCCGACTTACAGAAAGAGCGGGTGGACAAGCAGTTCTTTGAAGAACAAATACGCAAAGTCAAGGTTATCACAGATGGTAAGCCATATTTACTATAGTGTGCCTTCGGTGATAGCAAGTTCGCATTGCTCACCCAGGTGTGCCATTCCCCAGGCACCAGCTCCGACCTCCTGAAGAGTGTAGTGGACGCGAACCATTTCTACGCTTAGCGACAAGAGAGAGATGAGGCTCGGCTCTTTTGGGTGCAACTTGAAGCCTCCGAGCACTCTCCTCTCCTCATCGAGCAAATGAAGCAACTGATGGAGCTACACCAGATGGTGGAGCTGGCCATGAAGGATCTCTACATCCGCCTGTGACCCGATGAGCCATTGCGGGGCAGTTACTTCGGCTTGGTGCGGAAGCTGAGCGATGCTTCTCCTCAGATTGATGTGCTAAGGCCTTCTTCCTGCATCGAGGGAACTCGGATGGCCTTTGCAAGGGCCAAGGAGCAGTGGCTGGGGCTTGATCCGACAAAGATAGACACCGCTCCTCCGCCCCCTTGGAAAGGAGGATAGGTGCCCTGAGCGATACTTCTCCGTAGTGATGCAGGGTGCTCGGGCAATTGTAACATCCCAAAATTTCATTTTGGAATGTTATGATTATAGTTATGCATCTAGAAGCATCATTGCTTGAATGTATGTGTTGGTTGAAATGCCTTTTCTGACTTTCTGAAAGTCCTTTCTACTTTTCCCTAAGTTGCTTTCACCTATTTGAAATTTTGGTTAAAAGTTCAAATAAGAGAGAAGGAACATGACACTCCACACCAGGGACTAATTGGTGGTTTATTTGAACAGTAATAACCAGGGGTTATTTTGAAAATATTTGCAAAAAGGATTTAAAAACAATTAGACAATTTCTGAAAATATTATTTTTTTCAAAGTGTTCAAATGACAGAATAGAAATGTTCATTAAATAGCATTTATTATTCTGTTAATTTTGATATATAATACCTCTATATTTAGAGACGATTTGAATGCTTTAAAAGCTTTTGAATGTCTCTAGAAAATTATTAAAGAAAAACGGTAACCGTTTCCGGTATTAAACGGGCCGGCCCACCGGCTTTAAAAGCCGAGACCGTTACCGGTCGGCCGACCGAGCGCAGTAACTGCACCCCCCTCTCACTGACGCTGGACCCCACCCGTCCGACCGTTTCTCTCGCGCGGTCGTCCCCTTCCTCCCCCGCGCGCGTCGGACCCTCGCCGGCCGTTTCTTCCACCTCCGCGGATCTCGCTCCCCATCACTCCCCCGCACCCCTCGAGCACTCTATAAGTACCGGCCAGCCCCGCCTCTCATTTCCCCCCACCAAACCCCCTCTCTCCCTTGCCGAAAGGCTGCCTAATTGCTCGCCGTAGTTCCCACCCCACCGGATCTCCCGTCGACCGTAGCCACCATTCCTGAACCCCTCTCGCCCATCTGACCTCACCATTCGACTCCGGAGACCCGTCGCCGTCGCTCGGACCAATTCCCCGTCTTCCCCGACCATCGGAGCACCTCGCCGTCGCATTCGCCGCTACCGGACTCGCCGGAGAACCCCGACGCCGGCGACCTCTTAACCCTGTGAGCACTCCCACCCCTTGGATCTAAGATCCACGGCTCAGATTAGATCGTATTAAATCCGAATCGTTTTCCTTTAGGAACCGGTCGCCCGCCCGGAACCCTCGAGCGCACACCACCCTTAGCCAATCCGACAGCGCCACCTAGCCCCCTGACCTATAAAATTTGAACTTAATCAAATTTGCTCAAAATCTTCAAATCTGAATAACTAGAGTTTGAAAATAGATTTTGATGTGAATCTTTTTGCTACAGTTTGGTATTAGTTAGGACTATCTTCATGTTTAGTTTGAGGATTTTCAGGATATATTTGATTAGTGTTTTAACCAAAAACAGAATCTGTCTAGTATTATAATATAGTTTTATAAACTTGATTTTAATTAGTTTGTTTTAGAACTTGGTTTTATTTGTTGATTAGGTTCTGTAGTAAACACTTAGTGTCTTCACTCACTGTTAATAAAAAATATAAATTTGCTTAGTTTAATTTTATTTAACATAGGAATCACAATGTCTTTTCAAATAGGCTTAATTTGACTAAACAACTAACTAGTAATAATTTTGTTTTCAAACAAAATTTTGTATATTTTAAGTCTGTTTTCGAAGACAGATTTAATTGTAAATTATTTCCTGTTAAGAACATGTTTTACAAATAAATAATAAGTTTAGTTTTTCATTCTTTTGTTAATATAACTATAGTTGATTCATATAGTGTTTATCACAAACTTGTATAAACTTTACTAAAGTTTTCCCAATAAAACTTAAATTGATTTTATTCTGTTCATAAATAAAATATTTTATTGTTTTTCTTTCTGTCAACTAATGTTTAGATAATACTAATGGTTTCATTATGTCAGTAGTGTTTTCACCTCTCACCTTTTTGAAAACAAAATCTTGTGTTTTTCTTGTTAGTGATTTTTGTGCATTGTTTGCCTTGATTGTTTAATACTTCTTTGCTGAATGTTATGAGTTGTTATTTTTTTGTATGCTTATTGAGTGCTTGTTTGTTTCGTTAGATTATCCGGAGTGCGAAGCTTGTTACTTAGAGTCACTCACGTATGAAGATCATCAATCAGGCAAGTCACTTTGATCATATTTTTACCCATGTTTTATATGCATTAGTCTACCATCTCCCCAATTGCATGCAAGATAGGTTAGTTGGAAACTTGGTTACATTGTAATAGTATCATGTGGTAGGTACCCCCCTCAACCTCTTTGACACATTGGCCCCGGGAAACGTTGTTTTACCTTTTGCTATGCTATTAGTAGACGGGGTCGGTTGTGTGATTCATGAGAGTTGAGAGAGTTAATACTTTCAAGATCTACATAATGATCAAGATTTAAGACTCCGAGTTTTCAACATACCTCTGGGTGGATGATGGTTGAACGGCACCCTGGAGAAACCAGTGGATTTGCCTAGGTGATGCTGGAGATGGCCAGTATTCACTCGGAAAGGTCCACCTAGGCACAAAGAGATGGATGGATGCTTTAAAACCCAAGGCTTACCTGCACAGCCACAAGTCATTATGGGCTCTGGCTTGGTTGGATATCGTGGTGACCCTGGACAGGCGGTGCTACGAGAGGTAGAAGAACGGTAGGAAAGGATGGGCACCGACAGAGTCGCAGGGAAACCCTTTGGAAGACCATGTTTTGGTCATCCGTTTCTCAAACACCCTGAAGTGCGAGAAATCAAACGGAGGCGACCAAATCTTGTGGGGAACGTGTGCAAAACTCTGCAGAGTACTTAAACCTAATCGATTAGCCGTGTCCACGGTCATGGACGACTTGAGCCAAAGGAATTGAAACTTCCAGAACTCTCAACACAATTAATAGGATGATGTGGGTATTAACAATTTTGGGTATGAGAACTGGTTGGTGGAACCATCTCATTAATCAACCAACTTAGTAATATTTTGCTTAGCCCCTCTCTTGATGTAGGAAAAACTTGGCTTTACGCAAAAACTTACACCACCACCTGCCATATAAGCATATAGACTAGCTGATTATTTTCACCCCTCTCTTGTGACTTTGTCGGCATATTCCATATGCTGACCTACGCGGCTGCAACGTATCATGTTGCAGAGTACTTTTCCGACCAGGAGTGAGGACACGTTCTATGCTCAGTGAGATGCCCTTGGAGTCAGATGGACTCATCTACCTTCGACGCTTCCGCAAGATTTAGATATTCTCATGAGTTGGCCTTTGTCCACTTTATTGTAATATTATTGTAATAAAGGACTCGATATGAGATTTCGATTAATATAATCTTGTGTGATTTCCCTTTGATATATACATTGATGTACTATGTGTGTACCAGCATGATCTTGGGATGGTACGGAAACACCGGAGACTTGACCTTTCAGGTCGGGTCGCTACAGAAATGGTATTAGAGCACACGCTGACCGTAGGACGTAACCTCTAGGATTGGAAAGCCTTAGGATTGTTTCTCTTTGTCTTTAAATATCTTATACTCTCATCTATTTGTTTCTGACTCCTCTCCGATTATTTCAAAATTTATAGATGGCCACCTTCATCCCAGTGTTGATCACGGAGTTTTACCAGCCTGACGCAACGATGCCCTTTGGTAAGGAGCCGATGAGGATAGTCAAGGACGTAAGGATTGCTTTGCCGAGCATCACCGGGACTCCTATCATGTCATTTCCCCAAGATGGACGCTACAGGATCGAGGTTCATATCCCAGGGAAGACTTTTGGGAATCGGAAGGAACCCATAGATCTCAAGTTCATGGCACCCAGTTGGATACTTGGAAGAGACATGGCCATTCATCGTGCCCTTGGACGTATTCAGGAGGAATACAGAGGTGGAACCATTTCACTAGGACTCAGCGTGGTTTGTCGCAGAGATGCCAATGGAAACATCATAACTCCTCCCACTTCAGACACCACTATTTCCTATATCCACACCCTGGAGACTCACATCAGGACTCTGGAGCTTCGAGTTCGTGCTGATACAAAGACAATCAAGAATCTGATGAACCGCGAGCTGGACCTTGAAGCTGATCTGCGAGAGGCCAACTATGAACACGAGCATGAAGTGAAGGACTTCCTAGAGAGGATTGATGAGCAGAATGCACGCATCGCAACTCTGGAGGAGCAGCTAGACATGGGGGAAAACCTTCACCCCGAAGGAGACATGGCACCCTTCATCAGCGACGATGAAGACTATGAGGAAAGCACCACCGGAAGACCTACGACTATGCACTTCTGAGGAAAAACATTAGTTATGCCCTCCATGTATCTTTTATTTTCGTCGTTAAAGCGTAGGTCGATGCTTAGTTGTTTGAGATTTGTATTCCCGATGTTTGACATTGATTGAATAAATGAATGAGTGTTTGGTGTGATATGTTTGTTGCATTGCATATGGGTAGTGATTTCTTCTTATAGACCCTTATTCTATTCTAATTCTCATCCCTCTCAAAACAGCAAGATGCCTCCACGACGTGAGACCGATTTCACTTTTCCGCCGGAACTCACTCAACTCCTTCAGCAGCAGAATGCACTGATGTAGTTATTGATTCAGAATCAGACCAACAACCAGAACCACCAACATCCACCCCAGGCTGACAATCTCACCCGTTTTCTGAGGTTGAATCCTCCAACTTTCTCCAGCAGCACAGAGCCCATTGTGGCAGATGACTGGCTCCGTAGGATGGAGAGAGAACTTGTCACCGCTGGATGTACTGATGCTGAGAAGGTGCGATTTGCCGCACATCAACTGGAAGGACCAGCAGCTTCATGGTGGGAGAATTACACCACCACATATCCTATTGCAGATGTGACTTGGGAGCAGTTTAAGCTTGCTTTTCGCACCACACATGTTTCAGCTGGAGCCATGAGTCTGAAGAAGCGCGAGTTTCGCAACTTGCGCCAGGGAAATCGCTCTGTGGCCCAGTACGTGGACGACTTCAACACATTGGCACGTTATGCACCAGGAGACGTGGCCGATGATGCGGCCAAGCAAGAGAAATTTCTGGAAGGACTCAACGATGAGTTGAGCATGCAGCTGGTAGTGGCTAATTTCAACAACTACCAAGAGCTGGTGGACAAGGCCCTTATTCTGGAGGGTAAACAACAGCAGATTGAGAACCGCAAGCGGAAGTACACTCAGGGGAAGTTCAGCTCTGCAGCTCATCAGAAGCTTCGCTACTCCCCGTACTCAGGAAATACCGGATCAGGTACCGGTAAGTTTGGAAGGCACACTCATGTTGTGCACAACCATGGAGGCCAAAATCATGGAGGAAATGGGAACAACCGTCCCAACCTTGGCAATTTCAAGACTGACAATAGGAATGGGAACAACAACCAGCACCATCAAGTTCCTACTTAGAAGGATCTGAGTCACATCACCTGTTTCAAGTGCCAGAAGACAGGGCACTATGCTACTGAGTGTCCCCAGAGCAAGCAAGGCAATGGAAACGGCAACAACAACGGCAACTCCGCAGCCAAGAAGCCAAACTTTTTTCCTCGTGCCCAGGTGAACCATCTCGACGTGGAAGAAGTCTATGATCAACCCGAGACTGTGGTTGGTAAGTTTTTATTGCATTCACGTCCTGTTACAGTACTTTTTGATTCCGGTGCAACTCATTCATTCATATCAAGGGTAGTTGTGGATAAGTATGGTTTGCCCACCAAAACCCTTAGCCAGCCTATTAAGGTCAGTTCCCCAGGAGGTATGATGATGGCAGGGATAGGATGCCATGCCTTGAAACTCAATATAGGAAATCATGTTTTTCCCACCGACCTCATCGTCTTAGAGTCACAAGGATTGGATGTAATCCTAGGCATGGATTGGATGACCAAGTATGAAGGAAATCTTGATTGCCCTAGCAAGTCTGTTTCACTCACCACCCCGGAGAACAAGAGGATTAAGTATGTATCCCGACGCACACGTATGAGTGCTAGGTTAAATGCCCTCACAGGAGTTGTTCAGGAGGAAGTACCTGTGGTAAAAGATTATCTGGATGTATTTCCGGAAGAATTACCAGGAAGGCCACCAGATAGGGAGATTGAGTTCCTAATAGAGCTACAGCCAGGGACAGCCCCAATTTCCAAGAGACCCTATCGGATGCCCGCAAATGATCTGTTGGAAATCAAGAAGCAAATTAAGGAGTTATTGGACAAAGGTTATATTCGCCCAAGTTCTTCACCTTGGGGAGCCCCAGTTCTTTTGGTGGAGAAGAAGGATAAAACCTTGAGAATGGTAGTCGATTATCGTGCCTTGAACGAGGTGACTATCAAGAACAAGTACCCTCTGCCGATGATTAATGATTTGTTTGATCAGCTCGTAGGAGCCAAAGTATTCTCCAAGATCGATCTTCGATCAGGGTATCACGAGTTGAAAATTCGTGAACAAGATATACCCAAAACAGCTTTCACCACGAGGTATGGCTTGTATGAGTATACGGTCATGTCTTTTGGATTGACTAATAATCCTGCCTACTTCATGAATTTGATGAACAAAGTATTCATGGAATACCTAGACAAGTTTGTTGTGGTGTTCATCGATGACATTCTGATATTCTCCAAGAACGAGGAAGAGCATAAGGAACATTTGCGTTTAGTTCTGGAGAAGCTGAGAGAGCATCAACTATATGCCAAGTTCAGCAAATGTGAATTTTGGCTGACGGAAGTCGGATTCCTTGGACATGTTATTTCCGGAGATGGAATAGCAGTGGACCCTGCTAAGGTTGAAGCCGTCACCGAGTGGAAGTCCCCTACCTCAGTTAAGGAGATCCGCAGTTTCCTCGGACTTGCTGGATATTACCGGAGATTCATTGAGAATTTCTCAAAGATTGCCAAGCCCATGACAGAGTTGTTGAAGAAAGAATCCAAGTATGTTTGGACTGTGGAATGTGAAGCCAGTTTCCAGGAGTTAAAGGAACGTTTGGTCACAGCCCCAGTATTGATCTTGCCCGATATTCGGAAGGATTTCCAGGTTTACTATGATGCTTCACGTCAAGGACTCGGAGGAGTACTTTTGCAATATGGAAAAGTTGTAGCCTATGCTTCCAGACAGCTACGACCTCATGAGTTGAATTATGCCACGCATGATTTGGAACTAGCAGCCGTAGTGCACGCACTCAAGACTTGGAGACATTTTCTTATCAGAAATAGTTGTGATGTTTACACCGACCATAAGAGCCTGAAGTATATTTTCACGCAGAAAGAGTTGAACCTCAGACAGAGACGATGGTTAGAGTTAATCAAGGACTATGACATGAGATTACACTACCATCCAGGTAAGGCTAATGTTGTAGCCGATGCCTTGAGTCGTAAAACTTATGTGAACACACTCACAGCTGGAGGATTACCTCAAGAGTTAGTCGATGATCTCAGTAAGCTCAAGCTAGAGATAGTTCCAAGAGGATATGTTGGTACACTGGAAATTAAGTCCACCTTGACCGAAAGAATTCGAGAAGCCCAGAAATCGGACAAGGAGATAGCTGAGATTAAACAGAGAATGGAAGATGGTAAAGCTAAAGGTTTTCGTGAGGATGAACACGGAACTTTGTGGTTTGAGAACCGAATCTATGAGCCCAATGAACCAGAGCTCAGGAAGTTGATACTTCAGGACGCCCACGATTCACCTTACTCGATACACCCAGGCAATACCAAGATGTATCTGGATTTAAAGGAAAGTTATTGGTGGATAGGTATGAAGAAAGATGTTGCAGAACATGTTGCAATATGTGATGTTTGTCAGAGAGTAAAGGCAGAACATCAGAAACCAGCAGGGTTACTCCAACCTTTGCCGATACCCGAGTGGAAATGCGAAAAGCTTGGTATGGATTTCATCACAGGATTACCCAGGACCCGTTCAGGTTATGATTCCATCTGGGTAGTGGTAGATCGTTTGACCAAGGTAGCTCATTTCATTCCAGTGAAAACCACTTATACCAGTGCTAAGCTAGCCAAGATATATATGACCAGGATCGTATGTCTGCATGGAGTTCCGAGGAGTATCGTGTCAGATAGAGGAACACAGTTTACCTCAAAGTTTTGGCATCAGTTACATGAAACTTTGGGTACAAGGCTAGAGTTCAGTACAGCTTTTCATCCGCAGACAGATGGACAGACTGAGAGAGTCAACCAGATTCTGGAAGACATGTTGAGAGCTTGTGCACTAGACTATGGTTCTAGTTGGGACGATAACTTGCCTTACGCAGAATTCTCATACAACAACAGTTATCAGACCAGTCTAAAGATGGCCCCTTTCGAAGCTTTATACGGAAGGAGATCCAGAACACCACTGACGTGGGATGGTGTTGGAGACCGACAACTTTTTGGTCCCGACCTTATCCGAGATTCTGAAGAGAAAGTCAAGTTGATTCGTGACAGACTCAAGATAGCTCAATCTCGACAGAAGAGTTATGCTGACAGCAAACGTAAAGAAGTGACATATGAAGTGGGAGACAGAGCATATCTTCGTGTATCCCCGCTTCGAGGAATCAAGAGATTTGGTGTTAAAGGAAAATTAGCACCTAGATTCATAGGCCCTACAAAATTCTTGAACGTAGAGGCGAAGTTGCATACAAACTAGAATTGCCGGAAGGATTATCCGAGGTTCATGATGTGTTCCATGTTTCCCAGCTGAAGAAATGTCATGCTGAGATGGCTGACATCCCTTTGCGAGACACCGTGCCCCTAGAGGCCATACAGCTTGAAAGTGATCTGACTTACGAGGAGAAGCCTGTCAAGATCCTCGAGACATCCAACCGAGTTACCCGCAGCAAGATTATCAAGTTCTGTAAAGTTTTGTGGAGTCACCATACCGAGGAAGAAGCCACCTGGGAACGTGAAGAAGATCTTCGTAGAGACCATCCGCACCTATTTTCTAGCCAACCCGAATCTCGAGGGCGAGATTCATCTTAAGGTGGGTAGGTTTGTAACATCCCAAAATTTCATTTTGGAATGTTATGATTATAGTTATGCATCTAGCAGCATCATTGCTTGAATGTATGTGTTTGTTGAAATGCCTTTTCTGACTTGCTGAAAGTTCTTTCTACTTTTCCCTAAGTTGCTTTCACCTATTTGAAATTTTGGTTAAAAGTTCAAATAAGAGAGGAGGAACATGACACTCCACACCAGGGACTAATTGGTGGTTTATTTGAACAGTAATAACCAGGGGTTATTTTGAAAATATTTGCAAAAAGGATTTAAAAACAATTAGACAATTTCTGAAAATATTATTTTTTTCAAATGTTCAAATGACAGAATAGAAATGTTCATTAAATAGCATTTATTATTCTGTTAATTGTGATATATAATACCTCTATATTTAGAGACGATTTGAATGCTTTAAAAGCTTTTGAATGTCTCTGGAAAATTATTAAAGAAAAACGGTAACCGTTTCCGGTATTAAACGGGCCGGCCCACCGGCTTTAAAAGCCGAGACCGTTACCGGTCGGCCGACCGAGCGCAGTAAGTGCACCCCCCTCTCACTGACGCTGGACCCCACCCGTCCAACCGTTTCTCTCGCGCGGTCGTCCCCTTCCTCCCCCGCGCGCGCCTCCGCGGATCTCGCTCCCCATCACTCCCCCGCACCCCTCGAGCACTCTATAAGTACCGGCCAGCCCCGCCTCTCATTTCCCCCCAAACCCCCTCTCTCCCTCGCCGGAAGGCTGCCTAATTGCTCGCCGTAGTTCCCACCCCACCGGATCTCCCGTCGATCGTAGCCACCATTCCCGAACCCCTCTCGCCCATCTGACCTCACCATTCGACTCCGGAGACCCGTCGCCGTCGCTCGGACCAATTCCCCGTCTTCCCCGACCATCGGAGCACCTCGCCGTCGCATTCGCCGCTACAGGACTCGCCGGAGAACCCCGACGCCGGCGACCTCTTAACCCTGTGAGCACTCCCACCCCTTGGATCTAAGATCCACGGCTCAGATTAGATCGTATTAAATCCGAATCGTTTTCCTTTAGGAACCGGTCGCCCGCCCGGAACCCTCGAGCGCACACCACCCTTAGCCAATCCGACAGCGCCACGTAGCCCCCTGACCGTCGCAAATTATTTTCCTTTTTCAGTTTTTGTTTTAATTAACAGAATGTTTTTAAAAATTGTTTTTCTTATATCTTTTAATCTATTTAGTGTTTTGAGTTGATTCTTTTTGCAATAGCTCACAATTTTCATGTAGTTTCACCCTGTACTTTCAAATTTCAAATTTGAACTATAAAATTTGAACTTAATCAAATTTTCTCAAAATCTTCAAATCTGAATAACTAGAGTTTGAAAATAGATTTTGATGTGAATCTTTTTGCTACTGTTTGGTATTAGTTAGGACTATCTTCATGTTTAGTTTGAGGATTTTCAGGATATATTTGATTAGTGTTTGAACCAAAAACAGAATCTGTCTAGTATTATAATATAGTTTTATAAACTTGATTTTAATTAGTTTGTTTTAGAATTTGGTTTTATTTGTTGATTAGGTTCTGTAGTAAACACTTAGTGTCTTCACTCACTGTTAATAAAAAATATAAATTTGCTTAGTTTAATTTTATTTAACATAGGAATCACAATGTCTTTTCAAATAGGCTTAATTTGACTAAACAACTAACTAGTAATAGTTTTGTTTTCAAACAAAGTTTTGTATATTTTAATTCTGTTTTCTAAGACAGATTTAATTCTAAATTATTTCCTGTTAAGAACATGTTTTACAAATAAATAATAAGTTTAGTTTTTCATTCTTTTGTTAGTATAACTATAGTTGATTCATATAGTGTTTATCACAAACTTGTATAAACTTTACTAAAGTTTTCCCAATAAAACATAAATTGATTTTATTCTGTTCATAAATAAAATATTTTATTGTTTTTCTTTCTGTCAACTAATGTTTAGATAATACTAATGGTTTCATTATGTCAGTAGTGTTTTCACCTCTCACCTTTTTGAAAACAAAATCTTGTGTGTTTTTCTTGTTAGTGATTTTTGTGCATTGTTTGCCTTGATTGTTTAATACTTCTTTGCTGAATTTTATGAGTTGTTACTTTTTTGTATGCTTATTGAGTGCTTGTTTGTTTCGTTAGATTATCTGGAGTGCGAAGCTTGTTACTTAGAGTCACTCACGTACGAAGATCATCAATCAGGCAAGTCACTTTGATCATATTTTTACCCATGTTTTATATGCATTAGTCTACCATCTCCCCAATTGCATGCAAGATAGGTTAGTTGGAAACTTGGTTACATTGTAATAGTATCATGTGGTAGGTACCCCCCTCAACCTCTTTGACACATTGGCCCCGGGAAACGTTGTTTTACCTTTTGCTATGCTATTAGTAGACGGGGTCGGTTGTGTGATTCATGAGAGTTGAGAGAGTTAATAATTTCAAGATCTACATAATGATCAAGATTTAAGACTCCGAGTTTTCAACATACCTCTGGGTGGATGATGGTTGAACGGCACCCTGGAGAAACCAGTGGATTTGCCTAGGTGATGCTGGAGATGGCCAGTATTCACGCGGAAAGGTCCACCCAGGCACAAAGAGATGGATGCATGCTTTAAAACCCAAGGCTTACCTGCACAGCCGCAAGTCATTATGGGCTCTGGCTTGGTTGGATATCGTGGTGACCCTGGACAGGCGGTGCTACGAGAGGTAGAAGAACGGTAGGAAAGGATGGGCACCGACAGAGTCGCAGGGAAACCCTTTGGAAGACCATGTTTTGGTCATCCGTTTCATAAATACCCTGAAGTGCGAGAAATCAAACGGAGGCCGGTGGGCCGTTACCGGTCGGCCGACCGAGCGCAGTAACTGCACCCCCCTCTCACTGACGCTGGACCCCACCCGTCCGACCGTTTCTCTCACGCGGTCGTCCCCTTCCTCCCCTGCGCGCGCCGGACCCTCGCCGGCCGTTTCTTCCACCTCCGCGGATCTCGCTCCCCATCACTCCCCCGCACCCCTCGAGCACTCTATAAGTACCGGCCAGCCCCGCCTCTCATTTCCCCCCCCCCAAACCCCCTCTCTCCCTCGCCGGAAGGCTGCCTAATTGCTCGCCGTAGTTCCCACCCCACCGGATCTCCCGTCGACCGTAGCCACCATTCCCGAACCCCTCTCGCCCATCTGACCTCACCATTCGACTCCGGAGACCTGTCGCCGTCGCCCGGACCAATTCCCCGTCTTCCCCGACCATCGGAGCACCTCGCCGTCGCATTCGCCGCTACCGGACTCGCCGTAGAACCCCGACGCCGGCGACCTCTTAACCCTGTGAGCAGTCCCACCCCTTGGATCTAAGATCCACGGCTCAGATTAGATCGTATTAAATCCGAATCGTTTTCCTTTAGGAACCGGTCGCCCGCCCGGAACCCTCGAGCGCACACCACCCTTAGCCAATCCGACAGCGCCACGTAGCCCCCTGACCGTCGCAAATTATTTTCCTTTTTCAGTTTTTGTTTTAATTAACAGAATGTTTTTAAAAATTGTTTTGCTTATATCTTTTAATCTATTTAGTGTTTTGAGTTGATTCTTTTTGCAATAGCTCACAATTTTCATGTAGTTTCACCCTGTACTTTCAAATTTCAAATTTGAACTATAAAATTTGAACTTAATCAAATTTGCTCAAAATCTTCAAATCTGAATAACTAGAGTTTGAAAATAGATTTTGATGTGAATCTTTTTGCTACTGTTTGGTATTAGTTAGGACTATCTTCATGTTTAGTTTGAGGATTTTCAGGATATATTTGATTAGTGTTTTAACCAAAAACAGAATCTGTCTAGTATTATAATATAGTTTTATAAACTTGATTTTAATTAGTTTGTTTTAGAATTTGGTTTTATTTGTTTATTAGGTTCTGTAGTAAATACTTAGTGTCTTCACTCACTGTTAATAAAAAATATAAATTTGCTTAGTTTAATTTTATTTAACATAGGAATCACAATGTCTTTTCAAATAGGCTTAATTTGACTAAACAACTAACTAGTAATAGTTTTGTTTTCAAACAAAGTTTTGTATATTTTAATTCTGTTTTCTAAGACAGATTTAATTGTAAATTATTTCCTGTTAAGAACATGTTTTACAAATAAATAATAAGTTTAGTTTTTCATTCTTTTGTTAATATAACTATAGTTGATTCATATAGTGTTTATCACAAACTTGTATAAACTTTACTAAAGTTTTCCCAATAAAACTTAAATTGATTTTATTCTGTTCATAAGTAAAATATTTTATTGTTTTTCTTTCTGTCAACTAATGTTTAGATAATACTAATGGTTTCATTATGTCAGTAGTGTTTTCACCTCTCACCTTTTTGAAAACAAAATCTTGTGTGTTTTTCTTGTTAGTGATTTTTATGCATTGTTTGCCTTGATTGTTTAATACTTCTTTGCTGAATGTTATGAGTTGTTATTTTTTTGTATGATTATTGAGTGCTTGTTTGTTTCGTTATATTATCCGGAGTGCGAAGCTTGTTACTTAGAGTCACTCACATACGAAGATCATCAATCAGGCAAGTCACTTTGATCATATTTTTACCCATGTTTTATATGCATTAGTCTACCATCTCCCCAATTGCATGCAAGATAGGTTAGTTGGAAACTTGGTTACATTGTAATAGTATCATGTGGTAGGTACCATCCTCAACCTCTTTGACACATTGGCCCCGGGAAACGTTGTTTTACCTTTTGCTATGCTATTAGTAGACGGGGTCGGTTGTGTGATTCATGAGGGTTGAGAGAGTTAATAATTTCAAGATCTACATAATGATCAAGATTTAAGACTCCGAGTTTTCAACATACCTCTGGGTGGATGATGGTTAAACGGCACCCTGGAGAAACCAGTGGATTTGCCTAGGTGATGCTGGAGATGGCCAGTATTCACGCGGAAAGGTCCACCCAGGCATAAAGAGATGGATGGATGCTTTAAAACCCAAGGCTTACCTGCACAGCCACAAGTCATTATGGGCTCTGGCTTGGTTGGATATCGTGGTGACCCTGGACAGGCGGTGCTACGAGAGGTAGAAGAACGGTAGGAAAGGATGGGCACCGACAGAGTCGCAGGGAAACCCTTTGGAAGACCTTGTTTTGGTCATCCGTTTCTCAAACACCCTGAAGTGCGAGAAATCAAACGGAGGCGACCAAATCTTGTGGGGAACGTGTGCAAAACTCTGCAGAGTACTTAAACCTAATCGATTAGCCGTGTCCACGGTCATGGACGACTTGAGCCAAAGGAATTGAAACTTCCGGAACTCTCAACACAATTAATAGGATGATGTGGGTATTAACAATTTTGGGTATGAGAACTGGTTGGTGGAAACATCTCATTAATCAACCAACTTAGTAATATTTTGCTTAGCCCCTCTCTTGATGTAGGAAAAACTTGGCTTTACGCAAAAACTTACACCACCACCTGCCATATAAGCATATAGACTAGCTGATTATTTTCACCCCTCTCTTGTGACTTTGCCGGCATATTCCATATGCTGACCTACACGGCTGCAACGTATCATCTTGCAGAGTACTTTTCCGACCAGGAGTGAGGACACGTTCTATGCTCAGTGAGATGCCCTTGGAGTCAGATGGACTCATCTACCTTCGACGCTTCCGCAAGATCTGGATATTCTCATGAGTTGGCCTTTGGCCACTTTATTGTAATATTATTGTAATAAAGGACTCGATATGAGATTTCGAATAATATAATGCTTTGTGATTTCCCTTTGATATATACATTGATGTACTGTGTGTGTACCAGCATGATCTTGGGATGGTACGGAAACACCGGAGACTTGACCTTTCAGGTCGGGTCGCTACAGCAATAGAGGCTCAGCGCTCAAAAGATAACATTTATGAGTAAACGCATTGTAATATGTCCGGAGACCTTTGAACGCTTTTATGGTTATGACGCATGGTTTATCATGTCTTTTATGTTTTGCATTGGCTATAACTCCCGTGTGGTCGTTTAAACTGAAAGTTGCGAGTCGTCGGCTTCAGCCTCCATGTAGATACTATGCGAGGTGTCTTTGCCTCTGCACTGTGACCCTTAGCTGAGGTATCGGTACCCGAAGGCGGCAGTGTGAGGTGGACAAGGCAATCAGACGATAATGCTTTATTGCTTTCACTTAGCCATGGGATCGCGAAAAAGGAATGCCGAGGATGATGACTAGCCCCCCGTGGTTTGTGATGGTCGCATGAACCGCGGCTAAAGCCAACATCACATGGTCTGTACAAATACCAAACCCATCATATGTCATGGAATAACGTCTAATGATGTTTTTAGTATAACACTTATGCTTGGATTCGTAGACCGGTTCTCGCGTACTATGACAGTCAGTTTTCGGCTTTCTCCCCTGAGGTGCTTGGCCAGGTTAGCTGGAAACACAATCGCAGTGGTTCTCCCTTTGCCCTTTTAGGCGAACGAGCAAAACGTAAACAGGCAAGCACAAGAGCCGAGCAACCCAACTATTGACCCAAGACATAGTTCAGAACCAATTCATACAAAGCAAACTCTAAGACGCCGAACACATGATCGATTGTGCTTAGAGCGATATTTTAAATTCGAGCCCCCGGTTTATTAGCCGGTTGCGTCGTAATGTGTACCAAACAGTTTTGCAAGAAGCGTTGAGGAGGGAGGAAATAGAGTATGTGCCAAGAAAGACACCAAAGCGGCCATGCATAGTGGTCTTATATTTTGCTCAATAACTCTTATAGCTCAAATTGACGATGCAACTGTTTATAGGTACTTGAAGATGAAATATAAAGTTTACAGGAGGGGTTGTACCAGGGGTTTTCGATGGGTGGCCTAACGTCCTCGATATGCCCTGTCGTCTATCCATTCGTGTGCCTCATAGGGGGTTGCATTCCTTTATGGGTAATGTTGTTGGCAAGCGGACCTTAGGAAGACGATTTTGAGAAGTCGCCAAAGTATTGATGGGCTTTACGCTTTAGCACATCCTTGATGGTACCTATTGTCTGTCCGAAGACTTATGTTGCTGGTAGTAGGTCCAGCCGAACACTTGTGGTTTGATAGTTGTTCCCCACTGCTGCCCATGGAATCTTAAGTGTGAAGTTGTGCCTTCTTGGCACATGTTTTGCTGGCATTAGGGCTACGCAATGCGGAGAGTCCGTATTTCTGGGGAGTAGAAGGTTCTGTGAGTTCGGGATGAAACTGAGCTCGCTTCTCAGCCTTATTTGCCTTTATGGAAGATATCGACATTTGTCGATCGTCATTGTAATGGAATTCGGCCTCCATGGCCAATGCATGTTCTTCAGTCCAAAGGGAACGCTCTGTGTTGCCGTTGACAATAATAACCCCCTTGGGCCTGGGCATCTTGAGCTTGAGGTATGCTTAGTGTGGGACGACGTTAAAGCCAGCGAACGCCGTACGGCCTAGCAGGGCATGGCAGCCGCTACGGAAAGGTACAATGTCGAAGATCAAGTCTTCGCTTTGAAAGTTATCGGGTGGACCGAACACTACTTCCAAGCTTACAGAGCCCGTGCACTGGGCTTCAATGCCTGGGATCACTCCTTTAAAGGTAGTGTTGCTGGGTTTGATCCTTGAGTGAGTAAATCACATTAAGGTTACTTCCTCCGTCCATTAGGACTTTAGTGAGGTGATACCCATCTATGACGGGTTCTAGGATGAGGGCCGCTGAACCCCCATGACGGATAATGGTCGGGTGGTTGCGGCGATGGAAGGTGATCGGGAACGTCGACCATGGTTTGTACTTTGGGGCTACGGACTCTACATTATGGACCTCTCGAAGGGTATGCTTCCTCTCCTTTTGGGGTATATGAGTGGCGTATATCACATTCACGATTGTTACCTCTGGAGGGAACCTCTTCTGTCCCCACTAATCGGACCGCGGGGCTCATCTTCGTCCTTGTTGCGTGGGCCCGTGCCTTGATCTTCGACTGCGAGTTTGCCAGCCTGTTTGAACACCCGGCAGTTACGATTGTTGTGACTAGCGGGCTTCTCTTGAGTGCCATGGATCTAGCAAGGCCTCTCCATGATTTTGTCCAGTGGGGTAGGTCCATTGCGATTGCCTTTGGGAGGCTTCTTCTGCTGCCATGGTCGGGAATTGAGGAAACCGGCATTAACGACCGTGTCATCGACATCACTATTGCTGTGTCAACGCTTATTTTATTTCCTTTTGGTTTCCCGCTTCGGTTCCGAACTTCGAAGGTTTCGGGGTCTTCGGGGTTGTGGCTCGGTCTTGCTAGCCAGTTATCCTCGTCCATGCAAAAGGGAGTCATGAGTGATGTAAGGGCGGACATTGTGCTTGGTTTATGCTAGCCAAGCTGGCAAGCCAGCCATTCATCCCGAATATTGTGCCTAAAGGAGTCTATTGCCTCGGCGTCCAGGCAATCAACGATCTGGTTTTTCTTCATCAAGATCCGATTCCAAAACCGAGCAGACTCTCCTGGCTTCTAGACGAAATTGCTAAGGTCGGAGGAGTCTGGCGGCCGAACATAGGTACCTTGGAAGTTAGAGCGGAATGCATCCTCTAGATCCTCCCAACACCGAATGGAATTTTCGAGGAGGCTATTTAACCAGCGCCGAGTTGGCCTCTTAAGTTTTAGGGGTAGATACTTGATGGCGTGGAGATCATCTCCTTGTGTCATGTGGATGTGGAGGAGGAAATCCTCAATCCATACTGTTGGATCAGTTGTCCCATGGTATTGCTCTAGGTTCACAGGTTTGAACCCCGTCAGGAAGTTATGCTGCATTACCTCGTCCGTGAAGCACAATGGGTGGGCAGTGCCTCTGACTCGAGCTATGTCGCGCCGGTAATCGGCATCTGTTCTGGCCCGGTTTCTTTCCTGACCTTTGTTGTTGCAGTCGAGCCAAGGCCGTACCCCTCCCGCCTATTTCGTGAGTACCCTCTGGATCCATAGATGGATCTTGTACGACCTGCTCTATAGTCGTGGTTGTGTCACAGGTCAAACCTGTCATTGGGCTCTATTGGCTCTTTTCCCCTTCTTCGGGGTATCATCCGCCTATAATCGGTGTCGTCAGCCCTCCTGTCTCATCTTCGAGAAGGGCGGTCTGGCTTGTCGTATGTAGTATGTTTGGGAGATAGCGTATCCGTAAGCTCGTCACTGAATTGTGGCAGCAATTATTGGGTTGGTCCAATAGACCGGTACCGTATCCTTCCTCAGCTGATAGGACCCTCATCCATCTATCATTGAGGTTGTTATGTTTGGTTTTAAGTTGCCGTTCTTTTGCCTACAGGTTGCGGGCCATGGCTATAAGTTGTTGCCTTAACTGTTCCCGATCTTCAGGGTTTTCAAGGATGGCGAAGTCATTGGCTTCCGGGATGTCCTCCTCCTCGAAAGGTGGAGGTAGTTGTCGTCCTCGGAATCGTTTGGATCATTGGGGTTGCGCTGATCTTCCGGCCTCACCTGGTCCTCTAGCGGATGTTCGGGAATATCAAGATCGCAAGGTCTTCTGGGGTAGCTCCGTCCCCGATGCCAACAATAGCTTCTTCCCTTTTTTTTACCTTTGATCATTTGTGCGGCTTCCGGCGCCTTGATGATGCTTCACCCGATTTGTCGCCATCGTTTTTGGGTGTGTGAACGCTGTTATCGGCTGGAGTGTCCACCATGTAGACGGCATACGTGGAGGTGGCTACCCATTGTCCGGTGTTAATGGGGCTGGGAGCGCGATCTTCCTCATCCATGTCTTCTGCCTCCTCGAAGGCGTAGTCCAACATGCCGGTTAAGCCATCGACAGTGGCTACCAAGTGGGTGGTGGGTGGGATAAAAAATTTCTTCTTGACCCGCCTTGAGACTGATTTGAGCATGGACCGAGGTTGGGTCGTCGGTAATTTTCATCAACAAGATGCGATCTAGGGCCTCGTTGAGTGTCGAGAGCTTGAACGGGTCAACCTACTTAGAGCCTTCGGAGTTAACCTCCGATGCGTCCGTGTGTGGGAAGTGTTCGGTAGGAAAAGGTATCCGGACGTGTGGCGCTATGGCCGGATTCGGACTAAAATTCTGGTTATCACCGGGTTGGATCCCGTGGGCGGGACCGAAAGTGGAATCCGGGGTTAAAGCCTTGGAGTCTTCAGGCATGGCAGGCGAGACTGTGAGCCTGGGTAGCGAAATATAGCCCCGAGAGTCGACAAAGTACTCTAGGTTCCCGAATCTGACCTGTTGATCAGGGGCAAAACTACCGACCCATCCCAAACGGCCGGTCGGGTCAGTGTGCAGCACAATGCTGCCGAAAGCGAAGATCTTTCCGCGGCCAAAGGTGTCCAAGTTGTGGACTTCTTCATTGATGACAACGCGAGCCATCGATTCCTTTGGCGATCACATTGGACCTCTCAATGAAAGCACCAATGTCGGTGTCAAAACCGGTGGATCTCGGGTAGGGGCTCCCGAGCTATGAGACTAGGATCAACGGTAACAGGGGACAAAGGAGACGATGTTTACCCAGGTTCGACCCTCCTATGGAGGTAAAACCCTATGTCCTGCTTGATTGTGTTGATGGTATGAAGATTACAGAGTTGATCTACCTCGAGATGGAATAGCTAGAACCCTAGATAAGTTTTCCTGCCTACGATCTAAATCCCTCCCAGTTTATATAGGCCTCGCGGGGTACTAGGGTTTATGCATGGTAGATCTCATGCCGAGGATGGAGATGCAAATTTCCTCATCTTGACTTGGAGTGCACAACGCGCCTTCAGGACTTCCTTCTGGAATGTGGGCTCTCAATGTATTCGGCCCTTCCTACGACAATCAGAGACTGGCCCACCAAACCGGCCTATTAAGAGATAAGCCGACGGCCCGAGGACCCCTTAGTTCATGACTCCCTTAGTTCCCACCTTTGGAGCCACTTGGTACCACCAAGATTTACACATTGGTGTCACCGAGTTGGTCACTTAAGGTGTAACAGTTGGATTTTTGGAGATGCCTATATATATGCCTCCACCACCACTCACCTGCAAGAGAAGCACTCAGAACAGATCCCCATTCATCCCAACTGATTTTCTAAGAGAGAGCCACCTACTCATGTGTTGAGATCATGAAATTCCATTCCAACTATATGAATCTTGATCTCTAGCCTCCCCAAGTTGCCTTCCACACAATCCATCTCTTCCACCAAAGCCAAATCTGTGAGAGAGTGATTGAGTGTTGAGGAGTCTATCATATTAAAGCACAAGAGCAAGGAGTTCATCGACATTATTGAGCCTATTACCTTTTGTAGGGTGGTGCCTCCTAGATTGGTTAGCTGTCGCTTGGGTGCCTCCTACTTCAAGTTCTGGAGTGAACCAAGAAGTTTCTAAGGGCAAGGAGTTCGCCCACTTCGTGAAGATCTATCCCAAGTTAGGCTAGTCTTCCGTGGACGTAGGCTATCATGGTATAGTCAAGGTTGCTTGATCGTGGAACCCTCCATGGACGCTCACGACCGTTACCCTCCATAGATTGAAGACTCCATAAACATGGACGTACGATAGTACCACCTATCGGAACCACGGGAAAAATCTTCGTGTCTCCAAATTGCGTTTGATCTTCTTACCCTTCCTTTACTACTCATGCTTGTCTTTACTTTCAGCTGCTATACTCGTAGACATGCTTGTGTAGGGTGTGCTTGACTTGATATGAATGCTAAAATCTGCCAACATTTAAAATTGGGAAAAGGTAGATTTTTATTTTGTCAAGTAGTCTAATCACCCCCCTCTAGACCTGCTTTCAATCCGACAAGTGGTATTAGAGATTTGGTCTCCATTGCATTAGTTTCACAACCTAGGAGAGTATCGCATCTAGTGAGGGAAATAATCACCGTAGAGGTCTGTACTTTGATGGCACTAATTTTGCTAGTTGGAAGCAAAAAATGAACATGCATATTCTAGGTCATAACCCAACCATTTGGGCTGTTGTTCGTGTTGGATTGCAAGGTGAATTCTTTTCGTATGGAAGGGAACTGGATCGTGAAGCGACTGCGGACAAATTGAAGATGTTGCAATACAATGCTCAGGCATGTGACATTCTCTTCAACTGCCTATGCCCCAAAGAAATCAACAAAATCAGCCATCCTGAGAATGCAAAAGAGATTTGGGATACTTTGGTTGATATGCATGAAGGTACCGAATCTGTGAGAGAATCCAAGTTGGATGTTCTTCAAAGTCAGCTTGACAAGTTGGATATGGTGAAGGAGTTGCTGAGATATACTCTAGGCGAGCTCTCATCACCAATGAGATTGTCGGCTTAGGAAGCGAAGATATGACCGACAAATTCATCGTCAAGAAGATACTTCGTGCTTTGAATGATATATATGACACCGTATGCACATTAATCCAAATAATGCCCAACTACAAAAGATCTCAAGCCTACGGAAGTGATTGGAAGGATTGATACTCATGAGATGACACTCAAGGACAAGGAAGAGCTTCACAACAAGTCTAGCGGTGCTTACTGCTACCTCTTGAGCATCCGTTGGTTTTCCCTTGAAGAGGAAAGGGTGATGCAGAAAGTATATAAGTATTTCCCTCAGTTGTTGAGAACCAAGGTATGATCTAGTAGGAGGAACAAGCAAGTCACCAATGTATGCACCTACACAAATAATCAAACTCTTGCACCCAACGCTATAAAGGGGTTGTCAATCACTTCACGGTTATTTGCAAGGATTAGATCTGATAGAGATAGATGTAATGAGTGCTGAAAGCAAAAGGTAAATAAATTGTAGCAAGTATAGATATGAAAATATATGATGGAAAAATAGACCCGAGGGCCATAGGTTTCACTAGAGGCTTCTCTCTTGAAGGCAAATATCATGGTGGGTAAACAAATTACTGTCAAGCAATTGATAGAAAAGCGAATAATCATGTAGTCATGCATATAGGAATCACATCCGTGACAAGTAGACCGAAATGATTCTGCATCTACTACTATTACTCCACACATCGACCGACTCCTGCCTGCATCTAGAGTATTAAGTTCATGAAGAACAAAGTAACACATTAAGAAAGATGAGATGACGTAGACGGATAAACTCAAGCAATATGATGAAAACCCCGTCTTGTTACCTTTGATGGCAACAATACAATACGTGCTTCGCTACCCCTACTTTTTCACAGGGTGAGGACACCGCAAGATTGAACCCAAAACCAACACTTCTCCCATTGCAAGAATTACCAATCTACTTCGCCGAACCAAACTAATAACTCGAAGAGACATGCAAGGATATGAAACCATGCATATAAGAAATCAGAGGAGATTCAAATAAGATTCATGGATATTCTGAACATCAACTCACAATTCATTGAATCTTGATAAACACACCACAAAAGAGTATTACATTGGATAGATCGCGTGAAGATCATGGTATTGAAGATCAAAGAGAGATAACAAGCCATCTAGCTACTAGCTATGGACCCGTAGAACTGTGGTGGACTACTCACGCTTCATGGGAGGGGCAATGGAGTTGATGTAGATGCCCTCCGTGATTATCGGAAAAGGCTCCAAGATTGGATCTCTCGGGAACGGAGGTTTCCAGTGGCAGAAAAGTATTTGCGTGGCTCTTTTTGATGTTGGGGGGATATTTGGGTATTTATAGGCCAAGAATTAGGTTAGGAGACCTGCCAGAAGGCAACAAGCATGCTAGGCGTGGCCAGGGGGGCCACGCCTACGAGGCTTGTGGCGCCCTGGCACCTCCTATGACGTGCACTCCAAGCTTGGATGACTTGTTTCCTTCCAGAAAAATACCTTCCGCTGGTTTTATTCCGTTTGGGCTCCATTTAATATTCCATATCTACAAAACTCAAAAACAAGGAAAAAACATAAACTGGCACTTGGCTCTAGATTAATAGGTTAGTCCCAAAAATAATATAAAATAGCATATTAATGCATATAAAACATATAAAACAGATAATATAATAGCATGCCATCATCAAAAATTATAGATATGTTGGAGACGTATCAGCATCCCCAAGCTTAATTCTTGCTCATCCTTGAGTAGGTAAATGAGAAAAACATAATTTTTAATGTGGAGTGCTACCTAACAGATTTATCCAAGTAATATTCTTTATTGTGGCATGAATAGTCAGATCCGTAAGACTCAAAACAAAAGCTTAATATTGATATAGAAGCAATAACATTTCAAGCATACTAGCAAAGCAATTGTATCTCTTCAAAATATAATGCCAAAAGAAAGCTATCCCTACAATATAATATGGTCTCGCTATGCTCCATCTTCCCCACAGAAAGTATTTATATTGTGCACAACCCCAATAAAAGTCAAGCAATTGTTTTCACACCTTTATTTTCTCAAACTTTTTCATCTTTCACGCAATACATGAGCAGGAGCCATGGATATAAAACTATAGGTGGAATAGTATATGGTGGAGGTTGTCAAGGAAAGGGAGAAGATAGTCTCATATCAACTAGGCGTATCAACGGGTTATGGAGATGCCCATCAATAGATATCAATGTGAGTGAGTAGGGATTGCCATGGAACGGATGCACTAGAGCTATTAGTGTATCAAAGCTCAAAAAGAAACTAAGTGTACGTGCATCGTGAAGTAAAATTTCCACTAGCTATATGAAAGTGACAAAATAGAAGACTCTATATCATGAAGATCATGGAGCTACTTTGATGCACAAGTGTGGAATAAAGTAGTAGCAATGTGCCTTCTCTCTTTTCTCTCATTTTTTGTGGGAATCTAAGGCCTCTTTTATTCATTTTTTATTATTTGGGCTTCGCTGGCCTCTTTTATTTTTTTCATAAAGTCCGGACTCTCGTCCCTACTAGTAAGGGAATCATATCTTCCATCATCTTTTACTCACATGGGACATGCTCTATAATGAAAATAATCACACTTTAGTTACTTACAACTCAAAAGGAAAATTACAACTTGATACCTATGACAAAACATGACTCTATATGCAATATGGAAGTCATGGTTCATGTCATAAAAGGAAATGGTGGAAGTTACATGGCAATATATCTCGGAATGTCTATGAAAATGCCATAATAGGTAGTTATGGTGGCTGTTTTGAGGAAAGATATATGGTGTTTGTTTTTAGGAAGGTATATGGTGGCTGTTTTGAGGAATGTGTTTGTTGCACCGGCGAAAGTTGCGTGGTACTAGAAAGGCTAGCAAAAGTGGAAGGGTGAGAGTGCGTATAATCCATGGACTCAAGATTAGTCATAAAGAACTCATATACTTATTCCAAAAGTCTATTAGTCATTGAAGAAAAGCATTAAACGCATGCTCCTAGGGGGGAGGTTGGTAGGAGTTAACCATCGCGCCTCCCTCACACAAAGGTCGACAATCTATAAACAAGTCATGCTCCGACTTCCTTACATAACGGTTCACCATACGTGCATGCTACGGGAATCACAAACCTTTACACAAGTATTCTTACCAAATCACAATTTACTTCCTAACATGTCTCTTACCATTACAATCTTTATATCTCAAAACTTTATGCAAGGAATCAAACTTCTCATAAATACTCAATGCACTTAATATGGAAGTTTTTATTATATCCGTTTTGGATGCCTATCATATTACGACTAAATTACCTAGACCAATTACCATGCTGTTTTTAGAAACTCTCAAATCATATAAGTGAGGTACGAGAGTTCAACTATTTCAATAAAATGAAAACACCACCGTTCTCTAAAAGATATAAGTGAAGGACATAGAGCAAAATTGCCCAACTCAAAGGATATAAGTGAAGCACATAGAGTATTCTAATAAATTCACGATTCAGCGTGTCTCTCTCAAAATATGTGTGCAGCAAGGATGATTGTGACAAACTAATAAGAAAAGACTCATATCATACAAGACGCTCCAAGCAAAACACATATCCTGTGGTGAATAAAAATATAGCCTCAAGTAAATTTACCGATGGATTGAAGACGAAAGAAGGGATGCCTTCCGGGGTATCCCCAAGCTTAGGATATTTGGCATCCTTTAATATGACTTGGGGTGCATTGGGCATCCCCAATCTTAGTCTCTTTCCACTCCTTATTCCATAGTCCATCCAATCTTTACCCAAAACTTGAAAACTTCACAACACAAAACTTACCAGAAAACTCGTGAGATCCGTTAGTATAAGAAAATAAATCACCACTTTAGGTACTCTTGTGAACTCATTCTTTATTTATATTGGTGTTATACCTAGTGCAATATAACTTCCCCATGGCTCCTACCACATGATACAACCCATAGATTCATCAAAATAGGCAAACAACTCAAAGAAACGGATTCTGCCAAATACAGAACAGTCTATAGCAATCTGGAAACATCGTATACTTCTGTAACTCAAAAAATTATGAAAAAACATGAAAACCTGGTAAATTTATATATAAATGTTTTAAAAAAATTCATATCAATTGAACGCTCTTAAAAAATTATAAAATTCCTGGACTGAGCGCAAAAGTTTCTGGTTTTCAGCAAGATCAGATCAACAACTACCATAGATCACCCCATAGGTTTTACTTGGCTCAAACACTAATTAAAACACCAAAAAACAATTACTACAGAAGTAATAATTTGGGAAACACTCAAAAACAGAGGAAAAAAACAGAACACAAAAATAAAATTGGGTTGCCTCCCAACAAGTGCTATTGTTTAACGCCCCTAGCTAGCCGTGATGATTTCAATGATGCTCACATAAAAAGTAGTAATTGGAATATGCAAGATAGCATCATGAATCTCATGAAACGAACATTTAAGTCTAACCCATATCCTATGCGTAGGGATTTTTTGAGCATAGGAATATTTTTATGAGAACAAGAATCAACTAGCATAGGAAGGCAAAACAAGCATAACTTCAAAATTTGAACATATAGAGAGGAAACTCGATATTATTGAAATTACTACAAGCATATGTTCCTCCCTAATAATAATTTTCAGTAGCATAATGAAGGAATTTCACAATATAACTATCAAATAAAGCATTATTTCCATCATAAATTATAGCATATGTGTCATCTTCAAAACTTGGGGAACAAAGAATATCATATTCATTAAGCATAGCAACCCCAAGCTTGTGGTTTTGCATATCATTAGCATCATGGATATTCATAGAATTCATAACAACAACATGGCAATCATGCTTTTCATTCAAGGAACTATCATGAATCTCCTTACAAATTTCTTCTTTCGACACTTCATAAAAAAAATAGATTCGTGATTTTCAAAAAAAAACTTCATAGAGATAATCAAGTGCACTCAACTCACTAGAAATTGGTTTATCATAATTTGATATGTTGAAAAGATTAGAAAGTGGATGAGGATCCATATCAATAGGTTTTTAGAAAGCGAAGATGCAAGCAAATAGAAGTCACATGGCAACACAACCAAACATAGCAACGAAAAGGCGAACGAAAGAAGGGCGAATAAAAAGGCAAATATTTTTGGTATTTTCTGAAAATTGTTTTAGAAGTGAGGAAGAGGAAAACGAGAGGCAAATGGAAAATAAAGTAAATGCAAGAGATGTGTTTGTGATGGCCACTTGGTTGTCTTGATTTGTATCCTCCTTGGCAACGGCGTCATGAATCATTCTTGCTACTTATTGAGCATGCGTTTGTTTTCCCTTGAAGATGAAAGGGTGATGCAGCGAACTAGATAAGTATTTCCCTGAGTTGTTGAGAACCAAGGTATCAATCCTGTAGGAGGAACAAGAAAGTCATAAATGGATGCACCTACACAAATAATCAAACTCTTGCACCCAACAATCCCTTCACGGTTATTTGCAAGGATTAAATCTGATAGAGATAGATGTAACCAGTGTGGAAAGTAAAAGGTAAATAAACTGCAACAAGTATAGATCTCAAAATATATGATGGAAAAATAGACCCGAGGGCCATAGGTTTCACTAGAGGCTTCTCTCTTGAAGACAAATATCATGGTGGGTAAACAAATTACTGTCAAGCAATTGATAGAAAAGCGAATAATCATGTAGTTATCCAAGGCAATGATCATGCATATAGGCATCACGTCTGTGACAAGTAGACCGAAACGATTCTGCATCTACTACTATTAATCCACACATTGATCGACCCTTGTCTGCATCTAGAGTGTTAAGTTTATGAGGAACAGAGTAACGCATTAAGAAATATGAGATGATGTAGAGGGATAAACTCAAGCAATGAAAACCCCATCTTGTTTCCCTCCATGGAAACAATACAATACGTGCCTCGCTACCCCTACTTCTTCATTGGGTGAGGATACCGCAAGATTGAACCCAATCCCAAGCACTTCTCCCATTGTAAGAATTACCTATCTAGTTCGCCAAACCAAACCAATAACTCGAAGAGACTTGCAAGGATATGAAATTATGCATATAAGAAATAAGAGGAGATTCAAATAAGATTCATGGATAATCTGAACATAAACTCGCAATTCATCGGATCTTGACAAACACACAACAAAAGGGGATTACATCAGATAGATCTCCATGAAGATCATGAAGAACAAGGTATTGAAGATCAAAGAGAAAGAACAAGCCATCTAGATACTAACTATGGACTCGTAGGTCTGTGGTGGACTACTCGTGCATCATCGGAGGGCAATGGAGTTGATGCCCTCCGTGATCGAAACTCTCTCCGGCAGATTATCGGAGAAGGCTCCAAGATTGGATCTCTCGGGAACGGAGGCTTCCGGTGGCGGAAAAGTATTTGTGTGGCTCTTTTTGATGTTGGCAGAATATTTGGGTATTTATAGGCCATGAAATAGGGTTAGGAGACCTGCTCGGATGCAACAAGCCTGCTAGTCGTGGCCAGGGGGCTGCGCCTAGCAGGCTTGTGGTGCCCTAGCACCTCCCGTGACGTGCACTCCAAGATTGGATGACTTGTTTCCTTCCACAAAAATTCCTTTCACATGTTTTATTCCGTTTGGACTCCGTTTAATCTTCCATATGTGCAAAACTCAAAAACAAGGAAAAAACAGAAACTGGCACTTGGCTCTAGATTAATATCTTAGTCCCAAAAATAATATAAAATAGCATATTAATGCATGTAAAACATCCAAAACACATGATATAATAGCATGCCATCATCAAAAATTATAGATACATTGGAGATGTATCACTTACAAAGCCACAAGTGATGCACCCGCAACTTCAAGCGACAACCTTGTCACAAATGAAGATATATGCCTCATGGTCAAGAAATTCAACAAGTTCTACAAGAATAGAGGCAAAGATCGAAGTTCCAACTCAAGATATGAAGACAAGCGGTCGTCAAGTCGTGTCCGAAACTGGTACAATTGTGGGAAGCCAGGACACAACTCCAATGAGTGTACAACTCCCTACAAAAGGAATGAAGAGTCACCAAGAAGACGAAACTCAAGAGACGAGTCACCTCGAAGAGAGAGAAGGAGTAGAGATGATCGTTATGAACGAAGACCCTCAAGGAGAAATAGGGACTCGGAGAAGAAGGACACGTACACCAAGAGCTACTCAAGAAGAAGACATCAAGCTCATGTTGGTGAATGGGTTTCCGGCTTCGAATCCGACAATCACTCCGAGAGAAGCTACCACTCCAACTCTGACTATAGTGAAGATGAAGGTGTTGCCAAACTTGCACTAGTGACAACCTGCTTCTACAACCTATTTGATTCACCAAATGAAGGGAGTGGATGTTGCTTCACGGCTAAAGGCCCTAAGGTATCACACCCTGAGTATGTTGATTTCAATAGTCATGAGGATGACTTATTAATAGAAGATGACTTGCTATTTGACAAATTTAGTAATGTTAGTCAAGATGAACTAGCTAGTAATCACTCTAGTCAAGATAAGTCATGTGTTGATGATATTTTGGAATTAGAACGACTAACTCAAGAACTAAACACTCTTAAGTCAGCTAATGAGTCCACTCTACAAGATCAGAGAGAGATTGAAAGGACACATGAGAAGCTCCGCTTCGAGAAGCTCAATTTAGAGCAAGAGCATAAGTTCCTTAAAGCTATCAATGACGATCTACGAAAGAAGACTTCCTCTTATCTATCCAAACTACTTCTCTTGTCTACATTCATTCCACAAGTTAAGGCTAAGCAAACTAGTAACAAAGGCAATAAAGCTTCTTCAACTAGTAGCACTAAAAATGATAAATCCAATGATATTGCTTCTAGTAGTTCTATTGATCCCACTAATACTTCTCTTAGCCAAGTTACACTTGAGCAAGAAAATGGACTTTTGAAAGGGGTTATAGAGAAAGGTATCTACAAGAGTCTTACCAGATGCAAGCAATTTGAGGAAATTATATGCAAGCACGGAGGATACTGGAAGAACCATGGCATTGCCTACTTCAACGCTAATGGAGTTGAATGGGAAGACGGTCAATACCCCAAGCCCAAGTTTGTTCCTCAAAAGTAGAAGGATGAAAATACTCCCCCCAAGGGAGCAATAGCTCAAGATGACCTTCCACCACAAGACCCCAAGCTCAAGGGCAAGAACAAGCTTTAAGAGGACCTTTACTCATATGAAGATGAATCCCGTGCTTTCGTGCAATGGGTTCCCAAGGCTACTAAAAGCTCAACTTCTACAAGTGCCACTTCAACACCAAGGATCCCCATGAACTTTATGTGGGTCCCCGAGAAGAAGAACTAGACGAGTTCTTGAGCGGTGACTCCGCCAATGAAATTCACTCATATTCATTATTAGCAAGAACTAGTTGCAATCAACATAAACATCATGCAATAGTTCAACGAGTCACACATTCCCTCAAAGGTAATCAAGGAACAAGGTAATCAACAAATCCATGGACATCATTATACATGCTTTGCACTTCATGTCCATAGATATCCTTGTATTTGTCTTTTGTGTGTTGGCACAAACCCATGTAGGTGAGAAGAGCAAGGAAACATCAAGGATTCTCCCAAATCATGTTGATCTTAGATGACCCAGCAATATAGGGGATCTATCATAGTCCTTTAGATAAGTAAGAGTGTCGAACCCAACAAGGAGCAGAAGGAAATGACAAGCGGTTTTCAGTAAGGTATTCTCTGCATGCAATGAAATTATCCGTAACAGATTGTTTTGTGATAAGATAATTGGTAATGAGTAATAAGTGTATCCCAATCCTTTTGGTAGCAAAGGACAGGCTTAGACAGACTCTTATATAAAGTGAGGCACTCCCGAGGACACATGGGAATTTCCGTCAAACTAGTTTTCATCATGCTCATTTGATTCGTGCTCGTTACTTTGATAATTTGATATGTTGGTGGACCTGTGCTTGGGTGCTTCCCTTACTTGGACAAACCTCCCACTTATCATTAACCTCTCTCGCAAGCATCCACAACTACGAAACAAGAATTAAGATAAATCTAACCATAGCATGAAACATATGGATCCAAATCAGCCCCTTACGAAGCAACACATAATCTAGGGTTTAAGCTTCTATCACTCTCGCAAACAATGATCTACTTATTACTTCCCAATGCCTTACCCTAGGATTAAATAATGGTGACATAACACCACTAGAGGAGAGGCAACATACATCTCATCAAAATATCAAATGAATACCAAATTCACATGATTACTTATAACAAGACTTATCCCATGTCCTCAGCAACAAACGTAAGTACTCAGAAAGCATGTTCATGTTCATGATCAGAGTAGTATTAATTATCATAAAGGATCTAAACATATGATCTTCCACCAAGTAAACCAACTAGCATCAACTAGAAGGAGTAATCAACAGTACTAGCAACCCACAGGTACCAATCTAAGGTTGGAGACAAAGATCGGATACAACAGATGAATTACGATTTGGAGAGGAGCTGGTGTTGATGAATATGTTGATGGATATTGACCCCCTCTCGATGAGAGGATCATTTCTGATGATGATGGCTTCGATTTACCCCACCTGGAGGGAAGTTTCCCTGGCAGAACAGCTCCGTCGGAGCTCTAGATTGGTTCTGCCCAAGTTCCGCCTCGAGACGGCGGCGCTTCGTCTAGAAAGTTCTCTTGTGATTTTTTCCAGGTCAAAACCCTTCATATAGCTGAATATGTGCGTCGAGGACGTGCCAAGTGGGTCACAAGCCACCTAGGTGTGGCTAGGGGGTGGCCACGCTCGGTAGGCTTGTGACCTCCTGGTAGGCTCCCTCTGGTATTTGTTTCGCCCAATATTTTTTATATATTCCTAAACAATTCTCCGGAACTTTTGAGGACTTTTGGAGTTGGGTAGAATAGGTGTCTCAGATTTGCTCCTTTCCTAGTGCAAAATTCCAGTTGCTGGCATTCTCCCTCTTCATGTAAACTTTGTAAAATAACAGATAAAAGGCATAACTATTGTACCATAACATGTAATAACATCCCATAATATAATAAATATCAATATAAAAGCATGATGCAAAATGGACATATCAATCTTCATCAACATTGAGCATCCACCACTACTTCACCTACATGAAGTCTTCATCGTCAAAACCCAAGGTTAGTTTATCCCTCTCAAGGGGGGATGTCACATCAAGGGGGAGATTTAATCTAAGACTTGAGTCAAAGCATCTCATAGTTTGTGACAACATTAAATGCTTTATGTAAAAGTGGTAATCCCACTCGTGCTTAAACGACGAGTATGACCTATGATCAAGTATTCTTACTTGGCTCTAAGTCAATATACTCGTATATAGATGACTACGTCATCGCCGAAGTGCTAGATAGGTGCCAGTATGTATGTGCACGATTGCCATGATTTCATTTGACATCTTATTGTGTGAGCATGTTGGTCTGCATTTCTTTATCCATTCGAGGACATCCAATTGTTGCTATTTGAACTTTGTTTTTTCTTTTTGGCAATTGGATGGACAAGAATCCCTTGGACGATCCTCTTGATATCTATGCTTTCTCGCCTAAAATTATATTCATGTTGTATCACAAAATTTGAACAAGTACTTTTCGATCTCTCTGTGTGAGGAGCACTCAGAGTTCCGCATCGAAAAAGGACTGACCATTAAAACCTACCAAGTGCGTCTCGGTGGAACTAACCCACAATCTCGGTCTCACCGAACGCCTAGGGTTGATCTAGTTTTTCATCTCGGTACCACCGATTCCATCTTCTCGGTTACAAAAATCTCGGTCTCACTGAATGCCTAGGGTTGATCTAGTTTTTCATCTCGGTACCACTGATTCCATCTTCTCGGTTACACCAAGTTTCCCTGTCAACTGACAATTGAGGAACTCGGTGACACCGAAAAGTTAGAATCGGTGTCACCGACATCCACGGATATATATAGAGGCGGACTAGACTTTAGAAATTATTCTCCCAAACGTCATCCCCTCAAACCCCTAAGCTGCCAAACAGAGGCCCCTGGTCATCGCCATTGTCTTCCAAGCGCCTTCGCGTTGGAAGTCCATGTTGTCGACGAAATCTCCACCCCCGTTGTCATCATAGCAAAGTCGTCACCAAGCTAGGGTACGATTTCGACCCCCTCATGCGCTCCCATCTCCGAATCATGTGCATTAGGATTTTTCCATCGATAAGCCACTCTTTGAGATTGATACATCCACACAAAATTCCCATAGAATAGTGATAGAAGTAATTTCTAGGGTTTGTCGTCCCCAACCTGAATCTCGGTGGAACCGAAGCATACAAATCGGTAGCATCGATTCACTTTTTCTGACCAACTGAGAACACCTCAATGGAACCGAGTGCCCTTTTTTGGTGTGACCAAAAGCGGTGCTAAGTTCCTGGAATATAGGTTGTCCGTCTTAGTGGGTCCGAGAATTTTGCATCGGTTGTACCGATATTGATCTAGCATAATGCAAACCTTGTGAAAAAAATTTCAATGTATGAAAACTTCTGCATTTTGTTATGACTCAACCCTTCTACTCTTCTATATTCTGTTGACAGGGTCAGAGATGTTTGCTTCAGAGGATAGTAAGAACTTGAAGGAGCAAAATGTTGACATGAGTTGTGGCGCTAGTCCATACAATAGCTCATCCTTCTCAGATGTTGGTATTTCCAGCTCACTTGATCTCTTCAGAGCTGCTACTAGGGCAAGAAGAAAAATCAATTCTGATGAGGAAGATGAGGACTTCATACCTGATGCATTCCTGCCAAGTCAATGCAGGACAAGTCTGCCAAGAACACTGCTGCTGCCACTTCTTCCAAGAAAAAAAAGACTATCAGGAAGTAATATGCCCCCTCTTAAACTATGAGAGCACCCGAGAGCTCTAGAGGCATCATGACTATAGAGCCTCCCAGGAAGTCTATGCCCAAGAAGGTTGGTGAGAACAAGGCCAGGAAGAGGATTTTCTATGTTGTTGGTAGGCCAACCTCTATGTATGAGGACCCAAAGTGGTTGTTGCTGCTGAGGATGAGGAGGAAGAGCTAGCTGCAAAGGCTCCTCCCAATAAGAAGCAAAAGAAACTTTTGGCTGATGCTATGCCAAAGCAAGCTCCACCCAAGGGCAAGCCAACTGGTTCCAAGAAGCCTTCCAGACCAAAGCCCAAGAGGACTACCAAAGACATCCTAGCTTCTGAGAAGAACAAGGGATCTACCTCCAGAGATCTAGATGAGGTTGTATGTCACCTTTGATGAAGCTTAGAACACACCATCTAGTGCACAATGCTAGTTACTTGGTTGCAGAGGACATGAAGAAGAAGAAGGATTCAGGTTTGAGCGAATGGCGAGGAATTGATCCATATGCTCAAAGGAGGAAAACCACTATGGACTATAGGTTTTGTGCCAAGGAGCAACAAGATTTCTATGAGACTGTATTGCTTGACAAGAGCCGAGCTGTCAGTGATATGAGGTATGTGGATTGGAAGTATATCAAGGAGATTGAAGATTACTTCCGGAGTGTGCAAGACAACTTTCACTGCATTGGCCTAGACAAGTTGTTGACAAAGAATTCACTTCATGGAACGATGAGATGATCAGGCAATTCTACTCCACTGCTCACTTCTATGGAGATGGCAGGATTGTGTGGATGACTGAAGGTGCAAGGTATGAATCTACTATTGAGGAATGGGCTACCATCTTAGGAGTCCAAGAGGTGGAAGATGGAGATATCTATATGTACTCTGAGCCCAAGGCAAGCCACAATGCCATGAAGGACATGTACAATGCAATCCTTGCTGCACACCTGAAGTCTCGTAAGCTATGATCTATCTACTACCTCGAGGCAAGTATTCACACTATCAACACCATTTCGAGGTACACTTTGATGCCTAAGTCAGGAGATGAGAATATGATCCGAGGCTAATCCAGCAACTTACTGCTTCTTATAGAACAGCATATGAGATTCAGATTGATGGAACTGACTGTGGCGACAATGAAGAGGGTTTCTACTGATCAGAAGTGCTCATGCTACTATGCACCCTACATTCAGATGCTCATCGACTCCAAGTTGAGAAGCACATTTTTGCTCTTGACAGGCCGCACTTGCCCCTACAACCAGATCTTGAGGACAACGTTGTGGTGATGGACCTAGATCATCCCACATTAGCAGCAGCACAGGCAGAGGCAGAGGTAGCTAGAGCCACTAGTGATCAAGTCCCTAGATCTAGGAATGAGCAAATGGATCTTTTGATCACTACCGTTCAGGGCATGTAGAAGGAAATCAAGGACATATTGTAGGATCAGCATAGTCTTGTGAGGATCATGGAGAATAGGATCAATACCCTCAATGACATGGTGGTTGGGCTGACGAGGACCGTGAACGAGATCAAGAAGGAAGTTTATAGTGTGCCCAGTCCCGACACTTCTGATGATGATGACGATGACTCTCCTCTCACACCACGCACTCAGTTCACTACCCAGGCCAGATCAGCCACAATGCCAGCTCCAGAGTTGAGATCTTCTTCATTAGCACCTCCTATAGCCTCTTCAACTCCATCAGCTCCTCCAGTACCTCTCGTTGCTACAGAAACTCCGTCCATGACGTCTGCCGACATCTTCGAAGACGCAGTTCTTTCGAGTCCTTCATCAACCACCGGAGGAGATCAGCCCTAGAAGAACGATTAGCTATATCTCTTTGAACTTTTTGGTAACTTGTTGCCAAAGGGGGAGAAGTTGTATATAGATCTTTAGGCTTCGAGTGAGAGAGCGTTGGTTTTTATCGTTTTTTCAAAAACATTTGATCTTTTGGTTTGGATGTGTTAAACCTTGTGGTGTTTGATCATACACTTGATGTCTGTTGCTATTTCCTATCATTTTGATGCTTATGAGATGGTCTATCACCTTTACTTGATTGTGTTGTGCTATGATGTTCATTATTACTCTTCTCGCACACCACCAAGGTGTATGTGACACCAAAGACTGCCCATGTACCTAACTGATTGTGAATTTGCATTCAAACGCAAATTTAAAATAATGCACAAATTCAGGGGGAGCTCTTGCTTATCACATACTTCTCAAAGCGACGATTATATTCATAGATTATATCATATGTTGAAGCTTTGATCTATATGTTGTCATCAATTACCAAAAAGGGGGAGATTGAAATCACATTTGCACCCTTGGTGGTTTTGGTAATTAATAACAACATATATTTCATTGAACTAATGTTTCCACTAAGCATATTTCAGGAAAAGTTCAATGATAGGGATGGCAAAAAAATTGTGGAGAAACCCCAAGATGCAAGGAAATGTATTAGCAAAGCTTCTAGCAAGAGGACTCTACATTTTACTATGTGAGAAATCACTTTGAGTCCATATGAAAGCCAACACTATTAAAAGGGGGTAAAGTATTGTTGATGAACAAGATGCTCCACGTGCACAAGTGATAGTCACCAAAAACACACACAAGCTCTTCCACAAAGGTCTGTCCAAAGCCGAATATCCAAAATTGGTGCAACCAATAATTTCCACTAGGTGCCACCGATTCCCAAACTCAGACAGACCCACGCCAAACCCAAGCACATCGGTGCAACCGATTCCACTTCGGAGCCACCGAGTTTGGGTTGCCAACTTTCTGTTACCTCGATTGACAAAATAGGTACCACCGAGTTTATTGGATCGACGTCACCGAGTTGCGCAATCTGACCATTGGTTACCTAATAGGTACAACCAATATTTATATATCGGTCTCACCGAGATTCAAAAGTTGCCACCTGTGGAGCCACTCCCACTCGGTACCACTGAGATTCACACATCGGTGTCACTGAGTTGGTGACTTAAGGTGTACCGGTTGGATTTTTGGAGATGCCTATATATACCCCTCTACCACCACTCACTCGCAAGAGAAGCACTCAGAACAGATCCCCACTCATCCCAACTGATTTTTTGAGAGAGAGCCACCTACTCATGTTATGAGATCATGCTATTCCATTCCAACCATATGATCTTGATCTCTATCCTCCCCAAGTTGCTTTCAACTCAATCAATCTCTTCCACCAAAGCCAAATCTATGAGAGAGTGATTGAGTGTTGAGGAGTCTATCATCTTGAAGCATAAGAGCAAGGAGTTCATCGACATTATAGAGCCTATTACCTTTTGGAGGGTGGTGCCTCCTAGATTGGTTAGGTGTCGCTTGGGAGCCTCCTACTTCGTGTTGTGGAGTGAACTAATAAGTTTGTAAGGGCTAGGAGATCGCCTACTTCGTGAAGATCTACCCCGAGTTAGGCTAGTCCTCCGTGGACGTAGGCCATCATGGTATAGTCAAGGTTGCTTCTTTGTGGAACCCTCCATGAGTAGAGCCCTCCGTGGAATCTCGAGACCATTACCATCCATGGGTTGAAGACTCCATAAACATGGACATACGTTAGCATCACCTATTGGAACCACGGGAAAAATCTTCGTGTCTCCAAATTGCGTTTGATCTTCCTACCCTTCCTTTACTACTCAGGCTTTTCTTTACTTTCCGCTGCTATACTCGTAGACATGCATGTGTAGGGTGTGCTTGACTTGCTATGAATGATAAAATCTGCCAACACTTAAAATTGGGAAAATAGATTTTTATTTGGTAAAATATTCTAATCACCCCCCTCTCGACCTACTTTCGGTCCTACATTTTGTTCCCTTGGCAAGAGTATCTTCATACTTATCCTTTTGAGGAACAAACTTGGGCTTGGGGTATTGACCTTATTCCCATTCAACTCCATTAGCGTTGAAGTAGCTAATTCCATGTTTCTTCCGGTATCCTCCGTGCTTGCGAACAATTTCCTCAAATTGCCTACATCTGGCAATAGTATTGTAGATACCTTTCTCTATAATCCCTTTCAAAAGTTAATTTCTTGCTCAAGTGTAACTTGGCTAAGAGAAGTGTTAGTGGGATCAATAGAACTACTAGAAGAAATATCATTGGATTTATCATTTTTATTGCTACTAGTCGAAGAACCTTTCTTGCCTTTTTACTAGTTTGCTTAGTCTTAACTTGTGGAATGAATGTAGACAAAATAAGTCATTCGGCTAGATAAGAGGAAGTCTTCTTTCGAAGATCACCATTGATAGCTTTACGGAACTCATGCTCTTTCTCTAAATTGAGCTTTTGGAAGTGGAGCTTCTCATGTGTCCTTTCAAGCTCTCTATGATATTGTAGAGTAGACTCGTGGGCTAACTTAAGAGTGTTTAGTTCTTGAGTCTGTCGTTCTATTTCCCACTTATCATCGTCACACGACTTATCTTGACTGGAGTGATTACTAGCAAGTTCATTTTGACTAACATTACTAGATTTGTCAAATAGCAAGTCGTCATCTCCTAATAATTCATCCTCATCACTATTGAAATCAAGATACTCGGGGTGTGATACCTTGGGGACTTCAGCCATGAAGCAAATTCCACTCCCTTCATTTGGTGAATCAAATATGTCATAGGAGTCGGTCGTCACTAGTGCAAGTCTGGCAACACCTTCATCTTGACTATAGTTGGAGTTGGAGTGATAGCTTCTCTCGGAGTGGTTGTCGGATTTGGAGCCAGAACCCATTCACCAACATGAGCCTGATGTATTCTTCTTGAGTAGCTCTTGGTGTACTTTCCTTCTTCTCCGAGTCCCTACTTCTCCTTGAGGCACTTCGTTCATAACGATCATCTCTACTCCTTCTCTCCCTTAGAGGTGACTCATCTCTTGAGCTTCGTCTTCTTGGTGATTCTTCTTTCCATTTGTAAGAAGTCGTGCACTCATTTGAGTAGTGTCCATGCTTCCCACAATTGTAACAGTTTTGGTCACAACTGGACGAATGCTTCTGTTCATATCTTGAGTTGGAGCTTCGATCTCTTGTAGAACTTGTTGAATTTATTGACCATGAGGCGTATCTCTTCATTTGTGACAACGTTGTCTCTTGAAGTTGCGCTAGCATCACTTGTGGCTTTGTAAGCATCGCTAGACTTGTTGTGAAGCTCTTCCTTGTCCTTGAGTGTCATCTCATGACCAACAATCCTTCCAATCACTTCTGTAGGCTTGAGATCTTTGTAGTTGGGCATCATTTTGATCAATGTGCACACGGTGTCATATCTATCGTTCAAATCTCAAAGTATCTACTTGATTATGAATTTGTCAGTCATTTTTTCGCTTCCTAAGCCGACAATCTCATTGGTGATGAGAGCTAGCCTAGAGTACATCTCTGCGACTCCGTCACCATCCTTCATCTTGAACTTGTCAAGTTGACTCCAAAGAACATCCAACTTGGATTCTCTCACAGATTCGGTACCTTCATGCATATCAACCAAAGTATCCCAAATCTCTTTTGCATTCTCAAGATGGATAATTTTGTTGAATTCTTCGGGGCGTAGGCAGTTGAAAAGAATGTCACATGCTTGAGCATTGTATTGCAACTTCTTCAATTCTTCCGCGGTCGCTTCACGATCCGGTTCCCTTCCATCCGCAAAGAAATAACCTTGCAATCCAACACAAATAACATCCCAAACGGCGGGGTTATGACCAAGGATATGCATTTTCTATTTGTGCTTCCAACTAGCAAAATTAGTGCCATCAAAGTATGGACCTCTATGGTGGTAATTTCCCTCACTAGACGCCATACTCTCCTAGTTGTGAAACCAATGCAATGGAGACCAAAGCTCTGATATCACTTCTAGGATTGAAAGTAGGTCTAGAGGGGGGTGATTAGACTACTTAACTAAATCAAAATTCTACCTTTTCCCAATTTTAAGTGTTGGCAGGTTTTAGAAATTGTAGCAAGTCAATCACACCCTACACATGCATGTCTACGGGTATAGCAGCGGAAAGTAAAGACGAGAATGAGTAGTAAAGGAAGGGTAGGAAGATCAAACGCAATTTGGAGACACGAAGATTTTTCCCGTGGTTCCGATAGGTGGTGCTATCGTACGTCCATGTTTATGGAGTCTTCAACCCACGAAGGGAAATGGTCCCAAGATTCCACAGAGGGGTCAACCCACAAAGGGTTCCATGAAAAAGCAACCTTGACTATACCATGATGGCCTATTTCCACAGAGGACTAGCCTAACTCCGGGTAGATGTTCACGAAGTAGGTGATCTCCTTGCCCTTAAAAACTAATTTGGTTCACTCCACAACACAAATTAGGATGCTCCAAGCGACACCTAAGCAATCTTGGAGGCACCACCCTCCAAAAGGTAAGAGGCTCGATAATGTCGATGAACTCCTTTCTCTTGTGCTTCAAGATGATAGACTCCTCAACACTCAATCACTCTCTCACAGATTTGTCTTTGGTGGAAGAGATTGATTGGGTTGAAACCAACTTGGGGAGGCTAGAGATCAAGATCATATGGTTGGAATGGAATGACATGATATCAACACATGAGTAGATGGCTCTCTCTCAGAAAACCAGTTGGGATGAGTGGGCATCTGTTCTGAGTGCTTCTCTCGCGAGTGGTGGTAGACGCGTATATATAGGCATCTCAAAAAATCCAACCGTTACACCTTAAGCGACCAACTCCGTGACACCGATGTGTGAATCTCGGTGGTACCGAGTGGCTCCAAAGGTGGCAACTTTTGAATCTCGGTGGTAAGGACCTTGGAGAGGCTAGAGATCAAGATTCATATTGAGGGAGTCCTAGATTAAGGGGTCCTTGGATAGCCGACCCATTGTTCATGGGCCGGACTGTATGGGCTTCATGGCAGGCATCGGAGGATCGAGCACCACCTGCGCCAGGATGGAAGCTTCATGGAGTCAAGACGTGTTCTCCAAGTTATTAGCTATAGTTAGGAAAGTTTCCTCTTCGGCATGTAACCGACCATGTGTAAGCTGAGGACACCCCGGGCATCTATATAAGCTAGAGGGTGTTAGGGCATAGGGCGAAGAAAACTCATCTAGGAATAGACATATGATCTAGAGGTAGATGAACTCTGTAACCCCTCACACCATCAATACAATTAAGCAGGACGTATGGTATTACCTCCATTGGAGAGCCCTAACCTGGGTAAACTTGTGTCCCCTTTGTCTATTACTGTCGATCACAGTCTCACAATTTGGGACCACCTACCCGAGATCCGCTGGTTTTGACACCGACATTGGTGCTTCCATTGAGAGTTCCTTTGTGAGAACCGAAGGAATTGATGGCATGCCCCGTCACAAGTAGTGAGATATGTATTGAGGGGACTCTCACCCCCGATCAGAATTTCATCGGCAGCGACATCTTGTCGCACATCGGCTCGGTCGGCCGTCATGGTCAGACCGGAAGGTTTCCCCCCAATCAGTGTATTAAGTTTGGAACCCTAAAGTTTGTGACTCATTCACGGGGAACAATTGTTCCAATGGAACCCTGAACCATCGAAGGAAAGCCTGTAAATATGGATGCTTCGACGTCCAATGCATCGGGTCCCACGGTGGAACGGAACATGGATCCACTTCGGCGTGACTCTAGAATCGTCACACCGCTTGACAAATCCACTTGTATGAGCGACACGTATCCTGCCATAGCCTCATTTTTAAACGAGTTGTTCGATTGATCGAGGCTATGTGTATATCGGATGACCAGGTTTCGATCTATGATCGGCTCGAGATCAGACCCGATGACACGGAGATTCATATCCCTATGGTCAACCACCTTGTCGCCACCGTCGAGTGTCCGGCCACGATTCTGCCTGACAGCCGGAATTGAAAACCGTCTATACAACCGCCCATGATCTCCAAGACCCAGTCGGAGAATTAGAGGCGGGGAATCGCTTTAAAGCTGGACCGTCACTGGTCCCGGATCCGTTGCCAGAATCGGAAATTACACTTCTGAACACTCATTGTGACAGGGAACGAGATTTTTTCCCACCCACCGCCCAAGACGATTATCCAAGTACCATGTCAAAGCCCACGTCTTCGTACTTCCGGGATATCAAGCAAATACAAGGAGAATCCATCCACCACTTTTGGGCAAGACTCTTCCTCTCTAGGAGCAGATTAAAAGGTCGTAGTCACCAAGACGTAATGGCAATTTTCATCAGCAATTTCCATGATGAGGGGATTCTTAATTCCCTGGCCCACCGACGCATAAACGACTTTTCGGAGTTATCCGAATTGGTACAGGAGTACTGTGCCATGGAGAGTGTGTGTCAATCCGAGCGGTTGTTCTCGGAACCAAAATTCTCCTAACACCCTGGAGAAGTTCAGAGAAAGAGGGTACCTCCAAATCGTCCAGCCAGGCATGAACCCGTCAAAAAAAGAAACAAGTCCCTTTCCAGGACCGGCACCGTCCTCGACAGAATTTTCGATAAACCTTGCCCCATTCATTTTGTGTTGTTGAACACAAACCCTACTAATAGCCTTTGAGCTTGCTGGGTTATTAGGCAAGTCACAAAAAGTGGCGAGGCTATCATCAACACACCTTCGTCGAACATGCGCTCTCCTTCGCCAAACGGATTCGATGACGAAGTCCTAACAGTCTATGAGATCTTCCCCTCGGGGAGCAGGCGTAAAAGAGCTAGGGAGCACGAGCAAGTCTACCATGTGGCAGCTACTAGCCCATGCGTAGACGTACCGATTACTTTCAGGGACACTGACAAGCCGCCCATTGTTCACGGTCATTCACCGACCGCTCTAGTCTTGAATCCCATCATTGATGGATACGAACTACATAAGGTGCTCATGGATGGCAGCAGTGGTCTAAACCTCATTTACGAGGCCACTCTAGAGCAAATGCGGTTCGACCGATCTCGCATCGAACATAGCAACACAACCTTCTGGGGAATTATCCCAGGGAAAGAGGCACATTGTTCTGGATGTATCATCCTGGACGTTGTGTTTGGCACGCCCGATAATTAGCGATCCGAAGAAATTCTCTTCCACATCGTCCCCTTCCCAAGTGGCTATCTCGCCCTGTTAGGACGCGACTCCTTTACAAAGTTGCAGGCTATACCCCATTACGGGAACATGAAACTAAAATGCCAGGACCAAATGGAGTGATCACGCTCGCCAGTGAGCCGAATATAGCCCTTCGGGCCAAAAAAAATGGCAACGCTCACCCTCGAGGCATCAACGGAAACTTTCATCGTTGAGGAATTGACCGCTCTACGATTGGCAGTTAATAGGGACAATGTGATCCTCAGCAAAAGGCCGAAGTCCACATCCTTTAAACACATAGAGGAAATCGTCAAATTTCAGGCGCATCGAACGAACCTCAATAAAACAACGTCCATCGGAGCCTAGCCCGATCCCCTTATGTATGAATCATTGTGGAATTTCCTCCGTGAAAATTGGGACATTTTCGCTTGGCATCCTTCCGATATGCCTCGTATCCCACGTCGGCTCGTCGAACACAGCTTGAACATTATTCCAGGCTTTAAGCCCGTGAAACGGACCTTGCGCCACTTCTTCGAACCCAAACGGCAAGCCATGGGTGAAGAATTAGCCAAATTACTCGAGGCTGGATTTATTCGGGACATCAAAAACCCCGAGTGTCCAGCAAACCTGGTGATGGTAGCTAAGAAAGACAAATCCTGGTGGTTGTGTGTCGATTTCAAGGACCTCAACAAAGCATGCCCCAAGGACCCTTTTCACTTACCACGCATAGACCAGATCATTGTGCCATAGTCGGACACGTTTTTTTGTGTTTCCTCGATGCTTACTCTAGATACCAGCAAATTAAATGAAGGAATCCGATCAGGCGGCTACCGCATTCATCACCCCCTACGGGCCATTCTGCTTCAACACGATGTCGTTCGGGCGAAAAAACGCCGGGGTCACATACCAGCGCATGATCCAAACCTGCCTCACCACACAGGTCAGATAGACTGTTGAGGCATATGTGGATGATGTGGTAATCAAAACCAAACACGTTGATCCGTTGATCGACGACCTTCGTCAAAGTTTCGCTAATTTGCGCGAATATGACATATGTCTCAATCCGGAAAAATGTGTATTCGGAGTCCCCTCGGGCAAGATGCTTGGATTCATCATGTCCTATAGAGGAATAGAGGCAAATCTAGCTAAAATCCATGCTCTATCAAAACATGGAATTCCCATAGAGCTAAAGCATGTCTAGAGACTATTCGGGTGTATAGCCGCGTTTAGCCGCTTTATTTCCCACCTCGGAGAAAAATCTTTGCCGCTCTATAAGCTGCTGAAATGGACCAACAATTTCGAATGGACCGATGAAGCAGCGGCTGCATTGGAAGAAATCAAAACAATACTGGCAACCAATCCCATACTCACGGCACCACACGTTGGTGATCCCATGTTGTTATACATATCGGCCACCAACAAGGTAGTCAGCGCGGTGCTCGTCATCGAACGAGATGAGGAGGGATATAAATTCCGAACTCAGATGCCGGTATATTATGTGTCAGAGGTACTAACGCAGTGAAAGTCCAGATACCCACATTATCAAAAAATATCCTAGACAATATTCATGGCATCGAGGAAACTCTGACACTACTTCCAGGAGTGCGTGGTAACGGTGGCATCGGAAGTGCCATTGAATGATATAATCAATAACAGGGATGCTACCGGTCGCAAAGCCAAATGGGCCATTGAGCTCCTTCCATTTGAAATAAACTACAAGCCATGCCACGCCAATAAGTCTCAAGTACTGGCGGACTTCTTAATTGAAAGGACAGAGGCCGAGCTCCCCAAGGAGTATAGTGCATACTCCCATTGGACAATGTACTTCGATGGATCCAAGACCCTGGCTGATCTGGGGGCTGGAGTTATCCTCACGTCCCCCACAGGCGACAACGTAAGATACGTGTTGCAAATCATGTATGCCGATTCCATCAATGCCGCCGAAAACGAAGCTCTTCTTCATGGTCCTCGGATGGCAGTGTCTATGGGCATACGACGGCTAGAGGTACGGGGAGACTCAAACCTTGCCATATCGCAAATTAACAGTAAATTCGACGCCAAAAATCGGAAGATGGCGGCATATAGAGACGTTGTTCTCAAGATATGTGCTCGGTTCGACGGGTTGGGATTCCACCATGTTGCTCGAGACAACAACCAAGCCGCTGATATATTGGCCCATATGGGAGCCAAGCGAGATCCCGTCCTGAGAAACACCTTCCTAGAGCATCTCTTCAAGCCCTCCGTAATGTGGCAAGACGACTCAAATGGCACCGGTCTGAAAACAGCGGAGGAAGTTGGCCCCCTATAAACAAAACAGATAATGGCATCATCGGCAGCTCAACGATGAATGAGACACCCTCGGCTCATGAGGTAATGCAGTAATTGCGCCAAGGATAGAGCCCCTCCTTGCCTACCTCCTTCACAAGGAACTCCTCGACGATCAAACAGAGGCGTGGCGCATAGTTCAGCGATCCAAGGCCTACAAAGTACACGAGGGTGAGTTATACAAGAAAAGCACCAATGGAGTATTACAGAGGTGTATATCCGAGGAAGAAGGATGGGAGCTCCTTTCCGAAATCCATGCAGGCATGGGCGGGCATCATGCCGTGGCAAGATCTCTTGTCGCCCAAGCCTTTCGAGCTTGTTTCTTTTGGCCTACATCTCACACCGATGCCCAGTCACTCATTCAACATTGCATCTGGTGTCAACTCTTCACAAATGAAAGTCACATGGCCCCAACAGCTGTTCGGACTATTCCGATCACCTGGCCTTTTGCGGTCTGTGGGCTGGACATGGTTGGACCCCTCAAAGGGGGAACCAAGAAAAATAAATACCTACTTGTCATGGTTGACAAGTTCACCAAATGGATAGAAGCAAAGCCTTGTTAAATCGGCCAAATCCCACATAGTATAATGATGGATAACAGAACCAATTTCTTGGCCCAAGAGGTCAAGGACTGGTGCGCAAAAATGGGCATAAAGCTCGATTATGCATCGGTCTATCATCCGCAGACCAATGGACAGGTCGAGCAAGCAAACGGTCTAATTATGAGCGGCATTGAGCCACGTTTGGTCCGATCTCTTCACGAGTCTGACTATCATTGGTTGGAGGAATCCGACTCCATTCTGTCAGGCCTGCGTACTACCCCGAATAGATCAACGGGTTATACAACGTTTTTTATGGTCTATGGGACAGAGCAGCTCTCCCCTGCGATATTATCCACGACGCACCAAGAGTGCACATGTACGAGGAAAAGGAGGTTGAGTTGGATTGGCAGGACGACTTAGATGCCCTGGAGGGGGAGCGAGACATAGCTCTGGCCGATCCACTCTTTACCAACAGCAAGCTCAGGGGTACCAAAGTAGGGAGGTCAGGGCAAAAGCATACAACATAGGACAACTCGTCCTACGGCTCCGGGAGAAACAGAAGCACAAACTCAACCCCAAGTGGGATGGTCCTTTCATCATTGATGAAATTCTCATGGGAGGGGCCTATCATTTGTGGAGTTCACCAAATAACCACCTTGAACCAAACCCATGGATGCAGCTTAGCTTCGGCGCTTCTACGGATAAACTGGTGTCGTCCATATTCCACTACAAAATTCCCTTTTCGGTTATTTTTTGCCTTTTCCATTTCTATTCCCACTTTGTCGTTCGATAGGGACAATTTCTTTTCCTACCCTATGTTCGGCTGATCCAATCTTGTACCACGGATAATCGGCATACACCATAAAGTGTTAGATCCGAACACAACATATGGGGGCTTCTTTTAATAGCCAGTATTTTAATTGTTCATACTTACCGGGTGCACATGTTTCTTTTGTCATGTTTTAGCCATCATATGCATCAATTCGAACTAAGACTTTGCCAAGCTAGGTTGCCTCGCTCCTGTGGTTACTCTCTATGTTCCCGCTTGTTCGGCTAGAGAGTAAATGGAGCACCTCTGCGATTGCTATGACCGGGTCATCCAGAAACGTACCTCAGATGGGTGAAGCCGAAAGCTAGATATCTTGTGTATACAATTGGTTGGCTATGACACCTTATACGGCCCTGGTTGCTATTTCTGTTGTTTGGGTCTCTTATTCCTGAAGGACACTTAGTCGCGTACTGCAAGTATGCAGATTCCGATCTATGCTCTTCGTAGACCCCCGGTGAAAGGTATCGCTAGAGGTACTATTTTCATCGTAAGATGTTTCTTACGCTACATCATAATATGACATATCTTTCTCTTTGCTTTCTGTCTATTCGCACCACATGGCTGAATTGTCTGGTTCCCCAAATACAAGTTCGCTCTTTGGCGAAGGAATAATAAAAAGGAACAGTTTCAAGCTCTTCGCATGGGAGGGAGAAACAGATGGTTGGTTAAGACAAAGTTTATAACACGGATCGTTTTACACATGTATATGTAAATTACATATGCGGCTGCTCATCGAGATCATCGATTATTGTGTTGAGGGGGAAGTCTGCTTGCGAGAGACGGGCGGCTGGCATCACCTGGTCATATACCAAGCGGGGCGGCACTTCTTTTCCATCCGATGCCACAGGACCAACCCGTGCCATATGCTCGTGGTTGAGTCTAGTGAAATGGGTCTTGACCATTGCCCATACTTCCCGTTCTCCTTCGCGACAGGCCGAAGTATTCCACAGCTCGAACCTATCCCGAGCCCCCCTAAACCGATCCACAAGTGCGGCTTGCCCTTCAAGTGGCTGTTTGGTGGGCCATAGTGCCTTTACCATCACTTTCGTCCCTTCTTGCACACGCTTGTGGAGAGAGGTCAGATCCTTCAGCAGGTCCCCTTGGTACGATTCAATCTCCTCTTCAGGATGTCCCGTCAGGAGACCTGCACACAAGATAACAAACGTGATTTCTATCATTCTCTACATTGGAAATACTTACTCATAGAGGAATTATATTTGCCGAATATGTCCCTCCGAAGCTTTTGATTCTCTTCCTGAGCTTGGGCCAATTGAGTCTTTAAACTCTTTATTTCTTTGGCCTATTTTTGTATAACAAACATCCGGCTTGCTGCTGGGATTCCGCATACCTTTGTGAATCATGGGCTTCTTCCAGGTGCCTTTCCATATGTCCTATTGATTCGGCTGCTACACGGAATCCATATGTCAGGCATGGTAATGTAAAAAGATTACCAGTAAAAGCATACTCACCATGGGCCTCTCGCGTGAAGCTCTTCACTTGTGCTAGTTCGTCCTTCACGGACTGCACTTCCGTGCGACACTCCTCGAGGGCATTGGCCAATTGCTCGGACTGTTGCTTTGAGGCCTGCGTTAGCAGTCAACAGTATGGAGATCCTTAGTTCGTTTTTTCTAAATGAAATTAAGGCTCAGGGGGTACTAGGCTTACACAAGTATGCGGATTCTATAAGATCCGACCTCTTACCTGAATGTTGGTTGTTATCAGTTTCATAGCTTCGCCGAATCCAGCTCGGGCGGCCCCGATATGTGCATCTGCCGAGCATAGGGCACCAAACTCCTGGTCAGAGAAAATTGGGTGCCGCATGGCCTCCCATCGGTGTCGATGATGCATGGCACTCTCCACTTCCAATTTGGTGACGGATACTCCGTCGCCAGATTCGGCGGGCGCCGGTACGGCCATGGAGGCTTCCGTAGCGGAAGCCGCATGGGTCGCGGCACGGGAGCTCCGGGCATCTCCTGACATCTGGGCAGCCCCCTTAGTAGGTAAAGCTTGGGTGTTTTGCCTAGGTAAAAAAACGAGCGGCTATGAGATTCTGCTGAGTACAACAATAAAGCGGATACCTAAACAACGTACCTTTGGGCTACGCGGACGGGTGGATTAGTCCCCATGTCCTGCTCTTTTGCAGGGTCCTGGCCGGCCTCTGACTCGCCCGCGGCTTTGGCTGCTGGCGCGTGGCATGTTGATTCCTGGCACTTGGAGGCTGGGACCGGCGCGTCCGGGGTGCTCTTGGTAGCAGGCCTCTTGCGGGAGGAGCTTTTCTTCTTACCCACGGACAGAATGGAGAATGACTCGGGGTAATCGACTATGATTGCCACCAGGGTCTGGACGATGTTGTCCTGGTAGTAGAGTCCATTTTCAAAGTCGAGAAGGAGATCCGGGTCCTCATTGAATCCCGGATCGTTTTCACGAGCATGATTCTCGGGCTGAGGAGCCGTAGAGTTGACTGTCTCGACGAAGCTCCTCCATTCCTATTCATGTCAAGGCCTCGGTCAAATAGAGTGCGGAATGAAGCCCCCAAACTATTTCATGATTGGAATAGGAAGGTTTACCTGTTCGATGGGATTGTGGGATGAATACCCTTCCTTGGTTGACCACTGGATAAAGTCTTCTTGCTCTCCTTTGTACAGGTCGGCAAGTGCGGCGGCCAGTGCTGCTGGATTGGCGGGACCTAGTTTTTGGGAACGCGTGGCGTCAATTGTCCCGTTATATCACCATAAGGGGTGAACCCTTTATTGGAGGGGCTGCACACACCGAGAGATGGCGGCGGCCATGACGTCGATCATGGTCAGCTGGTGATGGGCAAGCATCCGCACTTGCGCGGCAAGGCGCTGCACCTCAGCGATCTCCTCCTGAGATGGGCTCCTGGGTCGCTAGTTGTACCTCTTCTTCAGGAGGAGGTCGGAGTATTCGGGCAGACCTGTCCGAGTTGGCTTGAATAGGGGGACATCTTCAATATAGAACAATTCTGAAGTCCATTCTTTGGATTTCTTCGGTGTCCCAGCCGGATACCCCGTTCCCGTTATGCGGCATACTTCGGCCCCGCCGACCTCCAAGATGGACTTGTGCCGAGTTCGGGGGACAAGGCAGAAGTATTTCCTCCATAGATCGAAATGAGCTTCGCACCCTAAAAACATCTCGCAAAGAGCGACAAATCCCGAGATATGTAGGATCGACCCTAGGGTGAGATGTTAGAGTTGAATCCCGTAGAACTCTAGTAACCCCCTCAAGAATGGGTGGATTGGAAACCCCACCCCCAGAGGAGGAAGGGGAGGAAGCAAACATGCTCCCCCTTGTTTGGATTAGGAAAGCGCTCGTCGAAGACCTCATCACCATACAAAAGAAGACCTACGCGGGTTGCCACTAGATCTGATGATGGGAGATATCCCTAGATCTCTAGATTACGGAGCCGCAGGACTGTGACGGAGCAGCTAGTCCCGTCACCTGGGCGTTGGCCGTAAGGGCGTGCTGAGGAACTGGGAGCGTTAGCCATGTTTTGCGTGGAGCTTCCGCTAGGAGTTTTTGATGAGAGGGAGGAAGAAGATGTGGTTTGAGCCGCAATTTTGTTTGATTAAATGGGTTGGTGCCTCCGTTGCGGATGGGTAGGATTGTAAAAATTTCTGGCCACTCACCTCCCCACGACGCACGAAAATCGAGGAACTTGTGCAGTTATTATAAGGACCCGCGGCCGCGACGCTTGGGATCTTACCGAAGACTGGTCGGATGCCGAACAGAGAAGGTTGAGGTACTCGCCTTGCAAGCCGAAGATGACGATGTGAAGGAATCAACCGAATATATATCAACGTTGAAGGCTAGTCCAGGGGCTACTGAGGGAGTCCTAGATTAAGGGGTCCTCGGATAGCCAACCCGTTGTTCATGGGTCGGACTGTATGGGCCGCAAGGCAGGCATCGGAGGATCGAGGACCACCTGCGCCAGGATGGAAGCTTCATGCAGTCAAGATGTGTTCTCCAAGTTATTAGCTGTAGTTAGGCAAGTTATCTCTTTGGCATGTAACCGACCATGTGTAAGCCGAGGAAACCCCTAGCATCTATATAAGCCGGAGGGTGTTAGGGCATAGGGCCAAGACAACTCATCTAGGGTTAGACATATGATCTCGAGGTAGATCAACTCTGCAACCCCTTACACCATCAATACAATCAAGCGGGACGTAGGGTATTACCTCCATTGGAGGGCCCGAACCTAGGTAAACTCATGTCCCCTTTGTCTCCTGTTACCGTTGTTCCTTGTCTCATAGTTCGGGTACCCTTACCCGAGATCCGCTGGTTTTGGCACCGACACATATGGTTGAGTGGAATGGCATGATCTCAACACCTGAGTAGGTGGCTCTCTATCAGAAAATCTGATGGGATAAGCGGGGATATGTTCTGAGTGCTTCTCTTGCAAGTGAGTGGTGGTGGAGGGGTATATATAGGCCTCTCCAAAAATGCAACTATTACACCTTAAGTGACCAACTCGGTGACACCGATGTGTGAATCCCGGTGGTACCAAGTTGCTCCAAAGGTAGCAACTTTTGAATCTCGGTGTGACCGATATATAAATCTCGGTGGTATCAATTAGGTATCCAATGGTCAGAATCCACATCTCGGTGACACCGATCCAAAACCTCAGAAATTCTGATTTTATGGATTGAGGCAACTGAAAGTTGGCAGCGTGAACTCGGTTGCACCGATGTGCAAGGGTTTGGCATGGGTCTGTATGAGTTTGGGAATCGGTGGGACCGAGTGGAAATTGTTGGTGACGAGGATACATACCTAGGGTAGGGTCCTAGGCAAGGCCTACATACCCTACCTAAGGACACTACATGGGAGGACTTGAAGATCAAGCATGAAGTTTCGAGTGGATTCCTGGAGACGTTCAAAGCCACTCGACAGGTATCCACTCGGAGACTCCTTCTTTCACTCGGCAGTCTCGTGTCACTCGGAAGACCTTGCTTTCACTCGATGCCAGAAGACCAGGAGCCATCATCAAGAGCCCAACTGGCAGACATTGGTTCAATTGTCATTGGTAGATTTTATTGCGTACGTTACTAGTAACGGCAGACTTTAACCCCATGATCGGACCCTTGGATGTTGGGTAATTATGAGGGGCAGCGAACTCTATATAAGCCGCCCCTCCCCTCCTGCACAAGGGTTCGCAACCATTGTAATCTCTATATTGCACATGACATAAGCTCCCGAGCACTGAGACGTAGGGCTGTTACCTCCACGAGAGGGGCCTAAACTCATACATTTGTGTGTACATCCTCGCCGTAGCTAGGACTCTGCCCTCTCCTTTCGTACCCCTACCATCTACTATCAGGCTCGTTCCCACGATAGTTGGCGCCCATCATGGGGCAGGCGTCTAAGCGACTTCCAATGAGGTTGCATTTTTCATCCTTTGACATGTCATCCGGCGGTGTTATTGTCCTGGGCCACAAGATCAGTTTCGGAGCGCTCACCTTCATCGCCGATGATTCGACATAGCTCTAGGAAGCGCCTCTCGATGTTGAGGCACTCCCAGTCCACGGGGCCGCGCACTTCCACGTGAGTTCCTGTGGCGTGTTGCTGCGTGAGCCTTCGACTCCTTATTCATCGGCTCCCCTCGCTGTTCGCGGTCGCAAGCGGTCCGTCCGCTCACGACTTCAGCGCTGGGTCAAACACACAGTGGCGCGTCAAACTTCTCCACAGATTGCAGCACTCGAGCCCGCCGAGTCCCTTCACCGCGTGTTCGAGTCGGATTCGAAGCCGTCCGACGTGCCTTCCGAGTGCGAAAGTTGCGATCCCGCAGCGGAGGTCCTGATGGCGGGCTCCCATCAGAGTTCACTGCCTGGCTTTGGCCGTGGCAGGCACGAGGCTAGAGGTCCGTCAAAAGGGCAGCTGCGTCGCGAGGAGGAGGTTCTTCATACTCCCATCATCGGCACGACTGCCAAGGCCCAAGCTTTGGAGGCCGCGCGCATTCGTCTGGAAGAACTCTAGGCAGAGCTTGACGAGCACGCTTGCCAATGCTCGCCACGCCCCAATCGACGTCAGCAACAGCTATTTCCGACTGGATCTCGGGACGACGTTGAGGTATATCGAACTCCTATGTTAAATGTTGTTGTTGCTGCTAGGATAGCAGATTCGATTCTGCCATCCCGGTCAGGGGCTGGACGAGGGTTGATGCAGATCAGAGCACTATTAGATGCAACGCAACGTCAGAATTCAATAGTTTCTCACTCTTGCAACAAGATACACAGCAATTAACCCAGGGTAGAGACCGTTCTGTCAGCACACGGTCCTGGATCGCCCTTGCGCCGTCGGGGCGGCGGTTTCCGTGAAGGGCAAGACAGAGATCAGTTTCACCGTGAAGACCACCATCGAGTGCTCACTCCTCCGAGGAGTGGTCCATATGCGCCCCGGCGCCAGGACAGCAGGCACTCCTTCGGTGATGAGCGGAATGCGGGCTTTGACGCCCGCGCCCTCCTTGCTCAGAAGCGGATTGACAAGGGCAGAGCCCACAGGGAATGATACAACGGAGATTTTCCGAGTGGTATCTCGGCCGTGGTTTCTGGTCCTGAATGTTTCAGCAGAGCCATACGTTCTACGGAGATTCCCCCCAACTTTAGGTTGGCGGCGGGAATTGGGCTTTTCTGACGAATCAAAGCCGAAGACTTGGTTAGATGATTACCGAGTGGATGTGCAAATTGGTGGAGGAAATGACAATGTGGCAATGAAGCACCTGTCCCTGATGTTGGATGGTTCAGCTCGCGCTTGGCTGAATCGCCTGGCTCCTTCCAGTATATATTGCTGGGAGGATCTTGCCCGAGTGTTTGTCCGAACCTTTGAGGGCACTTGCAAGCATCCGGCAGGTCTGGTCGACTTACAACACTGTGTCCAGAAGCCCAATGAAACTTTAAGGGATTATATTCAGCGATGGTCCACTCTGCATCATACAGTGGAGAATGGGTCGGAACATCAGGTTGTTTGTGCATTCAAGGCCGGTGTGAGATATAGTGAACTTTATCTGAAGTTTGGGCGAATGGGTGATATTTAACTCGGCAAGATGATGGAAATCGCCACTCGGTATGCCAATGGCGAGGAAGAAGACCGTCTCTGTAGCGGCAAAGGAAAGGTAGTCGTCAATGAGGTTGCCAGCAGCGATAATCGGAAACAAAAGCGAAAGGCTGAAGATCCGGTTCAGGCAGAAGCAGCAGCACTGGCGAGAGTCGAAGAACAAGGGTAAAGCTAAGGCACAATACACCCCCAAGAAAGGGAAAAATCAGTCAGGAACTGATATCATGGATTAGTCGTGTGTAATACACACGAGGAAAGATGCGGAAGGCAATCTGATTTTGCCCAAGCACACCACTCGACAGTGTCGGACCCTTATTCAGAAATTCAAGGGAGACTAGCCGAGTGATATATCTCCTAAGAAGGGAGATGAAGATGAGGAAAAGGAAACATTCCTGGATGTCACTACTACACTGGTGATCTTTGCTGATGTCGAGAGCAAGAGCCGTCTGAAAGTCATCAACAGAGAAATCGACATGGATGTACCAGACACCTCCACCTACCTCAAATGGTCCCAATATGCTATCACATTCGACCAGACAGACCATCCTGCTCATGTGGCCACTCCCGGTCGACAGGCTCTGGTAGTTGATCCGGTGGGGGGGGACTTGACTCAGAAAGGTCCTCTTGGACGGTGGCAGCAGCCTGAACATTCTGTATGTGGATACCCTAAAAGGGATGGGCATTCTGATGTCCCGTCTGAGTGAGAGCAGCTTGCAGTTTCACGGGGTCATCCCAGCAAAGAAGGCCAAGTCACTCGTACATATAGCATTGGATGTGGCATTCGGGAATGGCAAAAATTTCCGAAAAGAAAAGTTGACATGTGAAGTCGAGGATTTGAACAGTGCTTACCACGCCATTTTGGGTAGACCCGCGTATGCACGTTTCATGGCCCGACCATGTTATGTTTATCTCAAGTTGAAAATGCCAGGCCCTAAGGGCGTGATCACGGTCACTGGCAATCGACAGCGAGCCGAAGAGTGCCTCTAACAAGGCTCCAAGATCGCCGATCACCAGATGGCCATGGTTGAGTTGGAGGAGTACAAGAAAACCGCTGACCCTGCTGACTTGCTCTGTGCAAAGAAGCCGGCTTCCGAGTCGGCATTTCAGTCGGCAGGGGAGGTGAAGAAGGTACACATCCATCCGACGGATCCTACTGCTGCCTCCACGAATATCTCATCAACACTCGACAACAAATAGGAAGCCGAGCTCATCCAGTTCCTCCATGAGAACTGGGATATCTTTGCATGGAAGCCTACTGACATGCGGGGGTCCCAGGGAGCTGACTGAGCACCATCTGTGAGTGGATACGAAAGCCAAACCCGCCAGGGAGCATTTGCATCGCTCGGCGGTGGAGAAGCACAAGGCAATCGGAGAAGAAGTGGCGTGTCTCTTGCAAGCCAAGTTCATTTGGGAGATTTACCACTCTGAGTGGCTCTCGAATGTTCTGATGGTGCCAAAGAAAGGTAAGTCATTGCGCATGTGCATTGACTTCAAACATCTCAACAAGGTGTGCCCAAAATATCATTTTCCACTCCCCCTAATAGATCAAATTGTTGACTCGACAGCGGGGTGTGAGTGTTTATCGTTTTTGGATGCTTATTCTGGGTACCATCAGATCTGTCTGTATGGCCTGGGTGAAATAAAGACAGCCTTCATCACCCGATTCGGGTGTTTTTGTTACATCACCATGCCTTTTGCTCTCAAGAATGCCGACGCTACTTTTATGCGCATGATTCAGAAATGTTTACTTGGCCAGATCCCTCGGAATGTTGAGGCGTACATGGACGATATAGTGGTCGAGTCCCGCAAAGGTTCCGACCTACTGGCTGACTTGGCCGAGACATTCGCCAATTTGAGGCGATTCGACATAAAGCTAAATCCGGCCAAGTGTACTTTCGGCGTCCCTGGCGGGAAGTTACTCGGTTTTCTAGTTTCTGAGCGAGGAATTGATGTCAACCCCGAGAAAATCAGCGCCATTACCCGTATGAAGACTCCCATGCGAGTGCACGATGTTTAGAAGCTCATAGGTTGCTTGGCAGCATTGAGTCAATTCATTTCTCGTCTTGGTGAGAAGGCTCTGCCTTTATATCAATTGATGAAGAAGTCCGACACGTTCGACTAGACTCTCGAAGCCAAAGCAACGTTTGTTGAGCTCAAAGCCCTGCTCTCCACCCAGTCGGTGCTTGCTGCTCCTGCCAGCAAAGAGCCCTTACTCTTGTACTGACTGTCGAGCGAGAAGAGGAGGGTAAAGCTTATAGAGTCCGGCGGCCAGTTTATTACGTCTCGGAAGTTTTGTCCCCTCAAAGCAAAGATATCCACACTATCAAAAGTTGGTTTATGGTATTTACCTATCAGTGAAGAAGGTGGCGCATTATTTCCAAGACCACTCAATTTCACTCGTTAGTGATGCTCCCTTGTCCGAAATTTTGAATAATCGAGACGCATCAAGTCGAGTGGCTAAATGGGCAATCGAGCTTGGACACTTTGACATCAGATTCAAAGCCAAAGTCCCAAGCATTGGCAAATTTCATGGCCGAGTGGATAGAACAGCAACAACCTATCCAAGTTCACTTGGCGCATTGGACAATGTTCTTTGATGGCTCCAAAATGTTGAAAGGGTCTAGTGCTGGGGTTGTCCTGATATCTCCTAGGGGCGACAAGCTCAGCTATGTCTTGCAAATTCACTTTGATTCCTCCAACAATGAGGCAGAGTATGAAGCACTGTTGTATGGGTTGCGCATGGCTATCTCACTCGGCGTCAAGCGTCTGATGGTTTATGGCGACTCAGATATGGTGGTGAATCAAGTGATGAAAGAGTGGGATGTTCGAAACCCCACTATGACTGGATACTGCAATGCAGTCCGAAAGGTGGAGAAGAAGTTTGAAGGCCTAGAACTTCATCATGTTCCTCGATTGAAAAATCAGGCGTCCAATGAACTATCCATGATTGGTTCCACTCGACGGCCTGTCCCCAGCGATGTGTTCTTTGAGCACTTACACACTCCTTCGGTTCAAGAAGATCCTTTCACTGAAGAGCCCCCGCAAGCTTTGAGTTCCACTAACTTGATAGAAGTCGATGTCCTTGCAGTGATTGACCTGGTCATGGAAATTTTGGTTATCATTCCCGATTGGACTGTGCCTTACATTGCCTATATCCTTAGACAAGAGCTCCCTGAAGATGAAACAGAGGCTCGGCAGATTGTGCGCAGTTCCAAGGCTTTCACTGTGATGGGACATCAGCTATTCAGAGAGAGTGCGACTGGTGTCACCCAGCGCTGCATTTCCCCCGAGGAAGGTAGAATGATTCTAGACGAGATTCACTCAGGAACTTGCGGCCACCTTGCATCTTCAAGGACGATTGTCGCTAAAGCATACCGAGCTGGTTTTTACTAGCCACGAGCTAATGAGATGGCTAAAGACATCGTTGATCATTGCGATGATTGCCAGTTCTATGCGAACCTGTCACACAAGCCGGCGTCTGCAATGAAGACAATTCCTCTTACCTGGTCGTTTGCTGTTTGGGGACTTGACATGGTTGGCCCCTTCCGACCCGGAAAAGGAGGATTCACTCACTTGTTGGTAGCAGTCGACAAATTCACCAAGTGGATAGAAGCCAAGCCAATCAAGAAGCTGAACTCCCGTATGGCGGTCACATGCATGAGAGAAATAATTTATTGATACGGCATTCCGCACAACATCATCACGGACAACGGCACTAATTTTGACTCGGAAGAATTCAGGAACTTCTGTAACTCCCAAGGCACCCGAGTAGATTATGCATCTGTTGCGCATCCTCAAACCAATGGGCAAGTCGAGCAGGCTAATGGTCTCATCCTGCAAGGTCTAAAGCCTCGTCTCATGCGCGATTTGGATCATGCTGCTGGAGCCTGGGTAACTGAGTTGCCATCTGTTTTGTGGGGTCTGAGGACAATGCCTAATCGGTCGACTGGACGAACTCCTTTCTTCCTTGTCTATGGTGCTGAAGCCATATTGCCGAGTGACTTGGCCCACAATTCTCCTCGAGTGGAGCTGTATTCTGAGGTTGAAGCTGAACAGGCCAGACAAGACGGTGTAGATCTTCTGGAGGAGGAACGAGAGATGGCTCTGATTCGGACTACTACCTATCAACAGGACGTCCGGCGCTTCCATGAGAAGAATGTCAAGAGTTGGTCATTTCATGAGGGAGATCTGGTGCTTCGAGTGAATCAACACCGACCTCACAAGCTTGCTCCTACTTGGGAAGGTCCTTTCGTCGTCACTAAGGTGCTAAACAATGGAGTCTATCACCTATACAATCTCATGAAGTGGATAGATGAGCCACGAGCCTGGAATGCAGATTTGCTCTGGCATTTTGATACTTGAGATAGGGATCTTCTAATGTAATAAGAATATTTCATCAATGCAATTCACATTTCTACAATATGTATCGTCGGTTCCAATCATACAGTCACATTCTTGGGGATACTCCAAGTGATGAGCAATCCTCACACTCGGGGGCTTAGCTGTGAACATGTTTCGCCTAGGTTAAAAACCATGTTAGGTGGATAGCTGTCCATTCACTCGACGGCCTATTTGCGAATTTGTCTTCGCTTAGGCTCAAAAATACTCCGAGTGATGAACAATCCTCACACTCGGGGGCTTAGTTGTGAACATGTTTCGCCTAAGTTAAAAACTCTGTCTGGTGGATAGATGTCCATTCACTCGACGGCCTATTTGTGAATCCGTCTTTGCTTAGGTTCAAAAATACTCCAAGTGATGAGCAATCCTCACACTCAGGGGCTTAGCTGCGAAACACGTTTCGCCTAAGTTAAAAACCTCGTCGGGTGGATAATAATCCATTCACTCGACAACTTAGCTGCAAATTGACATTCGCCTAAGTTCGAAAATACTCCGAGTGATGAGCAATCCTCACCCTCGGGGGCTTAGCTGTGAACATGCTTTCGCCTAAGTTAGAAACCTTGTCGGGTGGATAGCAGTCCATTCACTCGACGACCTATTTGCGAATCTGTCTTTGCTTAGGTTCAAAAATACTCCGAGTGATGACCAATCCTCATAGTCGGGGGCTTAGCTACGAAACACGTTTCACCTAAGTTAAAAACCTCGTCAGGTGGATAGTAATCCATTCACTCGACAACTTAGTAGTGAATCAACATTCTCCTAAGTTCGAAAATACTCCGAGTGATGAGCAATCCTCACACTCAGGGGCTTAGCTGTGAACCATGTTTCGCCTAAGTTGAAAACCTCATCAAGTGGATAGTAATCCATTCACTCGACAAATTAGTTGCGAATCGACATTCGCCTAAGTTCGAAAATACTCCGAATGATGAGCAATCCTCACACTCGGGGGCTTAGCTGTGAACATGCTTCCGCCTAAGTTAAAAACCCTGTCGGGTGGATAGTAGTCTATTCACTCGACGGCCTATTTGTGAATCTGTCTTCCCTTAGGTTAAAAAAACATAACTCCGAGTGGTGAGCACCCCTCACACTCGGGGACTTAGGTGCGAATTGACATTCGCCTAATTTGAAAACTATTCCTAGTGATACACAACCCTCACACTCAGGGGCTTAGCTGCGAACACGCTTCGCCTAAGTTAAAAACAAACTCAGTCGAAGAGACAATTGAAAGCCAAATATGAATAAAATCCAAAAGTTAAACCACGGATAAACGTTTCGTACGGAAGCAAATGTGCTTTGGCCCAAGGCCTAAATGATGTTTTAAGGGATACAATTCCACTCGGCATACCGAGGCAAATATAAGTGTTTCTTCCAAAGACCATGTTTTTTAAACGGGTGACAGGCTGGCAGGCTCGACAAAAGTGTCTAAGTCGATGCCGTCGGTGATTCTGGTGGCTGCCTCAATGAAGGTTTCCATGAAGTCCTCAAACTAGACTTTCTTCATATTTACCACCTAGAGCTCCTTTAGCTTCTCCTCCCTCACGTCCCTGCAATGGACCCTAACAAGTGATAACGCCACGTCGGCCCCGCAGTGAGCAGGAGATTTCTTCCAGGCTTGCACTTGACTGGGAAGTTCATTCAGGTGAACCATTATAAAGTTGAGGTCGAACTGAAGAGTGTCCTCAGGCCATAGCTCCTTGTCGATTCTCTCCATTGCATATTTCATTCGGGCAATATATGCCTAGACGCCTTGGAGCCGGAAGTTGAGTCTCAGCATGTTCATTGCCACTGCATCGGCAACTAGTGACTTGGTGGGATCCAGATTGGGCTCAACCTCTTCTATCTCCTTCTCAAAGTCTTGGCAGAATTCTGTTAAAGAATGGAGAATGGGAGGAGAATTGGTGAACAACGACCGTCAAAAATTTTACAAACTTCAGTCGATAAGAAACACTCACCGTCGAAAAGAATATACATCTTCCTCGAGAATTCACCCAAATGCTTCTCTAGGCCATTGCTCGTTTTGACGAGGTCCGCACGCTCCTGCTTCACCTTGGTGTTCTCCTCCTCTAGGTTCTTGGCGGCCGCCAGCTTCTGATCTGCCGCTTTAGTCTTGTCCCTGGCCACTGGTTGGGTGTCAGCAAGTGTCGTGTCCTTCTCCTCCAGCGCCTTCTTCATGGAATCTAAAGAAACAACATTGTTGAGTCGCGCTTGGAGTCGACGGTTTTCATTGCGTACGTCTGTTCGAGTGAGAGCACTCGGTTCAAAACATGAACAATGTAGAGGGGAATGTGGAGAGTCAGCAGTAATTACCTCCCAAAGACTTCATCTCGGCACGCGCTCGCTCCAGAGCATTGTTGGAGACCGCCAGATCCACTCGCAGCCGGTTCCTTTCATCCTCCACATCCTTGTACTGGGTCCCAAGTTCGCAAGCCCTCTGGAACCAACAAAAGATAGGAATTAAATCGGCAAGTGGTGCCTGGGACAGTCGACTGAGTTATGAACACCGGCGAATGACTATCTTACAATCTTGGAACAACCTAAGAAGAATTCAAGCAAAAAGTCCACTCGACATGTCGAGTGGCCCTGACGCTCCACGCGCCGTAAACAAATTCAAAGTTGTCTCTATTAAGACCCCTGCCAGTGCAAGCACTCGACAGCGGTCTCGGGGACTACACCTAGTGGGTGCACTAAGAGTGCCCCCACTGACTACACCCAGTGGGTGCACTAAGAGTGCCCCCACTGAGACGGTTAACTCTTGATCCTTCGAGTAACTCGTCAGAAAAAAAACACTTGACATGTCGAGTGACTCTAGTAGCACGCGTACTATCGATCCCAATCCTACTCAACTATGATCCGATATGTTCGAGTGGAGAAGTTTCAAACATTCTACAATAGCCAAGAAAAGATAGGAATTAAATCGGAAATGTACTTACAATCGAACTTACTCGGACATTGGTGCGGAGGGATGCGCTGACGTCATAAGCCAGCTTGTTGGCCTCGTATGCCTCCTTGGTTCTCAGCATGATCTGCTCCGCCTGGATCATGGCCTCCTTCGCAGCTCCGGTCGGATCTTCTGAAACGCGATGTAGAGAGAAGGCCGTAACAGGCGGGATCGGTGTGGTTGCTGGGGCAGCTGAGGCAGTCTAAGTGGGTCCGGTTGGAGTTGACGTCACAACGGTCGAGACAGCTAGAGGAGCATGCGACACAGGTGCTACGGGTTCAGCTCTGAGTTGTGTCGGGTCGCCTATCCCCTGCGAGGACTCTGCAGTCGAGTGTTGAGGCGCCTGCATTGATGAAGCTCTTCGGATACGAGTGCGTGAAGTGTCCAGGTGCTCCTCGTTGTCCTCCACCTGAATGACCTCTGCAACAACAACCGACAATGTTAACATTTGCATGTGTCAAGTCCCATTCGGACGAATCAACAACTTGCTAACCTCTATGAGAAGTGGCAGCGTCAGCAGTGTCACTGTCCACTGCCTCCCCTTTGTCTCGATGAGGTGAGGTTACGGATGTAGCAGCTCTGACGGATTGAACAACACTCGGTCAGCTACAACTCAAGGCCACAGTCGACAGGAAGAATTCGAAAATAAATGCTTACATGGAGACGATAGGTATGGCCATCCTCATGCGAGGCAAAGCCTTCCGAGGTTTGGTCGTGATTTGTTTGGGCTGCTTGTCCAGCCAATCACTCGACTCAACAGTTGAAGGGTGACTCCTCTTCAGGTTTTTCTCGCTAGGGCCTGGAGCCCTGTCCTCAACAGCTGTCAGATCCTGACGGGACTTGGTGCGGCCTTCGTGCCAGGGAGGTGACCCGACTTCTTCCTCTTCGTCGGAGTCCGCGTATTCATCTTCGGAGTCAGAAGGATCGTCGTCGTCCATGCTGCCGCCCTTTCTCACCACGCCATCCTCAGTGTGGTTCCCGTTGGGAACAGGCGAGTGCATGTTCGTCCACTCCTGCATGATTCAAGTGAGGAAGTCATTTTATAAGTCAATGTATCACTCGACAGTACAAACACATCAGTCGACACCACACAACTCACCAGATTCTTTGGCGGGTTTTCGACCGAGTAAGGTTGGATCCTCTTGGCTCCCAAAGGATTGTCGCAAGCTCCAGTGATGCTACGAAGCCACTGCTCGATAGTTTTCTGTGGAACCTCTTCTGGAAGCATCCTGGTCGAGTCCTTAGGGCCCGTGTAGTGCCACATGGCGTGGTCTCTGGCTTGGAGCGGCTGAATACATCAACCGAGAAACTTCTCCAATAGATCCATACCAGTCACTCCACCCCGGATCAGCTGCACCACCGCTTCAACTAAGATACCCACTTGGACATGATCCTCTTTGGTCACCCTTAGAGACTTGGGGACAGCTGGACGGTCAGGTGTATAGGGGGAAGGCCAGTCGACATATTGGGTGATGTTGCATCTTTACAGTAGAACTAGGTCGACTGCGAGCCTCTGACAGACTTAGGAAAAGTCACGGCAGGGAAGGAACTACGGGCACTTTTATGAACTCCTAACCCTCCACACAGCTGAAGCACATGAGTCTTCCCATCAGTGGGGAGAGCTTTCTTCACGGACTAGGATCTGACCGTAAAGAGGTGCTTGAACAGCCCCCAATGGGGAGAGCATCCCAGAAAACACTTGCACAAAGTGACAAAGGCAGACAAATATGCAACAGTATTTGGTGAGAGGTTGATGCAGTTGGGCGTCGAAGAAATTCAAGAATCCCCTAAAGAATGGGTGGGGTGGCATGGATAAACCTCTTTCAACGTGGGAGAGAAGGAAGATCCGCTCCCTGTCGCGCGGCTCCGGCTCGCGCTCTTCCCCCGGCAGCCTCCAGGCGCCGTTCGCCACTAGCCCGTCGGCGACAAGGCCCTCCATGTCCGCACGAGTGACTACAGAGGGGAGAAAGTCCCCCTACATCCATCCCGCCGGCACGGTGAACTGAGCAGTCGAGGGCTTCTTTCCCTTGAGCTTCGTCGCCCCCTTCTTAGCTCGCTCCAGCTTCTCTGTGGTACCTTTCGTCATTTCAGCGGCAGCTCTCGTCGAAGAAGAACAAGATGGGGTGCCGGAGGCAGGGGAGGCGGAGGAAGAGAGGAAGAAATGGGCGGAAGTATTGTGCAAACCGCGTCGCATGAGGCTTTATACTCCGCCGAGTGTCCCACTGATCAGTGGGCCCGCGAGATCACCGTGCATGCCAACCGCTGACGGCACCTAGTACGTGGCGATATGACCGGCATGAGAATCGAGGCATCGTGCCTCTAGTCGCCCTGATCGTGGTGTCATCATCGCGCGCCTGCGCTTCCCAAATTTTCGTATCCCGCAAAATCCGGGTCTGTCAGACCGACCTGTCGCCTCCCAAGATACTTTCAGTTCACTCGGAGCAAAATAGGCGTTGAACATCCACTCAGGCACGTTTAAGGCTGAATGGATCCGGGCGAGCGGAGAAGAATTCAATCAATGCAAGTTTCGTTGAAGTCTCGAATATCATTCATAAGATTTTGCGTGCCAATCCTGAATGGACGTAAATACTCAGAGTTCAGTCGTTGCAAGTTCCATAGAAACCCCAAATATCATTTGGAGGATTTGATGCCCTAACTCAAGGTTGACATTGATACCTCATTTCACCACTCGAACCCCGATCCAATCGGGGGCTAATGACGAGGATACATACCTAGGGTAAGGTCCTAGGCAAGGCCTACATACCCTACCTAAGGACACTACTTGGGAGGACTTGAAGATAAGGCATAAAGTTCCGAGTGGATTCCTGGAGACGTTCAAAGCCACTCGATAGATATCCACTCGGAGACTCCTTCTTTCGCTCGGCAGTCGCGTGTCACTCAGAAGACCTCGCTTTCACTCGATGCCAGAAGACCAGGAGCCATCATCAAGAGCCCAACGGGCAGACGTTGGTTCAATTGTCATTAGTAGCTTTTATTGCGTACGTTACCAGTAACGGCATACTTTAACCCCATGATCGGACCCTTAGATGTTGGGTAATTATGAGGGGCAGCAAACTCTTTATAAGCCGCCCCTCCCCTCCTGCACAAGGGTTCGCAACCATTGTAATCTCTATATTCCACACGACATAAGCTCCCGAGCACTGAGACGTAGGGTTGTTACCTCCATGAGAGGGGCCTGAACTCATACATCCGTGTGTACATCCTCGCCGTAGCTAGGACTCTGCCCTCTCCTTTCGTACCCCTACCATCTACTGCTAGGCTCATTCCAACGACAGTTGGTTTCACCGATTTTAGTGGTATGGCTCTAGACTGAGTACGTGAGGGAGTTTGTGGGTGTTTTTGGTGACTATAACTTGAGATTGTCTGAGCATCTTGTTCACCAACAATACCTTACCCCCTTTTAATAGTATTGGCTTTCCTATGGACTCAAAGTGATTTCTCACAAAATAATATGTAGAGTCTGCTTTGCTTGAAGCTTTCCAATCCATTTCCTTGCATCTAGGGGTTTCTCCACAATCCTTTTGCCAACCCATCATTGAACTTTCCTGAAATATGCTTAGTGGAAATATTAGTTCAATGACATATATGTTGTTATTAATTACCAAAACCACCAAGGGAGTAAAATTGCTTTCAGAAATTGAAATTGACACGGTTAAACATCGCAAGCCAGATCCTGCTAGAGCAGAGAATGACCAAGTTATCTAGCAAAATGTAGGGAAAATAGCTAAGACGGGCTAGGCTTGTTTACACTTCAGGCTAAACACATCAATCGTACAGAACATAGCCATTGCAACTGCTATTGCTAAAATTGAACTAGATAGTTCATACGTGGTAAATCCATAGGGATAGTTTCTAGGGCACTGCATCTTGATGAGAGTCCGCCCAAAGTCAGTGACGAGCACTACTGGAATCAGACATTTTGTCGTCTGCCAGCGCTTTGCTGTCTGCTAGCAGACGGCAAAGAAACTTTGCTGTCCACTGGCAGACGGCAAAGAAAATAACTCCTATAACGGGCCGTTAACCCCCCCCCCCCCCTCCTCTCTCTCTCCCTCTCTCTCTCTCTCCAGCCGCCGCCGCTGCACTCCGCACCCCCGCCCGTCCCCCTCCGCCGTCCCGCGCCGCCCCCCAGCCCCCGCCCCGTCGCCGGCCGCCCTGCACTGCCCCCCGCCCCCCGGAGCCTGCCCCGTCGACCGCCCCTACCCCACGAGGCCACGGCCCGCCTCCCGCCGCGCGCCGCCACCGACGCCCCCCCCCCCCTCGACCACCAGCCGCCCCGCGGCCCAGCGGCCCGCCGCCCCCGACGCCCTCGCCGCCCCGACGCCCCGGTGCCCCGCCGCCCCACTCCGGTGAGCTCTCCCTGCCCCTGTTTTTTGTTGTTAGTTAGGTTAGTTCCTACTGTTAGTTAGGTTAGTTAGATTAGTTCTAGGTTTGTTAGGTTAGTTCTAGGTTAGGTAGGTTAGTTTCTACGTTAGTTAGGTTAGTTCTTGAAAAAAATTATTAGGAGAAGAAAAGAAGGAGAATAAGAAGAATAAGATGAAGAAGAGGAGGACGAGGAGGAGAAGAAAAGGGGGAGGATAAGAAAAGAAGAAGGAGAAGAAGAAGAAGAAGAAGAAGAAGAGGAGGAGGAGGAGGACAAGAAGAAAAGGGGAAGGAGAAGAAAAGAAGAAGAAAAAGAAGAAGAAGAAAAGAGGAGAGGAGGAGAAGAAGAAGAGTAAAAAAGGAAAGGAAGAAGAAGAGGAGGAGGAGGAGGAGAAGAAAAAAGAAGAAGAGTAAGAAGAAGAAGAAAAAAGAGGAGAGGAGAAGGAGAAGAAAAAAGAAGAAGAAGAAGAAGAAAGAGGAGAGGAGGAGAAGAATAAGATGAAAAAAGGAAAGGAAGAAGAAGAAGAGGAGGAGAAGGAAAAAGAAGAAGAGGAAGAAGAAGAAGAAAAAAGAGGAGAGGAGGAGAAGAAGAAGAGGAAAAAGGAAAGGAGGAAGAAGAGGAAGACCACGACCCCGACCCCGACCCCGACATGACACCCCGACCCCGACCCCGACCCCCACACCCCGACCCCGACCCCAACACCCCGACACGACACCCCGGCACCCCGACACGGCACACCGACCCTGACACCCCGAGACCCCGACACAGCACCCCGACCCCGACACCGCGACATGGCACCCCCGACCACGACACAGCACCCCGACCCCGACACGACACCCCGACACCCCGACATGGCACCCCCGACCACGACACAACACCCCGACCCCGACACGACACCCCCAACACCCCGACCCCGACACGACACCCCCGACACGTCGACCCGGACACGACACCCGACACCCTGACACGGCGCCCCCGACCACGACACAGCACCCCGACCCCGACACGACACCCCCGACACCCCGACCCCGACACGACACCCCCGACACCCCGACCCCAACACGACACCCCCGACACGCCGACCCCGACACGACACCTGACACCCTGACACGGCACCCCCGACGCCACTGACCCCCAACCTCCGACGCCACCGATCCTCAACCCCCGACGTCACCGACTCCAACCCCCGACACGCCACCACGACACCCCGACAGCATGACACCCCGACACCCCGACACGACACCCTGACACGGCACCCCGACCCCGACACGACACCCCCCACACCCTGACCCCAACACGACACCCCCCACACCCCGACCCCGACACGACACCCCCCACACCCCGCCATGACACCCTCGACACCCCGACCCCGACATGACACCCCCGACGTCGATGGAACACTAAATAGCAAGTATCATTGGTGCGAGATACATGTGGCCGTCGGTGTCGAACACTGCATCCATGTCCCACAAGTTACGCCGGCGTCTGTCGTCCTGCAGCAACAGTTCTCAGGGTCGATGGCGGTTGAACACCTATGCGAATTTTTCTTACAGCCTCTGCGATGACGATTAAAAGCCAAGTGTTGAAACTTGAAACACCCTAACTGACTCAAGTCGGTTTGGTTGTTTGAAGTTTCAAAACTTGGCTTTGATCCTCATCGCAGAGGCTGCCAGACAAATTCGCATAGGTGTTCGACCGTCATCAGCCCCCAGAACTATTTCTGCACGTGGGACATCGGGCGCCGGCGTCACTTGTGGGATGTGGATCTAGTGTTCAACGCCGAGCGCCACATGTATCTCGCACCGATGATACTTGCTATTTAGGGTTTCATCGACGTCGAGGAACACCCTAACCCGACACCACGACATGACACCCCCGACCCCCGACCCCGACACGACATCTCGACCCCGACACGACAACCCCGACACCATGACACGACACCCCCAACCCCCGACACCTCTTCGGCCTCCTGTTGACCGAAAGGGTGCTCTTCGGCCTTCTAGAGGTCGACGGGGTCATATATGTGTTAATTATGAGTTAGGTCATATAATTTCCGATTTTGCTATGAAAAACATCATATATATATATATATATATATTTCTGTTCATCGGGTGGATTTAAATGTGCAGTTGTTTCGTCGCTGCGAGGGTTTGGTGTTCGACAACCTCCCCATGCGTTCGACGAGCTCCGCCCCTGCGTTCGTGGGTGAGCACAAATGACATCTCCTCCTCCCCCTTCATTTGCTTTGTTCCGGTCTTCGTGCCAATGAAACTTGCTAGCTGTAGGTAGATTGAATCATCAGTATGTGTGAACACTATGTGTCTCCCGTTCGAAAGGGTTACATCTATAAATATGCATACATTTGCATATTTATAACCGTGATTCTTTTGAATTGTCCAACATTATCCATGGACAGCCCGAGTATGTGTAGATTGGGTTCGTTTTCCCATATGCTCTGCTCCGGATCCGATGCAGAATTTTGTCAATGCCTCCCTGTTGTTCTCTGGGTACACATCCTCTCTGCTTATTGCCGAGACGTGTATCAGGAGAACAGCGGGGAGGTGCTGCCAAAATTTTGCATTGGATCCGGAGCAGAGCATGGGAAAACAAACCCAATTTACATATACTCGGGTGGGATTAGGACCTATCTTTACCTACTAGCGTCTAGGTTGCATCGATGTAATGAACCTGACAATCTGTATTAACTGATGAATATGATTTGTTGAATTATGTATATATATTGTGTGTGTCCAGTAGCTAGGCAGGATGAGTGATCGTGGGTGGATGTACACCAGTCACACTAGTCAGAAAGACATGACCCGTGAATGGTTAACAAAAACCAAGGAGTTTGTGAGAGTCGCATTTGCAAATGGACAGAAAACAACCTGGTGCCCTTGTGTCGATTGCGACAACTATAAGAAGAAGTCAGAGTTTGAAATGATCAAACACCTACAGAAGTGGGGTTTTACGCCTAATTGTACGGTCTGGACATTTCATGGTGAGTCTGCCCAATGTGCCAGACCTAAGGGGCTTCGTCGTCGCATTGACGAGCATGGTACCAGGATCGAAGACATGGTGCAAGACTTTGATGATGCTCGGGATTTGGACAATGAGATGGAGGAATCTACAAAGGCCTTTTATGAAATGTTGGAGTCTTCAAAACGTCCTCTCCACGAGCACACTGAGCTTTGTCAGCTGGATGCCATCGCGCAAGTAATGGCTCTAAAGGCTCAGTTCAACCTAGGTAGAGAATGCTACAACGCGATTATGACAACATTTGGACGCTTTCTACCCAAAGGCCATGTATTGCCACCAAACCTGTACCAGTCGAACAAAATCCTGCTTGTGCTTAAGATGCCCTATGAGAAGATAGATGCCTGTGAGAATGGATGTGCCTTATTTAGGCGTCAGTATGTGGGGTTGAACTATTGCCCCATTTGCAATGCTTCCAGATATGTTCTGGTAGACAACGGTATGGGTGAGAAGAGTCAAACCAAAATCCCCATTAATGTTCTACAGTATCTGCCAATCATATCAAGACTTCAACAGCTTTTCATGGTCGAAGAGATGGCTAGACAGATCACGTGGCATAAATTGGGCAAAAGAACAGAACTGGATGCAGATGGGAATCCGATGTTGGGACACACTTAGGACGCTTTTGTGTCGAAGCATTTCGATGCATTACATAAGGATAAAGCGGCAAAACCAAGGCATCCTCGAGTTGCCATCAGCACGGATGGGTTCAATGTGTATGGTATGACGGCAGCACAATACAATTGTTGGCCTGTATTTGTCATTCCACTCAATCTCCCCCCCCCCCCGGAGAGATTACGAAAAGAAAGAACATTTTCCTGACCCTGATAATTCCAAGGCCCAAATATCCGGGGAAGAATATGAATGTGTACATGCAACCGCTTAAGGATGAATTACAAGAAGCCTGGGATAATGGGATCAAGACATACGATGCTGCTACAAAAAAGAACTTCAAAATGCATGTGTGGTACATGTACTCGATGCATGACTTGCTGGCGTATGCGCTATTCGTTGGCTGGTGTGTGCATGGAAGGTTTCCGTGCCCCACATGCAAGGCAGCTCTTCAGTTCCGTTGGCTAGAGGGGGGTCGTAAGTTTTCTTGCTTCGACATGCACAGACAGTTCCTGGATCCTGACCATAAGTTCAGAAAAGACAAGAAGAATTTCATCAAAGGTAGAGTTGTCAAAAACTTTGCACCACCTGCGTTGACAGGCCAACAGATCCTGGATCAGATAAATGCTCTCGAGCTGGATCCAAATCATCCAGGGTATTTCAAAGGGTATAATACGGAACAAGCCTAGACTCACAAGATATGTTTGTGGGATCTGCCTTACTTCAAAGACCTCCTTTGCCCACACAACATCGACGTGATGCACACTGAAAAGAATGTCACGAAGGCCCTTTTTGGTACATTGTTCGGCATAGAGGGGAAGTCGAAGGATAATCCTAAGGCTAGAGTCGACTAGGAGGCTCTATGTGATAGACCGTTACAAAACATTCGACAACCGAAAGGAAAGAAGAACTGGAGGAAGCCAAAGGCATGGTTCAATCTTGGAAGGCCAGCTATGAGGGAAATGATCTTGTGGGTGCAAATGCAGTTGACGTTCCCCGATGGGTATGCAACGAATCTAAAGAGGGGAGCGAGTCTTGAAAAATTGAAAATATTTGGTCTCAAGAGTCATGATTGGCACATATGGCTTGAGCGGGTAATGCCGGTGATGTTGCCTGGCTTTATCCATGAGGATGAATGGCTAGTACTAGCAGAGCTGAGCTATTTCTTTCGTGCTCTTTGTGCGAAAGAACTATCGCCTGACGTGCTAGACGAACTGGAAGAGTTGGCGCCGGAGTTGATCTGCAAGTTAGAAAAGATCTTTCCACCGGGCTTCTTTAATCCAATCCACCACATTATAGACCACCTCCCCTCAATGAAGATGATTATGAACCTCACATTAACCCAGACACATATGAAGGAGAATTCTTCCAAGAAACACGTGTTTCCAAAAAACGCTTCAAGAACCGCTCTACTTCACCCCAGAATATTGAGGTCGACGGCGACAGTGAACCCGACTTCACCCCTGAGCAGGAACAAGAAGAGACGGAAGAAGAAGAGGTTACTGTTGTGGATGACCTGACAATGCATGACCGATTACATAGAGGCCTTCCACATGTTGATGCATTTATTGATGATGCTGATGAGCATGTCATTACTGATAGTGATGATGATTATGCATTTATTGATCCCGGAGCATATATAGATGATGAAGATTAATATTAGTAATGTGAGGTATTCAATTATTATTATGTACATATATATTATTAATTAATTCATGTTATTAGGTATTCAGTTTTTTTATGTTGAACTAATTTCGTTCACTCTTTGTCATTGCAGGTGTTGACAGATGGTGGGCGGGGGTCGAGAGCGCTCTGAGCCTTCTTCCTCGGCGCGTGCTGGGAGGGGTGCTATTATTCCACCCCAGCAACTCCGGAGAGTGCTGGTACACAGCATGCAGACACCGGCGGGCGCTTCTTCTTCGACCGGGAGAGGTCGGGGGAAGACGAAGAGAGGTATTAAAGGTAGGAAGGTTGTTGCGCCTTCCTCGCCGCCACCCCTAGCTGATTCTCCCGACCACATGAGTGCTCCGTCTCGGGTGGACCCGTCTGACGAGGACCCGCCTCGGACTCCGATCCATGAGCCTCGGGTCAACGAGCCTCGGGTCACCGAGCCTTCGTCCCAGGAGACTCGGGTCCCAGAGTCTTCGTCCCAGGAGACTCGGGTCCTAGAGTCTTCGTCCCACGTGACTCTGGAGGCTAGTATCCATGCTGATGGTGGCGAGGACAATTACTTGTCTGAGGACACCTATAGCGAGAGAGAGCCGGTTGAGGAGGGCAAGAAGGTTTACCAGCGTGGTTGTACAAAGCTGACTCCCGTGCCGACGACCTGCAAGCAGAGGTGGTTGATTGTGCCTAATGCGGAGAAGTAAGTGCATTTACTCTTTTTTAACCTTTTGCCTTCATGTTTCTTCAAATTAATATCTAATGTGTTGGCCTTGTCCTACTACAGGGGTTGGAAATACGAGCGTGGTGGTGTCCGCAGGCCCAACCAGGTCCTTGGTGTGCTTCTCCGGCACCACTTCCCGGGGAAGGTCCAGTTGCCCGGTGAGGGTGAGTCTCCACAGGTAGCACTGACCTGGGAGCTATACAAGGCTGCCCCGGCCCCACCGGAGGAGATGGTCGACGGTGTCTTGTGCGAGACGGTGGCTGACATTGTGATCCATCGCTTTTGGGTAATTTCTCCTTTACAGAATTAAAAATCAACAACGCCTAGCGATTGTACTAATCAGTGTCTAATGTGTTGTCTTGTTTGATTGTAGACCTTCTATAGGTGTGTTGAGGAAGACGAGGCGAGAGCGGCTGTTGTTCTCGAAGCCGAGTGCAAGTTCCTACTTCAGAACTTACGGCATGAGGCTCGGGTGCAGGCTATTCGAGACTACTACGCCTCGAGTAACATTAAGAGGGCCAAGAAGAAGTGTCGCGGAAATTATCTGAGTAAGGAGAAGTTTATGAAGGTAATTATCTATTCTTAAGGCCTTGTACTTAGTTTCTTTTATTTGATTCGTAGGTGTAGTGCTGAAATTTCTCTTGTCTAACTTAGGTGCCCCCGAGATGGTGTGCGGATAGGATGGACTTTTGGGAGGCATTGGTGGATGAGTGGTGCTCTCCCGAATGGCTAGCCGAACACAACAAGGCCAAGGAGAAGCGTGCCCAAATGAGAGGTGTGCCACACCATCAAGGGAGCTCCAACTTGTTTGAGTATGGGGATAACTGGGTATGTGGTTTGCTTCATGATTCATGCAATTTCATTCTTCATGCTAGCTTAAGGCCTTAACTAATATTTTGTTCACCTCTTTTAGGCGCGAGAAAACAAGAAGGAGGTGCCACCTCTGTTCAACCTCTATGCCATGGCCCATACTGCCTCGTACAAGAAGGCCAAGGCATTCTTTGAGGATGACCTCGATCATCCAAAGAGCTTCAGCAACATCTCCTCCCACAACAAGCTCGTGAGGTACAGAGATGAGGGGAAGGCGAGGAAAGGGGACGACTTCAACCCGAGCCAGAGTCCTTTTGATCCAGAGCTCGTGATGATATCTAGTGGTGGGAGGCCCCATGGCTCGATAGCCATTGGGGATGGACTGATACGTTGTCCTAGAACTCTCCCAGAGATCAAGAAGCGCCAGACGAGCTCTAATCCTGAGATAAGGCCTCGTCCACGACCAATGGAGCTTGCCATTGAGGCTAGGGCCCAGGAGCTTCTAGCGGAGGCAAATAGGCAGGCGGCACACAGGGAGAGGGAGATGGAGGAGAGGACGACTAGGCAGTTGGAGGAGGAGAGGAACCGGAACGACGCGTCTCACCGGGCCCTATACGAGCTCCTCGTGGTAAGTTTCTCCTGCATATTAGCCAAATCATGCACGTAATGTTCGTTTCATCACTAACTAATATGAATGACTCGTGAAAACAAATGTGCAGACCGTGTGCCAGAACACTGGTCAGACCGCTCCGTCGATGCCCCATATTGATATAGCACCCACGGTGAGTTTCATTTAAATGGTCATTAGTGACTAGTATTCACATTTGAGTTGCATCATTCTAAGGAGACATTGCAAATGATCTTTGGTGCAGCGTGCCTCCGGACAAGCATCGACTGATCCTTCTGCGTCTGCCGCAACCCCGACCGTTCCTTCTACGTCTCACCCTGGCCCAAACCCTATTGGTCCTTCACCTCCATGTTGATGGTAAGTTTTACCAAGTGTTTTCATTAACAAATGCATACTTAGCTTAAGAAATGAACTACTTAGCTCCAAAATAACCTATACTTAGCTTATTTTCATCAAAAATGACTTGATATGCTTAGTTAGCTAGAAAATGGTATATTCTACCTAGGATAGCTATAAAATGACGTATACTTAGCATTTTTTCCTCCAAAATGACTTGATATGCTTAGTTAGCTAGAAAATGGCATTAGTAGCTAGTATAGCTCAATAATGATCTATAGCTAGTTCATTTATGACATAATTAGCTCACTTAGGTACAAAATGGCATAACTACTTATGATAGCTTAATAATGATCTATAATTAGCTTAGATAGTTCATTTATGACATAATATGCTCACTTAGGTAAAAAATGGCATACTAACCTTGGTTTACCTCCAAAATGACCTTACTTAGCTTATTTTCCTCAAAAATACATAATAACCTTACTTACCTCCAAAATGATATATTCTACCTAGGATAGCTATAAAATGAGCTATACTTAGCTTATTTTCATCAAAAATGACTTGATATGCTTAGTTAGATAGAAAATGGTATATTCACCTAGGATAGCTATAAAATGCCCTATACTTAGCATTTTTCCTCCAAAATGACTTGATATGCTTAGTTAGCTAGAAAATGGCATTAGTAGCTAGTATAGCTCAATAATGATCTATAGCTACTTCATTTATGACATATTTAGCTCACTTAGGTACAAAATTGCATAACTACCTAGGATAGCTCAATATTGATCTGTAATTAGCTTAGCTAATTCATTTATGACATAATATGCTCACTTAGGTAAAAAATGGCATACTAACCTTGGTTTACCTCCAAAATGACCTATACTTAGCTTATTTTCCTCAAAAATACATAATAACCTTACTTACCTCCAAAATGATATATTCTACCTAGGATAGCTATAAAATGACCTATACTTAGCTTATATTCACCAAAAATGACTTGATATGCTTAGTTAGATAGAAAATGGTATATTCACCTAGGATAGCTATAAAATGACCTATACTTAGCATTTTTTCCTCCAAAATGACTTGATATGCTTAGTTAGCTACAAAATGGCATTAGTAGCTAGTATAGCTCAATAATGATCTATAGCTAGTTCATTTATGACATAATTAGCTCACTTAGGTACAAAATGGCATAATAACCTTGGTTTGCCTCCTAAATATCCCATAAATTCTTCTTCTTCTTCTAGCTAGTCTTCTTCTTCTTCTAACTATATCTTTCCTACTTTGCAGATTTGCTATAGATGAGGAAGAGTGCATTGATGGACTGTACTCTTCTACTTCTGCTACCTTCATGTTTATGGAACACTTGTTTTGGATACATATGTATGGATATGTTGTTGGAAACCATATTGTGCGTTGTTGGAAACTTGTATATATGTTGGACTTGTATCTTGGAACTTAATTATTGGTCCACCTATGCTTGTTTCAACTTATTTGGTATGCTTGTTGGAACTTGTTGAATGATATGTATGTTCTGCATATGTATATGTTGGATATATATGAATTTTCTGTCAAATTGGATGATTTTAAGAAAAAACAAAAAAACAGGGGCTATATGGCCACTTTGCCGTCTGCTGGCAGACGGCAAAGAGCTTTGCCGTCTGCCAGCAGACGGCAAAGTGGCCACGTGGCAGCTACCTGTGCAAACTGGGGCTGGCCTAGCTGAGTTCTTTGTCGTCTGCTGGTAGATGGCAAAGAACCAACCTAGGCCAGCCCCAGCTATAAAAAAAAGGTGCTTTGTCGTCCGCTGGCAGACGGCAAAGACCTTCGGTTCTTTTTCGTTCGCTCGCAGACGGCAAAGAACCTAAGGTCTTTGCCGTCCGCCAGCGGACGGCAAAGCACGCCGTTAAGCCCCCTAACGGAGCTAAGTGTCCATGTTTGCCGTCCAGGCTCTTTGCCGTCTGCTGGCAGACGGCAAAGAACCTAAGGTCTTTGTCGTCCGCCAGCGGACGACAAAGCGCCTTTACCGTGGATTATTCAGCCAGACGGTTTTCCGTCCGCTGGCGGACGACAAAGCCTTTGTCGTCCGTGTTTCATGCCTTTGCCATCCGGGATGGCAGACGGCAAAGTACCTGTTTCCTGTAGTGGAGGACTTCGTGTGGGTTGAATCATGGATCAGTCCGCCCAAAGTCGGCGGCGAGGAGTTCATATGGGTCGAAGTTTCCCTAGCGAATCACTCTGCTGGAGAGCAAAAGTGCTCAAATCGAGGTTTTGCCTCGAGACGGAGGCTCTTCGTCCCGAAAGTATCCTCCCTATTTTTTTCTAGGTTAAAATCCTTCATATAGCAGAAGAGAGGGACCGAAGACCGATTGTGGGACCCACAAGGCATCAAGGCCCCCCCTTTGGTAATTCTTGGATCCAATATTTTTTATATATTCTAAAAATATTCTCCCTGAAATTCCAGGTTTGTTGCAGTTTAGCAAAATAAGTATCTGTGATGTAGCTTTTTAGGTCCAGAATTCCAGCTTTCATTAATGTTCCTCTCCATGTAATCCTTGTAAATTCAGAGAGAGAAAGCATTAAAATTGCATCATAAAGTGGAATAATGACCAAAAATAATATAAATAACAGTAGGATCATGATGCAAAATGGACGTATCAAATCCCCCTAGCTTAGACCTGGTTGTCCTCAAGCGAAAGTCAAACTCGATAATCTTGACCACATGCTTTGAGAGACAGGTGTCAATAAAAATAAAATATGGATATGAAAGAATCATGATCATTATCATGAAAACAACATAATATCATAAAATTTGTCATGAATAAGTAATAATTTATCCACATGCTCAAGTATGAATCATAAACTTTATTGAAAACTAGCGTACTATGTTCTTAGTCATTGAAACAATTACAATCCATCATATTTTCAAAAAGAGTCTATGTAAGAGCTTTGTTTAGCAAGTTCACATACTCAGCTATCATTTAGTCTTCTACGATTGCTGACGCTGGCGGGATATTTATGAGGCAAAAAAATTTCAATCAGACACATAGGAATATAGGGGTTTATCGTTTATCACCGCCCAACATCTTCTCTCGGGGATAACATCAACAATAATAACTCATGAACACCTATATCCAATTGGATATATGTGCCTGGATATTTCCCAGCTACATGATGCTTGCAAAGTAGAGAATAACAATAATGGAATAGGAATTAACATTATTGAATCTTGCATAAAAGTAATACAGAAAAGTGAAAGATAGTCCCTTCGCAGAGGGAAGCAAAGTTTGTCATGCGCTTATTATTCGAATGTGCAATCTCATAACAGAAAGTAACATCACTTGATATTGCCCCTTATGATAGCAACCTTTATTATTCAGTCTCACACTTTTATTTCTTTGCCATCACAAGATCGTACAAAGCTTATTTTTTACTTTTAATAAAAGATCATACATATGTAGGAGCAATTTTTATTGCTTTTGCACCGATGAAAACTTACTTCAAGGATCTTATTCAATCCATGGGTAGACATATTGGACTCTTATGACAATAAACTAGGTTTAAGGGTTTTGGATGCACAAATAGTATATGTACTTGGTGCAAAGTTTTTGGCTGCCAAAAGGTAAGAGCAAGCACCACATGTTGGAGGATCCATGACAATATAACTTCTATGTGATTATAAGTAAACATAACTCATTGCGTTGTCTTCCTTATCCAAGTTCAACTAATTTATCATGCATAGAATATTTAATGGGGGCTCACAATCATAAAATATGTCCAAGATAGTATATTTATATGTTAGACCTCTGTTTCATTATTACTTTTTCATGAATTGCATCAATGACTAGTGCTATGTTTGTTAACTTCCAATTTTTTTACCAATTATACTCTTTTTATGTGAAGTCATTACTCCCCATGAGATTGGCATATGATCATTTCATTATTTTCATTGCTATGATTGATGCAAGAAAGTAAAGCAAACAAAATCAAACTAATCTTTATTATCTTACTCAAACACACGATTACATAGATAGACAGATCACAAAGCAAACACTAGAAGCTAAAACATCCTAAAACTTTATTCATTTAAATCATGAAATATCTAAGGATCGAACTAAGATAGATGATGATAATAAAAGTGATGGTGATACGATATTGGGGCACTTTACCCAATCTTTGAACAAGCTAAGGGTGGTGCCCATACCCATATACTCAAGTTTCCTTCTTAGGTGATGGTGGTGATGAGGTTGTGGACTTGTCCTTCAAAAGCAAATATTCTAGATTATCCATTATCCTTCGAAGAGCCCGATTCTGTTCCTCCAACAAAATAACTTCATGGGTAAGCGTTGTGTTTGGGGCACACATTGATTCCATAGCATTTAATTCATCAATTTAAAGTAAATAAATATCATCATGAAAACATAATATCATATCTCCCTTATTTGAATCTTTAACGAGGTGGTTGGCATTATTCCGTTCAAATTCCTTAGCTTCTCCCCCGTTCTTTGGTTAGTCTCCTTTGAGATCATAGATTCATCTTCCCCTTCAGAAGACAACTCATAGTAGACTTTGTTGTATGGGTGTTTGCTTGGAGAAGGTCGAACTATGTGATGCTTCTTACAGAGATTTGGGGAGCCATGAGCGCTCCAGATCAGCCAGAAAATAGCTCGAAAAAATAACAAAGGGAAAACTTGTGATATGGTGGTCAAAACATAGGGGAGAATATATAAGGATTTTTTCTACGTGTAGGACAATCCATCTGAAAGAAAACGGAGTCAGGAAGGCACATAAGGGGCCCACAAGGCAGCCTAGCGAGCCCAAGGGGCTGGGCACGCCCTGTTGCCTTGTGACCTCCTCGTGGGTCCTCTTAGATGGTTCTTATTTTTCTAATTTTTTAAGTTTTCTAATATTAAAAAACAAATAGATATATTTTTTATGGAAGTTTTGGAGTCGGTTTAGTTACGGTATCACATACCTACCCTTTTTCAGGGTTCCATGGTGTTTTGGAAGGTCTCTTTTATGTGCTCCTCCACTGTCATTGTTTGGATAACATTGGTCTCCTTGTTAATGGGTGTACCTGAAATATAATGTTTAATTATTTGCATACCACTTTAGGATTTGTTCCTTCCGCGCTACTTATCTTGATGGCTCCGGAACGATAAACCTCCTTGATAATATATGTTCCTTCCCATTTGCAGAGGTGTTTTCCTACAAAGAATCTAAAACAAATATTGTATAATAGAACATGATCACCAACCTTACGTTTGCCCTTTTGTATTCTCTTGTCATGCTATCTTTTATCTTTTTCTTTAAAATACTTTGCTTTTTCATAGGCTTGTGTCCTCCATTCATCTATGGAGATAATATCAAATAACCTCTTTTAACCGATAAGGTTCAAATCATAGTTCAGTTCTTTGATTTCCCAATATGCTTTATGTTCTAACTCAAGAGGTAAATAAAAAGCCTTTACATAGACCATTTTATATGGAGAAAACCCCAAGGGATTTTTATGCAGTTCTATATGTCCACAATGCATCATCAAAGTTTTAGACCAATTCTTTCTAGATCTATTAATGGTCTTTCGCAAAATTAATTTTATTTCTATTTTACTCAATTCAACTTGACCCCTAGATTGAGGGTGATATGGGGAATAAGTTCTATGATTAACATCATGTTTGGCTAAGAGTTTAAGAAATGCACCATGAATAAAATGTGAACCACCATTTGCCATTAAATATCTAGGGACTCCAAACCTAGTCAAGATAAGTTCTTGAAGCATTTTAATAGTTGTGTTATGTGGTACGTCTCTAATGTATCTATAACTTTTGATTGTTCCATGCTACAATATTATCATTTTAGGATGATTTTGGGTGATTATTTACCAATTCATATAAATTTTGAGCACTAACCTATTAACCCAATGCCTAGCACGAGATTCTATCTTCTGCATGTATTTGACTTTTCAGCTTTACAATACCAAACGAAGTCCAACTGCATCGGAAATTCTTTATGCTTTTTCTAGACCAAAAGAAGAACTAGAAGCTTCAGGAGGAGACCAAAGGCCGCACGAGGGAGTGACTACACAACAAGGTGCGCCTAGGGGGTGGTCGCGCCCTGTTATGGTGTGGCCCCCTCGGGCGTCCTCGATGCCCCTCTCTGGCCCATAAATTAAAATAGATCCCAAAAATCTTAGAGAACCTCCGGAAAAACTTTTTCCATTGCCGAAGTATCTTTTCCATCGTGTACCCATCAGGAGCCATGTTTTAGTGCACTACCGGAGGGGGGTCGATCATGGGGGGCGTCTACATCAACTTTGCTGCTCCCATGGTGATGTGTGAGTAGTTCCCTATATACCTAAGGGTTCGTAGTAAGTGCCTACATGGATCTCTCTCTCTCTCTTGATCTTCAATACAAAGTGCACCGCATCTTCGCGGTTATCAATTCGATGTAATCACTTTGTGTGCTGCGTTTTGATGGGATCCGATGATTGTGGGTTTATGTTCAGGTTATTCATGAAAAATATTTGAGTCTTCTCTGATTTCTATTATGATTCTAATTTTTATGATTATTATAGCTTTCTAAATCTCTCCGATCTATTGAAATAGTTTGTCCAACTAGATTGATATTTCTTCACTTAGAGGGGTGTGTTGTAGTGGGTTCAATCTTGTGGTGCTTTATATCCTAGTGATAGAAGGGGACAAGACACGTCTTTGTAATTTTTCCACTAAGGATAAAACTATGTGGTTAATTCATATTGATTGATTTTTCTTTGTCTACATCATGTCATCGTTGTCCAAGCATTACTTTGTTTGTCATGAAATTAATACTTACAGAGGCAAGCATAGAAGCGCTCTCGATGTGGAGTAATAGTAATAGGTGCAGGAAGGAGTTGGCCTATTTGCTTATGGAAGTGATGCCTAAATATACATGATAATTTACATGAATAAATATTGCATAACTATGCGCTTTTCTATCAATTGCCCAATGGTAACTTGTTTACCCAACGTATGCCTACTACATGAGAGATGCCACTATAGAAAACTATGGCCCCTGAGTCTATATCCACTTATATATTTTCAAAATCTTTACATACCTTGCTACCATTTTTGCGATTTACTCTATTCAACTATCATATACACACTTCATTTGCTTGCAATTAACGAATCCAAGAAGATTGAGAACCCTCTTGCCCTCGTTGGGTGCAAGTGTTTGCATCTTTGTGTGCAGTCGCTGAAGATGGGGGTTGCATGCTACTCCTATTAGTTTGATAACCTTGGTTCTCATTGAGGGAAGTATTTACCTATATTGTGTTGCATCACCAATTCCTCTTCACAAAAAAACCAACACAGATCACAAGTATCAGGAAGGGTTTTTTGCGTCGTTGCTCGGGAGTATCACCAATCTATTATCAAGTAACTTCACATAAATTTTCATTCACTTTTTATAATTTTTATTTTCTATTATATTTTTCTTTTTCCATAAAAATAAAAAATAAAAAATATTTATCTTTGCTAGTTTCTAGTTTACTTCTTTTCTTGCTAGTTTACTTGTCCTGCTTGTTACTTTGCTTGTTCGGTCACCATGTATCAAGATACTACTTAGTTGTGTGACTTCTCAAATACTAATACAAATGAGTTTATTACTACTCCAATACCACCCACCACTAGTGCAAAGTTTTATGATATTAATGATGCATTGCTGAATCTTGTGATGAAAGAACAATTTTCAAGAAGTCCTAATGAGGATCCCGCTGCTCATATTAATACCTTTGTTAAATTATGTGATATGCAAAATAAAAAGGATATGGATAATGATGTGGTCATATTAAAATTATTTCCTTTTTCACTACGAGATAAAGCTAAGGCTTGGTTTTCATCTTTACCACGTAATAGTATTGGAACATGGGATAAGTGTAAAGATGCTTTTATTTCCAAGTATTATTCTTAGAAATCAAATTATGAATTTCAAACAACATGATAAAGAACATGTTGCACAAGCTTAGGAGAATGTGAAATTGATGATTAGAAACTATCATACTCAAGCTTTAAACTTGTGGATGATTATATAAATTTCTATGCTAGACTGAACTTTGTGTCTAGAAATATTCTAGATTTTCCTGTAAGTGGTACCTTCATGGAGGTAACATTAGGAGATTCCACTAAACTTCTGGACAACATCATGACAAACTACTCTCAATGGCATACTCAAAGGGCCCCAACTGGTAATAAGGTAATTTCTGTGAAAAATCACTACTTTGAGTGAAAAAGTGGATGCTTTTATGAAAATGGTTCCTAGTAAAAATTCTCATGTTGATCCCAATGACGCGTCCTTGTCTACCTTGATTGAGAAAATTATAATGCTATTGATGTAAACTTTATCTCCCGAAACAATTTCAACAACAATGCTTATAAAAGAAATTTCAATGGTAGACCGTATCCTGATAATTCCTCTAAAAATTATGGAAATTCCTCCACAAATAATAATAGGATATCATATGATCTTGAGAACACCATTGAAGAATTCATCAGTTCTCAAAGGTCTTTTAATATGATGGTAAAATAAAAGTTACATAAAGTTGATGATGTAGCTAAAAACATGGATATGATTGCTCGTGATGTGGAAGCTCTTAAAAATAAAACTTTACCACCCAAGCATGATTTTAATGAGACAATTAAATCTACCCAAATATATATTAATGAAAGTAAGGAGAGGACTGCTAAGTTGAAATCTAAGCGAGAATTCTTAGAAAAAGCTCCTCCACCCGGTTTTTACCGGAATCATGATGAAGATCTTAAAATGATTGGTACTTCTCATATTGAATATTTGTTTACCAATCTTAAAGTAAATAATAAATAGACTGAAGATAATTCAACTTTATTTAAGAGGCATCCCATTTGCTTGGAGGGTGATTCTAATGATAAAATTGAAAAAGTGGGTTTGGAGAGGTTAAAACATTAACTAGTCATGTGTGTAGGATCGAAACTAGGTCTAGAGGGGGGTGATTAGACTACTTGACCAAATAAAAACCAAACCTTTTCCCAAGTTAATTTGTTAGCATATTTTTTTGATTTTTGCAAATCATGTGCACCCTACACATGCATGTCTATGAGTATTGCCGCGGAAAGTAAATACAAGAATATATACAAAGGATAGGTATAAGAAGATTAAACGCAATTGGGGACATGAAGATTTTTTTCCCGTGGTTCCGATAGGTGGTGCTATCATACATCCACATTTATGGAGACTCCAACCCATGAAGGGTAACCACAGTGAGAGTCCATCGAGGGCTCCACCCATAAAGGGTCCACGAAGAAGCAATCTTGTCTATTCCATGATGGCCTATGTCCACGGAGGACTAGCCTTACTTGGAGTAGATATTCACGAAGTAGGCGATCTCCTTACCTTAAAAACTTATTGGTTCAACTTGACAATCACGAAGAAGGTGTTGGGGAACATTGCATGGGAAACAAAAAAGTTCCTACGCACGCGCAAGATCTATCCATGGTAATGAGCATATACGAGAGGGAGAGTGGATCTACATACTCTTGTAGATTGCTAAGCGGGGAGCGTTAAGAAACGCGGTTGGTATAGTCGAACATCTTCACGATCCAAATCACCGAGCGTCTCGCGATCTCATCATGATCTGTCCCACGATCCAATCATGATCCATCCCGCGAACTCATCACGATCCGTCCCGCGATCTTGATCATGGTCCTTCTGATCTAGCGCCGAAGGGACGGCACCTCCGCTTTCAGTACACGTACAGCTCGATGATGATCTCCGCCTTCTTGATCCAGCAAGAGGGAGCGGTGAGGTAGATGAGTTCTCCGGAAGTGCGACGACTTTGTGGCGATGGTGGTGGAGGAATTCCAGCAGGGCTTCGCCTAAGCACCGCTGAAAACCGATCTTGAGGAGAAAACGGTCTAGAGGAAGAAGAGGGCAGCACATGGCAATTACAGTTAGGGATGCCCTCAAAACCTCTAGTATATATAGGAGGAGAGGAGGAGGAGGCTTGGCGCAAGGGCCAGCCCCACTTTGGTTCAGCCGAAGTGGAGAGGAGGAGTCATCCTCCTCCACTCCTAGTAGGATTAGGACTCCTTCCTTATTTCCACCTTCTTGCCTTTTTCCACCTTTTCTCCTTTGGAATTTCTTCCCAGCTGCATGGGCCTTGTGTGGGACTTCGGCCAGCCCACTAAGGGTATTTGTAGTCTCACATCCCATGTAGCCTCTTGGGTCAAAATACCCCTCCCGATGGTCCCCCGGTACACTACCGGCACTCACGGTACACTACCGATGAGCCCAAAACTTTTTCGGCGACCAAAATAGGACTTCCTATATATCAATCTTGACCTATGGACCATTCCAGAGCTCCTCGTAGCATCCAGGATCTCATCCGGGACTCCGAACAACATTCGGTCACCACCATGCATAACTCTATACTACCAAAACGTCACCAAACCATAAGTGTGCACACCCTGCGGGTTCGAGAACTATGTAGACATGACCGAGACATCTCTACGATCACTAACTAATAGCAGGACCTGGATGCCCATATTGGTTCCTACATATTCTACGAAGATCTTTATCGGTCGAACCTCTATGTCAAGGATTCAGTTAATCCCGTATGACGTTCCCTTTGTTCTTCGGTATGTTACTTGCCCGAGATTCGATCGTTGGTATCTCCATACCTAGTTCAACCTCGTTATCGCCAAGTCTCTTTACTCATTCCGCAATACAAGATCTCATGGCTAACAGTTAGTCACATTGCTTGCAAGGCTTATTGTGATGGTGTATTACCGAGTGGGCCCTAAGATACCTCTCCGTCACATGGAGTAACAAATCCCAGTGTTGATCCATGCCAACCCAACAGACACCCTCAGAGATACCTGTAGAGCACCTTTATAGTCACCTAGTTACGATGCGACGTTTGATACACACAAGGTACTCCTCCGGTGTTAGTGAGTTGCATGATCTCATGGTCATAGGAACATATACTTGACATGCAGATAATAGTAGCAATAAACTGAAACGATCATATGCTATGTTTGTAGTTTGGGTCTTGTCCATAACATCATTCTCCTAACGATGTGATCCCGTTAGCAAATGAAATGTCATGTCCATGACTAGGAAATCATAGCCATCTTTGGTCAATGATCTAGTCTATTAGAGGCATACTAGGGACATGGTGTTGTCTATGTATCCACACATGTATTTGAGTTTCTGATCAACACAACTATAGCATGGATAATAAACAATTATCATGTACAAGGAAATATGATAATAACCAATTTATTATTGCCTCTAGGGCTTATTTCCAACAGTCTCCCACTTGCACTAGAGTCAATAATCTAGTTCACATCACCATGTGATTCGCATTGTTATGAATCTAACATCCAATGAGTTCTGGGGCTCGATCATGCTTTGCATGTGAGAGATGTCTTATAGTCAACTGGCCTGCGACATTCAGATCCGTGTGTAGTTTGCAAATCTCTATGTCAAACTATAAACACTGCTACCACACTCCACTTGGAGCTATTCCAAATGGTTGTTCTATACGTATCCGGATTGCTACTATGAGACATCCGGATTGGTGTTAAAGCTTGCATCGACGTAACTATTTACGGCGAACTCTTTATCATCTCCATAATCGGGAAACATTTCCTTAGTATTATAGTTACTAAGGATAATATTGACCGCTGTCCAGTGATCCACTCCTGGATCACTCTTGTACCCCTTGACGGACTCATGGCAAGGCACAAACAGGCACGGTACACAGCATGGCATACTATACAGAGCCTATGGCTAAGGCATAGGGGACGATGTTCATCCTTTCTCTTTCTTTTGCCGTCGTCGAGCTTTGAGTCTCACTCAACTTCACACCTTAAAAATCAGGCGAGAACTCTTTCTCTGACTGGTCCATTTTGAACCTTTTCAAAATCTTGTCAAGGTATGTACTCATTGAAAGTCTCATCAAGCATCTTGATCTATCTCTATAGATCTTGATGCTCAACAATTAGGTAGCTTTATCCAGGTCTTTCTTTGAAAAACTCTTTTCAGACAACCGTTTATGCTTTCCGGAAATTCTACATCATTTCCGATCAACAATATGTCAACCACATATGCTTACCAGAAACTCTATAGTTCTCCCAAAACACTTCTGGTTGTATCTCATAAAACCTTTCCTTAAGGAAGGAAACGATGTTTTGACATCCATCAGCCAGATTTCATAATTGAAAAATGCAGCAACTGCTAACATAATTCCAACAGACTTTAGCATCGCTACGAGTGAGAAAGTCTCATTGCAGTCAACTCCTTGAACTTGTCAGAAATTTCTTTGCGACAAGTCAAGCTCTATAAATGGTGATATTTACCATCAGCGTCTGTCTTCATCTCAAAAGTCCATTTGTACTCGACGACCTGCCGTCCAACGAGCAAGTCTACCAAAGTCTATACTTGGTTTTCATACATGGATCCTTTCTCTGATTTCATGGCCTCTGACCATTTGTCGGAATCCGGGCCCATCATCGCTTCTCCATAGCTCGTAGGTTCATCGTTGTCCAACAATATGACCTCTAAGACAAGGTTGTCGTACCACTCAGGAGCAGTACACATCCTTGTCGACCTACAAGGTTCCATAGTAACCTGATCCGAAGCTTCATGATCATCATCATTAACTTCCTCTTCAACTAATGTAGGATTCCCAGAAACATCTTCCTGCGCTGCACTACTCTCTGGTTGAAACAAAGGTTCAACAACCTCATCAAGTTCCATCTTCCTCCCACTCAATTCTTTCGATAGAAACTTTTTCTCAAGAAAGGACCTAGTTTTAGCAACAAATACTTTATGCTTGGATCTGAGATAGAAGGTTCACCCAACTGTTCTTAGGGTATTCTATGAAGATGCATTTTTCCGCTTTGGGTTCAAGCTTATCAGACATAAGTGTCGCATTCCCGAACTCCAAGAAATGACAGCTTAGGTTTCTACCAAACCATATGGTGTCATCTCAACGAATTTAGATGGTGCCCTATTTAAAGTGAATGTAGTTGTCTCTAATGCATAACCCCAAAATGAAAGTGGCAAAACGATAAGAGACATCATAGTATGCACCACATCCAATAGAGCATGACTATGACGTTTAGACACACCATCACACTATGGTGTTCCAGGTGGCGTAAGTTGTGAAAAAACTTTCACATTGTCTAAAGTTGTATTCCAAACTCGTAACTCAGATATTCCTCTCCACGATCATATCGCGGACATTTTTATCTTCTTGTCACGATGATCTTAAACTTCACTCTGAATTTGCTTGAACGCTTCAAATGATTCAGACTTGTGTTTCATTAAGTAAATATACACTATATCAACTCAAATCATCAGTGAAGGTAAGAAAATAATGACATCCACCGCACACTACAAGACTCATTGGATTGCATACATCAACATGTATCATTTCCAATAAATCACTTACCCGCTCCATCAATCCGGAAAATGGGGTCCTATGCACACGCAAGATCTATCCATGGTGATAAGCATCTACGAGAGGGAGAGTGGATCTACATACCCTTGTAGATCGCTAAGCGGGAAGCGTTAAGAAACGCGGTTAGTGTAGTCGAACGTCTTCGCGATCCAAATCGCCGAGCGTCCCGCGATCTTATCACGATCCGTCCCGCGATCCAATCACGATCCATCCCGCGATCCAATCACGATCCATCCCACGAACACATCACGATCCGTCCCGTGATCTCATCACGATTCATCTCGCGATCTTGATGACGATCCTTCCGATCTAGCGCCAAACAGACGGCACGTCCGCGTTCAACACACGTACAACTCGATGATGATCTCCGCCTTCTTGATCCATGAAGAGGGAGTGGAGAGGTATACGAGTTCTGCGGCAGCGCGATCGTGTTGCAGCGATGGTGGTGGAGGAATTCCAGTAGGGCTTCGCCTAAGCACTGCTGAAAACCGATCTAGAGGAGAAAACGATCTAGAGGAAGAAGAGGGCAGCACATGGCAATTAGGGTTAGGGCAGCCCTCAAAACCTCTACTAGTATATATAGGAGGAGAGGTGGAGGAGGCTTGGCGTAAGGGATAGACCCACTTTGGTTCAGCCTAAGTGGAGAGGAGGAGTCCTCCTCCTCCACTCCTAGTAGGATTAGGACTCCTTCCTTATTTCCACCTTTTTGCTTTTTTCCACCATTTCTCCTTTGGAATTTCTTCCCAGCCGCATGGTCCTTTTGAGGGACTTTGGCCAGCCCACTAAGGGCTGGTATTTGTCCTCTCACAAGCCATGTAGCCTCTTGGGTCGAAATACCCCTCCCGATGGTCCCCCGGTACATTACCAGCACTCCCGGTACACTACCGATGAGCCCGAAACTTTTCCGGTGATTAAAATAGGACTTCCTATATATCAATCTTCCGGAGCTCCTCGTAACGTCTGGTATCTCATCCGGGACTCCGAACAACCTTCGGTCACCACCATGCATAACTCTATACTACCGAAATGTGATCAAACCTTAAGTGTGCAGACCCTGCGGGTTCGAGAACTATGTAGACATGACCGAGACATCTCTACGGTCAATAACCAATAGTGGGATTTGGATGCCCATATTGGTTCCTACATATTCTATGAAGATCTTTATCAGTCGAACCTCTATGTCAAGGATTCAGTTAATCCCGTATGACGTTCCCTTTGTTCTTCGGTATGTTACTTGCCCGAGATTCGATCGTCGGTATCTCCATACCTAGTTCAACCTCGTTACCGGCAAGTCTCTTTACTTGTTCCGTAATACAAGATCCCGTGGCTAACACTTAGTCACATTGCTTGCAAGGCTTATTGTGATGTTGTATACTGAGTGGGCCTTCAGATACCTCTCCGTCACACGGAGTAACAAATCCTAGTGTTGATCCATGCCAACCCAACACACACCCTCGGAGATACCTATAGAGCACCTTTATAGTCACCCAGTTACGTTGCACGTTTGATACACACAAGGTACTCCTCCGGTGTTAGTGAGTTGCATGATCTCATGGTCATCGGAACATATACTTTACATGGAGAAAACAGTAGCAATAAACTGACACGATCATATGCTACGTTTGTAGTTTGGGTCTTGTCCATAACATCATTCTCCTAATGATGTGATCCCTTTACCAAATGACATCTCATGTCCATGACTAGGAAACCATAGCCATATTTGATCAACGAGCTAGTCTATTAGAGGCATACTAGGGACATGGTGTTGTCTATGTATCCACACATGTATCTGAGTTTCGGATCAACACAATTATAGCATGGACAATAAACGATTATCATGAACAAGGAAATATGATAATAACCAATTTATTATTGCCTCTAGGGCATATTTCCAGCAGAAGGAGGCTCCTAAGTGACACCTAACCAATCTTGGAGGCACCACCCTCCAAAAGGTAATTGATGTGGTAGTATGATGAACTCCTTGCTCTTGTGCTTCAAAAGATAGTCTCCTCAACACTCAATAACTCTCTCATAGATTTGACATGGGTAGAAGAGATTTATTGGATGGAAAGAAACTTGGGGAGGCTAGAAATCAGGATCCATATGGTTGGAGTGGATGATCTTGATCTCAACACAACGATAGGTGGCACACTCTCTCAAAAAATTAGATATGGCAAGTGGGTGTGTGTTCTGAGTGCTTTTCTTGCGAAGGAGATGTGGTGGAGGGGTACATATAGGAATCTCCAAAAATCCAACTGTTACAACATTATTGCCCAGCTCGGTGAAACGGGAGTAAAAACTTAGGTGCACCGACTAGTGCAAAAGGTGGCAACTTTGGCCTTTTTGGTGACACTGGTATATAAATATCAGTGGTACTGATATGGGCTACCTAGGCAGTTACTAACTCTTAGTGTCACCGACCTTAAACTCGATGCGACCAATTTTAAGAAATTGGATAACAAAAAGTTGGTCACTGTTTTTGGTTGCACCGAATCGAATGTTGATAGTACCGAGATGCTAAGGTTTGGCTGGGCTCCTGTCTATGGTAAAACTCGATGGATTCGAATGGGAAATATTGGTGCCGCCGAATTTTGACTTTTGGTATTGGATAGAAGATTTATGTGGGAAAGTGGGTGAGTATTTTTGGTGCCTAATCTCTAAGCACTTGAGCAACCAGATCATCATAATTCCTCATCCCCTTTTAATAGTATTGGCTTTCCTATGGACACGAAAGTGATTTGTCACAAAATATAAAATGTGGAGTTGTCAATCTTGAAGCATGGCCAATTCTATTCCTTCCTTTCCTTGGGGAGGTTCTCCACATAATCCTTTATCCAACCCGTCATTGAATTTTTTTCCTAAGAACACTTGGTGGACACATTAGTCCATTGACATATATTAATTACCAAAATCACCTAGGGAGATGTTATGCTTTCAGTCTCCCCCGTTTTGGTAATTAATGAAAAATATAGATAAAAGCTTTGGTAAAATATATAATCAATGAATAGCATCATCACTTTGAGAGGTATGTGATAAGCAATTTGTGCATTATTTTAAATTTGCGTTTGAATGCAAATGCACAATCGATTAGGATCATGTGTCACTCTTCCATGTCACATACAACTTGGTGGTACGCAAAAATTAATATGAGTGAATCACATAAACACATCACACAAAACATTAAGTGAATGATCAGCATATAGACATCTCAGGGATAACAAAGAAGTAAGATGACACAAAAGTATGTGATCAAACGCCAACAAAGTTTTCAAACAAACAATAAACCAAAAAAAATAAACTGCAGAGTGGAACCAAAATGCAACACACACTCTCTCGAAGCCCTATGATCTATAACATGTCCCCATTTGGCAACAAGTTACCAAAAAGTTCAAAGTTATAGAGCTAACCGTCGCTTTGGGAATGGTCTCCTCCATGAGACGATGAGGCTGCTCCTGTAGCTATCGAAGAAGTCGAGAGAAGAGCGTCCACAACTGCTTTGGCTGAAGTCCTATGAGGTGTAGACACTAGAGATGCAGGAGGAACTGATGGAGATGTGGTAGGTGCTGATGAAGTAGGCCTCGTCTCTGGAGCTGGCACAGTGGGAGTCCTGAACTGGGTCTTGAACTGAGTGCTGGTCTTGAGAGGTGGACCATCATCATCATCATCAATGGAATGAGGGCTAGGCACTGCATCCACTTCCTTCTTGAGCTCATCCATAGTCTTCGTCAGCTCATCCACCTTATTGTTCAATGCTGTGAACCTATCTTCCACTATCCTCTCAAGGCTCTCTTGATTGAGATGTTCTTCATGTCATTCTGCATTCCTTGGATGGTGTTAATGAGAAGATCCATTTGTTGACTCTTAGTCCTTGGTAGCTGAGCACTAGTGGCTCTAGCAACATCTGCCTCTGCCTGTTCAGTAGATGAAGTGGGATAACTGGGATCCATCACCACAACATTATCCCCAAAGTCTGGCTGAAGTGGCATGTGAGGACGATTAAGTTCATATACAGTTTTCTCCAGCTTGGATTTGATGAGCATCTGAATGTAAGGAGCATATCCCCAAGATCTTTTTTGGTCAGCAGTTGTCTTCTTGTCTGTCTCAACTATCGAGTCCATCACTCTAAATCTGGTGTGGTTGTCTATGTGGTGCAGCATACTGATGGAATACCCCCTAATCAACTTGTCATCTCGAGACTTGGGCATCAGAGTATACCTTAAGATAGTGTTGGTGGTGGCTAGTCTAGCTTGCAGATGGTAGACAGAGCCAAACTTATGTGAATGCACATGAGTGGCAAGAATAGCTTTGTACATATTTTCCAGTGAGTTGTGATTCAACTTGGCCTCGGCATAGACATCCAGTCTCCTTCCTCAACCTGTGGGGATCCTAATATGGTATCCCACTCCTCCACTATAGACTGGTCTCTAACTCCCTCAGTCATCCACATGATATGGCCATCTGGATAGAAATGAGCAGTGGAGCAGAAGTGCATGATCATCTCATCATTCCAGGCAATGAACTCTCTCCCAACAAAGTTTTCTATATCAATGCAACTGAAGTTGTCTTGCACATTGGGAAACTAGTACTCAGTCTCCTTTATATAGGCCAGTTAACATACCTCATATCACTCACACCTGGGCACTTGTCCAAAAGGACAGTCTCATAGAAATCATTTTGTTCCATCGTGTAGAATCTGTCATCACTAGTATTGTTTACGTGTTATACAAACGGTATTTAACCCCTTTCTGCGACGTAGTTCAAAACCGTCACATTGCATGTGTGGGCGATAGGGGGGTCCATCCCACACACCACGGAAACATCGTCTGTGATGGTGCGAGCGCTGCTAACGATTCGCCTAACGTAAACGTATGTGAAGTCATAGCCTATCCCACACGCCACACATTGACGCTACGTTTGTGGTCAAGCACACATCCGAGATGATGGCACAAATATATTCGTGTGCGATACTTTTCGGATCGCACACGCGAAACTTATGTCAACCATCTCTTGATCGTCCTACATTACACACGCATGTAGGTTCATAACCATTTGTACAATTAACAGCAAGCGCACATAGTTATAGTGTGCAAACGTGTGTGTGATAGTGCACGCATCCCACACGTGCAAAATATGCGGTCGTGTGTTGTAAAGCTGATAATCACACACACTATTACTCAAACAATCGTGTGTGACATGTGACACTGTCGCACACGGTTTAATCGTAATAGTTGTGTGTGCTGTAATTTAGTATCTAATAGCTTATTTTAGTTAATTTATTAATAGATTTGGAAATTTAAGATTTTGAATTATGAAATGTGGATTTCACATGCATCAATACATACCCTGATTACAATGGTTCAACAGCCAATGCTTAGTACATGTTCCATGGTTACATAGTTCAGTAGAATATTAAATATGATGAACCACAATATATAGTACTAGAAGCGGTAAAGGTGAAGAGAGAATTGTAAATGCTTTTGGCTGTCGATGGTGTTGAAGAAGCAAAATACCCATAATGTGCCCTCCTCCATGCCAAAGGTGTGCACAACTTTTGTCCAACCCCTTGTGATGATCGCCCATCCATCCTTCACCACCTTCACGAAGACTTCTAGACCGTTATCATGGTAGCATGAATTATATACTATAACCTTCGTTGCCTCCACATTGGTTAGGTAGCTTGCTAGGTAATCTTGAGTAAATTCCTTGGGAAACCACTGAAAAGAGACAACTTTCAGGTATTCATGTCTAATAGAGTAACTTGTTTTGGGCTGGAAAAGAAGGCAACAAATTACTTACCATCCTAAAGCTCATTGGTGTCTTGGATAAAGTATAAATAAAGAGTTTAATTCCAATCGGATATCTCTTCTACCTAACAATATTTCTTAGTTTCCTCACCTTATGCTTGTTCATGTTTATCTCATTGCCCCATATGCAAAGGGAGTCGAAGCGTGAATCAGTACCGCTGATATATGTACCTACAAGCAACAAATCAATGGTAGAACACAAGCTGCAATTGCACGAATGATGTAAAATATTATAAGAAAATGGGAGGTGACTAACCTCGATGGTAAACAACAACATCGTACATCGTAGCCCTACATAAGCACATAGAAAGGCGTGTTAAATACAACATGGTTAACATCCACCAAAAATAGCAAATGTTAACTAAACGACAATATCTCCGGTGAAATTTTCATTGCGAGGAGTAGCGTGGTAACAAAGGTACAGCTATTGGTGAAATAAAACTGCATGTGTTAACTTTAGAGTTCAGACAACCTTACATAGTCATTAAAACTTTAACCAATGAAACAGAAATTGACACATTTAAACATCATGAGCCAGTTCATACTTGGTACATCCCGAGGGGTAGTTTCTGGGGTACTTCGACTCGGCCAGAGCCTGCACAAAGTCAATGGCTAGGTGTTCTTTCTGGTCGCAGCATGGATCAGTACAGCTAACATATGTACCTACAAGCAACAAGTAAATATTACTCCCTCCGTTCCACAATGTAGTGCGCCCACGTTTTCCGAAATCTATGTTTGACCATGAATTTGACCAACGAGACCGATTGCGGTGGGAGCAAAAACTATATCACTGAATTCTTATTTTCGATATGAATTCAGTGGTATAATTTTTATCCCCGTCGCAATCGGTCTTGTTGGTTAAATTCATGTTCAAAGTTCAATCTCAAAAACCAATGACGTGCTACATTATGGAACGGAGGGAGTAGAAGCTAAACTGTAACTGAACGAATGATGTAAAGTACTATAAGATATTGGGATGTGACTAACCTCGATGGTAAACAACATCGTCGTGCATCATGGAACTACATAGGTACAAGGAAAGGCATGTCAACAACAACAGGGTTAACATGCACCAAAAATATATAATGCTAATTGAAGGACATCATCTCCAGTGATATCTTCTTTGCGAAGAGTAGCACGGTACCGAATGGAAAGCGTAAATAATGGATATAACTATTCACTATAGCAGGCTTAAAAGCAACCTAGCATAGGCATTGTAAGTTTGTAACTGGTATTGGTAAAATTGAACTGGATAGTTCATACTTGAATAACACACTTAGCATAACTGAAATGAACAACGAAAACCTAACACGGCAATCTAAACATGTACATACCGTTAAAACTGAAATTGACACGTTTAAACATTTCTATACTTGTATTCATAAAAATGAACTAGACAGTTCATACTTGGTAGTTCCCAGGGCTAGTTTCTTGGGGAGTTCATCAAGGTCAGAGCCAGCACCACGTTGGCAGCGTCGGCAGCGAGGTGTTCTTCCGGTTCGGCACACATAGCTTTCACCGCGTCATCGACCACCAGGACCAGCTCCTCGACCTCCGCGTGATATGCGGTTGGGCTTAAGCGGGGATGCTCGGCGATAGGGGTGAGGATGTGGAGGCATGAGGGTGGTTTGCATGCTCCATCTGAGCTATCGCGTTGGGGCGGAGATGGAGATCAGAGGTTACCTCAGTAGATCGGCAAGTGAGACTGGTGCAGAACGTAGATTTGGTTGCGACGGCGGTGGTTTGGGCTGTAGTTAGAGCGGGGAGAGAGGGAGTGGGGATAGGGGGACTAGTAGAAAATAGGGCTTTGGTTCAGAACTGAAATGCCATTAATCCCGGTTCACTCACGAACCGGGACCCATGGTGGCATCAGTCCCGGTTCGTGAGGCCAGGGTGTCGGTGGGGCCTCATGGGCCATTTGTCCCGGTTCGTGTGACCCCTTTGGTCCCGGTTCCAGACACAAACTGGAACTAATGGGCCTCGCTCCTAGCCCACAATCATTGGTCCCGGTTTGTGACTGGAACCGGGACCAAATGTGGTCCTTTAGTCCCGATTCCATCCACAAACCGGGACCAATGGTTGGCCTATATATACCCCCTGCCCGCGAGCAGAGCAGTGCAGTGCTTTGTTTTTTTGGCCGGCCGTGGGAGGGCTTTGTTGTGCTCTAGATCACCTCTTATGCACATGAGGTGTTCGATGAAATGCCCGAGCCACACTTAAGCTTTCTCCTCTCGAAGCTCCTTGTCCAAGCTCCATTTTCCTCAAGATTTGTCTAGGTTTGGCGGTCCATCCTGTCCCGTCCCCGTCGCCACCACCGTCGATTGCCCATGCCCATCTTGGCGCCGGCACCACCGTGGTTAGACTCTTCTTCTTATCTTCTTTATAAAAGAAAAAAGTTCTTACTTTATGATTTAGATAGATACTTGTGTAATTTTCTTACTTTTATTATAGTTTGTTATTATATAGTGCGATGGTTTTGGTATCCTCCTCCGTCGGCCCTCGTCCTGTCTATGATTCGGATGTGGCATATATTATCTTTTATAACTAGTTGATTTTTAGTGTTTATGACAATTGTGGCGACCAACGTGACATGGATTTTTTAATCTAGGAGGTATGTGAACCGGAAATTCCAACCGACATAGAAGTTTTTGTCGAGAACTTAAATTTGGATGAAAAAGAAAACAATTACTTGAAAGAAAAATTACAAAGAGTTGAAAAGGAGAAGATGAAGTTGGAGTTGCATGTTGTCGATGTCGACGACTATCACAAGATCAAGATGGATGCAACGCGCTTGAAGATTAGAAAGATTAGAAAATATGCCATTCATACTAAGGCTTGGTATCATTATGTCGTTGGATCAATTGTTACCTTAGTAGAGGTTATGATCGCATTTGTTGTTGCATTTAATTTTTTTACATATTTTAAATGTATGTTTTAATTAGATGCTCTATAGAGCTATATGTTGTTCAATAATGAGAACTATGTATGAACTTTATGTATTTATTTTGGTCACTACTGTACTTTGGCTTTCATGTGATGATGAATTTCTATTAATTTGGTCACTTCTCTATTCATGATATGCTATATGGTGTTTAATACACTTTATTATATAACACACGCAGATGAGCTGGCAATGGATGTACGGTGACCGACGCACCTCTGAGTATATTAAGGGCCTGCATAATTTTCTCGAAGCGGCTGAGGCAAACAAGTAGAATGGTTGTATGCATTGTCCATGTACTGTCTGTGAGAATGCAAAGGCTTTCTCCAACTCTAAAACCCTACACTTCCACCTGCTTGAGAAGGGTTTTATGCCACACTATAATGTTTGGACCAAGCACGGAGAAAGAGGGGTTATGATGGAAGACAATGAAGAAGAAGAGGATGATGACAACTATGTGCCTCCTGAATACGGTGATGCTGCAATGGGGGAAGATGAAGATCAAGAGGAACTAGACGATGTGCCCGATGATGATCTTCGCCGAGTCATTGTTGATGCAAAGAGACAATCCGAAAGTGAAAAGGAGAAGTTGAAGTTCGATCGCATGTTAGAGGATCACAAAAATGGGTTGTACCCCAATTGCGAAGATGGAAACACAAATCTCGGTACCTGACAAAGGATTTGAGAAGCTACTGAAAATATTGAAGAAGAAGCTTCCAAAGGATAACGAATTGCCTGACAGTACGTACACGTCAAAGAAGGTTGTATGCCCTCTAGGATTGGAGGTGCATAAGATACATGCATGCCCTAATGACTTCATCCTCTAGTGCGGTGCGTATGCGAATTTTAATGCATTCCCGGTATGCGGTGCATTGCGGTATAAGATGAGATGAGATGACCCTAGTGATGTTGACGGCAAGCGCCCCAGGAAGAGGGTTCCTGCCAAGGTGATGTGGTATGCTCCTATAATACCACGGTTGAAACGTCTGTTCAGAAACAAAGAGCATGCCAAGTTGATGCAATGGCACAAAGAGGACCGTAAGAAAGATGGGAAGTTGAGAGCACCCGCTGACGAGTCGCAGTGGAGAAAGATCAAGAGAAAGTGGAGCAACTTTACAGGTGACCCAAGGAACGTATGGTTTGGTTTAAGTGCCGATGGCGTTAATCCTTTTGGGGAGCAGAGCATCAAGCATAGCACATGGCCTATGACTCTATGTATGTATAACCTTCCTCCTTGCTTGTGCATGAAGCAGAAGTTAATTATGATGCCAGTGCTCATCCAAGGCCCTAAGCAACCCAGCAATGACATTGATGTGTACCTAAGGCCATTAGTTGATGAACTTTTACAACTATGGAATGGAAGAGGTGGACGTGTGTGGGATGAGAAAGAACAGGAGGAATTTGACCTACATGTGTTGCTGTTTGTAACCATCAACGATTGGCTTGCTCTCGGTAACCTTTCAAGACAGACAAACAAGGGATACCATGCATGCACACAATGTTTAGATGACACCAACAATATATATTTGGACAAATGCAGGAAGATTGTGTACCTGGGGCATCGTCGATTTCTTCTGACCAACCATGAATGTCGAAAGAAAGGAAAGCATTTCAAAGGTGAGTCAGATCATCGGAAGAAGCCCACCCTTCGTACTGGTGATCACATACATGATATGGTTGATGATTTACATGTAATCATTGGAAAGGGTCATGGCGTACTATCTGTTCCGACTAACGATGCGGGACGCGCACCCATGTGGAAGAAGAAATCTATATTTTGGGACTTAACCTATTGGAAAGACCTAGAGCTCCGCTCTGCAATCGATGTGATGCACGTGACGAAGAATCTTTGCATGAACCTGCACATAGTGGCATGGTTTTCAAATCCGTCCCCGTCGGCCCTTGTCCAGTTTATGATGCGGATGTGGTATATACTCTCTTTTATAACTCTTTGTTGCATTTCGTGTTCATGACAATTATGCCAATCAAGTTGACATAGATGTTTTTATCTAGGAGGTATGTGAACCCGAGATTCCAACCGACATAGATATTCTTTTCAAGAAGTTAAATTTAGTTGAAAAAGAAAACGAGTATTTGAAAGAAAAATTGAAAAGAGTTGAGGAAGAGAAGATGACACTGGAGTTGTATGTTGCCGATGTCGTCGATGATCACAAGATCAAGATGGGTGCAATGCGCTTGAAGATTACAAAATTTAAAAGATATGCCATTGATAGTGAGGCTTGGTATCACTATGTTGGTGGATCAATTGCTACCTTAGTTGCGATGTTGATCGCATTTGTTGTTGCATTTAAATGCTTTAGCTAGAGAGTTTGTATGTTGTTTTATGAGAACAAGTGTGTATGAACTTTATGTACGAACTTGTATTAATTTGGTCTTTTCGGTGTTGTGTAATGAAGATGAGCCGACAATGGCTGTACGACGACCCATGCTCTCCCCAGTTCATTAATGGCATGCATACTTTTCTAGTTGCGGCTGAGGAAAACAAGCAGCCAGATGGTTTTATGTATTGTCCATGTGCTGGCTATAAGAATGATCAAAATTACTCTAACTCAAGAACCATTCACGTCCACCTGTTTGAGTCTGGTTTCATGTCCGGCTGTAACTGTTGGACCCATCACGGAGAAAGAGGGGTCCTAATGGAAGAGAATGAAGAAGAAGAGGATGACAACAGCTATCCTGGCCATGGGTTCCGTGAATACGATGGTACAACAATGGGGGAAGAAGCTGAGCCGACAATGCGGGAAGGAGCTGAAGAAGAGGCATCAGATGAGCCCGCTGATGATCTTGGTCGGGCCATTGCCGACGCAAAGAGAAACTGTGCAAGTGAAAAGGAGAAGCTGAAGTTGCAGCGCATGTTAGAGGATCACAAAAAAGGGTTGTACCCAAATTGTGAAGATGACAATAAAAAGCTGGGTACCACACTGGAATTGCTGCAGTGGAAGGAAGAGAATGGTGTATCTGACAAGGCATTTCAAAAGTTGTTGATAATATTAAAGAAGAAGCTACCAAAGGACAACGAATTGCCAAAGAGTACATACGAAGCAAAGAAGGTTTTATTCCCTCTAGGATTAGAGCTTGAAAAGATACATGCATGCCCTAATGACTGCATCCTCTACCACGGTGAGTACGAGGATTTGAATGCATGCACGGTATGTTGTGCATTGCTCTATAAGATCAGCCATGATGACCCTGGTGATGTTAAGGGCGAGCGCCCCAGGAAGAAGATTCCTGCCAAGGTGATGTGGTATGCTCCTATAATACCACGCCTGAAACGTTTGTTCCAAAACAAAGAGCATGCCAAGTTGATGCGATGGCACAACGAAGATCATAAGAAAGACGGGAAGTTGAGAGTGCCCGCTGATGGGTCGCAGTGGAGAAAAATTGAGAGAAAGTGGAAGGACTTTGCAAAGGATGCAAGGAATGTATGGTTTAGTTTAAGTGCAGATGTTATTAATCCTTTTGGGGAGCAGAACAGCAATCATAGCACATGACCTGTGACTCTATGTATCTATAACCTTCCTCCTTGGTTGTGCATGAAGCGGAAGTTCATTATGATGCTAGTGCTCATACAAGGCCCCAAGCAACCTGGCAACGACATTAATGTGTACCTAAGGCCATTGGTTGAAGAACTTTTACAGCTGTGGAATGGAAAAGGTGTACGTGCGTGGGATGTGAAAGATCAGGAGGAATTTGACCTACATGCATTGCTGTTTGTAACCATCAATGATTGGCCTGCTCTTAGTAACCTTTCAGAACAGACAAACAAGGGATACCACGCATGCACGCACTGTTTAGATGATACCGATAGTATATATTTGGATCAATGTAAGAACAATGTGTATCTGGGGCATCATTGATTTCTTCAGAGCAGGCATCCCGTAAGAAAGAAAGGCAAGCATTTCAAAGGTGAGGCAGATCACCGGAAGAAGCCTCGCCACCATACAGGTGATGAAATACTTGATATGGTCAAGGATTTAAAAGTAATCTTTGGTAAGGGTCCTGGTGCACAATCTGTTCCGAATGATGCTGACAAACGTGCACCCATGTGGAAGAAGAAATCTATATTTTGGGACCTACCGTATTGGAAAGACCTCGAGGTCCGCTCTGCAATCGATGTGATGCACTTGACGAAGAATCTTTGCGTGAACCTGCTAGGCTTCCTGGGCGTGTATGGGAAGACAAAAGATACGCCGGAGGCAAGGGAGGACCATCAAGCTATGCACGGAAAAGACGGCATGGATTCAAAGCAGTTTTAGGGTCATGCCAGCTACGCTCTTACCAAAGAAGAGAAGGAAATCTTCTTCGAATGCCTGCTCAGTATGAAGGTCCCGTCTGGCTTCTCGTCGAATATAAAGGGAATAATAAATATGGCAGATAAAAAGTTCCAGAACCTAAAGTCTCATGACTGCCACGTGCTTATGACGCAACTGCTTCCGGTTGCATTGAGGGGGCTTCTACCGGAAAACGATCGATTAGCCATTGTGAAGCTATGTGCAATCCTGAATGCAATCTCTCAGAAGGTAATCGATCCAGAAATCCTACCAAGGTTAGAGAATGATTTGGTGCAATGTCTTTTCAGTTTTGAGTTGGTGTTCCCACCATCCTTCTTCAATATCATGACGCATGTCCTAGTTCACCTAGTCGAGGAGATTGCCATTCTGGCTCCTGTAATTCTACACAATATGTTCCCCTTTTAGAGGTTCATGGGAGTCTTAAAGAAATATGTTCATAATCGTGCTAGGCTAGAAGGAAGCATCTCCAAGGGCCATGAAACAGAGGAGGTCATTGAGTTTTGTGTTGACTTTATTCCTGACATTAAGCCGATAGGTGTTCCTGAATAGCGGCATGAGGGCAGACTGGGTGGAAAAGGCACGCTAGGAAAGAATTCACTAATATGCCGGAACGGGCATTCTTTGGCGCAAGCACACTACACTGCTCTACAAAGTTCCTCCTTGGTGGCTCCGTATATCGAGCAACACAAGAATATTCTACAATCCAAACACCCGGAGAAGTCTGACGACTAGATTACACATGAACAAACGGTGACTTTCGCCGGTTGGTTACAGACACGTCTCATGCATGACGACACTGTTGAAGATGACTTGTACTTGCTGTCCAAGTTACCATCTTCGACTATATTGACTTTCAAAGGGTACAAGATAAATGGGAATACATTTTACATGATCTCCCAAGATAAAAAGAGTGCCAACCAAAACAGTGGTGTCCACTTTGATGCGGCAAACAACAATGGGCCAAAGGACACATACTATGGTTACATAGAGGAGATGTGGGAACTTAAATATGGACTTGATTTGAAGGTCCCTTTGTTTAGGTGCAAATGGGTCAATCTGACAGAAGGCGGGGTAAAGGAAGACCCACGGTACGGAATGACAATAGTGGATCTCAACAATCTTGGGTACGCAGACGAACCATTCATCCTAGCCAATCATGTGGCGTGGGTTTTCTATGTGAAGGACATGTCTACCAAGCCGAGAAAAAGAAAAGATAAGGAAGCAAATACATCATGCGATGAGCCAAAGGCCACATAGTTCTTTCAAGGAAAAGAAACATCGTGGGAGTGGAGGACAAGACACACATGTCAGAAGATTATGAAAAGTTTCATGAAATTCCTCCCTTCACAGTGAATGTTGAACACACAATCAAGTTAAATGATGAAGATTGTCCATGGTTACGACACAAAGGGACACACGTGAAGAAAAAAAATTACACCCAAAGATCCCACTCTAGGATGTGACCAACTTCTCTAGTTAGTTTCCGGACTTATATATCTAGAAAGTCCCACTTCGGACAAACCGAAGGGAATCTTTGTAATAGTAGTGTACTTATGTGTTTTGTGCATTCAGTATGCACCATTCGAAGGGAGGCCATCAATTTTCAACCCTTTCCGACTTCATTTGCTATTTTTCATGCATTTACAAAAAAAATTGAGCTAAATGACCCTAAAATTGATAGGCACTACAAATGAACTCTGAAAAGGTTGAAAGTTTGCATGGTATCATCATTTCACCCACATAGCATGTGCTAAAAAGTTGAGAGGGTTACGGCAAAAACTGGATGCACTTCATGTACAAAATGGACAATCTCTTTCGAAGTATCAGGGTTTCAAACGAAAACTCGCCAGTTACAAAGGCATTTCATTTTTTAACTTATTTCAACTCTAGACTTTTTGTGCGTTCGGTATGCACCATTCGAAGGGAGGTCATCAATTTTCAACCCTTTCTGACTTCATTTGCTATTTTTCGTGTATTTACTGATTTTTTAGCTAAATGACCCTGAAATTGATAAGCAACACAAATGAACACTGAAAAGGTTGAAAGTTGGCATGGTATCATCATTTCACCCACATATCATGTGCTAAAAAGTTGAGAGGCTTACGGCAAAAATTAGATGCACTTCGTCTACAAAATGGACAGTCTCTTTCGAAGTATCACGGTTTCAGACGAAAACTCGCCTGTTACACAGGCATTTCATTTTTTAACTTATTTCAACTCAAGACTTTTTGTGCATTCAGTATGCACCATTCGAAGGGAGGCCATCAATTTTGAACCCTTTTTGACTTCATTTGCTATTTTTCATGACTTTACTGATTTTTTAGCTAAATTACCCTGAAATTGATAAGGAATACAAATGAACTCTGAAAAGGTTGAAAGTTGGCACAGTATCATCATTTCACCCACATAGTATGTGCTAAAAAGTTGAGAGGGTTACAGCAAAAACTCGATGCACTTCGTGTACAAAATGGGCAATCTCTTTCGAAGTATTAGGGTTTCAGACGAAAACTTGCCTGTTACAAAGGCATTTCATTTTTTAAATAACCTAAGAATTACCAAGTTGGATATAATGATAAAACACGATAATATTAAACAGTAGAAAAAAGAATCACTGGAAAATCTATTTTTAAAGTAAAGTTGTTCACAAACTAGTGATTCACACAAATTTCAAATAATTCAAATATAAGCTATTCGAATTTGAAAACTACTGCCACTAACAAAAAGTTTCTAATTTTTTTTACCTAACGCAAAAAGATTCACTCATTAACTCTCAATAAAGCACACAAAAACTCAGAAACAAAAGAAAATAAATAAAGCAAAAAATGAAAAATAGATTAAAAATAAATTAAAAATAAATAAATAATAGGCCGCCTATTGGGCCGCCACAGCCTGCATATGACTAGAAACCCAACCTGGGCCAGGATGCAGGCCCGCAAGGCACAGTAGGCCCAACACGACCGCACAGGTTCAATAGGTCCACATAGCCTGTTTAGAGAGGAGCTCGAGGAAGCAGCCGCAGCGGGGCTTATAAATCAGTGCGGCTGCCACTCACTTGGCGAGGTGGGACTAAAGTTTCCCTGCACCGCGCCTGCGCGAGCACCATCTTTAGTCACGGTTGGTGGCTCCAACCGCCACCAGCCGCGACTAAAGACCTCCCTTTAGTCGCGGTTGGAGCCACCAACCGCGGCTAAAGGGTTTCGCTTCCTGCCGCCCGCGCCCGCTAAAATTCATATTTAGTCACGGTTGGTGGCTCCAACCGCGACTAAAGGCCGACTAAAGGTCCTCCTATATAAGCAGGAGTTGAATTTTTTTTCATTTTCCCTCTGCTTTCTTCGTCTCTTCGACCATAGAGGAGATCATCGCCGCCCGCGCGCCACCGACGCCATCGACGCCCCGACTCTATCGCTGCCCCCGACGCGCCACCCACACCGTTGCCGCCCCAGACGCGCCGCCCACGTCGCCACCCCCGTCGCGCGTCGTCCCCTCCTCGAGCTCGCGTGCCGTCGTCGTCGCCCTATTGTGAGCCCCTGACTCGCCTCGCCTCGCTGGCCTCTAGATTTTTTTCTTAATTAGATGAATTTTAGATATATTAGATGTTAATTAGATGTATATTAGATGAATTTTGAATGTTAATTAGATGTTAATTATATGTTCGATGAATTAGATGTTAATTAGATGTTAGATGTACATTAGATGTTAATTAGATGTATATTAGATGAATTTTGAATGTTAATTATATGTTAATTAAATGTTAGATGAATTAGATGTATATTAGATGATAATTAGATGTTAGACGTTAATTAGATGTATATTAGATGAATTTTGAGTGTTAATTAGATGTTAATTAGATGGTAGATGAATTTTAATTAGATGTTAATTAGATGAATTTTGAATGTTAATTAAATGTTAGAGGAATTTTTTTTCATAAGAATTTCTTTTTGGAGTCAACGATGCCTGGCCCCCATCCTCGTCATCGACTCGTTTGCGACGACGTCCTGCTTCAGAGGCACCATGTCCGGGACTAGGCCCCGTCGGGCTGGCACTAGGAGGTGCTACCTTCAGGGGCGCGCAGCTTGGTGAGGAACCCGGGTCCCGTCGTCGACCCGGAGCTTCTTTGGTGGCATTCGCGTGGGCCACTTTTGGTGCGGAGGCAGCCGGCCCCACCGGAGGTGGTACACCGTCGTGTCAGGGAGGAGGACGAGCACCTCCATCGATACATGGATGCATTGGACGTCAAGTTCTTCAATACCTGGTAGGTTCTTCACGGATCTCACCCGAGCTATGATCATGTCAAAGTTCCTTCGCTTTGGGTGTCCACCGCCTGTCGCACGAGACGTCAACTAGATTTGTAGTAGTGATATTATATAATCAATAATATTCGAGATGTATTCGAGATTATATTCGATAATATTCGAGATTATATTCGATGATGCATATTATGTACTATGATTCACTTTTCCTTATTGATTACATGCATTCTAATTTGAATACTAAATTTTTTTATCTTTCTTCTGGGTTAGTTAAATAAAAGTTATGGACAATACCGGCAGACAAGGAGAAGAGACTCTGTTCAACATCATATGCTCCACGAGCCCAAAGCATGAACATGAAGATGGTGATGGCTCACAATATCTGAACAATTCCGGTGAGGGTTTTATGTTTGATGAAGATGAGAGAATAGATGAATTCGACAACGATGTGGACGAAGAAAATATTCTTCAAATAACAAAGACCGGCGAGATATATTTATTATATAAGCCATAGGGTGATTATTACACGTCTTAATTGACTTGTATATTTATTAACGAATTAATCTTTCTTCTTTTAGGCCTCCGGATCGAGCAAATATTCTAAAAGCGACGGGGTAGTTCGAGGCCCGGCCAAAAAGTTGGACCCTGGCATAAATTTCAGCATCGATTCCATCAATACATCAACTGGCGAACCGCTTGAACATAAGAAAAATGTGACCAAGTTCAAGAATCAATGTGGAGTTATTGTTAGGGACCAAATCCTGATCTCCACACAAGAATGGAAAAATCCAGCAAAGGGAGATCGAGAAGGGGTTACTTTTGTCGATGAAAGAGCAAAAAATGTGCTTTGGACCGAGCTGATGTCACATTTCACACTACCAGATAACTTGACAGATGCAGATCTGAAGAAAGTCAGAAACTATGCTCTTAAAAAGATGGTGATCACATTCAACACCTTCAAGAAAAATGCATGGGCTGCGTACGTCAAAGCAAACAAGACGGCTCCAAAATTCGAGGGAGCACTGGTGAAGGCAAAAGATCATTGGGACGATTTCGTGAAGTTCAAGGAATCGGTACTAGCTAAGAAACGGTCGAGAAAGAACAAGATTAATGCTGCGAAAAAGCAGTGGCACCATACTCTAGGGCAAGGTGGCTACCAGACGGCCCTGCCTAAGTGGGATCAATCCAAAAAGATATGACTAGTGCAGGGGTCACTCCGGTTACAGTGACCTAGCCCCCGAGGTGCAGGACCTGGTTTTATGTGCATGGGGGGAACTTGGACCCAAAGACAGGGGCTATTATGGTGCAGGCAAGTCTTAAAAAAGTGACAGATGAAATTCTGCTGAAAATCGAAGAAGCTTGAATGGGGGTGTTCATGCCCAACAAAGAGGACGACGAGCTTACGCGCGCCCTGAAGAATGCTGAACACCTGGGAAGAACACGAGGGAAAGGCATTGTTCCGCGGTTTGAGGGGTTTGCTGGTTGGAACGATGACTATAGAAGTCGTGCGAGAAAGAAGATGCAGGAGGAGCGGAAGAAGAAGGAGGAAGCACTCCGCCTTGAAGGCCTCGAATCAAAGCACCTGGATTTGGAATCCAGAGTCAGGCGGCAGCAGGAGCAGATCGACTCACTCTGCCTAGAAAGGGCGTCTTAGCGGCAGCATGAGCAGATCGATCCAACATTGGATACCACCGTCCCATCCATGCCGAGAAGCAGCGTGGGTTCCACCCCGGCCGATATCGATGACGATGCACTGCTAGCTAGCTACCCTATGGATGATATCAAAGACAGGACTAACTGTGAGCTACACATGAAAGTGAAGAACTTATCCATGAAGGTGGCGGACGGCTATGCTTTAGCAAATCCCCTAGAAGCAACCTTCCATTGCAATCCCATTCCAGCTGGCTATGCTCGTGTCGGGGTTGATGAAGTGATGTTAGCATATCACGAGCTACAACTTCACATTCCTGGAGGTGACGAGGAGAGAACACTGGGAGAGGCCATACATTGTATCATTCTATGGGAAAAGGATTGCATCGTCTTTCCAAGGCCACCGACTCCTCCTCCTCCAAGTCCGCTGCCGCGTCAATCGACTCCTCCTCCTCCAAGTCCAGCACCGTGTCAGCCAACTCCTCCTCCAAGTCCGACACGACATCAGCCAACTCCTCCTCCTCCAAGTCCGGCACCGTGTCAGCCGACTCCTCCAAGTCCGGCACCGTGTCAGCCGACTCCTCCTCCAAGTCCGGCATGGCGTCAGCGTGCTCCGTCGACTTAGTGTGCTCTGTCGCCTAAGCAACAACGGAAGAGAGAGGCCACAGCTATGACGACAAGCAGTACAATAGGCAAGAAATAAAAATATGGTCCAAGCCTCAAGCCTCTTCGGAAGTTGCCTTACCACCTGATCGAGGAGGAACTCGACAGCGCAGTGGATGCCAAATTGAAGGCCCATTTTGGACCGAAGCCGCACCAGCCGCCAAAGGAGAAAGTACTTGAGCATGTCTCACAACACTTCATTGATATGTCTCAACCGGCTCAGAAGGACAGCGACTATGTGTGGTCTGTCAAGAAGTCATATCTTGCAGGACAAAAGGGGTCGAGCTTGAGCCAAGGAGTTGGCAAAAAAGCGAGAAAACTATCCCCTAGCTGGGAGAACAGGTAGTGCAATCGATCCCCTGCTCATTATACAAACACCTGTGAGTACCGGCGGTCGGCCAGAAGTAACCGAAGAACATATTAGGATGGCTAAAGAGGCCGGTGTCACTGTTGAACAACTCCTAGTGTTGGAAATATGACCTAGAGGCAATAATAAATTAGTTATTATCATATTTCCTTGTTCATGATAATTGTTTATTATCCATGCTATAATTGTATTGATCGGAGACTTAAATGCATGTGTGGATACATAGACAAAACCATGTCCCTAGTATGCCTCTAATGGACTAGCTCGTTGATAAAAGGATGGTTAAGGTTTCCTAGCCATGGACGTGAGATGTCATTTGATAACGGGATCACATCATTAGGAGAATGATGTGATGGATAAGACCCAAACTACAAACATAGCATATGATCGTGTCAGTTTATTGCTACTGTTTTCTGCATGTCAAGTATATGTTCCTATGACCATGAGATCATGCAACTCACGGATATCGGAGGAGTGCCTTGTGTGTATCAAACGTCGCAACGTAACTGGGTGACTATAAAGGTGCTCTACAGGTATCTCCGATGGTGTTTGTTGAGTTGGCATGGATCGAGACTGGGATTTGTTACTCCGTGTGACGGAGAGGTATCTCAGGGCCCACTCGGTAATACAACATCACAACAAGCCTTGCAAGCAATGTGGCTAAGTGTTAGTCATGGGATCTTGTATTACGGAACGAGTAAAGAGACTTGCCAGTAACGAGGTTGAATTAGGTATGGAGATACTGACGATCGAATCTCGGGCAAGTAACATACCGAAGAACAAAGGGAACGTTATAAGGGATTAACTGAATCCTTGACATAGAGGTTCTACCGATAAAGATCTTCATAGAATATGTAGGAACCAATGTGGACGTCCAGGTCCCTCCATTGGTTATTGACCGTAGAGGTGTCTCGGTCATGTCTACATAGTTCTCGAACCCGCAGGGTCTGCACACTTAAGGTTCGGTGACGTTTCGGTAGTGTAGAGTTATGTATGGTGGTGACCGAAGGTTGTTCGGAGTCCCGGATGAGATCCCGGACGTCACAAGGAGCTCCGAAATGGTCCGGAGGTAAAGATTCATATATAGGATGTCCCAGTTTGGTCGCCGGAAAAGTTTCGGGCTCATCGGTAGTGTACCGGGAGTATCGGTAGTGTACCGGGAGTGCCGGTAGTGTACCGGGGGACCTCCGGGAGGGGTATTTCGACCCCAAGAGGTCCATGGGCTGTGGGAGAATAATAACAAGCCCTTAGTGGGCTGGGAAAACAGCCACAAAGGCCCATGGCGCAGGAGAGAAAGTCCTAAAGCAAAAAGTGGAAAATCAGCCAATAGGAGGCAATCCTACTCCAACTAGGATTGGAGGTGAAGTAGGATTGCTCCCACCTCCTATTTCGGCCGACCCAAAGGCCTTGGCTGCCTCTCCTCTCCTCTCCTCCTATATATACTAGTGGATTGGGTGGTTTTTGGACAGAATTTCCGGCCACGTGCTACCCGTTCCACCGGTGCATAGTTTCTCACCTAGATCGTAGTTCCACAGCGCTTAGGCGAAGCCCTGCCGGAATTGCTCCACCACCATCACCGGAGCGCCGTCACGCTGCCGGTGAACTCTCTCTCCTCTCCACCTCCTCTCGCTGGATCGAGATGGTGGAGATCGTCATCAAGCTGCACGTGTGCTGAACGCGGAGGTGTCGTCCGTTCGGCGCTAGATCGGAAGGACCGTGATCGAGATCGCGAGACGGTTCGTGATGTGATCACGGAACGGATCGTGATGAGTTCGCGGGACAGATCGTGATCAAGATCGTGAGACGGATCGTGATGAGTTCACGGGATGGATCATGATGTGTTCGCGGGACGGTTCGTGATTGGATCGCGGGACGCTCGGCGATTTGGATCGCGAAGAAGTTCGACTACACCAACCGCGTTTCTTAACGCTTCCCGCTTAGCGATCTACAAGGGTACGTAGATCCACTCTCCCTCTCGTAGATGCTCATCACCACGGATAGGTTTGCGTGTGCGTAGGAAAATTTTTGTTTCCCATGCGACGTTCCCCAACAGTGGTATCAGAGCTAGGTTGATGGTTCGATGAGATCTCGAGTAGAACACAAAAGGTTTGTGGGCGTTGATGCCTAGATTGCTTCCTCCCTTGGTCGTATTTTGGTTCAGCGGGATTGTGAGATGAAGCGGCCCAGACCAACATTACTCGTACGCTTACGAGAGACCGGTTCCCTCAACGCAACTTGTTGCCTAGATGGCTTGCGGGTGACAGTTTCTCTCACTTTAGTTGGATCGGATTCGACAAAGGCGGTCCTTGAGAAGGTTGAAAAGCAATCTATGTATCACCGTTGTGGTTTATGCGTAGGTGAGAATCGTTCTTGTTATATACCCATAGCAGCCACGTAAAACATGCAACAACAATTAGAGGCGTCTAACTTGTTTTTGCAGGGTATGTTGTGATGTGATATGGCCAATTACATGATGAGATATATGTGATGTATGATATGATCATGTGATGTATAGAATTTCACAACTTGCATGTCGTTGAATACGGCAACCGGCAGGAGCCATAGGGTTGTCTTTAATTATTGTATGACCTGCGTGTCAATCATTAAGCGCTATGTAATGCTTTACTTTATCGCTACGGTAGCAATAGTAGTAGAAGCATGTAGGGCGTGACAACCCCGATGGCGACACGTTGATGGAGATCAAGATGATGGAGATCATGGTGTCGTGCCGGTGACGATGGAGATCATGTCGGTGCTTTCTAGATGGAGATCAAAAGCACAAGTTCATGGCCATATCATGTCACTTATGATTTGCATGTGATGTTAATCCTTTTTATGCACCTTGTTTTGCTTAGGACGGCGGTAGCATTATAAGGTGATCCCTCACTTAATTTCAAGATAAATTGTGTTCTCCCCGAGTGTGCACCGTTGCGAAAGTTCGTCGTGTTGAGACACCACGTGATGATCGGGTGTGATAGACTCTACGTTCACATACAACGGGTGCAAGCCAGTGTTGCACATGCAGAACACTCGGGTTAAACTTGACGAGCCTAGCATGTACAGACATGGCCTCGGAACACAAGAGACCGAAAGGTCGAACATGAGTCATATAGTAGATATGATCAACATGATGATGTTCACCATTGCAGCCACCTCAACTCACGTGATGATCGGACTTGAGTTGGTGAATTTGGATCATGTATCACTCGAATGATCGGAGGGATGTCAATTTGAGTGGGAGTTCTTAAGTAATATGATTAATTGAACTCATTATCATGAACATAGTCAAAGTGTCTTTGCAAATTATGTTGTAGATTACTAGCTCGCGTTGTGGCTCCCTTGTATTTTTATATGTTCCTAGAGAAATAGAATTGAAAGATGTTGGTAGCAAAATTGCGGACTGGGTCCGTGATCTGAGGATTGTCCTCATTGCTGCACAGAAGGCTTATGTCCTTAATGCACCGCTCGGTGCGCCACCCCATCTAGCGTCGACTGTAGATGTTGTGAACATCTGACAGGCACGTTTCGATGACTACTTGATAGTTTAGTGCGTCATGCATTACGGCTTAGAATTGAGGCTCCAAAACGTTTTGAACGTCACGGAACATATGAGATGTTCTAAGAGCTGAGATTGTGATCTCAGGCTCGTGCCCGAGTTGCGAGATATAAGATCTCTAACGAGATTCTTTGCCTGCAAGATAAAAGAGAATAGCTCAATCGTTGAGCATGTGCTCAGACTGTGTGGGTACTACAATCGCTTGAATCGAGTGGGAGTTGATCTTCCAGATAAGATAGTGATTGATGTAGTTCTCCAAGTCACTGTCACTGAGCTACTAGAACTTGGTGATGAACTATAAAATGCCAGGGAAAGAGATGTTGATCCCTGAGCTGTTCGCGATGTTTGACACCGCGAAGGTAGAAATCAAGAAGGAGTGTCAAGTGTTGATGGTTACTCAAACCACTAGTTTCGAGAAGGGCAAGAGCAAGGAGGGAAACTTCATGGATAGCAAGTCAGTTGCTGCTCCAGTGAAGCAACCCAAAGTTGAACTCAAACCCGAGACTAAGTGCTTCTGTTATGAGGTGAGCGGTCGCTGAAGCGGAACAACCCTAGATACTTGGTAGATAAGAAGGCTGGCAACATTGATAGAAGTATATTTGATATACGAGTTATTAATGTGTACCTTGCTAGTACTCTTAGTAGCACCTGGGTATTGGATACCGGTTCGGTTGCTAAATGTTAGTAACTCGAAATAAAAGCTACGGAATAAACGGAGAACTAGCTAAGGGTGAGGTGACGATATGTGTTGGAAATGTTTCCAAGGTTGATGTGATCAACATCGCACGCTCTCTCTACCTTCAGGATTAGTGATGAACCTAAATGTTATTTGGTGTTTTGCGTTGAGCTTGAACATGATTAGATCATGTTTATTGCAATACGGTTATTCATTTAAGTTAGAGAATAATGGTTATTCTGTTTACATGAATAATACCTTCAATGGACATGCACCCAGTGAGAATGGTTTGTTGAAATCTTGATCGTAGTGGTACACATGTTCATAACATTGATGTCAAAAGATACAAAGTTAATAATGATAGTACCACATACTTGTGGCACTGCCGCTAAATGTCATATTGGTATAAAGCGCATGTAGAAACTCCATGCTGATGGATATTTGGACTCATCCGATTTCGAATCGGTTGAGACATGCGAACCATGCCTCTTGGGCAAGATGACTAAAAGACCCCGTTGGATGGAGCGGGCAAGTGATTCATTGGAAATGATACATATTGATGTATGCAATCTAGTGAGTCTTGTAGCGTGCAGTGGATATCGTTATTTTCTTACCTTCACTGATGATTTGAGTAGATATAGTGTATATTTACTTAATGAAACACAAGTCTGAATCGTTTGAAAGGTTCAAGCAAATTCAGAGTGAAGTTTAAAGATCATCGTGACAAGAAGATAAAAATGACCACGATATGATCGTGGAGGTGAATATCTGAGTTACGAGTTTGGCATACAACTTAAGACAATGTGAAATTTGTTTCACAACTAACGCTACCTGGAACACCATGGTGTGATGGTGTGTCCAAACATCATAGTCATGCTCTATTGATATAGTGCATACTGTGATGTCTCTTATCGTTTTACTACTATAATTTTTGGGGTTATGCATTAGAGACAACTACATTCACTTTAAATAGGGCATCATCTAAATCCGTTGAGATGACACCGTGTGAATTATGGTTTGATAGAAACCTAAGCTGTCATTTCTTAATATTTGGGGCTGTGACACTTGTGTGGAAGATGTTTTCACCTAATGAGGTCGAACCCAAGGCGGACAAATGCATCTTCATAGAATACCCTAAGATCAGTTGGGTGAACCTTCAATCTCAGATCCTAGTGCAAAGTGTTTGTTGCTTAAACGGATCCTTTCTCGAGGAAATGTTTCTCTCGAAAGAATTGAGTGGGAGGAAGATAGAACTTGATGAGGTTGTTAAACCTTTGTTCAACCAGAGAGTAGCGCAGCGCAGAAAGATGTTTCTGTGAAGCCTACGTTAGTTGAAGAGTAAGTTAATGATGATGATCATGAAGCTTCAGGATCAAGTTACTATCGAACTTCGTGGGTCGACAAGGATGTGTACTGCTCCTAAGTGGTACGACAACTCTGTCTTGGAGATCATGTTGTTGGACAACGATGAACCTACGAGCTATGGAGAAGCGATGATGGGCCCGGATTCCGACGAATGGTTAGAGGCCATGAAATCCGAGATAGGATCCATGTATGAAAACCAAGTATAGACTTTGGTAGACTTGCTCATTAGACGGCAGGTCGTTGAGTACAAATGGACCTTTAGAATGAAGACAGACACTCATGGTGAATGTCACCATTTTTAAAGCTCGACTTGCTGCAAAGTTGTTTGTGACAAGTTCAAGGAGTTGACTGCGATGAGGCTTTCTCACTCATAGCGATGCTAAAAGTCTGTTGGAATTATGTTAGCAGTTGCTGCATTTTCAATTATGAAATCTGGCAGATGGATGTCAAAACATCGTTTCCTTAACGGTTTACTTAAGGAAAGGTTGTATGTGATACAACCAGAAGGTTTTGTCAGTCCTAAGGATGCTAAAAGATGAGCAAGCTTCAGTGATCCTTCTATGGACTGAAGCAAGCATCTCGGAGTTGGAATATACACTTTGATGAGGTGATCAAAGTTTCTGTAGTTTATACAAAGTTTACGAGAAACTTGTATTTGCAATAAAGTGAGTGGGAGCACTATAGAGTTTCTGATAAGTATATGTGGTTGACATATTGTTGATCGGAAATAATGTAGAATTTCTAGAAGGCATAAAAGGTTGTTTGAAAAGTGTTTTTCAAAGGAAGATCTGGATAAAGCTACCTAATTGTTGAGCATCAAAATCCATAGAGATAGATCAAGATGCTTGATGAGACTTTCAATGAGTGCATACCTTGACAAGATTTTGAAAGAGTTCAAAATGGATCAGCCAGAGAAATAGTTCTCGTCTGATTTGTAAGGTGTGAAGTTGAGTGAGACCCAAAGCTCGACAACGGCAGAAGAAAGAGAAAGGACGAATGTCGTCCCCTATGCCTTAGCCATAGGCTCTATATTATGCCATGCTGTGTACCGCACCTATGTGTGCCTTGCCATGAGTCTGTCAAGGGGTACAAGAGTGGTCCAGGAGTGGATCACTGGACAGCGGTCGGAATTATCCTTAGTAACCAGAGGACTAAGGAAATGTTTCTTGATTATGGAGGTGATAAAGAGTTCGTCGTAAAGAGTTACGTCGATGCAAGCTTTAACACCTATCCGGATGACTAGTAGTAGAAATCTAGATACGTATAGTGGAGCAGCCATTTGGAAATAGTACCAAGTGGAGTGTGGTAGCAGTGTTTACGGTTTGACATAGAGATTTGCAAAGTACACATGGATCTGAATATCGCAGACCCATTGACTATAAGACCTCTCTCACATGCAAAGCATGATCGAGCCCCAAAACTCATTGGGTGTTAGATTCATAACAATGCAAATCACATGGTGATGTGAACTAGATTATTGACTCTAGTGCAAGTGGGAGACTATTGGAAATATGCCCTAGAGGCAATAATAAATTAGTTATTATCATATTTCCTTGTTCATGATAATCGTTTATTATCCATGCTATAATTGTATTGATCGGAGACTTAAATGCATGTGTGGATACATAGACAAAACCATGTCCCTAGTATGCCTCTAATGGACTAGCTCGTTGATAAAAGGATGGTTAAGGTTTCCTAGCCATGGACATGAGATGTCATTTGATAACGGGATCACATCATTAGGAGAATGATGTGATGGATAAGACCCAAACTACAAACATAGCATATGATCGTGTCAGTTTATTGCTACTGTTTTCTGCATGTCAAGTATATGTTCCTATGACCATGAGATCATGCAACTCACGGATATCGGAGGAGTGCCTTGTGTGTATCAAACGTCGCAACGTAACTGGGTGACTATAAAGGTGCTCTACAGGTATCTCCGATGGTGTTTGTTGAGTTGGCATGGATCGAGACTGGGATTTGTTACTCCGTGTGACGGAGAGGTATCTCAGGGCCCACTCGGTAATACAACATCACAACAAGCCTTGCAAGCAATGTGGCTAAGTGTTAGTCATGGGATCTTGTATTACGGAACGAGTAAAGAGACTTGCCAGTAATGAGGTTGAATTAGGTATGGAGATACTGACGACCGAATCTCGGGCAAGTAACATACCGAAGAACAAAGGGAACGTTATACGGGATTAACTGAATCCTTGACATAGAGGTTCGACCGATAAAGATATTCGTAGATCGGGTGGATTGGGTGGTTTTTGGACAGAATTTCCGGCCACGTGCTACCCGTTCCACCGGTGCATAGTTTCTCCTCTAGATCGTAGTTCCGCAGCGCTTAGGCGAAGCCCTGCTGGAATTGCTCCACCACCATCACCGGAGCGCCGTCACGCTGCCGGTGAACTCTCTCTCCTCTCCACCTCCTCTCGCTGGATCGAGATGGTGGAGATCGTCATCAAGCTGCACGTGTGCTGAACGCGGAGGTGCTGTCCGTTCGGCGCTAGATCGGAAGGACCGTGATCGAGATCGCGAGACGGTTCGTGATGTGATCACGGAACGGATCGTGATGAGTTCGCGGGACAGATCGTGATCAAGATCGTGAGACGGATCGTGATGAGTTCACGGGACGGATCATGATGTGTTCGCGGGACGGTTCGTGATTGGATCGCGGGACGCTCGGCGATTTGGATCGCGAAGAAGTTCGACTACACCAACCGCGTTTCTTAACGCTTCCCGCTTAGCGATCTACAAGGGTACGTAGATCCACTCTCCCTCTCGTAGATGCTCATCACCATGGATAGGTTTGCGTGTGCGTAGGAAAATTTTTGTTTCCCATGCGACGTTCCCCAACACCTAGGCCTTGAGGAAATCCCCGGGCTTAAAGAGTCAGAAGCAAAATATCAATATGCCCGCGATAAACCTCTGGTCAAGCCTGAAGATGTCAAGCTTCTACCAATGAGAATGTACGATTTGCATACGTGTTACATGCAAATAACAGAAAATACCAATCAAGAGTCCCTCATGGTGAGAGTCAAAGGGAGGCATTACTTCCATAAAAAAGATATGTGGATTCATTATGCAGAGTTGTTTCAGTTATTCAATCAAGACGCACTCGACAAATCTTTAGTCAATTTCTATTATTTGTAAGTGATTTGTTTCTATAAGTTAAGTCTCTAGCTAGTTGTGCTCTCGTTCATTACCTGTAATTATCCTCACTATATTCGTTTCTGTGATATTATGCAGAATGAAGATGTATGAAATGAAACAAGCTGGACGCTATGGCATTGGGTTCATTGACCCAAATACGATTAATCAAAAGATATGGGAAACTGCATATTCGAGAAAAGACATAGAGAAAGCCATGCTAGATTTTTTGAAGCATCTAAACACCCAACCAGAAATACTACTTCCTTACTATATATACACACACACACATATATATATATACATATATATCTTGTACTACAAATTCTATTTTTTGCTTACGAGATGTTAATAAGTGTTGTTGATGAGTTATGCAGTTACCACTGGATCTTATTAATCATTGAAGTTGACAAGGGAAAAGTTGAAGTACTCGACTCGCTATTAAAGGATCCATCCGAATACGCAATCGTGAGGGGGCTGCTTGACAGATAATTTCAATCATTATCGCACTATGTCGGCCTCTTTAATTACTTCATTTCCTGATATCAACTAGTTAATGACTCATTTATTCATTTTCTTTGCCGGCGGGCAGGGCTTGGGCCAAGTTCATCAAACAGGTCCCAGGCGACTGGGCACAACAGCTGAAATGGGTGCGACCGAAGGTAATTAAGTACTACTAGCTAGCTAGCTATGTCCATGCATCTTTTTAATTCTAGTTTCAATACCATTATCATGCTTGATTAATTATTACCTGATTGAATTTTATTCTCGTAAAGTGTATGAGGCAGGAGTGGGGGACTAGTTTATGCGCATACTACGTTTGCGAGAACATTCGCATGATCACGTCTGAAAGGAGCAGAAACGAAAGAAATCTTTGGGTACGTTTGTCAGAACACTATCCATAATTTTTTTATCATGATCTAGCTAACATATATATACACAACTAATATATCCATATTGATCTCCATCTTGTAGCTGACGGAGATGCGGGGCCAGCTCATACCAGAGGCTCGGGTACGAGAAATTCAAGAGGAATTACCTGGATTTCTGGTCGACCAGGTCATAGATCCCAAAGGAAAATATCATTACAAGATCAATAACAAGAAGCAGTAATGCTTGCATATATATGTAATGATCCTCAAATTGTAGGAGAAATTGTATATATATACATGTATATGCATGGTCGTCATACTAGCAATTCGATGATATATATATATATGCACAACGTGTGTACAATATGTAGTAGAGTAATATATGTTTGAAATGAAAATTAATTAAATGGAAAACACAAAATTAAAAGGAAAATTAAACCATAATTAATTCATAAACCCCTAAAGAATTAAAAGGAAAAATAAAACAAAATTAAAAACTAAATACTTTTAGTACCGGTTGGTGTTACCAACCGGGATTAAAGGTCCCCCAGCCCACGGCGTCGGCAGATGCCATGTGGAGGGCCTTCGGTGTCGGGCCGTGTTGAACCGGGACTAAAGGGGGATAGGCTTTAGTCCCCATCCTTTAGTGCCGGTTCGAGAACCGGCACTAAAGGCCCTTACCAACCGCGACTATAGGCCAGTTCTGCACTAGTGTCAACTCACTAGCAATTGGTTCATCGTAATTTGGTCTTTTGAAAAGATTAGCAAGTGGGTGAGGATCCATATCAATAGATTTTTAGCAAGCGAAGATGCAAGCAAAAAAGAAGGCACATGGCAACACAAGCAAACATAGCAAACAAGAGATCCGACGAGAAAAATGCAACAAAAACTCCATCTTTTTATCCTTGATGGCAACAATACAATACGTGTCTCGCTAACCCTACTTTGTCACTGGGTGAGGACACCACAAGATTGAACCCAAAACTAAGCACTTCTCCTATTGCAAGAATTACCAATCTAGTTGGCCAAACCAAACCAATAACTCGAAGAGACTTGCAAAGATATGAAATCATGCATATAAGAATTCAGAAAAGACTCAAATAATATTCATAGATAATCTGAATATAAACCCACAATTCATCGGATCTTGACAAACACACCACAAAAGAGTATTACATTGGATAGATCTCCAGGAAGATCATGAAGAACATGGTATTGAAGAGCAAAGAGAGAGAAGAAGCCATCTAGCTACTAGCTATGGACCCAAAGGTATGTGGTGAACTACTCATGCATCATCAGAGGGGCAATGGAGTTGATGTAGATGCCCTCCATGATCGAATCCCCCTTCGGCAGATTACCGGAAAAGGCTCCAAGATTGGATCTCACGGGAATCGAGGCTCCTGGCGGCGGAAAAGTGTTTTTGTGGATCTCTCTGGTATACAGGGAATATTTGTAAATTTATACGCCGAGAAATAGGGTTAGGGGAGCTGTCGTGGGCCAACAAGCCAGCCCCCCCTAGGGCGTGCCCGTGTGGCTTGTGGCCACACAGCTGCTCTCCTGACTTCATCTCCAAGTCTTCTGGGTTGCTTCTGGTCCAAAAAAAATATTCCGAAGATTTTATTCCGTTTGGACCCCGTTTAATATCCCTTACCTATAATACTCAAAAACAAGGAAAAAACAAAAACTGGCACTAGGCTCTAGATTAATAGGTTAGTCCCAAAAATAATATAAAATAGCATATTAATGCATATAAAACATCCAAAACAGGTAATATAATAGCATGGAACGATCACAAATTATAGATACGTTGGAGGCGTATCAGGCATCTAGCACTATGGCCGAATCCGGACAAAAAGTCACGTCATCGTCGGGGTAGATCCCATGGGCTGGATTGAAAGAGGAATCTGAGGTTAAAGCCTCGGAGTCTTTGGGCGTGGCAGGCGAGACTGCGAGCCCGGTTAGCGAAAGATGGCCTTAAGAGTCTACGGAGAACTCCTGGTTCCCAAATCTGACCTTTTGATCGGGGGGAAACTTCCGACCCGGCCTAGATGGTCGGTCGGGATAGCGTGCAGCACAATGCTGCTGAAAGCGAAGATCTGTCCTGGGACAAAAGTGTCCATGTTGCGGACTTCTTCGTTGATGACAACACGAGCCATCGATTCCTTTGGCAATCATAGTGGAACTCTTAACGAAAGCACCAATGTCGGTGTCAAAACCGGCGGATCTCTGGTAGGGGCTCCCGAGCTGTGAGACTAGGATTGATGGTAACAGGGGACGAAGGAGATGATGTTTACCAAGGTTCGGGCCCTCCTATGGAGGTAAAACCCTACGTCCTACTTGATTGCATTAATGATATGTAGGTTACAGAGTTGATCTACCTCGAGATCGAATAGCTAAATGAGTTGTCCTCTCCTACAACCTAAAACCCTCCGGCTTATATAGTCGCCAAGGGTACCTAGGGTTTACACATGGTCGGTTACACATAGAAGGGGAAAACATGCCTATCCACTATTCCAATCTTGGAGGACATGCCATGATTCCCGAAGCTTCCTTATTGGAGACGGGGCCTTTGATCAACCAATGCTCGATAAATGGCCCGTATAGTCCGGCCCATGAGAAACAGGTTGGCTACCCGAGGACCCCATAGACCAGGACTCCCTTAGCGGCGGCAGCGGCATTGCGACACAGCGGGTGCGCTCCTCCTCTTCCTCATCGAGGCGTAGCGCCTCCTCCTCCTTCTCCCACAACATCTGGCACAGGCCCTCCTCCTCCTCCTCCTTGAGTAGTGCTCCCTCCAGTGCTCGACGTGCCCCGCCTCCTCCTCTGGCGTGGCTTCGAAGTGGACGGGCGGCGCGCTCACCCACTCGCGGACCACGCCCACTCACTCATACTTCTCCATGGGCTCGACGGTGGGCGGCGGCAGTGGATCCGGGACGAACAACGGGCCATGGACGGAGTCCCCCGCAGCCGACAAGGCGAGGCGCGGTCCAGGCCAACCCACTGGGCTTCCTCCTCGAGCCTGCTAGCCTCCAACGCCTGTTGGGTTGCCCACTCGAGGGCGGCTTGGTACGCCGCCTCTTTGTCCTTCTCCTTCGGCAGGACCTCGAGAGGTGGAGGAGGGACGGCCAAGTCAACGTGGACTCCCCGCCAGCGCTCCTCCTCGTGCTCTAGCGTGACCAGCCCTCCCAATTGGGGGAGTCTATCGCGTAAGCATGCATGGCCCGCTGCTCCGCCGTGAGGGTAGAGCGATGCTGGCGAACCTCCTTCGCGTGTGCCCATGAGTATTGGGGCACTGCCAGAATGGGGATCCACTGCGGATCCAGATGCCAACCATGGGGCACGTTAACGTCCGGGTACTGCAATGGCCGGCGGTATTGCCAGTGCCACCGCACCTGGTGGACTGGTATGTTGTAACATCCCAAAATTCTATTTTGGAATGTTATGAAATACAGCTATGCATCATCATAACATTGTTTGAATGAAATGAATTGTTGAAGTTTTTCTTCTGGATTTCTAAAAGGCCACTTTCATTTTTTCTATTTACTTGTTTCCCCTACTTTGAAAACCCTTGGAATTATTCATAAAAAGAGAGGAGTAACATGACACTCCACACCAGGGGCATCTTTGTGAAATATTAGAACAATAAAACCAGGGGGTTATTTGAAAATTTATTGCAAAAGAATTTAAAATCAATTTAGGCATTTTCTGAAAAATATTTTTTCTAAAGTATTCATTTGGCCGTGGAAAAATGTTCATTTAATAGCATTTATTCCCCTCATCAATTTGATATATATATCTTAAAATTTTGGAAATTTTTTAACGCCATAATGAAATTTTAATTCTCTGGAAAATAGAAAAGGAAACGAATTTAAACGTTTTAATTAGAAAACCGGCCGGCCCACCAGCCTTTACTCCCCGAGATCGCTCCGGATTGGTCACCGACGCGCTGAAGCCGCCCTCTCCCTCACTGACGAGCGGACCCCACCGTCCGACAGCGCCATCACAATGCTCATCTCCCTCCCCGCATCCCCCGACCTCGCCGGAGATCCCTCCTTCCCGGATCTCGCTTCCCTTCCCCTCTCTCGACCCCGCACCGCGCCTATATAAAGCCCTGCCCTCGCCGCGCTCCATTCCATCCCCGAAACCCCACTCCCCTTGCCAGAACATCGCCCCCACACCTCGCCGGAGTTCGGCACCCCACCGAAGCTCTCCGAGCTCGACGTCGTCGCCCCTGTCGTCCCCAGCCCCAACCGACGTCACCAATCATCGCCGGAGCTTCGCCGTCGTCACCTGGACCCTTCGGACGCCGCCATCGACTACCACACCATCGTCTCCGACCACCTCCAACGTCCGGCCATCGTCGACCTCGCCGGAACCCCGACCTCCACCTCTGTAAGCCCGGCCCCCTCTCCGTATCCGTTAGATCTAGGATCAACGGATCGGATTAGAAAGATTAAAATGGCGAACCGTTTTCTTTTACGCTTCAGTTGTCCATCGCAAACACCACACGCGTGTTTTTTTCGAGCAATAGGAAGCCGCCACGTCACCCCTGTCCGATAGCTAAATAATTTTTCTTTTCTGTTTCTGTTTTAGAAAACATAATGTGTTCTGTTTTTATTTTTATTATATCTTTTAAAATATTTAGGTTTTTTGCAAGATTCTTTTTGCAACATGTCACAAATTTCATGTCGTTTCTGTATGTAGTCTTAGTTTTCAAATTTGAAATTTTAAATTTTAATTTTGTTAAATTTGATCAAATCACTAAAACTTGAATAACTTGAGTTTAAAAACTTATTTTTGAGTGATTCTTTTTGAAACTCTTTTGTATTGGTTAGGTTTACAATCCAGCACTGTTTGAGAATTTTTAGTAAATTTTAGATTAAGGTTTTTAGTAAAAACATATTCTGTTTAGTTTCTTCTTAGTGTTTAATTGAATTGTTTTCATTTTAGTTTTAGTTGATTTTGTTCTACTTTAACTTTTTAGTTTAGTTTATTTAGTTCTGTTGTTAAACATTAGGTGAACTATTTTTTTAAAAAAATATTTTGTTTTGTTTTGTGCTCTAGTTTAAAGAGGTAAACTTTGTTTCACCATGAGTATTGTTTAGAAGAAAAGAAATGTTTTCTAGTAACCCTTTTTGCACAAAACTTTTAAAATGAAATACTTCCTGTTTTCTAATAAATTTTTGCATTTACTTTTATGTTATCTAATGGTTATTTGCTGAAAACAAATTTTGTTTTGTTATGTCTTAGTAGAAATTTTGACACCAAATATTTTAGAGTCTTCTACTTTGAGTGATTTTCCTTTTGATTGTGCTATTGTTTGTTGAAGTATTTGTTACCTTGATATTGTGTGAATTGTATGTAGTTATGCTTATTGTGTGCTTTGTTTGATTCGTTAGATCATCCGTAGTGCGAAGCTTGTTATCTAGAGTCACTTGAGTATGAGGATCGTCAGCAAGGCAAGTCACTTTGATCATGTTTACCCATGTTTTATTTGCATTAGTTCTACTATCTCTCCAATTGCATGCAAAGTAGGTAATTTGGAAACTTGGTTACTTTATGTAGTATCATGTGGTAGGCACCCCTCAACCCTTTTGACACTTTGGCCCCAGGAAACATTGTTTTAATTTTGCTATGCTGTTAGTAGACGGGGTTGGTTGTGTGATTCATGAGAGTTGTGAGATAATAATTACAAGACCTACTTGATGAACAAGACTTCAAGGCTCCAAGTTTTCAACATACCTCTGGGTGGATGATGGTTGAACGGCACCCTGGAGAAGCCAGTGGTTAGCCTAGGTGTTGCTGGAGAAGTGCCAGTATTCACGTCGAAAGGTCCACCCAGGCACAAAGAGATGGATGGATGATTCAAGACCCAAGGCTTACCTGCACAGCCACAAGCCATTATGGGCTCTAGCTTGGTTGGATATCGTGGTGACCCTGGACAGGCAGTGCTACGAGATGTAGAAGAACGATAGGACAGGATGGGCACCGACAGAGTCTCAGGGAAACCATTTAGAAGACCATGTTTTGGTCATCTGTTTCTCAAATACCCTGAAATGTGAGAAATTCAACGGAGGCGATCAAATCTTGTGGGGAACGTGTGCAAAACTCTGCAGAGTACCCAAACCTAATCGATTAGCCGTGTCCACGGTCATGGACAGTTTGAGCCAAAGGAACTGAAACTATCTAGAACTCTCAACACACAGTATTATAATGATGTGGGTATTAATGACAACTTGGGTATGAGAATTGGTTGGTGGAACCATCTCATTAATCAACCAACAATGTAGTAATAACTTTTCCTTTGCCCTCTCTTGTTGTAGGAAAAATTGTCTTTATGCAAAACTTACTACCCCACCTGCCATATATGCATATAGAAGATATGATTATTTTACCCCCTTTTTGTGACATTGTCGGCATATTCAATATGCTGACCTACACGGCTGCAACGTATCATGATGCAGAGTATTTTTCCGACCAGGAGTGAGGATACGCTCTACGCTCGGTGAGATGCCCTTAGAGTCAGATGGACTCAACTACCTTTGAAGCTTCCGCAAGACTTTGGTTTAGTTTATCTCATGAGTTGGCCTTCAGCCACTTTATTGTAATCTTTATTGTAATAAAGAACTCGATATGAGATTTTCAATTAATAAAGTTGTGTGATTTCACTTTGATATATACATTGATGTACCGTGTGTGTACCAGCATGATCTTGGGATGGTACGGAAACACCGGAGATTCGACCTTTTAGGTCGGGTCGCTACAGAAATGGTATCAGAGCACACGCTGACCGTAGGACGTAACCTCTAGGATTGGAAAAGTCTTATGATTTTTTTTATTTTATCTTTAAAATTCTTATATTCTCATCTGTTCATTTCTAACTCCCCTCCGATTATTTCAACCTTTCTAGATGGCCACCTTCACCCCAGTTTTGTTCACGGAGTTGTGCCAGCCTGACGCGACGATGCCCTTTGGCAAAGAGATGGTGAAGATCGTCAGGGACGTAAGGATCGCTTTGCCAATCATCATCGGGACTCCTATCATGTCTTTTCCACAAGACGGTTGCTATAGGATCAAGGTGCACATCCCCGGAAAGACCTTTGGAAATCATAAAGAACCCATCGATTTCAAGTTTGTGGCACCCAGCTGGATTCTTGGGAGGGACATGGCGATTCACCGTGCCCTCAGACGTATTCAGGAGGAATACAGGGGTGGTCCCATTTCGCCAGGACTCAGCATGGTTTGTCGCAGGGATGCCAATGGAAATATCATAAACACTCCCACTGAAGACTCCACCATTTCCTATATCCGGACATTGGAGACTCACATCAGAACCTTGGAGCTTCGGGTACGCGCAGACACGAAGACGATCAAGAGGCTGATGAACCACGAGCTTGACCTCGAGGCTGACCTACGGGAAGCCAAGTACGAGCATGAGCATGAAGTGAAGGATTTCTTGGAGAGGATCGAGAAGCTGAACACTCGCATTGCAACTCTGGAGGAACAGCTGGACATGGGAGAAAATCTTCACCTAGAAGGAGACATGGCTCCCTTGATCAGCAACGATGATGACTATGAGGAGAGCGCCACCGGAGGAGGCCACATTACCATGGAATTTTGAGGAGAACTTTAGTCATGCCCCCATGTATCTTTAAATTTAGTCGTTAAAACATAGGTCGATGCCTAGTTTATTTGGAGACTTGTATCTCGATGTTTGAACCTTGAGTTGAATAAATGAATGAGTGTTTGGTGTGATATGTATGTTGCATTGCATATGGGTAGTGAAAATTTTCCTTTAGGCCCTTGTTCTATTCTAGTTCTCACCCATCTGAAAATAGCAAGATGCCTCCGCAACGTGAGCCCGACTTCACCTTCCCACCGGAACTCACACAAATTCTCCAGCAGCGGAATGCCCTGATGCAGCTGTTGATCTAGAACCAGACCAACAACCACAACAACCACCCTCCACCTCACGGCGACAACCTCACCCGTTTTCTGAGGCTGAATCCACCAACTTTCTCTAGCAGCACTGAGCCCATTGTGGCAGATGATTGGCTCCGCAAGATGGAGAGGGAACTCATCACCGCTGGATGCACTGAGGCTGAAAAGGTGCGCTTTGCCGCCCATCAACTGGAGGGAACAGCAGCTTGATGGTGGGAGAACTACACCACCACGTACCCCATTGCTGGTGTGACTTGGGAGCAGTTCAAACTAGCTTTTCGCACCGCTCATGTCTCAGCTGGAGCCATGAGTCTGAAGAAGCGTGAGTTTCGCAGCTTATGTCAGGGGAACCGCTCCGTGGCCCAGTATGTGGATGAATTCAGCATGTTGGCTCGTTATGCACCAGGAGATGTGGCTGATGATGCAGCCAAACAGGAGAAGTTCCTGGAAGAACTCAACGATGAGTTGAGCGTGCAGCTGATGGTGGCTACTTTCAACAACTACCAGGAGCTGGTAGACAAGGCCCTCATCTTGGAAGGGAAGCAGCAGCAAATTGAAAACCACAAGAGGAAGTATGGACAGGGGAATTCTAACTCTGGAGCTCAACAGAAGCCCCGCTACTCCCCGTACTCAGGGAATACCGGATCAGGGATCAGTAAGTATGGAGGACACACTCATCACGTGCACAACCATGGAGGAAATGGGAATAATCGTCCCAACAATGTCAACTTCAAGAACGGCAATGGAAGTGGGAATGGCAACCAGCACCGTCCCGCTCCAGCTCAGAAGGATCTGAACCATATCACCTGCTTCAAGTGCCAGAAGACAGGGCACTATGACACTGAATGTCCCCAGAACAAGCAAGGAAATGGAAACGGCAACAACAACGGCAACTCATCAGCTAAGAAGCCAAATCCTTTTCCCCGTGCTCAGGTGAACCACATTGATGTGGAAGAAGTCTATGATCGGCCCGAGACTGTGGTTGGTAAGTTTTTATTGCATTCACGTCCAATTATGGTACTTTTTGATTCTGGTGCAACTCATTCATTCATATCAAGGGTAGTTGTGGAAAAGTATGGTTTACCCACCAGAACCCTTAGTCAGCCCATTAAGGTCAATTCCCCAGGAGGTATGATGATGGCAGGGATAGGATGCCACGCATTGAAACTCCATATAGGAAACCATGTTTTTCCCACCGACCTCATCGTCTTAGAATCCCAGGGATAGGATGTACTCCTAGGCATGGATTTTATGACCAAGTATGAAGGAAACCTTGATTGCCCCAGCAAGTCTATTTTACTCACCACCCTAGAGAACAAGAGGATTAAGTATGTATCCCGATGCACATAGATGAGTGCTCGGTTAAATTCCCTCACAGGAGTGGTTCAGGAGGAAGTGCCGGTGGTACAAGACTTTCCAGATGTATTCCCAGAGGAATTACCAGGCATGCCACCAAATAGAGAGATTGAATTTCTGATAGAGTTACTACCAGGAACAGCCCCAATTTCCAAGAGACCATATCGGATGCCCGCAAATGATTTGGAAGAAATCAAGAAGCAGATTAAGGAGTTATTGGATAAAGGGTATATTCTCACAAGTTCTTCACCTTGGGGAGCCCCAGTTCTTTTGGTGGAGAAGAAGGATAAAACCTTGAGGATGGTAGTCGATTATCGTGCATTGAACGAGGTGACTATCAAGAACAAGTACCCTCTGCCGATGATTAATGACTTGTTCGATCAACTAGTGGGAGCCAAAGTATTCTCCAAGATCGATCTTCGATCAGGGTATCACCAATTGAAAATTCGTGAACAGGATATACCCAAAACAGCCTTCACCACAAGGTATGGCCTATATGAGTATACAGTCATGTCTTTTGGTTTGACTAATGCTCCTGCCTACTTCATGAATATGATGAACAAAGTGTTTACGGAATATCTGGACAAGTTTGTCGTGGTGTTCATCGATGACATTTTGATATTCTCCAAGAGCGAGGAAGAACACAAGGTACACTTGCGTTTAGTTCTGGAGAAGCTTAGAGAGCATCAGTTATATGCCAAGTTCAGTAAATGTGAATTCTGGCTGACGGAAGTCGGATTCCTTGGACATGTTATTTCTGGAGATGGAATAGCAGTGGACCCCGCTAAGGTTGAAGCAGTCACCGAGTGGAAGTCACCCACCTCAGTTAAGGAGATCCGCAGTTTTCTCGGACTTGCCGGATATTACCGGAGGTTCATTGAGAATTTCTCAAAGATTGCCAAACCCATGACGGAATTGTTGAAGAAAGTGTCTAAATATATTTGGACTGAGGAATGTGAGGCCAGTTTCCAAGAGTTGAAGAAACGTTTGGTCACAGCCCCAGTGTTGATTTTGCCAAATATTCGGAAGGACTTCCAGGTTTATTGTGATGCTTCGCGTCAAGGACTTGGAGGAGTACTCATGCAGGAGGGAAAAGTTGTAGCCTATGCATCCAGATAGTTACGACCTCATGAGTTGAACTATGCCACCCATGATTTGGAACTAGCAGCTTGAGTGCATGCACTCAAGACCTGGAGACATTTCCTTATCGGAAATAGTTGTGATGTTTACACTGATCATAAAAGCCTGAAGTATATCTTCACACAGAAGGAGTTGAACCTCAGACAGAGGAGATGGCTAGAGTTAATCAAGGACTATGACATGAGACTGCATTACCATCCAGGAAAGGCAAATGTTGTAGCAGATGCTTTGAGTCGGAAGAGTTATGTGAACACACTCATAGCAGGAGGGTTACCCCAGGAGTTAGCCGATGATCTGAGAGAGCTCCGACTAGAGATAGTTCCAAAAGGATATGTTGCCACACTAGAGATCCAGTCCACCTTGACCAAAAGAATTCGTGAAGCCCAGAAATCGGACAAGGAGGTAGCTGAGATAAAGCAGAGAATGAAGGATGGAAAAGCTAAAGACTTTCGTGAAGATGAACAAGGTACTTTATGGTTTGAGAACCGAATCTATGTGCCCAATGACCCAGAGCTCAGGAAGTTGATACTTCAAGAAGCCCACGATTCACCCTACTCGATAAACCCAGGCCACACCAAGATGTATCTGGATTTGAAGGAAAGTTACTGGTGGACAGGTATGAAGAAGGATATTGCCGAACATGTTGCGGTATGTGATGTTTGTCAGCGAGTAAAGGTGAAACATCAGAAACCCGCAGGGTTACTCCAACCTTTGACGATACCCGAGTGGAAATGGGATAAGCTTGGTATGGACTTCATCACAGGATTACCCAGGACCCGTTCAGGTTATGATTCCATATGGGTAGTGGTCGATCGCTTGACCAAGGTGGCTCATTTCATTTCAGTGAAGACCACCTATACCAGTGCTAAGTTAGCCAAGATATATATGACCAGGATCGTATGTCTGCATGGAGTTCCGAGGAGTATCGTGTCAGATAGAGGAACACAATTTACCTCAAAGTTTTGGCATCAGTTACACGAAACTTTGGGTACAAGGCTGGAATTCAGTACAGCTTTTCATCCACAGACCGACGGACAGACTGAGAGAGTCAACCAGATTCTGGAGGACATGTTGAGAGCTTGTGCTCTAGACTATGGATCTAGTTGGGAGGACAACTTACCTTATGCAGAGTTCTCGTACAACAACAGTTATATGACGAGTCTGAAGATGGCCCCTTTTGAAGCTTTATACGGAAGGAGGTGCAGAACACCATTGATGTGGGATGGTGTTGGAGACCGAAAGCTTTTTGGTCCCGATCTTATCCGAGATTCTGAAGAAAAGGTCAAACTGATTCGAGACCGACTCAAGATAGCCCAATCCAGGCAGAAGAGCTATGTTGACAGCAAACGCAAGGAACTGACGTATGAAGTGGGAGACCGAGCATACCTTCGTGTGTCCCCACTTCGAGGAATCAAGAGGTTTGGTGTTAAAGGAAAGTTAGCACCCAGATTCATAGTCCCCTACAAAATTCTTGAACGTAGAGGTGAAGTTGCATACAAATTGGAATTGTTAGAAGCATTGTCCGGAGTTCATGATGTTTTCCATGTTTCTCAACTGAAGAAATGCCACGCTGAGATGGCTGATATTCCTTTACGAGACGTAGTGCCCCTAGAGGCCATACAGCTGGACATTGATCTGACTTACGAGGAGAAGCCTGTCAGAATCCTCGAGACTACCAACAGAGTTACCCGTAGCAAGACCATCAAGTTTTGTAAGGTTTCGTGGAGTCACCACACCGAGGAGGAAGCCACCTGGGAACGCGAAGAAGATCTTCGTCGAGACCACCCTCACCTATTTTCTAGCCAACCCGAATCTCGAGGGCGAGATTCATCTTAAGGTGGGTAGGTTTGTAACATCCCAAAATTCTATTTTGGAATGTTATGAAATACAGCTATGCATCATCATAACATTGTTTGAATGAAATGAATTGTTGAAGTTTTTCTTCTGGATTTCTAAAAGGCCACTTTCATTTTTTCTATTTACTTGTTTCCCCTACTTTGAAAACCCTTGGAATTATTCATAAAAAGAGAGGAGTAACATGACACTCCATACCAGGGGCATCTTTGTGAAATATTAGAACAATAAAACCAGGGGGTTATTTGAAAATTTATTGCAAAAGAATTTAAAATTAACTTAGCCATTTTCTGAAAATAATTTTTTTAAATATTCATTTGGCCGTGGAAAAATGTTCATTTAATAGCATTTATTCCCCTGATCAATTTGATATATATCTCTTCAAATTTTGGAAATGTTTTGAATGCCATAATGAGATTTTAATTCTCTAGAAAATAGAAAAGGAAACGAATTTAAACGTTTTAATTAGAAAACCGGCCGGCCCACCAGCCTTTACTCCCCGAGATCTCTCCGAACCGATCACCGACGTGCTGACGCCGCCCTCTCCCTCACTGACGCGCGGACCCCACCGTCCGACAGCGCCATCACAGCGCTCATCTCCCTACCCGCGTCCCCCGACCTCGCCGGAGATCCCTCCTCCCCGGATCTCGCTCCCCTTCCCCTCTCTCGACCTCACGTCGCACCTATATAAAGCCCTGCCCTCGCCGCGCTCCATTCCATCCCCGAAACCCCACTCCCCTCGCCAAAACATCGCCCCCGCACCTCACCGGAGTTCGGCACCCCACCTAAGCTCTCTGAGCTTGACGCCATCGCCCCTATCGTCCCCAGCCCCAACTGACGTCACCAATCATCGCCGGAGCTTCGCCGTCGTCGCCTGGAACCTTCGGACGCCGCCCTCGACCACTGCACCATCGTCTTCGATCACCTCCAACGTCCGGCCGTTGTCGACCTCGCCGGAACCCCGACCTCCACCTCTGTAAGCCTCGCCCCCTCTCCGTAGCCGTTAGATCTAGGATCAACGGATCGGATTAGAAAGATTAAAACGGCGAACCGTTTTCTTCTACGCTTCGATCGTCCGCCGCAAACACCACACGCGTGTTTTTTCGACCAATAGGAAGCCGCCACGTCACCCCTGTCCGATAGCTAAATAATTTTTCTTTTCTGTTTCTGTTTTAGAAAACAGAATGTGTTCTCTTTTATTATATCTTTTAAAATATTTAGAATTTTTGCATGATTCTTTTTAATGTTTTGTAGTAACCCTTTTTGCACAAAACTTTTAAAATGAAATACTTCCTGTTTTCTAATAAATTTTTGCATTTACTTTTATGTTATCTAATGGTTAGTTGCTGAAAACAAATTTTGTTTTGTTATGTCTTAGTAGAAATTTTGACACCAAAAATTTTAGAGGCTTCTACTTTGAGTGATTTTCCTTTTGATTGTGTTATTGTTTGTTGAAGTATTTGTTACCTTGCTGTTGTGTGAATTGTATGTAGTTATGCTTATTGTGTGCTTTGTTTGATTCGCTAGATCATCCGGAGTGCGAAGCTTGTTATCTAGAGTCACTTGAGTACGAGGATCGTCAGCAAGGCAAGTCACTTTGATCATGTTTACCCATGTTTTATTTTCATTAGTTCTACCATCTCCCTAATTGCATGCAAAGTAGGTAATTTGGAAACTTGGTTACTTGATGTAGTATCATGTGGTAGGCACCCCTCAACCCTTTTGACACTTTGACCCCGGGAAACGTTGTTTTAATTTTGCTATGCTGTTAGTAGACGGGGTTGGTTGTGTGATTCATGACAGCTGTGAGATAATAATTACAAGACCTACTTGATGAACAAGACTTCAAGGCTCCAAGTTTTCAACATACCTCTGGGTGGATGATGGTTGAACGGCGTCCTGGAGAAGCCAGTGGTTAGCCTAGGTGTTGCTGGAGAAGTGCTAGTATCCACGCGGAAAGGTCCACCCAGGCACAAAGAGAGGGATGGATGCTTCAAGACCCAAGGCTTACCTGCACAGCCACAAGCCATTATGGGCTCTAGCTTGGTTGGATATCGTGGTGACCCTGGACAGGCGGTGCTACGAGATGTAGAAGAACGGTAGGAAAGGATGGGCACCGACAGAGTCTCAGGAAACCCTTTAGAAGACCATGTTTTGGTCATCCATTTCTCAAACACCCTGAAATGCGAGAAATTCAATGGAGGCGATCAAATCTTGTGGGGAACGTGTGCAAAACTCTGCAGAGTATCCAAACCTAATCGATTAGCCGTGTCCACAGTCATGGACAGTTTGAGCCAAAGGAACTGAAACTATCTAGAACTCTCAACACACAGTATTATAATGATGTGGGTATTAATGACAACTTGGGTATGAGAATTGGTTGGTGGAACCATCTCATTAATCAACCAACAATGTAGTAATAATTTTTGCTTTGCCCTCTCTTGTTGTAGGAAAAATTGGCTTTATGCAAAACTTACTACCCCACCTGCCATATATGCATATAGAAGATATGATTATTTTACCCCCTTTTTGTGACATTGCCGGCATATTCAATATGCTGGCCTACACGGCTGCAACGTATCATGTTGTAGAGTATTTTTCCGACCAGGAGTGAGGATACGCTCTACGCTCGGTGAGATGCCCTTGGAGTCAGATGGACTCAACTACCTTTGAAGCTTCCGCAAGACTTTGGTTTAGTTTATCTCATGAGTTGGCCTTCAGCCACTTTATTGTAATCTTTATTGTAATAAAGAACTCGATATGAGATTTTCGATTAATAAAGTTGTGTGATTTCATTTTGATATATACATTGATGTACCGTGTGTGTACCAGCATGATCTTGGGATGGTACGGAAACACCGGAGATTCGACCTTTCAGGTCGGGTCGCTACATATGTAGATTCGGTCCCGTGCCGGTGGGGAGCTTCGCCTACCAGGCAGCGGTGGCGGGGGTGGTGGAAGATGTGGTTGCGGCAGCGGCGGCGACCAGCTGGCGCCGCGGGAAGAGCTTGCGCCGGCACTCCACTTGCCCTTGCCCTTGCCATTGAAAAACCCCATTGCGGTTTAGTGTTTGCGGTCACGGGCGAGGGAGTACGCATGGCCATATGTGGACGGGAAGGCGAAGTTGATGAGGCCGGCCCCGTCGCACGTTTGGATTAATAAGCACCATGACCAGGAGCTTCGAGGCGCTGTCAGGTGGGCTGGAGGCGGCTGGTCGCTTTTAATACGATCGCGGGTGGTGGTTGCGCGGCCGACATGTGGACCCAAGGCGAACACGGTGAGGACGCGGGACGCATCCGCTTTGTGTCCGCAAGGACGCATTTCAGACGCATTTTTAGCCAAAAATGGGTCCGCGCGGACACCCCACGGACGTATTTTGGGTTTGGGTTGTCGCGTAGGGCCGTTGCTTTTGTCCGTGCCGATCCATTCGGACGCAGACGGACGATTTGGATCTTCCCGTTAAAGTTGCTCTTAGAAAGAAAAATGTATGCAAACGGGATGCGGCTGTACTTTGGGCACCCGGCCGGCGCATTCAGGAAAGCTCCGGATACGATCTTATTGTCCAACCAAACGGACAGAATCGTTTGGAGTGGCTCGCTGGTGTTGGGCTCAGGTCCTAAACGCTCTAATCAGCGTTGGTGTTCCCAAACAACATGTGGCCTGTTTACTGGCCTGTACTCCATCGACCACATGAAACACCAACATGTGCTTTGTTTACTGCCTCGTGCTCTTCCCCCGCCCGATTTTATTATAACTGCGCTCCGCCACCCCCGCACGCCGATGCTCTCCACGGCTCTGCTCCCCTTTGCCCCCTCGCCCCTCCCTCCCTCCCTCCCACCCTCCTCGGGGCTACCTATGTTGGTGCCGCAGCAGAAGCCTTTTGCCCTTCCCCCACTCGACCACGAGAAGGGGCAGGAGCACGGCCTCTCCCTCTCCCCGTCGTCGCCGCTGCCTTTTCCCTCCCCATCTGCGCTCCTAGGTTAGCAGGAGTGGCTTTTCAAAGGAGAGAGCAAAAGAGAAAGCCCTTGCATACCCCAACAAGGCAACCCGCCACTCCCTTTTTCTCCCCCTCCCCTCCCCCCTCTCTCCCCCCCTCTGCTTTCTTGTTATCTTCAGCCCACCAGCCAACGAGAGCCGAGCAGAGAGAGGCCGATAGGGGTGGGCCGAAGCACCGGGCAGCAGAGGAGCGAGGAGCGAGGAAGGAACGGGAGGGAGCGGAGGGGAGGACGGCCGGCATGTGGGATCTCAACGACTCGCCGGCGGCCGAGGGGCCGCCGCTGTCCCCGTCCGTCGACGACTCCGGCGCCTCCTCCTCCTCGGCCGCCGCGGTCGTCGAGATACCCGACGACGCCGAGGACGACTCCGCCGAGGCCGTCGTCACGCGCCAGTTCTTCCCCCCGGCCGCCCCTGGCGAGGGCGCTCCCGGGAACGGGAACGGCCGCGCGGCCTGGCTCCGCCTGGCCGGCGCCCCGGCGCCCGCCGTGGCCGCCGGAGGAGGAACAGGAGGTCCCGCGGCGGCGTCGGCGGCGGCCAAGAAGAGCCGGCGCGGTCCCCGGTCGCGCAGCTCGCAGTACCGCGGCGTCACCTTCTACCGCCGGACGGGCCGGTGGGAGTCGCACATATGGTAAGCCCCCGCCGCCGCTCCTTCCCTTTCTTGCGACCTCAAGGAAGGAAGGAGGGAGAGAGAGAGAGAGAGTGCTGCAGCTGCAGCTGCAGCAAAAGAAGAGAGAAGAGGATGGATGGACGGATGGGTTTGGTATTGGATTCGTCTTGTTTTGGGCATTCCATGCCTCTGCTCCTTTTGCCTTTCATAGCAACATCTTTATCAAACTTATTCTCCTTCCTTCCTTGTTTCTCTCTCTTCTCTCCTCTCCTCACCCCATTCTTTCGTGCAATGCAGGGATTGCGGCAAGCAGGTCTATCTGGGTAAGTTTCCTTCATCCCCTTCTTGTCCATACATCCGCACTCGGCCGCGAAATCGATCGCCAATTGGAGCTCACATTGTCACTGACGGCTTGCAGGTGGATTTGACACTGCTCATGCGGCGGCTCGGTACGATAAAGATCTCATAACAACCGATTTGATAGTAGCAATCAAACTCCCTTCTTTACTGATTTCTTCTTCATCATCTGCTGCGGCCGCAGGGCGTACGATCGGGCGGCGATCAAGTTCCGCGGCATGGAGGCCGACATCAACTTCAGCCTGGAGGACTACGACGACATCAAGCAGGTGAGCAACGGCAACGCCCGATCGGTCGATCAACACGACTTGGGTTTGCAGAATCGTAATGCGTTTGGGGTTTGCAGATGGGCAACCTGACCAAGGAGGAGTTCGTCCACGTGCTCCGGCGGCAGAGCACGGGATTCCCCCGGGGGAGCTCCAAGTACAGGGGCGTCACGCTCCACAAGTGCGGCAGGTGGGAGGCGCGGATGGGCCAGTTCCTCGGCAAGAAGTATGTGCTCCATCCATCCATCGCCCTCCTCCTCCTTCCTCCAATCGATGGCTCGAATTCCCCTCTACTGCCCGTCCGCTTCCTCCTGTCGTTGCGCTCAAAGTGGCAGCATCTCTCTGATGGCCGGACGGCATGGCAGTGGCCAGTACTAATGAGACTTGTGCAACGCAGGTACGTCTACTTGGGGCTGTTCGATACCGAGGAGGAAGCTGCCAGGTAGTAAAAACTCAGAAAATATTATTGGGCCGCGGCATGCACACTGTGCGCGCGTCCTCCATTGCTAGCTTTAGCTTTGCTTGGGTTGGGTGGTGAACTGATTGATGCCTCTGTCTCTGGACATTGTCGGGCAGGTCGTACGACCGCGCTGCCATCAAGTGCAACGGCAAGGATGCGGTCACCAACTTCGATCCCAGCACCTACGCCGAGGAGTTCGAGCCGGCGGGTCAGTAATTATTTGTCATCGGTCGTGCACTGTTCATCCGTGGTTTGATTTGCAGCTTATGTTTCTTCCTGTTCATTCGTTCATTCACTGATCTTGATCTTGGGTGGATGACAATGCTCTGCCAGCTTCGACCGGCGACGGCGAGCAGAACCTGGACCTGTCGCTGGGGAGCTCAACGGGGTCGAACAAGAGGGGCAGCCTCGACGGCGGCGGCGGCACGGACGACGACGGCACGGCGGGGTCCGACCAGCGCGTCCCCATGGCCTTCGAGCTCGACTGGCAGACGGCGGCGGCGCGCAGCACCAAGGCCAAGGTACACGCCGCAACTCGACCACCCCGGCAACAAACTACTCCTCCCACAGCATAGTATAATCGAGCGTTGGAAAGCTGAGAATGGCGTAATTTACGATGCAGTTCGACCAGAGCTCTTCGCATCATCAGATGCCCCCTCCAGCCCTGCAAGCCCCCCACATCCAGTTCAGCCCCAGGCAGCATCACCAAGTGGGTACCTTTGCCGCTCCATGGAAATTTTCTACCATCTGTTCTTTGGTAGGCGCGAATTAACAGTGGTTGTTTGGTTCGCAGTTCGTGGGCAGCGCCGATCCGGGGACAGCGGGAGGCCTGTCGCTGACGGTCGGCGCCGGCGGCGCGAGCGGGCACTGGGCTCCGCCTCCCCACCACTACCAGCCGGCGGCGCTGCAGCAGCAACAGCAGCAGCAGCAACAGAGGCTGCAGCACGGCTGGGGCAACGTCGTCCCGGGCGCGAGCTGGCAGCCGCCCCAACCGCCGCCGCCGCACCACCACCAGGCGGGGCCGCCACCGAACAACGCTGCCGCCGCCGCAGCAGCAGCCGCAGCATCATCACGATTCCCACCCTACATCGCCACGCAGGCGCAGAGCTGGCTCCAGAAGAACGGGTTCCACTCCCTGGCCAGACCCACCTAGCCGCTTCTCAGAGACACCATCAAGGGCAGCCAGAGCGCGCGCGTTCATCCATCACAATCCATGGCGAAGAAGATGGATCGACCAGGCGAAACCACGGAGGAAGAACTCAAGTTTCCTCGGCGCACGGCCATTACCAGCAGATCCGAGCTAAACTGAAACTGAGACCGGACGCTAGTATTCTTTTTTACCAATTCATTTCGTGTTTTCTTTCTTGCTCTTTTTCTTGATTGATTGGGTGAGAGCGAGAGATGGATTCGAGAGGAGGACGTACGGATGCGGTCTATGTGTAAATGCGGAGTTGCCCAAGAAGACGAGAGAGATTTGCTCTGGCTAGCTTTCAGCTAAAGCATGTCTGTGTGTGTGTTCGTGGTGGAGCATCTTTTGGAGCTTTTCGTTCGTTGTTACCATGGCCACAACAGCCATGACTCGGGCGCGTCCATGTCCACATCACAGCTCATTTTGTTTGGTCTCATGTTGCATCACTCACTTCATGACGAGATTGGTTCCGGAATTTTGCTCCGTGCACCCGCCCGGGTGGCCGACAATGCTAGCCCCTCTATGAAACATCTATAGACATCGAAAATTGCAAATGGTGCACAGGCACCGTGGTGAACTTTTTCAAAAAATCATTTTGTACAAGGCAAAAGGAATTGAACCTTTTTTTGTAAACGCACACACATATGTATACTACACATGTGTAAAATTTCACAACATTTTACTTTCACACGTGACGTACAAAGAAAGACAGTTTTTTTTCTTCTAATTTGGGCCAGAATTTTGTCTTTTTGCACAGCTTAAGAAATAAATAAAAATCAAGATGAAATTTCATGAATCCGTAGTGAACACATACAACTTTTCACACAAAAAATCAATTTTTTGAAGTTCTAAATATGATTTATTTATTTATTTGAAAAAAGGGCACCATGGTGTTCGTGAACCATAACTTCGTACTCCTATAAACATCTACTACATCCTATTCGCCCTCGGTTTGTTTTCATAACCTCGACAACGATAACCGTAGTGTGAAAATATTGACAACTTCGACAATATTACCCCTCTAATAAACATCGTAATTATGCTACTGCTATTGTAACATTCTCAACATCCTCGATCATGTTACCCCTCTAGTAAACATCCTAAGAGCATCTCTAGCAGACTCCATAAAGTCGGACCCGAAAAATGCGTTTACAGTTCGTTGCAAATCAGATTTGCGGGGCAAATTTGTGCGTTGCAGATAAGACCCCGTATATGAAACTCTAATATTTGAAAAAAAACATTCGCGGGAGAAACTTGCAACGACATCCATCATGTATAGTTGATCACCATACTATATCATAGATAGTTATTCATCATACTACATCATAGTACTACATAGGGGGGATCAACGGGCCGTGCAGCGTACCCGAGCTTAGGCTACCAAAATCGACGGGTGCGGCGGAGAGGAGCTCAGTCCTCGTCGGAGTCGAGGTCAATCCAGACTTTCGCCTGCTCGACCTTCATGACGCGCAGGTCCGCCTGCTTGGACACTTGCGCCTGCGACACCGCGACGCCCTGCTCGAGGAAGATCTCCTCGATCTCGAGCTCGCGACAGCTACAAGCGTCGGCCTCCTCCTCTTCCCTAGCCAGGCGCTCCATGATGGCGCGCTCAACGTGGTCCTCCTGCCCCGGGGAAGGTAGTCTTCGAGGCCGATGACGCCTCGATGCGGCTGGTCCGCGTTGGCCTCGAGCTTGACGGTGAGCGGCCTGAGCTCCTCCGGCTCTCTCTTGAGCAGAGTGAGCCGCGAGCTCGAGACGCCTGCAGACGAGCTCCTTGCGGCACAGGAGCTGGAGGAGGCGTGACAGCGGACCGTGAGCTCGCGCTCATACTCGTCGAGCTCGTGGTGTTCGAACGCCGCCGACGACTGGCTCCCATAGTTGAGCCACTTCAGCCCCCCCCCCCCCCCGCTTGCGTACGGCGGCAGAGATGCGGCGGCGGTGCTCCGCGTCATCCCCATCACTTCCGTAGCCGTCCATGGGTCGGAAAAAGGGTCGCTAGGGCTTTTATTAGGCTTGCCGGCGGCAAGAAATTCGGGAGGAGGGGGAGGGGTATCGCGACGAAGGTGGATAGAGTTTGACCTGTATCCGAACGGTGAAACTGCATAATTAAAGGTGAAGAGGGCCTTTTTGCGGGCCACGGTAAACTTTTTACGGACCGGCCCCGGGATACGGATTCTGCTCTCACAAGAAAAACAGGCCGAACCTGTATACTCGTCGAAATTATACAGGTTCGGTCCTTTTACAGGGTGTGCTAGAGATGCTCTAAATATGTACGTGCATTTTGTAAAGAACTTGCATCTACCCCTCATAGAAAGAAAGGACGACATGTTGTTCCGATTTTTACTTGGTTGTCTGTGCCCTAATATGCACAACTTGGGGGAGTTGGTCCTTTCATTTTTACATAGAAAAATCCAATTTTGTCAAGAGACTAGAAACAAATGCCACTCTTTCATTTTTGTTGTTTTTGGAGGATGGGGGAGTTGATATTTCATTTTCACAAAGAAAATCCTCTACAGAAAACACAAAGAAGGAAACAAAATCCAATTTTTCAAAGGACTAGAGCTACATCCGATCCATATTAATCGTCACTGCTCTAGTGCTATGGATCGGAGGGAGTACTTTAAAATATAAAGTTCTAACACAGCTGAGAAAATAAATCATCCTTTTCTTTTTGTATGTTACTCTATAGTTAACATCGCAAATATGTACCCACATCATGTAAAGAACCCGCCTCTTCTTCTGCTGTAGAAAAGGACAATATGTGACCTCGCAAAAAGAAGGGACAATATGTTGTTCCAATTTTTACTTGGTTGCTTGTACCGTCAGAGGCCAGAGGATCTGGTCTTTTCATTTTCACATAGGAAAAATCCAATTTTGTCAATAGACCAGAAACAACTCCACCGTTTCATTTTTGTTGTTTGTGGAGGACGGGAGAACCGTGCTTTCATTTTCGCAAACAAAAATCGTCTATAAGAATCCACATTTTCACAAAGAAAGAAATGCCCCCATTTCTCAACAGAATAGCCCGTACTTTATAACACCATCAAGTTCTAAAACAGGTGGGGGGGAAATCCTCAATTCCTTCACATTTTTACATCCTTGGAGGGGCATAAAAATGTGGCGCCTAGCCGGGCCTACGCGCATGCGGAAAGAAGGGGGGGGGGGGTCTGATGATACGGGTAGGCGTAGCATTTTGCTGGAGGAAGAGGATTCCTTGTTTCTAATTCGGGCATTGCAATAATTGAAGCCGGGAGTGGAGAGAGAGGTGGTGGGGGGGGCCCATGGCCGCGGAAGCAACCGGGTCTCTCTCTCGTACTACGTACGACGGGCTTTTGCGCTGGGGAAAAGTGGGCTGGGCCAGGATTCCAACCCACCACACGCAGAAGAGAGAGAGACAGGCGACGACTGACGCGACGGTAAAGCCGATCGATCCGATTCCTGTAAGCTGGCGCCTTTGGGCATAAGTTTATGTGGACCGGCCCGTCGCCGTGTCGCCCTCCCCGCACCCCTCCGAATCATCGTCGGCACGGCAGCCTCTCCGTTGCCATCATGCGACCAACCACCATTGCTGCGCCCGACTGAACTCGATCGTCTCGCCCATCCCCTCCCCCCCTCTTGATGACCTACCGACTCTCTCTCGGGTTGCCGTCCGGTGTACGTGCGTGCGTACTACGTGCGACGTCTAGCTTGGCAAGGATCGTCTCTGTCGATTGATCGTGGCGAAGATTCCTTGCTGGTATGCTCGTATGACAGTCGCCACAGATATTTGTGGTGGTCGCGCGCTGGAGAGCTGGTGCTGATTCTGATGGCCGGGACAGCGACGGGTCGTGAACGATTAGGAGGTTGTGTGTGTGTGTGTGTGTGCCTGTGTTGCAGTGGATGGCATGCATCATTTTTAGTAGGGACATCAAAGCGAAGCAACCGTCCATGGTCTGTCCATCAACGCATGCAAGCACTTGATGACCTACCTCCACAGGTCTTTTAGCTTTTCTCGTGTAAGCTGCTGGCTGCTATAGAGCGTAGATAGGACCGCACCGCGCGCAGGGCGCGGCGCACATGAATTCTACTGCCCGTTTAACTATCGCGGAATAGCATGCATGCATGGAGGGAGAAAGAACCACGAGAAATATCATCATTCCACGGCCGCCGTACGTGCCGACCTCTCTTATTGCATGCAGGCTGCAGCTAGCTAGTTGTCACTAACGCTGGTCGAACGGTCATCATGATTCATGGCCGGCCTAGCAGTCCTTGCGAGCGAACGGTTGGTTGGATGGAGGAACGCTGCCGTGACCGTGCCGCCGGAAATGGCTGTCTTGTGTTAACCATCACGGGCTACGTCTTTTGGCCAGGCCCACACGCGTAACATGCTTGTCGAACGTTGTCGATCACGTTTCGCGCCCGCGCCCGCGCCCATGCACGTACAGACACGGACCCGAGCATGCATGCATGCATGGGCTTTCAAGCTGGGTCGGATTAACCCCATGGGAACGCAGCAGGGACAGTTGCTTCGCTGGAGCTGTGATTAACCCCATGGCAATGGTACGTGGCATGGTCAAAACGCATGGCACTGCTCGGGCTGGGCACGTACGTGCGAGCGTGCGTGCGTGACCGGGCCGGGCCGGGCCGTGGCTGTATGCACGCGTGCATGCATGCATGCGTCTGGCGCGCGCGCGCGCGCGAGCCGAGAGCCCACGCTAGCTGTCGTGAGATCGATGAGGGCGCACTGTGGATTCCATCGGCTTTTCCCTGCCGACTGGCCAAAGGAAACAGCAATAGGTAGAGCGACTGGCCAGGATGCAGCATTATCGATGCTTCCACTGACGGGACACTGGCTACCTACCAGACCACTACCCCCAAAGGTTTTCATCTCTGGTTTACGTACGTACGTGCGTACTGTTACGTTCCTGACCATCTTGTCGATGGTGCGCGTAGGCCCGAGCGTGCTCGCCAAAGCACTTCATCGATCGATCGATCCAACCCGAAGAGCACGTACAAAAGGCGCCAAAACTCAGCAGACGCATGGCCGTTGTTCTTGTGCAAAGTATGTATGCGTGCGTGTAGGTGTAGCTGCTGGTTGGCTGGGCTGGAAGCAAAGCAGAGACGAGACGTAGGCGTGGCCAATTACGACAAGCTACATGGACGGAAGAAAAGGAAACCACAAAGGTGGGCGCATCGCAGCACTATACATGCACGTAGTACGTCGGCGACGTTACTGACTGACCGACCGACCGACGCACCTACCTACCTTGGCTAGCGATCTATGGCCGATGGATCAGTACCCCTCATAGCTAGGCTAGGCAGTAGCTAGCTTACTATAGGCGACGATCGATGATCCCTTTGGGTTCGTGCCTGTAGATCGGAGGGGAGGTGCCGCCCGTCGGCCCTGTTCACGGCCAGCCCGGCCTTCCCGAAAGGGAAAGTGGGCACCGGCGCGCCCAGCGCCAGCGAGGGAAAGCCGCCTCGCATTATTTCCCTTTTCCTGCCCCCGGCCGGTCCAGATCCAGCGCCAGTGGCCCGACGGCGACGTGTGAGAGCCGCGGCCCTGCATGCACGGACGCGCCACCCCCACCCCCACCACGTACACGTACACGACCACCCTAGTGTACCACCCTAGGCCGCCATAGCCACGCGTACGTGCTCCTGATCACTCGATCCGTCCATCCATCGGTCCACCGGTTCTGTGCGTGCATGTCTCGTTCGTCTCCTCCGGCCCCTCGCTGGCATGCCATGCCATGCCATGCCGCCCGTGGCCCGGTGGCCGGCGGGCCGGTGGGGCGCCGCGCTGGTGGTGCCAAGAGACGGACAGAGCACGCACGCACCCGCGCTGCGCTACGTAGCGAGCCATGCATGCAGATGGCCGGGAGAGACCGTCTCTGCCGCGCTGGACCCATGCACGCACGTCTCTGGCTCGCTGCCCGCTTGTCTGGGCGGGATCGACCGGCCGGCGTTCAATGGCGCGTGTCGCCACGCCTGCGCCGTGGCTGGACCATGTCGCGCGATCGATATCACCCAACGTTGTTTGTTAATTTGGCCCCTACCGTACGTACGTGCCCTCCCTGCTAGCTGGGAGGATGGCCCAGGCCAGGGTACGTACGTGCGTGCATGGCAGTGGCGTTGGTCTGCTGAGTGAGTTGTCCGTCTAAAATTTCTGTGGTAAATCTGTTGCTAGGGCCCTGGGGGTGACATGTACGTATAGGTCGCCCGACAGGGGTACGGTCTCGAGCCTGAGGCTAATTAAGCAGGCGCCTGGTGTATGTGGGTGCAGGCTCAGGGTGACGAGCGCCGGGGCCTGCAGCAGTCACCGCCGGGTACGGTGCGGTGTAAATGTGTGCCTACTTTGTGTTTACTGAGACCGTGATCGATGAACTTAAGCTGGCTTGGAAGTATCATGTGAATGATGGATATGGATCGTGGATACATGCATGGGTCGAAACATCTGTAGACAGCTGCTGGCTGTACTGGAGTGCCACGACATTTATCAAAACCCTTGCACCCTGTGCCTGGTCCTGTTGTAAATCTATCAACCGAGGCAGTGATGTAATTAGCAGTTGAACTCTTTGGCTTTTATCAGGCTGCTGGAATTGTTTTCAAGTCTGTCGATTCGGGAGAAGAGCGGACAGCCCGCTCGGCCGCGGTGTTCCCCTCGAAGGCTTGCCAAAACCTCGTCGGATACCGAGACTGCCGGGGGGTACGGTCGCCGGCGATCGAGATGGGCGGCTTCAGAGAGAAGGCTGGCAAGCCGCCAACATGGCGGAGACGACGGCTCGGATCGGAGGTCAGGGAAGGAGCGACCAAGAAGTTTGGCCGGAGGAGGTATGCATTGTGCCAGGCGTTGGATTGGATTTTAGTCCAAAATGGTTTACAGAAAACCGACGAAAATGTCGTTTTCAGGCAATTGTTTCGTAGTAAACGCTCCCTAACTAGGCATTAACTTTAACACGGCCCAAGCCAAGACGCTAGGCTATAGGTCCTTGACATTGCCCTGGCCTAACTTTAAGGTGGCATTCGATGAACCGCTGCCGTGCAATGCAAGCATTGACTTGGGCGGCGCCGAACTTGCAGGTTCGGCACGGACCCAACGGAGAGCAGCCGGAGGCGCCGTACGTGCATGAGTGACACATGACGCTGGCGGCACAATAAACGCATCCATCGGTCGAAATTAAGGATCCACAAGTCGTGCACGTAGGTTTTGTTTTTTGAACACAAGCGATTACATACACACGCATACACGCAAATGTCATCGTAGACACCTCGTCGTCAATGGGAACGTCTCCTTTCACTGAATGCGCATCGTCAAAAATCCTGAAATAAATACAACAATAAATGCGAGCATCAGGACTTGAACCTTGGTGGGCTAGGGATACCACAATCCCTCTAACCATCCAACCATAGGTTGGTTCACACGTAGGTTTCTTTTTTAGGTGTGGCTAGGTCTCAGTCGGTTAAGATTTAACAAAGTCTTAGTCAAATGACATAGTACATGAGAACAAAAGGAAAAAATTGAAAAAAAATTCTACATATCTTCATGCAAAATCAAAAGAATATAGCGTCGACTGAGACATAACAAAGTCTTAGTCGAGACTTAGCAAAATTGTTCCTTTTTTACGATCACGCAGGGATTAATTGGACGCCTGCACCCACTCGAAGACCCAGAAGAAAAAGGCCCGCTGCCCTCGGCTGTGTGGCCCGGTCACGGGTAATCAACCTAGGCCGTTGGGCCACGATCGATGATCATCCAAGCGCTCGCGCAAATTCATCTATCTCCTTGAACACAACTTACTATGGTTCGTTCACTTGCTCTGCCGCCCATTACCTCGTTTTCTCTTCACCATATCAGATTTTGCCACATGTATTATCTAGAAGATTCTACCTGAGTTTAAAAAAATCAAGAAGATACAACTTAAGCTTAGAGGCAATCACAATATGCACAAATGTCAAAACAAAGACACTTTTCCTTTGTTGTACATTCTTCCATACTTCAATTCTCCATCCTTTTCTATTAAAATAATTTTCAATTATTTTTTATATCATTTACATTGCACAATATGCCCAAAATGCAACCACTTCTCATTTAGTCTAGACTCTTCTCCCAAGTTTTTTTTACAAAATAATTGACATGTGTTTCTACTATATGATTTTTGTTTTGTTTCAAATCTGTGGCAACATCTCCCTAAAGTTCACTTTGTCTTTGCAGATTGAGTATTTACCTATTCTTATATATTTAACATTTGTTTTGTGCAGTATATACCACACATCATCGAATATTCTATAGTCATAATTTGATTTTTAATGGAATGAGCTTTGAGACTTAAACCTATATCGTGTACTTCATCATACGTGACTCCAAATTTATATGTTTCCTATTATGATGTGATAAATCGATATCCAGTCGCACTTACTCTCACGTGCAAGGCATGTGTAACGTACTAGTAGGAGATAAATCTCCAAATGTAAATATTATCCAAAAATAAAGACAATTAAAAATGTTTTTTTACTGAAAACTGTAGGGAAGGACCCTACCGTGTCATTTTTTTACTAATAATCAGGGATGATGATGTACAACAGAGGTTACATGGGTCTAGTGTTACCATATTATTTTTAAATATAGTACTCTCTCTGATCCAAATTAAATGCCGTAGTTTTAGTACAACTTTGTATTCAGGCAGACGCAAAATAAAAAATTATGCATTTAGAAATATGTATGTATTGAAAAGACTTCACATACTTAAAAGTAGTGTTAATGCATGTAAAAATAATATAATATGTGCATGTACTCCAAAAAAATATTGATGTATTTGCACAAAAAGGGAAATGATAAATAAAATCAGAAGGCAGTGAAAATCCAAAAAGTGAAAAAAATACATTATTAGTTAATCATAAAAATTTAATAAAAAATAGATAACTTAAAGAAAACAAACAAAGAAAAAAAAGAATCAACAAAACACAATACTAAATGAGCAGACTCGTATGATCTTGAGGGGTCATGGTGCCCATGTTATTATCCGCAACGAGGAGAAATTTTTATTTGACACACGAATAAAACTATTAGGACTGCAACACTTTTTAGTACATATATTTTGGTAATTGTTTGGCATTCCAACCTAGTAGAGATGAGATTATTGATCACCCTAACATCATTCAAGTTGTTTTGTTACACGAATGTGCTCTGGCAAATGACCTATGATCTCTCATGTTCAATTGGACAACCATAATCATCTCAATAGTTATGTGAGGCATCAACAGAGGTGACTACATCGAAAAAGTTATGCCGATTATGATCAGTGTCGACGACAAATAGTATCAAGTGTGACGAATGCTATTGTTGTTTGCACTTGTTTCATTAGTCAATTTCATTGTCAAACTTATGTGTTTCTTAGTTGTAGTTAACACTGAATGTACGATTTTATGCTTCCACTTTGATCTATATGGTGCCGATCAATACTTGCGGGAACAAGTGCGGGCGATACACAACGATGCAAACAATGACATCGAAAGGATGTCAGCGAAAGCAACTGATGAGCATGACGAAAAAGTGGATTGAAGCCATGGAGAAATCAAATCAACACCTAAGAGGAACCCTTTTTGTGTTTGTTGTTGTTACTATTGATATTGCTTGTTGATAACTGTGACGGATTACCTATTTGTTGGCACCACTTCATGTATATCTACAAGAAAAGTTATTTATTTTCATAATCACATCTAAGTTGCTAGATGATCCCTATAGAGTTTTGAGGTCGTGAAGTGATCCCTATAGATGCATATCTTTTAATCATTTTTATCTTATGTGGTCATGGCTTCACTGGCAAAGAAAAATAACCCAATGAAGCACCAGTCGATGGAATACAGTAAATGGAAAGTAACTTTTTGTGTAGACAAAAAACATAAAGAAAATAAGAACTAGATAAAAATCCTAGTTATCATTGAGCCTACAGAGTTTTGAGGTTGTGATTGAGGGCTTGTTTGGTTATAAAAATTCTGATGGGTTAGAATCATCCTCTGTATATTTATTGCCTCACCATCTCTTGATTCTTAAGATTGAATCCTACATAAAACTCTCCTAAGGATTTCTTTATACTGCTCACTCCCTTTCGTAATGTAGTGTTTATAGATATTGTAGAAAGTCAATATTTACAAATTTGGCCAAATGTGTAGAGAAAACTATTTATAACTACAATATCAAATATATATATATATATATATATATATATATAATATAAAAAATATGTCTTATGATGTACCTAATGGCATGTATTTTGGCATTCTACATGTACATATTTTGCTCTACAGTCTTGGTGAAAGTTTGTAAAGTCTAACTTCTCAAAAAATCTACACACACTACATTGTGAAACCAAGGGAGTACATCCCATACAAAACTGAGCAACCACTCAAACCTCGTGAAAAAATCCTTCATTTTTCTTGCAATCGAAGAAACTAAAATCATGTTGATACTAATCAACATGACACTGGAATCCTTTGCCTTTTCTGTTTGCCGCATTTTTAGATTACTTGCAATCAAAGAGACCCTCACTATTCCTCTGTGTCATCTCGTTTTTGTAAAATGTAAGCACCCGAGCTGGTGATATGTAAGGTGAAGCGACAAAAGCAATGAGATTAGGAGGCTAATCATCATGTTTAATGAACTACAAAAGGAAGTTTCGATAGAGAAAGCATGTAAACCTGAAGGTTTCAGCCTATGAGGGTTAAACACCCTTGTGTCAGCTGAGAGCTTCTTACGACACGTCTAAATCTCGCTTCACGCAAAATCGAGTGTTGCCTCGCCGCAAGTAACACACTGATGGGCCGGCTGAGTAGCGCGCTCCTCCATTCGGCAGTTTGTTATGTTTTATTTCCTGTTTTGTTTACATTTCCAAATATAGATCAAAATTAAATTACTTAAATTTTTAAAAACTTTCACCACACATTAAAAATATATATTAATGCATTGTAAAATAACTTGTTCGTGTACTTTTTTAAAATATCCATACCATTCAAACATATGTTTAGGATATTTTAAAAATGTCTGCATATTTAAAATTTGTTCATGAAAATGTCAAATTTTATTTTCGTTATTTCTAAAAAATTCATAACGTGTTAAGTTGTTTTTATAAATTAAATAATGTTCAAACACTTAACAAATGTTTTCATGGTGTACAAAATGTTCATGATATTTAAAAAAAGTTCAACGTATGTTTGAAAATGTTCAATCTATATTTAGACAATATTGAATGTTCAAAATCTATTCAAATAAATGTTCAGTATCGATTTAATAATGTTCGACATGTATCTAAAAAGGATATCCGGTTTGTTTATGAAAAATGTCCAATGTTTATGAAAATTCAACATATATTTTGAAGAAAGTTAACATGAAATATTAAAAAGTAGAAATGGAAGACCTTAAATGAGAAACCATTTTTTGTGAAATTGATAGAGAAAAAAACAAGAGAAAAAAAACATGCAAAACCTTCCCAAAACCAAGCTGAAAGTTTCCGAGCCGCTCCCACTTCAGGGCTTCAGGACGCCCATGTAGATGAGGCCGCAGTAAGAGATTTTTTGTTTGTTTGAGAAATTACCTGTAATATTATTGAAACTCGACAGCCATTACATGAACTATGCTTTGGATCATAGATCCAAGAAATTACAGAATAACTTCCATTAGAAAGTACAAAGATATTTCTTGGAAACGTATTCTCCGTTGTGGTCTTGCCCCCTTCTTCAAAAAGCCAAATTTGCAATATTCTTTGGGCGGCACATGATACAACCGGCAAATTTATCTGGGTTGGGGTAGTCAGTGGACTGATCAGTTAGGCCCATTGGCTGCCCTGCTTTACTAGGCACTGTAAAAAAAATGTTCAGCCTTTCCGTTCTACTCCCTCCATTTCTAAATATAAGACATTTTAAAGATTCCAATAAAAACTACATGCAGAGTTCTGCACTCTAAAATGTGTCTATATACATCTATATGTAGTCCGTATTAATATCTCTAAAAGGTCTTATATTTAGAAACGGAGGAAATACTAGTTCTACTCTACAGGTCGGACCCACAATGGTGCAAACTGTGTGGCCCGCACATGGCCCAAAATTCTGGGGGGCCCAAAAAATCAGATAGGCCTAGTATTAAAGATAAAAACTATGCACTACTACGCCAGTGGGCCATTGAGCGCTGCTCCCGCTGGAGTCGAGGCGACGAGGGGTGAGGGCGTGAGGCCATCAAAGCTCGAGCGAGGAATGATGCTGTCGCTTTGCTAAAAAATCGAGCGCCGCCGCCTGCCGCTGTTTCCAGATCGGGATCGGGCAGGGATATTGTGAAAAACGAGAGTTGTTGTTGTTTGCATCTCGATCATGGCTATAGGGTACAGCCCTATAGGAACTAGGCGAGTTAGATGGTTCATCTAATTACCAACCATTGACACATGATCTCCAATTGATATCGGACCCATTGATATTCTAGATTTTCTAAAGCGGCATGATTGTTTTCCCAATGCAAGTATTGCATATAGAGTTATGTTGACCATTCATTTGACAGTTGCATCGGCAAAAAGAAGTTTTTCTAAATTGAAGCTATTGAAGTCCTATATGCGTACTACTATGACACAACAATGACTCAATGATTTGGCCACAATAGTACTTGAGAGTGAGGTGTTGGAGAAGATTGATTACGAGGATATCATTGAAGTCTTCATTTCGAAGAATACTAAAAGAACGAGGATGTTTAAATAAATAGCAACCGAGAGTTGGATAGGTATGCTTTTTGATATGTCCAATTGTTATGCAAGACATTATATTATATTCATTACAATTTTTTTCTACGCATATATACATACATACATACATACATATATATATATATATATATATATATATATATATATATATATATATCACACACATTATAATTGTTCGTTATTTTTTTTTGTGAGATAAGGCCTCAATTTTTAATTTCGCGCATGGCCCCAGATTTTGACTGCCCGGCCGCTGACTCTACTCTTTGTTTGCAGTGATCTAAAAGAGATTTTATTCAAAATAAGTTAAGCATGTTATTAATTAAAGTATCAACAAAGTGCATAACTCATCTAAGGTACACGAGGAAAAGTAAATCATAAAACAATGCCTACATATCAATCCTATAACTGCATCGTCATTCAAACCGGTTGTATGTATCTTGTGCTAACATCTTTCAGCGATTGCATTCAAAAGTCAAAGGCCATACATTCCTTGACTTTCGTACGACTGAGTAATGACTACATACATATCCATACAGATGCCCTAAAGATAACATGTAGCAACATCAATGACGCGGAGCTTGATTGCCCGCATGGCACGTCCCATCTGTAAGCCGTCCGCGTCCAGCTGCGCACGAAATTCAAATGGTGGCAGTAAACATGAAATTGCAGTAACCCATGGAAACTCACCACAAGAAGATCCATCAGAATTCAGAAGCTAACCTCTAGATTTTGATGGCATGCCAGCAACTTGGCAAAATCCACGTGATGTTTCACCCAGGAATTGATGTGCAATTCGTCGCATGCATGCTAGTAGTATTACGGAAGAGGGTCCATAGGCAAGCTGGCGGTGCGCGAGACAAGCCGACAGAAGGTTTTGATGCGCCGATGGCATTTGTGCTCGCTTCAGTCGTACGCCTCCGGCGTAAAGCAGCGGTACCATACAATAAATAGTTTGCGCCCACATGGCCACACACATTCCCCTATTTTCGGTGATCTTAACTTCACCGGAATTTATCTGACCGTAGATTATATCTGAAACTTTAAGTACTCCTGTGTGAATCGCCCCACAATTACACTTGATGAAGAGACGTCATAGCTCATAAAATCATGTAAGTGTGGGCGTCAGTTCATTCGGCATCTTTTGTGGTCTAATCTACTAAACGCAAAGTTCTTTTTTGGTTGTTATAATACTCTCTTTGTTTTTTTAGTCCGCGTATAAGATTTGGTCAAAATCAAATTTCATAAACTTTGACTAACTTTATAGAACAAAATATCAACATTCATAATATGAAATCGATATTATTAGATGCATTACGATATTAATTTTCATAGCATATATGTTTAGTATTGTAGATGTTGGTATCTTTTAATATATATTTGATCAATTTTTGCATGACATGACTTTGACCAAAACATATATGCAGACTAAAAAGAAGTGGAAAGAGTACAGTACAACATTGTGACTTTCCCGAAGATATACAGAGTAACATGTAAATAAAAAACTGAAACTGAACATAACTCATATGGTTAGGTTTCTTGTGATAGGACCAACCCAACAATGTTAGAGCATCTACTACAGCCGGATCCCTCATACCCCTCCCCCCCCCTCAAACGCGTGTCCGGTCACTGTCCGGTTGTAAAAAGTCAACCCAGTCGGCCCCCTCAAACGAGTCTCAAATGTCCGAACTGACCAACACCCTTCATATCTAGTCGAAATATGGGACAAATATGGGAAAGGCCGGGTGCGTCCGCCTGGCCCGCACCGACCCCACATATATTTTTTCTCATCCGCTCACAGGAGCAAAACCTAACCACTTTGCTTCACTCCTCTCTACTCCCATCCGCCACTGTTTAGTATTAGGTTTAAGTTGCATGTAATAATATGAATTTAATGCTTCTAATTTGAGTCATTCGAATGTAGAATGCATTATTTAATGCGTGATCGGTCAGTGTTTGCGGTGACCGTTCACATTCACTGGCATTTGCAAGTTCTGGCTGTAGATGTTCTTAAATCATTCGGCAATCTCAGTATCGAATTATTCTCTAAAAATGCTCATAGACACATAGGATATGTGCATCGCTTCGTATAAATATAATGTGCGTATGTAGTCTGTACCGTGTTAAATAAAACTTGTAACAAAGCAGATGTGCTAGGACCAAATCGACACCATGACCCAAACGAGATAATGAATGGAGAGCTGAGCGCCGTCGCACGTACGCAACTCCACCGCCACCGCCGACACTTAAACCCACCGTCGATCACGGCCTCACCCCTCCCGATGATCTTTCTACAAACCCTGACGAGATGAGGCAGCTTTTTTTGTCATCCTGTAGCAATTTTGTCGTCTCAAGGGCCCAGCCAGGAACACCTTTTCCTTTCTGCTAGGGACACCCAGGCTCCGCCCCAGAGAAAAAGCCGAAGGCGATAGCTTTGTGTCCTTGTCCTCGCACAGTCACCTGAGTCACCAGTCACCACCCCCTTCCTCCCTCACTCCCTCCATCCACGCCATAGGATGCCTCCACAGGGTCACAGGTGACCCAGCAGCACCACAGTCCCTTCACGGCAAGCGGCGGCAGAGCCACTGTCACTCGCTCACTGGATCGAAGGTCAGTTCTCAGCTCAGCTCCACCATGTGTTCTTGCAATCTCCCTCTCTCTTTTATTATCGGTTCTATCTATCCATGCCGCCCTTGTCCTTTGGGTATGCGTTTCTCAATCCATGCTTGGTGGTTGGGAAAACGATGGGGATGTCTATCTATCTATCTGGATTCTGGAGTGGAGCTTAGCTAGGGGGTTATGGCGGTTTGGAGGTACCGGGGGGATGGATGGCGATGGGTTTGGCTCGGCTGCTTCACTGCACTTGCTAATTATGGCCAGTTGCTTGCATGCCCAGAGGGTTTTTTGGCTGGCTGCTGCGCCGATTCCTCTCCTGCTTCGACGCACAAGCGATTCTTGTGTGGACATTTCCAGTGAAGCCTCTTCCTTCCTCATCTGCTCTTTGTCTCGGGGCTCGATTTGGTGAAGCCAATCTGCAGGAAGAGGTGTGCAAAGAGAGTGTCAGCTTGGTCCTGATTCCCGGTTAGCGTAGCGGGTTCATTAATTGGTTATAAAAGGTCAAGTTGTGGTTGCCGAAAAGAGTGCCTGCGTTAGGCGCCATCCTTATCACAGTATGGTACTACCAGTAATTCTGTTGAGACAGAGGAGAAGCACTCAGTGCCACTAGTGATGTTGTTGAGACAGAGGAGAACCACTTCTCTGTCTCTGTATGCTATTTTTGCAACACTTTCACCAATTTTGACGTCTGAGGCAGCGTAATTGGCTTACTAAATTGGATAGATGCTCTATGTACCTGCCGATGTTAAATGGCTTCCCTGTTGGGTTGCTCTCACGGTTGTGGATCGATGCTAGTGGACAGCCACCCACTGGAGTTCTGGAAGAAGCTAGCATCTGATGATGGCTAAGTTTGTATTCTCTCTCTTTCGGAAGGAAATACATTTGGTTAATAACAAATCACAAATGTAACATTTTGGAGCAAGTGGTGGGTGCACTGGGGATAGAACTGAGCAAACGCCTCGAATATACCCTGTGGTTGCTTTTTTAGTTAACTGTCACTATCTGCATCAAAAGTGAAGGACATTGCAGCTGGCAGAAGTAGAAATTGTTAATCGTGCCCCAGTGGATTAGGTGCCCGCAATTGCAGATTTTGTAGAAACGAACATGATACTGAGATGTTTACTTTATTTGTCGAAAGGATCAATTTTTAATTTGGTGCTAAAGGCTGGGAGTTTACTGGGGGGGAATGAAACTTGGCATCATATTGTATAGTTTGCAGGAACAACTTTGCAAAGTTGAACCAGATATACATTTTATGATTCTTTTTTCCCAAAGTATATTGTATGAATTGATATAAAAATGCACCACTAATGTTGCATCTGCTTCTAATTTCTAGGGTATCTTGTGTATCATTGATTATACTGGCAAAAAGTTAGAGCATCTATCTATGGACCATAAAACATGGCTTTGGAGAAAGAAAGCATCGGAAAGGACAGTTTCAGTAAAGAAAAAACCCAATGATAAGGAACATGAGGTATATTATCTGCAATTCTACACATTAAGTGTTTGAAGTTTCAGTGCTCATTAATTAAGTCATAACAAGTGCTTCAACTTTTCTTTTCGTGTTGAAGGAGAAGATTGCACGGCTAGAGAGATCGCTGCAAGGATTAAATGAACAACTTTCATTTGCTCATGCTGAATGCTTTCAGAAGGATGCTATTTTATCCAAGCAAGCAAAAGTAGCTGAAGAAGCCATACTAGGTACTACTCCATTCGTCACTCTCATTCCAGTACAAGTTCCTGGTCATAAGTAGTTGGGCATATGATTTATCTCATCCTAGAAGTATAAATGCCACATGCATGTATGCATATATGTCGGCTATTAATTTTCTGACCAACCCCTTTTTGATTACGAATGTTTCAGGCTGGGAGAAAGCAGAGGCTGAAGCTATAGCTATCAAGACAGAACTTGATGATACTCTACATGAGAAAGCCATGGTTGAGCAAAGGATTTGTCAGCTTGATGAGGCTCTAAATGTTGCAGCAGAAGAGAGGGAGTTATTGATAAAGGACACTGCTCAAATAATTTCTTGTGAGAAGGATAAAGTTTGGAAGCTGGAACAAAATGTTGCGGAGAAAGAAAATATAATTGCTAGCCTGGATGATGAGTATAGCAGATTATCTGAAATCGTCTCAATAAAAGAGAAAATCATCATAGATCTAACTGAATCAAATGCATTGAAAGAGTCCGACTTGAAGGACCTTGCGGCAAAACTAGAGTCAACAGAGAGATCAAATTCTTCTCTTAGATATGAGGTTTGCATGCTGCAGAAGCAACTTGATATTCGCAGTGAGGAAAGGAAGTGTAACCTCAAATCTGCTGATGCTTCACACAAACAACATCTTGAAAACGTAAGGAAGATTACTAAGCTAGAAGAAGAATGCAAGAGATTGCGCTCAATGGTACGTAAAAGGCTACCAGGACCAGCTGCCGTTGCTAGAATGAGAAGTGAAGTTGAAACACTGGGCAGCAGTACAACACACATAAGGACGGGAAAGCTGAATTCTTCGCCATACTTCAATTCATATGATCAGATACAGAACTCTTCCAATGCATCACATGTAAGTCCTTCATTGCTTGCAAGGCTACACGTGACGGAAGATGAAAATAAGGCCATGAAGGAATCTCTTTCTAGAAAGGATGGTGAACTTCAGCTTTCCCGTAGTATGCTTGCTCGCACAACCTCTCAACTTTCCCAAGTTGAAGCTCAACTCGAAGACTTATCAGGTGATCGAACTACCACAGAACTGGTAAAAAGAAGTCCTACAGTTGTTGAAAATCCTCTTTCATCTATCTCTGAGGGTGGTCACAATGAAGACAATGTCAGCTGTTCAGGTTCATGGGCGTCAGCCTTGATTTCTGAACTTGAACATTTCAAGAAGGGGAAGCTGACTACACCTTCTTGTAAGAGCACTGGAATGTCCGACCTAAGTTTCATGGATGACTTTGAAGAAATAGAAAGGCTAGCGATGGTATGTGATGATAAGCCTTCAAAATCATATGATGTAAAGAGAGAGGCAATGGAATCAGCAGGTAAAGAGCTGGTTCCAGTTGATGGTCCCAATGAAACAACTGATCAAGTTCACCCGCACAAGACTGAGAAGGGACTCCTGAAGTTAATTGAACTTGTCGAGGGAGTTATTCAGAGATCGTCAAAGGATCACAATAGCAAACTCGTGCAATCTGGTGGCAACATGGGTGATCAATCTACGCTGATAACTGGTTATTTTGCTCATGCATTCTTATGGAAAACATCAGAACTCACTTGTGTACTGCGACACTTCATTGTTGTATGCAATGAGCTTCTATATGGGAATACTGGTGTCGAAAGATTTGTTCTTGAAGTGAGCCTCACACTAGATTGGATACTGAACCACTGCTTTTCACTGCAAGATGTATCAGAGATGAGGGAAACTATCATAAAGCATTTGCATTTAGATAGCAGTGATGGGCATGAAGCTGTTGCAGCCAAACAAATAGGAGTCCAGACCATAAATGGCATAGATGAACCCAGCACTCCAAACAGGGTGCAGATGTCACTAGTTTCCGCATCAAGCCCCGTGGATATTGGACTTAAAGCTGATAATGACACGGACAGTACAAGGGATGGAGTCTCATTCTCTAAATTCCATGCACCGGAAGGAAAATCTTCAAGTTTGCGAGCAGAACTTAATGCATTGAAAGAAACAGGAAATCTGGTAACACATAGTGTTGATGGTAAATCAACGGTGAGTGAACTTGACAAACACAAATCCATCGCTAACTCTGAGGTAAACAAGGCCAATCTACAGGGAAGCAGTTACTCTAGTGAAGAAGACCCAAAATGTGTTCCGGGGAGTAAAGACAAAAATGTACACATGGTAAGATCCACAGTATCTTATTTGTTGAATTTTGTGGTTTTAAAGATTGCTTAGCTATTTTTTTAGGAGGAAAAATACATATTTTAATTTACAGTCTTATGCAAGAAATTTGCTCCATATTGATGTTGTCCTTTCTCTACAATGTATACAATTTTTCTTTTGCAAAGCTATGTAGCATTCTTTCTATTCTTGTAGCAACCAGAGTTGCATGCAACCTCAAATGCAACAGTTTTTTAAATAGGAAATAAGGAAATGTGAAATAACAATCTTGCTTCACTCCTTATCCATTTTGGCAACATAACACAGAATTTGTGATCCTATATGATGTCAAAAGACCATCCTGACTGCCTTTGCCGTGAGACCATTGGAAAGAATTCAACATGTTTTCCGATTCATTCAATCAATTTACTGGTTTCTTGAGTCCATGAGTTATTACCTTCATTTGGACAGTTTACCAGTAAATAAGTTTTCTAAATTAACATTTAACCTCTTGTTCACACAGCAGCTGGAGATCTCGACAGCATCAGAGAAGCTCATTGAGTGTCAGGAGACAATCCTAAACCTGGGAAAGCAACTGAAAGCACTTGCATCGCCGAAGGATGCCACCTCGGTTTGTCCAGAGCGAAAACCTCGGTCTCAGTCACTGAATGAGATGCTAGCCGTCGACGAGGGGGGATTTGATGACCTCAGCTCCCCAAAGACCAAGGAGATTATATGCTCAGAACCAAGGGCACCACATGAAAGAAAATTTTCTGTTGACGAGGTAGGTGACGATTCGGAATCATGTGGTTCTCACCCAACGCCAGTGGTTCCACCCGCCAAACCTTACGGTTTGAGCGGAACCTGCAAGAAAGAAGCTGCAGCCAAGGCCGTATCACTAGCCGTTGTCCCAAGCAAGCAGAAGGGGAACCCCAACTTGCTCAAGAGGATTCTGACAGGAAGGAGAAGGGATGCCATCATCAAACCAAAGGTGGTCCTGAGTGCTTAGCTGACAGAGACCAAGGGGTGACTCTATCCATGTTAAATTCCATTTCCATGTGTAAATTAAGCGTGTATCAGTTGCTTGTTGAGCTGTGTTCTTGTCGGGTTTAGGAAGAACCGTCGAGAGTAGGTGCCGTATATGTAATACAGTATTAGTGTGCTTTGTAGCGCTGCGGTCGTCGTTCCCTGTTGCGTAGGTCTATGAACTTGTATTTGCTTGGATGTGGCTAATTTATCAGTAGCATGCTATTATGTGCATCCTTCCTGAGAAAGGATTCCTGTTCTGAATGTCTTGACACTGACAAGGTTGCTGTCTCCTGTGTGAATTTGTTCCTGAAACTAGCTAGGTGGCTAGGTTGATTCCATTTCTGAATGTCTTGACACTGAGTGACAAGGTGTCAAGGTTGCTGTCTCCTGATGAAACTTGGCGAAGTAGCCAGATTTCATGGACATGATGGGTTTCTTTCCTGTCTCATTGTTCTGCCAATCGAGGTAGGCATGATGGGTTTCAGATTTGAGGTGATAGGTGTGAGAAGCGTCACAAAATTGGAATTAAATGGATGAAGCATGCGACGTGAAATTAGCATGTTCAGACTTCGAATGGGAGTGTGAGTGTGAGAATCCAAACTGACCTCCTTCCGCACAACTGGATTCACCAGGTCCATTCCGCGAGGAGGGGCGGCGGCGGAGCAAGCCAGCTGCCGCGGCCACGCGCTCCGGCGACTCCAGCCATCGCCGACGGCCGCGCGCGCATGGCTTCGAGGGCGAGCGTGTCCGGCCGGGGTCGCGAGGGAGGACTGGGAGAGCGCCGAGGGGATCGATTCCGGTAGGAAAGGAAGAGGACCGTGGAGCGGCGGGGACGGCGGCGGTGCGTGGTGAATCGGCGGCAATGCGGAGAGAGCCCGAGAGGGACGGGGGTTTGCAGGTGGAATTGACAAAAGGCCCGGCAAAGGCCCGGCTAGGAGTAGGCCGTAAGCTAGTGCGAGACCGAGCGTCCCCTCACCTTATTTTTAACTGGACATCATCCACCCCTCAAAAAAAAAAAAAACTGAACATCATCCGAAATTACTAGTCAAGGGTTACTCCTTGCAAAGGTCTCTAACCATTTTCACTGATGCTGAAAAATGACGTATTATATGTGCGCCATATTTCATGGCTTAGGAGTTTTACAACTTTTTCATAGATTTGTTTTTTCTTTCAAAACGTTTTATCTTTTGAATAATGTGTCCAAATCCCGAACCATTATCACCGTTGAATTTATCGCGTCGAGATTTTTGAAACTAGACCCTAACACATATATTTTTTATGGAAAAACCAAAAACTATTAGAAAACTCTTTTTTTTAAAAGGGCGACAAAAAAAACTAGAGCCCAGAAGCACAGTTGCATTTTCACTTTTTTAAAAAGCACGGTTTATGCTGCTCGCATATGAAAAGTTGTGCTTTTCATAAAAGCATAAGTTATGCTTTTCTCTTTTTTCGATAGAAGAACAGTTGTGTTTTTCTCTTTCGGGAGCACAACTTCCTGTGAAAGCAGAGTTGTGCATCTCACAGAAGCTCAAACTGTGTTTTTTATAAAAATTTTAAATGAAAGCATGGATGTGTTTTTTTCTTTCGGAAAGCATAGTTGTACTTCTCATGGAAGTACAGGTTATTCTTTCCGCGGAAGAAAGTATATGCTTCTCGTGGTTGTCCTTTTCCTGTTTTGGGACTACAACTCTGCTTCTCGAAAAATCACATATTGGGCTCGTCGCGGAGAAGCGGTGCTTACCGATAAAATCATTTTTTTCACCAAAATCGAGGAAAAAACAAATAAAAAACCAAAAATCCAAAAAACTGAATAACCAGATAAAATCCCAAAACGCATGCATAAAGAAAAACAATCCCGAGGATGCGTCCGGAGTGCAATACATGTTGGCGTTTGGACACATAACTCGGCACGCCCCAGGGCCACGAAAGTGAACCTTGCGTTTGACCCTGAAAGGGGAACCGTCACCTAGTTGCTCTCAGCATCCTAATACCGTTAGCTTGTTACTTTTTTTTGTCATTTTAAGTTACTATTATTTATAATTTTTTAATATCAAATATTATACTTAAATATAAAACATATTCACCTCGCGTTAAAAAAATGTTCAAGCAATGCTAAACAATTATTTTCACAACTTTTGAATTTTTTATAGCATTCAGAAAAAAATCATGACATTTAAAAATTATTCACATGATTCAAATCCTCCTAACATTTTGAATAAATGTTTATAGATGTAAAAAATGTCCTTGTAGTTAGAAAAAAGTATAATCCAAAAAATGTTTCGTATCAAAAAATGCCCAATGTGTATTTGAAAAATGTTGAAATTTTGTATTTGAAAAAAATATATTCATCATTTGTTTGAAAAATGTTCAGCGTGTATAAAAAATGTAGAATGTGTATATTGAGAAAAAGGAAATAAATGATGTAGAATGTGTATTGGAAAAAGGGAAATTGAAGCACAAATGGAAATTATGAAGTTAGACGAACGCCTCAGAAAACGGAGGCACGAAGGTGAAACTAGTAGAGAACATGGCGCCTGGTACGACCGCACCACCTCGTACCAACACTCGCATCACCTGGTGGTAGCTCCCCGATGTTAGCATGAGCCTACTTTATAAAACGGGAGACGGCCCATTCACAACAAAAAGTCGTCTACTCGCAACAAAATGTCGTGAAACCCTAAACCTGTTGGGGAACGTTGCATGTGAAACAAAAAAATTTCTATGCACACGCAGATCTATCCATAATAATGAGCATCTATGAGAGGGAGAGTGGATCTACATACTCTTATAAATCGCTAAGCGGGAAGCGTTAAGAAACGCGGTTGGTGTAGTCGAACGTCTTCGCGATCCAAATCGCCATGCATCCCGCGATCCAATCACGATCCGTCCCGCGATTCGATCACGATCCGTCCCACGAACTTGATCACGATCCGTCCCACGAACTTGATCACGATCCTTCCGATCTAACGCCGAACGGACGGCACCTCCGCGTTCAGCACACGTACAGCTTGATGACGATCTCCACCGTCTTGATCCAGCAAGAAGGAGTGGAGAGGAAGAAGAGTTCTCTGGCAGCGTGATGGCGCTCCGGCGATGGTGGTGAAGCAATTCCGGCCGGGCTTCGCCTAAGCACTGTAGAAATCCGATCTAGAGAAGAAACTATGCACTGCAGGAACGGGTAACACGTGGCTGAAATTCTAGTGCAAAAACCCTAAAACCTCTACTATATATAAGAGGAGAGGAGGAGAGAAGGCGGCCTTGGCTTTCAAGCCAAGAGCTTCGGCCGAACCAAGGAGGTGGAGGTGGAGTCCACCTCCAATCCTAGTAGGACTAGGATTCACCCTATTTTACCGTTTTTTCCATTTTTTCTCTTTGGGTTTTTTCCTCCACCCACATGGGCCTTGTGTGGGAGTTTCCATCAGCCCACTAAAGGCTGATATTCACTCTCCCACAGCCCATGAAGCCTCTTGGATCGAAATACCCCTCCCGAAGGCCTCCCGGCACACTACCGGCACTCCCGGTACACTACCATGAGCCCAAAACTTTTCCGGCGACCAAAACAGGACTTCCTATATATGAATCTTTACCTCCGGACCATTCAGGAGCTCCTCGTGACGTCCGGGATCTCATTTGGGACTCCGAACAAACTTCGGTCACCACCATACATAACTCTATACTACCGAAACGTCACCAAACATTAAGTGTGCAGACCCTGTGGGTTCGAGAACTATGTAGACATGACCGAGACACCTCTACGGTCAATAACCAATGGCGGGACCTGGATGTCCACATTGGTTCCTACATATTCTACGAAGATCTTTATCGGTCGAACCTCTATGTCAAGGATTCAGTCAATCCCGTATGATGTTCCCTTTGTTCTTCGGTATGTTACTTGCCCGAGATTCGATCGTCGGTATCTCCATACCTAGTTTAACCTCGTTACTGGCAAGTCTCTTTACTCGCTCCGTAATACAAGATCCCGTAACTAACACTTAGTCACATTGCTTGCAAGGCTTATTGTGATGTTGTATTACCGAGTGGGCCCTAAAATACCTCTCCGTTACACGGAGTAACAAATCCCAGTATTGACCCATGCCAACTCAACAGACACCCTCGAAGACACCTGTAGAGCACTTTTATCGTCACCCAGTTACGTTGCGACGTTTGATACACACAAGGCACTCCTCCGATGTCTGTGAGTTGCATGATCTCATGGTCATAGGAACACATACTTGACATGTAGAAAACAGTAGCAATAAACTGACACGATCATATGCTACGTTTGTAGTTTGGGTCTTCTCCATCACATCATTCTCCTAATGAAAATGATGTGATCCCTTTATCAAATGACATCACATGTCAATGGCTAGGAAACCTTGACCATCTTTGACCAACGAGCTAATTTACTAGAGGCATACTAGGGACAGAGTGTTGTCTATTTACCCACACATGTAATGTGTTTCCAATCAATACAATTATAGCATGGATAATAAACGATTATCACGAACAAGGAAATATAATAATAAACACTTTATTTATTGCCTCTAGGGCATATTTCAACAAAACCATCATCTATAGTCGTAGCCATTCTCATCTCTATCTTCATTTCCGTAGTAATCATGACATAGCCATCAATTGTAATTGAGATACATCGCATGCAACAACATTGTAATACCATTATCAGTGATTCATCCTCGAGTTCAATCTGCAATATCTTTGTTCTGTGATTCATTTTCAAAAGATAATACATTTTGTAAAAAGATGAATGTATGAAAAAAAAACTCATAGATTGCGACAAGTGACGAACATGCACTATGCCACTTGTCACCACAAGAGAATGTGAGTAATCTTTTGCAAAGGGTACCTTCTAACTAGGGATCTTGCAGACAGGAGGCCACTGGTTAGGAGTAAATCTATGTATAGCTTCTAGCGAGCTATATGGGAGTGTCCTCTCAAGCACGAGACTGTTGGGCTGGCCGAGGTTCCTTCAGATGCTTGTTACTTTCTCTCATATGGTTTTTCATTCAGTTTTGTTTCATATTGTTGAAAAGTTTCTAAAATACACATATTCCAAAATCAAAATTTACTTCAAAAAATGAAAATCATTAATTTGGAAAAAATTAACATAATATAAAAAATTATTATTGTTTTAAGAATCCTGATATATTTATAAAAATCTTTGTGACAATAAAGTGTCTGGCATTACAAAAGAATGTATGCAAAATTTTAAAAATATTTTGTATAAAAACGAGTTTTTGTAATGTAAAAAATTATTTCATACCATTAAAAATATGCACATGACATTTTGAAGAAATATTCTAAAGTTTCAGAAAAAACTGATGAATATCCAAGAAAACATATTTTTTTTAAAAGAAAACCAGAGCAAAGCGAACCTACAGCTCACACAAGCGACGAGCAGACCTGTGTAATGGGCCCACTGGATAGTTGCTCGTCCGTAGACGATTTCCATTACCGTAGACGATTTCTACGCTCGTTTCAGTCAGATAATGCGCCAGTACTAAAAAGAATTTGGGCACATTGAGCAACTAATTTTCTCCAACGGTAAGCATTTTGAAAGCGCCATTTTAATTGATCGATGATTTTTTTGAGAAAAAATCATCTATGATCTCTATTACTAAAGGAAAAGTTGGTAGCTTCTTGCCTTGGATTTTTTTGTTATCCCTCCCACCTTCGTCTAGTTTTTTTGTATGGTTTTTTGTAGCCTACGATCCTTTTGAACCGATTTTATCTGTCAATAAGATTATTTTTTGGTATATATAGTAACTTTTGTATTGAAAGAAATAAATGTCAATCAATCTTTAATTAATTTTCGATATATTTAGTAACTTTCATATTCAATCTTGAACCAATTTCCGGTATAGTTAGAAACTTTTGTATGTAAAGGAATAAATCATGATCAATTTTTAATTAATTTTTGGTATATTTGATAACTTTCATATTCCATCTTTAATCAATTTTTGGTATATTTCGTAACTTTTGTATGGGAAAGGAATAAATCATGATCAATCTTTAATTATTTTTTGGTATATTTGGTAACTTTCATATTCAATTTTTAATCAATTTTTGGTATATTTGGTATCTTTTATATGAAAAGGAATGAATCATAATTAATGTTTAATCAACTGTCGGTATCTCTACTTCTAAAGACTCATGAGTGTGTAGGTTGTCATTGGTTTCGTTAGTTACCTACCCATCGAAGAAAATCCCTCTCCCACCTATCAGATCCTTCCGATTTCTATAAAAAATCACCTTCCATTTTCGCACCTCCTCTGGTTGTTCCATGGTAAAAAAAGCAAAAGAAAAACTGAGGGCGCTCGTGCACATAGATAGGAAGGTATTGATCTCTTTCCTGTTTGTGTTTACTTGTTTTCTTTTTCCTAATATAGTCTGCTACCTTTTTAGTGATAGTTTCAAATCTGCCGCTCTTGATCTACCGCACCGCATACAACTCTAGCCTCCCCATCTAGGCCATCGTCCTCGCTCCTCTTTAGCTGCCAGACCTTGTTGGGGACATCGTGTCCCTGCTCGATGTCCAGGCTGAGTCCGACATGAGCTCTGAGCTGGACATTGACATTGGAACGTCGCCATACCTAAGGCATGAGGACGTCGCTGTCGGTGTCAAAACCGGCGGCTCGGGTAGGGGGTCCCGAACTGTGAGAGTAGAATCGACGGTAATAGGAGACGAAGGGGACACAGATTTACCCAGATTCGGGCCCTCTTATGGAGGTAATACCCTACGTCCTGCTTGGTTGTATTGATGATATGAGGGGTTACAGAGTTGATCTACCTCGAGATCCAATAGCTAACCATAGATGAGTTGTTCTGTCTCTATACCCTAAAACCCTCCGGCTTATATAGACGCCAAGGATGCCTAGGGTTTACACATGGTCAGTTACATGTTGAAGAGATAAACATGTCTATTTGCTATATCAAACATGGAGCGCAAACCGTGCTTCTCAAAGCTTCCATCTTGGCGACTGGGCCTTCCAATCTCCCAGTGTTCGGTAACTAGCCCATATAGTCCGGCCCATAAGAATAGGCCGGCTTCCCGAGGACCCCTTAATCCAGGACTCCCTCAGTGGCCCCCGAACTTGTCTCCAACGCCAAGAGTCTTCAGCTCCAATTGCTTCACGAATAAAGTCTTCGGCTTGCGAGGTAAGTTTCTTCCGCCGAATAGCCTCCGATGACAAATAGCTTTCAAATAGCGGCGCGTCCGAATACTGTGAAATAAGTTGGATTTGAAGGCCAAACGTTAGGGAAGAAAAGATAACGTTCCTTGACGACCTTTTCGACGAAAGGTCACGGCCCACCACGATCGCTAGGCCAGTTATAGGGACTCGATGCACGGTTCGAGGCCGTTCCATCAGCACGGTCTATCAACACACAGATCGTGCTCCGTTTCACACGGGATATGTTCAATCATGCATGCGCAACTGTGCACACGTCCCGGGAAGTAGAGGGATTCACGGCGTGGTGGAGGGGGCTCAAACGATAAGCCTCATAAAAGGGAAAGAAAGAACCCCGTGGTTATTCACGCTCTCCCTCTACTTCCGCTGCCTCCCATTCCTCCGAGCCTCCGACGCCCAGATCTAAATCTTCCGCCTCCCCTTCCGAGCTCACCAATTCCGGGCTTAGGCTCCAACGGCAAGTGGGAAGCCTCCACGGTGACCGACGAGGACATCCAGGACCTCAAGAAAGTCGGATACCTCCCTGCCGACATCCCTCACCGCGCGGCAGAGGAGGGCCAAGTGATTCCCACCCCCAAGCCAGGCGAAAGGGTGGTGTTCATCCCCCACTTCATCAGGGGGTTGAGCTTTCTCCTCCACCCCTTTGTCAGGGGGTTGATGTTCTTCTACGACCTCGACTTCCATGACCTCCCGACGAACTTCATCATGCACATCTCGGCGTTCATCCTCGTTTGCGAGGCCTTCCTATACATCGAGCCACACTTCGGGCTCTGGCTTCAGGTGTTCAACATCAAGCCCAAGTGCGTCGGCGGCAAGCACGCAAATTGCGGCGGGGCCATCATCGACAAGCTCACCCGCATCGGGTAGCCGTCGGGCACCCTTATTGACACCATCAAGGGGTGGCAGAAGGAGTGGTTCTACGTCACCGAACCACAAGAAGAAGGTCAGCATCCCTCCGTTGCATTCAGATCCGGTCCCCCCACCAGACTGGCTTCATGCATCGAAAAGGGCCTCGTTTGGGGACCGGCAAGGAGGTGAGCGACCTACAGAAGCGCATCCGCTCCATGGTTGAGGAGGGCACCAAGTTGACCGATGTGGTCCAAGTGATGCTCCGAAGACGCATCCTCCCTTGCCAGCGCAGGGACACTCCCTTGTGGGCTCGTGAGCTCGATGCCGAGCCCACAGTCCGGAATCTCTTCCGCACTATGCGGGAGAAGTTGTGGAAGGCGCTCTTCAAATCACAGAAGATCTGGCCATCTGAGGAGGAGGACAAGGGTTTGCACGCCGCCAAGCCCGAATCTGAGGTACGATACACCCTGGCTTGGTCCGCTCCATTACATAAGGAGATCTCATAACCCCTTATCCGATCTGTCTTTGTAGAGATGGCTGAAGAAAGCCATCAAAATTAACAGTCCGACGCCTCAACCCGAAGACGAGAGGACCGGGCTATTAGCAAACATGCTCATGGTAAAGCCTTATGAGGATCCCACGAAAAAAGAGAAGAAGAAGAAACCAAGCCAGGCTAGCATCCGCATCAAGGACCAGCCTGACGCCGCATCTGAGGATACCCCCGCCTCCTCGAATGAGGAGGAGGCTGAGGAGGAGGAACATGAAGAAGAGGAGGAAGAGGAGGAGGCTGAGGTCGAGGGCGAGGGGGGAGGTAATTCCCCTCGTCCCAGGAAGAGAGCGGCGTCTTCGGATGCTCCGGAGCAAGTCCCTCCTCCTTTCCGGAAGAGGGCGCGTCGGGCGTGGGTGATTCTGACCGACGATAGTTCGGAATCAGACACCATGTCCGAAGACCTCGAGGAGGTTCCGCAAAGGAGCCTACGGGTCAAGCCCCCTCCGAAAAGGTTAGGATCCGGAAACCCTCCTATTCATTATGAACAAATTTAGAGTTTACTAACGTGTAGGTATTGGCTTTACAGCCCCCCGCGCGTCATCCCCATCAAGGTGATATCGGACGGGGAAACCCCGCCCGCCGAACTGGCGGAGAGCGGGGATGCCTCGCATCCCACCACTCCATGCGCCACGAGGGACGCCGTGGAGGTGTCGTCCCAGCACACTCCTATGGAGGCGAACACCGAGGAGGCCGGACAAGCGGGTGCTCAGTCCCCTCCAAGAACATCTCCGAGGCGCACTATGCCTCCAGAGGTACTGATTCAATCCCCGGTAGGTGATCGGAGTCCCCGATCATCACCGGCACCACCGACCAATAGGTGGTCAGTTATGAAGGAGGCTCTATCGAGCGCCTCCACCCCGAGGATCACCGCACCCTTATGGGTGTAGTATTGCAGAGCATCCAGTCCGTTGACAACAGAATGAAGGAGGCCTTCAAAGGTCTCTTACGGGTTTTCAAGTAAGTCAACCGATGTTCTTATTTGCAAAGTTTTTATTTATTCGTATTATATACATGGCAGCCCCCGAGCCCTAGGTGAGATGAAAAAGCTCAACTAGGGGTCACTCCTGTGGCCGATATCGAACTAGATACACTTTAAGTGTTCGACATGTTAGAATAGCTCAACATATGGTCGGATTGACTATAATTCGGGAATTGAGAACCCATGTAATATATCAACTGTGTATGTAATGTAGGCTGTGTCGTCAGCGGCGGCGAGAAATGGTGCCGAGCTGGATGAGCTAAATCGGAAGCTTAAGCGCTCCGAAGACGAAGTTGAGGCCCTTAACCGAAGATTCGACGAGGCTCAAGGTATGTCAAAACAGAAGCCGAATGCCTTTGTCTGAACTCTATCGTCCGAATACTGTTAATGCAGCTTTTTTCACATTGTATAATGTACAAGCAGCCTTGGCGAAGGAGATGGAGAGGCTCAAGGCCGATCCCCAATGCGCGAAGGATGAAGCGGCCGCCAAAAGGGCTGCTTCTAAAGAAACGGCTATCGCCCTCTCCGCCATGCGGGCCACCAGTGGCAAGCATGAGGCTCGCGTGGCGGAGGTCCAACAGGAGCTCAAGGATGCCAGTGAAATATGCGAGGCCTTGGAGCAGAAGAATAAGGCAAGTTCAGATGAATTGTCCACTTTAACAACCGAACTCCATAAGGAGCGGGTGGACAGATGGTTCTACGAGGAGCAAGTGCGCCAAGCCAAAGGCATAACAAATGGTAAGCTGTACTCACTAAAGTGTGTATTCGGGGATAGCAAATTCTTATTGCTTACCCAGGTGTGTCGATCCTCGGGCGCATCCTCCGATCTCTAAAAGAGTGCGACAGACGCCAATCATCTATTTGCCTCACGGGGAGAAGGAGATGAAGCTCGGCTATTCTGGTCCCATTTCGGAGCCCCCGAGCGTCCTCCTCTTCTAGTGGAGCAGCTGAAACAGCTGATGGAGCTGCACCAGATGGCGAAGCCGGCCATGAAGGACCTCTGCATCCTCTTATGGCCTGGCAAGCCACTGCCAGGCAACTACTTTGGCTTGTGCAGAGGTTGGTTGCCGCTTCACCCCGCCTCGACACTGTCAAACACTCCTCCTGCATCGAGGGAGTCCAGATGGCCCTTGCAAGAGCGAAGGTGCACTGGCTAGGGCTATATCCGATGAAGGTAGCCACTGCCCCACCGCCTCCCGGGAAGGAGCATAGACACTCCGAGCTATACTTTGATGGAGTGATGGAGAGTGCTCGGATGATAACATCACAGTGTCCGGGCGATCATTTATTTGAGTAAACTGTAACGCGTCCAAAGACTTGTCCAAGCTTTTGATGATGTTTTTATATGGTTTTGTATTCCTTTATAACTCCTATGTGGCTGTTTAATACTAAAAGATGTGAGTCATCGGCTTCAGCCCCCATATAGATACTACATGGGGTGTCTATGCCAATGCACTATGTCCCTTAGCCGAATTATCGGAACCCAAAGGCGGTACAGTGCAGCAGACTAGGCAATCAAACTATAGTGCTTTATTTATTTCACTTAGCCGTAGGGGCGCGAAAAGGACTACAAGAAGCATACGGTTAGCCACCGAAGCGTTGTGATGTTCGGACAAACTGTGGCCAAAGCCGGTATCACAATATTTGCATAAAGGGCAAAGTCCTCGTATAACACGGAATAACTGCTTACGAGAATTGAAGTATAATACTTCCATCTCGGGTTCACAGACCGGATCTTGCATACTATGACAGTCTGTTTTTGGATTTCTCCCCTGAGGTGCTTGACCAGACTATCCGGAAGCACAATCGTTGGGGTGCTCCCTTTGCCCTTTTAACCGAACGAGCGGAATGTAAAGGGGCAAGCACAGGAGCGGGCAACCCAACTATTGACCAAAGACATAGTTCGGAACCGATGCATATAAAGCGAACACCAAGACATCAGATACATGATAGATAAGGCAATTTGTTTTTGAACTCGATCCCCTGGTCTGTTAGCCGGTTACCTCGCATCATACCAAGCAAGTCCATGAGAAGAGGGATAGAGGAAAAAATATGCGCCGAAAAAGGACAGATGAGGCAAACTTCTGCCACGCAATTTACATTTTTCTCAACAACTCTTGTAGCTCGGATTGCTGAAGCAACTGTTTACAGGTATGTGAAAGAAATAAAAAAATATACAAGAGTTGTTGTACCAGGGGTCTTCAATTGATAACCTGACGTCCTCGATATGTCCCGTTGCTAGTTGACTCCTGCTCTTAGATGCACCTTGATGGGTGTTAGTGTTCGGCAGACGGATCTTGCAAACAAGGTCTTGAGAGCCCGCATAATTGTAGGTGAGCTTCGCGCCATAGGCAGGCTCTTTTAGGAGCGCCTGCATTTAGTCCGAAGACGTGTTGATAGTAGAGGTTTGGGCCAGCCGAACACCCATCTTTATTTCCCCATCGCTACCCATGGAATTTTTGTTGGAAATATGCCCTAGAGGCAATAATAAATTAGTTATTATCATATTTCCTTGTTCATGATAATCGTTTATTATCCATGCTATAATTGTATTGATCGGAGACTTAAATGCATGTGTGGATACATAGACAAAACCATGTCCCTAGTATGCCTCTAATGGACTAGCTCGTTGATCAAAGGATGGTTAAGGTTTCCTAGCCATGGACATGAGATGTCATTTGATAACGGGATCACATCATTAGGAGAATGATGTGATGGATAAGACCCAAACTACAAACATAGCATATGATCGTGTCAGTTTATTGCTACTGTTTTCTGCATGTCAAGTATATGTTCCTATGACCATGAGATCATGCAACTCACGGATATCGGAGGAGTGCCTTGTGTGTATCAAACATCGCAACGTAACTGGGTGACTATAAAGGTGCTCTACAGGTATCTCCGATGGTGTTTGTTGAGTTGGCATGGATCGAGACTGGGATTTGTTACTCCGTGTGACGGAGAGGTATCTCAGGGCCCACTCGGTAATACAACATCACAACAAGCCTTGCAAGCAATGTGGCTAAGTGTTAGTCACGGGATCTTGTATTACGGAACGAGTAAAGAGACTTGCCAGTAACGAGGTTGAACTAGGTATGGAGATACCGACGATCGAATCTCGGGCAAGTAACATACCGAAGAACAAAGGGGACGTTATACGGGATTAACTAAATCCTTGACATAGAGGTTCGACCGAAAAAGATCTTCGTAGAATATGTAGGAACCAATGTGGATGTCCAGGTCCCGCCATTGGTTATTGACCGTAGAGGTGTCTCGGTCATGTCTACATAGTTCTCGAACCCGCAGGGTCTGCACACTTAAGGTTCGGTGACGTTTCGGTAGTGTAGAGTTATGTATGGTGGTGACCGAAGTTTGTTCGGAGTCCCGGATGAGATCCCGGACATCACGAGGAGCTCCGGAATGGTCCGGAGGTAAAGATTCATATATAGGAAGTCCCAGTTTGGTTTCCGGAAAAGTTTCGGGCTCATCGGTAGTGTACCGGGAGTGCCGGTAGTGTACCGGGAGTGCCGGTAGTGTACCGGGAGGCCTCCGGGAGGGGTATTTCGACCCCAAGAGGTCCATGGGCTGTGGGAGAATAATAACCAGCCCTTAGTGGGCTGGGAAAACAGCCACAAAGGCCCATGGCGCAGGAGAGAAAGTCCTAAAGCAAAAAGTGGAAAATCAGCCAATAGGAGGCAATCCTACTCCAACTAGGATTGGAGGTGAAGTAGGATTTCTTCCCACCTCCTATTTCGGCCGACCCAAAGGCCTTGGCTGCCTCTCCTCTCCTCTCCTCCTATATATACTAGTGGATTGGGTGGTTTTTGGACAGAATTTCCGGCCACGTGCTACCCGTTTCACCGGTGCACAGTTTCTCCTCTAGATCGGTTTTCCGCAGCGCTTAGGCGAAGCCCTGCCGGAATTGCTCCACCACCATCACCGGAGCGCCGTCACGCTGCCGGTGAACTCTCTCTCCTATCCACCTCCTCTTGCTGGATCAAGACGGTGGAGATCGTCATCAAGCTGCACGTGTGCTGAACGCGGAGGTGCCGTCCGTTCGGCGCTAGATCGGAAGGACCGTGATCGAGATCGCGAGACGGTTCGTGATGAGATCGTGGAACGGATCGTGATGAGTTCGCGGGACAGATCGTGATCAAGATCGTGAGACGGATCGTGATGAGATCGCGGGACGGATCGTGATGAGTTCACGGGACGTATCGTGATTGGATCGCGGGACGGATCGTGATGAGATCGCGGGACGCTCGGCGATTTGGATCGCGAAGATGTTCGACTACACCAACCGCGTTTCTTAACGCTTCCCGCTTAGCGATCTACAAGGGTATGTAGATCCACTCTCCCTCTCGTAGATGCTCATCACCATGGATAGGTTTGCGTGTGCGTAGGAAAATTTTTGTTTCCCATGCGACGTTCCCCAACAGTGGCATCATGAGCTAGGTTGATGGTTCGATGAGATCTCGAGTAGAACACAAAAGGTTTGTGGGCGTTGATGCTTAGATTGCTTCCTCCCTTGGTCGTATTTTGGTTCAGCGGGATTGTGAGATGAAGCGGCCCGGACCAACATTACTCGTACGCTTACGAGAGACCGGTTCCCTCGACGCAACTTGTTGCCTAGATGGCTTGCGGGTGACAGTTTCTCTCACTTTAGTTGGATCGGATTCGACAAAGGCGGTCCTTGAGAAGGTTGAAAAGCAAACTAGTGTATCACCGTTGTGGTTTATGCGTAGGTGAGAATCGTTCTTGCTAGATACCCATAGCAGCCACGTAAAACATGCAACAACAATTAGAGGACGTCTAACTTGTTTTTGCAGGGTATGTTGTGATGTGATATGGCCAATTACATGATGAGATATATGTGATGTATGAGATGATCATGTGATGTATAGAATTTCACGACTTGCATGTCGTTGAGTACGGCAACCGGCAGGAGCCATAGGGTTGTCTTTAATTATTGTATGACCTGCGTGTCAATCATTAAGCGCTATGTAATGCTTTACTTTATCGCTAAGCAGTAGCAATAGAAGTAGAAGCAGGGCTGGCGCCACAACCCCAATGGCAACACATTGATGGAGATCAAGATGATGGAGATCATGGTGTTGTGCCGGTGACGATGGAGATCATGCCGGTGTTTCGAAGATGGAGATCTTAAACACAAGTTCATGGCCATATCATGTCACTTATGAATTGCATGAGATGTTAATCCTTTTATGCACCTTGTTTTGCTTAGTACGGCGGTAGCATTATAAGGTGATCCCTCACTTGAATTTCAAGATGAACTGTGTTCTCCCCGAGTGTGCACCGTTGCGAAAGTTCGTCGTGTTGAGACACCACGTGATGATCGGGTGTGATAGACTCTACGTTCACATACAACGGGTGCAAGCCAGATTTGCACGCGCAGAACACTCGGGTTAAACTTGACGAGCCTAGCATGTACAGACATGGCCTCGGAACACGAGAGACCGAAAGGTCGAACATGAGTCATATAGTAGATATGATCAACATAATGATGTTCACCATTGCAGCCACCTCAACTCACGTGATGATCGGACTTGAGTTGGTGAATTTGGATCATGTATCACTCGAATGATCGGAGGGATGTCAATTTGAGTGGGAGTTCTTAAATAATATGATTAATTGAACTCATTATCATGAACATAGTCAAAGTGTCTTTGCAAATTATGTTGTAGATTACTAGCTCGCGTTGTGGCTCCCTTGTATTTTTATATGTTCCTAGAGAAATAGAATTGAAAGATGTTGGTAGCAATATTGCGGACTGGGTCCGTGATCTGAGGATTGTCCTCATTGCTGCACAGAAGGCTTATGTCCTTAATGCACCGCTCGGTGCGCCACCCCCTCTAGCGTCGTCTATAGATGTTGTGAACATCTGACAGGCACGTTTCGATGACTACTTGATAGTTTTGTGCGTCATGCATTACGGCTTAGAATTGAGGCTCCGAAACGTTTTGAACGTCACGGAACATATGAGATGTTCTAGGGGCAGAGATTGTGATCTCAGGCTTGTGCCTGTGTTGCGAGATATGAGATCTCCAACAAGATTCTTTGCCTGTAAGATGAAGGAGAATAGCTCAATCGTTGAGCATGTACTCAGATTGTCTGGGTACTACAATCGCTTGAATCAAGTGGGAGTTGATCTTCCAGATAAGATAGTGATTGATATAGTTCTCCAAGTCACTGTCACTAAAGCTACTAGAACTTAAGTGATGAACTATAATACACCAGGGATAGAAGTATTGATCCCTGAGCTGTTCGCGATGTTTGACACCGCGAAGGTAGAAATCAAGAAGGAGCGTCAAGTGTTGATGGTTAATCAAACCACTAGTTTCGAAAAGGGCAAGATCAAGGAGGGAAACTTCATGGATAGCAAGTCAGTTGCTGCTCCAGTGAAGCAACCCAAAGTTGAACTCAAACCCGAGACTAAGTGCTTCTATTATGAGGTGAGAGGTCGCTGAAGCGGAACAACCCTAGATACTTGGTAGATAAGAAGGCTGGCAACATTGATAGAAGTATATTTGATATACGAGTTACTAATGTGTACCTTGCTAGTACTCTTAGTAGCACCTGGGTATTGGATACCGGTTCGGTTGCTAAATGTTAGTAACTCGAAATAAAAGCTACGGAATAAACGGAGAACTAGCTAAGGGTGAGGTGACGATATGTGTTGGAAGTGTTTCCAAGGTTGATGTGATCAACATCGCACGCTCTCTCTACCTTCAGGATTAGTGACGAACCTAAATAAATGTTATTTGGTGTTTTGCGTTGAGCATGAACATGATTAGATCATGTTTATTGCAATACGGTTATTCATTTAAGTTAGAGAATAATGGTTATTCTGTTTACATGAATAATACCTTCAATGGTCATGCACCCAGTGAGAATGGTTTGTTGAAATCTTGATCGTAGTATTACACATGTTCATAACATTGATGTCAAAAGATACAAAGTTAATAATGATAGTACCACATACTTGTGGCACTGCCGCTAAATGTCATATTGGTATAAAGCGCATGTAGAAACTCCATGCTGATGGATATTTGGACTCATTCGATTTCGAATCGGTTGAGACATGCGAACCATGCCTCTTGGGCAAGATGACTAAAGGACCCCGTTGGATGGAGCGGGCAAGTGATTCATTGGAAATGATACATGTTGATGTATGCAATCTAGTGAGTCTTGTAGTGTGCAGTAGATATCGTTATTTTCTTACCTTCACTGATGATTTGAGTAGATATAGTGTATATTTACTTAATGAAACACAAGTCTGAATCGTTTGAAAGGTTCAAGCAAATTCAGAGTGAAGTTTAAAGATCATCGTGACAAGAAGATAAAAATGACTGCGATATGATCGTGGAGGTGAATATCTGAGTCACGAGTTTGGCATACAACTTAAGACAATGTGAAAGTTGTTTCACAACTAAACGCCACCTGGAACACCATAGTGTGATGGTGTGTCCGAACATCATAGTTATGCTCTATTGGACATGGTGCGTGCTATGATGTCTCTTGTCGTTTTACTACTATAATTTTGGGGTTATGCATTAGAGACAACTACATTCACTTTAAATAGGGCACCATCTAAATCCGTTGAGATGACACCATATGAATTATGGTTTGATAGAAACCTAAGCTGTCGTTTCTTAATACTTGGGGCTGCGGCACTTGTGTGAAAAATGTTTTCACCTAATGAGGTCGAACCCAAGGCGGACAAATGCATCTTCATAGAATACCCTAAGATCAGTTGGGTGAACCTTCTATCTCAGATCCGAGTGCAAAGTGGTTGTTACTAAAACGGATCCTTTCTCGAGGAAAGGTTTCTCTCGAAAGAATTGAGTGGGAGGAAGATAGAACTTGATGAGGTTGTTAAACCTTTGTTCAACCAGAGAGTAGCGCAGCGCAGAAAGATGTTTCTGTGAAGCCTACGTTAGTTGAAGAGGAAGTTAATGATGATGATCATGAAGCTTCAGGATCAAGTTACTATCGAACTTCGTGGGTCGACAAGGATGTGTACTGCTCCTAAGCGGTACGACAACCCTGTCTTCGAGGTCATGTTGTTGGACAGCGATGAACCTACGAGCTATGGAGAAGCGATGATGGGCCCGGATTCCGACAAATGGTTAGAGACCATGAAATCCGAGATAGGATCCATTTATGAAAACCAAGTATAGACTTTGGTAGACTTGCTCGTTAGACGGCAGGTCGTTGAGTACAAATGGACCTTTAGAATGAAGACAGACACTGATGGTGAATGTCACCATTTGTAAAGCTCGACTTGTTGCAAAGTTGTTTGTGACAAGTTCAAGGAGTTGACTGCGAGGAGGCTTTCTCACTCGTAGCGATGCTAAAAGTCTGTTGGAATTATGTTAGCAGTTGCTGCATTTTCAATTACGAAATCTGGCAGATGGATGTCAAAACGTCGTTTCCTTAACGGTTTACTTAAGGAAAGGTTGTATGTGATACAACCAGAAGGTTTTGTCAGTCCTAAGGATGCTAAAAGATGAGAGAGCTTCAGTGATCCTTCTATGGACTGAAGCAAGCATCTCGGAGTTGGAATATACACTTTGATGAGGTGATCAAAGTTTTTGTAGTTTATACAAAGTTTACGAGAAACTTGTATTTGCAATAAAGTGAATGGGAGCACTATAGAGTTTCTGATAAGTATATGTGGTTGACATATTGTTGATCGGAAATAATGTAGAATTTCTGGAAGGCATAAAAGGTTGTTTGAAAAGTGTTTTTCAAATGAAGACCTGGATAAAGCTACCTAATTGTTGAGCATCAAAATCTATAGAGATAGATCAAGATGCTTGATGAGACTTTCAATGAGTGCATACCTTGACAAGATTTTGAAAGAGTTCAAAATGGATCAGCCAGAGAAATAGTTCTCGTCTGATTTGTAAGGTGTGAAGTTGAGTGAGACTCAAAGCTCGACAACGGCAGAAGAAAGAGAAAGGATGAATGTCATCCCCTATGCCTTAGCCATAGGCTCTATATTATGCCATGCTGTGTACCGCACCTATGTGTGCCTTGCCACGAGTCTGTCAGGGGGTACAAGAGTGGTCCAGGAGTGGATCACTGGACAGCGGTCGGAATTATCCTTAGTAACCAGAGGACTAAGGAAATGTTTCTTGATTATGGAGGTGATAAAGAGTTCGTCGTAAAGAGTTACGTCGATGCAAGCTTTAACACCTATCCAGATGACTAGTAGTAGCAATCTGGATACGTATAGTGGAGCAGCCATTTGGAAATAGTACCAAGTGGAGTGTGGTAGCAGTGTTTACGGTTTGACATAGAGATTTGCAAAGTACACACGGATCTGAATATCGCAGACCCGTTGACTATAAGACCTCTCTCACATGCAAAGCATGATCGAGCCCCAAAACTCATTGGGTGTTAGATTCATAACAATGCGAATCACATGGTGATGTGAACTAGATTATTGACTCTAGTGCAAGTGGGAGACTGTTGGAAATATGCCCTAGAGGCAATAATAAATTAGTTATTATCATATTTCCTTGTTCATGATAATCGTTTATTATCCATGCTATAATTGTATTGATCGGAGACTTAAATGCATGTGTGGATACATAGACAAAACCATGTCCCTAGTATGCCTCTAATGGACTAGCTCGTTGATCAAAGGATGGTTAAGGTTTCCTAGCCATGGACATGAGATGTCATTTGATAACGGGATCACATCATTAGGAGAATGATGTGATGGATAAGACCCAAACTACAAACATAGCATATGATCGTGTCAGTTTATTGCTACTGTTTTCTGCATGTCAAGTATATGTTCCTATGACCATGAGATCATGCAACTCACGGATATCGGAGGAGTGCCTTGTGTGTATCAAACATCGCAACGTAACTGGGTGACTATAAAGGTGCTCTACAGGTATCTCCGATGGTGTTTGTTGAGTTGGCATGGATCGAGACTGGGATTTGTTACTCCGTGTGACGGAGAGGTATCTCAGGGCCCACTCGGTAATACAACATCACAACAAGCCTTGCAAGCAATGTGGCTAAGTGTTAGTCACGGGATCTTGTATTACGGAACGAGTAAAGAGACTTGCCAGTAACGAGGTTGAACTAGGTATGGAGATACCGACGATCGAATCTCGGGCAAGTAACATACCGAAGAACAAAGGGGACGTTATACGGGATTAACTAAATCCTTGACATAGAGGTTCGACCGAAAAAGATCTTCGTAGAATATGTAGGAACCAATGTGGATGTCCAGGTCCCGCCATTGGTTATTGACCGTAGAGGTGTCTCGGTCATGTCTACATAGTTCTCGAACCCGCAGGGTCTGCACACTTAAGGTTCGGTGACGTTTCGGTAGTGTAGAGTTATGTATGGTGGTGACCGAAGTTTGTTCGGAGTCCCGGATGAGATCCCGGACATCACGAGGAGCTCCGGAATGGTCCGGAGGTAAAGATTCATATATAGGAAGTCCCAGTTTGGTTTCCGGAAAAGTTTCGGGCTCATCGGTAGTGTACCGGGAGTGCCGGTAGTGTACCGGGAGTGCCGGTAGTGTACCGGGAGGCCTCCGGGAGGGGTATTTCGACCCCAAGAGGTCCATGGGCTGTGGGAGAATAATAACCAGCCCTTAGTGGGCTGGGAAAACAGCCACAAAGGCCCATGGCGCAGGAGAGAAAGTCCTAAAGCAAAAAGTGGAAAATCAGCCAATAGGAGGCAATCCTACTCCAACTAGGATTGGAGGTGAAGTAGGATTTCTTCCCACCTCCTATTTCGGCCGACCCAAAGGCCTTGGCTGCCTCTCCTCTCCTCTCCTCCTATATATACTAGTGGATTGGGTGGTTTTTGGACAGAATTTCCGGCCACGTGCTACCCGTTTCACCGGTGCACAGTTTCTCCTCTAGATCGGTTTTCCGCAGCGCTTAGGCGAAGCCCTGCCGGAATTGCTCCACCACCATCACCGGAGCGCCGTCACGCTGCCGGTGAACTCTCTCTCCTATCCACCTCCTCTTGCTGGATCAAGACGGTGGAGATCGTCATCAAGCTGCACGTGTGCTGAACGCGGAGGTGCCGTCCGTTCGGCGCTAGATCGGAAGGACCGTGATCGAGATCGCGAGACGGTTCGTGATGAGATCGTGGAACGGATCGTGATGAGTTCGCGGGACAGATCGTGATCAAGATCGTGAGACGGATCGTGATGAGATCGCGGGACGGATCGTGATGAGTTCACGGGACGTATCGTGATTGGATCGCGGGACGGATCGTGATGAGATCGCGGGACGCTCAGCGATTTGGATCGCGAAGATGTTCGACTACACCAACCGCGTTTCTTAACGCTTCCCGCTTAGCGATCTACAAGGGTATGTAGATCCACTCTCCCTCTCGTAGATGCTCATCACCATGGATAGGTTTGCGTGTGCGTAGGAAAATTTTTGTTTCCCATGCGACGTTCCCCAACAATTTTAAGTGCGAAGTTGTGCCTCCTAGGCACGTACTTTGCTGGTCTTAGGGTTGTGCGGTGGGGGGCAAGTCCCTATTGAAGGGAGGAGGAAGGATCTGAGTTTTTGGTCTGAAGCCGAACTCGCTTCCCAGCCTTATGTGCCTTTATGACGAATGTCAGAACTTGCTGATCTTCTTTGTAGCTGAATTCGGCTGCTAGGGCCAGTGCATGTTCCTCAATTCTAAGGGAGCGTTGTGTGTTGTCGTTGATAGTAATGACCCCCTTGGGGCCCGGCATATTGAGCTTGAGGTATGCGTAGTGTGGGACTGCGTTGAAACGAGCGAACATTTTCCGACCAAGCAGCGTGTGATAGCCGCTGCGGAAGGGCACAATGTTGAAGATCAAGTCTTCGCTGTGAAAGTTATCGAGCGAGCCGAACACATCTTCCAGGGTTACGGAACCCGTAGATCGGGCCTCAATGCCTGGGATCACTCCTTTGAAGGTAGTGCTGCTGGATTTGATCCTTGACGGATCTATGCCCATCTTTTCACCGTATCTGAGTAAATCAGGTTGAGGCTACTTCCTCCGTCCATTAGGACTTTTGTGAGGTGATACCCATCTATAATGGGGTCTAGGACGAGGGCCGCCGAACCCCCATGACGGATACTAGTCGAGTGATTGCACCGATTAAAGGTGATCGGGTATGCCGACCATGGGTTGTACTTCGGGGCTACGGGTTCCACAACGTAGACCTCCCGAAGGGCGCGCTTCCTCTCCTTCTTAGGTATATTGGTGGCATATATCATGTTCACCGTTTTGACTTTGGGAGGTAATTTCTTATGTCCACCACCAATTGGATCCCGAGGCTCATCCTCGTTGCGAGAGCTTTTGCCTTGGTCCTCGGGTGGTATCTTGCCGGCCTGTTTAAACACCCAGAAGTTGCGGTGTGTGTGGTTGGCGGACTTCTCCGAAGTCCCATGGATTTGGCAAGACCCTTCCATGATCTTCTCCAGCCGAGTGGGTCCGTCACGATTGCCTTTAGGAGGCTTCTTCCGCTGCCCAGGTCGGGAGTTGCGGAATCCGGCGTTTACAGCCGTGTCATCGGCATCGCTATTATTGTGCCGACGCTTATTCTTATTGCGCTTTGGTTTTCCGTTGCCATCCCGGGCTTCAGATGCTACGGGATCTTCGGAATTGGTTGCGTCTTGCGAGCCAATTGTCTTTGCCCGCGGAAAAGTGGGTCATGAGGGAGTTAAGGGCCAGCCATTCGTCCCGAATATTGTGCCGGAAGGAAGCTATGGCCTCAGCATCCAGTCAATCGACAATTTGGTTCATCTTAGTCAAGAACCGATTCCAGAATTGCCGAGCAGACTCGCCGGGCTTCTGGACGACGTTGCTGAGATCGGAAGAGTCTGGCGGGCGAACATAGGTTCCCTGGAAGTTAGAGCGGAACGCATCTTCCAGGTCTTCCCAGCATCCAATGGAGTTTTTGGGGAGGCTGTTTAACCAATGCCGAGCTGGCCCCTTAAGCGTAAGAGGTAGATATTTGATGGCATGGAGATCGTCTCCTCGCGCCATGTGGATATGGAGGAGGAAGTCCTCAATCCATACGGTTGGGTCAACAGTCCCATCATACTGTTCTATATTCACATGTTTAAACCCCTCGGGGAACTGATGCCGCATTACCTCATGTGTGAAACACAGTGGGTGAGCAGCGCCTCTGACCCGTGCTAGGTCACGCCTGTATTCGGTGTCTGTATGGGTCTGGTTGCGCTCCTTGAGCCTGTTGTTTTGGTCGAACCATGGTCTATACCCGCCCCGTCTATCGAGTGAGTACTCTTTGGATCCGTAGATGGATCTTGTACGGCCTGCTCTGTGATCCAGGTCATCTCGCAGGTCGAACCTGTCATTGGGCTCTAATGGCTCCTTACCCCGTCTTCGGGGCATTGTCGGTATGTAACCGGTGTCATCAGCCGTCCTGTCCTGACCACGAGGGGGGCGGTCCGGCTTGTCGTATGGAGTACGGTTCGGAGACGGAGTATCAGTGAGTTCGTCATCGAATTGCGGCAACAACCTCCTCCGTGGGTAGCTTTTTGGCTGGTTTGACAGATCGGTGCCGTATACTTCCTCCATTGAGAGGACTTTCGTCCATCGATCATTGAGGTCATCCTGTTCGGCTTTGAGTTGCTGTTTTTTAGCTTTCAAGCTGCGAGCCGTTGCTATGAGCCGTTGCCTGATTTCTTCCCGATCTTCGAGGTTATCAGGGATGTACAAGTAATCGGCTTCCGGTATATCTTCCTCATCGATAGGGGGAAGGTAGTTATCGTCTTTGGAAGCGTTGAGGTTATCGGGGTTGTTCTGGTCCTCAGGCCCTTCCGGACCCTCTAACGGGTGTTTGGGGATATCGGGATTGCCATGGTCAGTGGGGGTATTATCGTCCCTGTTGCTGATAATAACTTTCCTTCCCTTTTTGCCTTTGGACCGCATATGCAGTTTCCGGCGCCTTGACAGCGCATCGCCCGACTTGTCACCATCGTTGTTAGGCGTGTTGTCGCTGTTAGTGGCAGGAGTATCTACCATGTAGACATCGTATGTGGAAGTGGCGGCCCACCTCCCGGTGTTAACGGGGGTGGGAGCAAGGTCTTCTTCATCCATGTATTCTACCTCCTCGGACGCATAGTCCAGCATGTCGGTTAAATTTTTGACACTGGCTATCAAGTGGGTGGTGGGTGGGAGGAAAAATTTGTCCTGACCCACACCGTAACCGAACTGAGCATAGATCGGGGCTGAATCGTCGGTGATCTTCATCGACGAGATCCGATCTAGGGCCTCATCAACCGCTGAGGGCCCGATAGGATCCAGCTGTTCGGGACTTGCGGAGTTAACCTCCAAGGCGTCCGGACATGGGGAGTGTTCGGCCAGAACACGTGTCCGATCATCTGGCTCAATGGCCGGACCAGGATAGGAGTTCGGCCCCTCGCCATGGGTGACCCCATTGGCATGCCCAAAGAAGGGGCTCGAGGTTAAAGCCTCAGAGTCCTCGGGTGCTACATGCGAAGCTGCGAGCCCATTTAACGACAAGTAACCCTGAGAGTCCACGGAGAACTCTAAGTTTCCGAATCTGACCTCTCAATCAGGGGTGATGCTCTCAACACGGCCTAGATGGCCAGTGGGATCAGCGTGCAACGCAACGCTGCCAAAGACGAAGATCTGTCTGGGGACGAAAGTGTCCATGTTACGGACCTCTTTGTTGATGACAAGGTGAGACATCGACTCTATCTTGCTCATAGAGGAGCTCTCAATGAAAGCACCAATGCTGGTGTCAAAACCGACGGATCTTGGGTAGGGGGTCCCGAACTGTGAGAGTAGAATCGAAGGTAACAGGAGACGAAGGGGACACAGATTTACCCAGGTTTGAGCCCTCCTATGGAGGTAATACCCTACGTCCTGCTTGGTTGTCTTGATGATATGGGGGGTTACAGAATTTTTCTACCTTGAGATCCAATAGCTAACCCTAGATGAGTTGTTCTGTCCCTATACCCTAAAACCCTCCGGCTTATATAGACGCCGAGGATACCTAGGGTTTACACATGGTCGGTTGCATGCTGAAGAGATAAACATGCCTATTTGCTACTTCAAACGTGGAGCACAAGCCGTGCTTCTCAAAGCTTCCATCTTGACGACTAGGCCTTCAAATCTCCCAGTGTTCGGTAAGTAGCCCATATAGTCCGTCCCATAAGAATAGGCCGGCTTCCTAAGGACCCCTTAATCCAGGACTCCCTCAGTCGCCGCACGGTTCGTCATTGCCGATGGGATCGCCACAAGGTGAGTCGAATCAATCTCATATGCCATAGCGGATGCCCCAAACATTTTTTTTATATCCATTGACAACGATTCCTCACATATAAATCACGCATCAGCCATGGACGACCTTCAGGTGAAGAAGCTATAGTTTGCTCCGGTGGCAGGGATGTTGGTGACACGAATTTGTTTAGTAAGAGGATGGTCTAAACTAGAGATTTGAGTTGAAGCATGAGAGGAGTTCCTATCATCGGTGCTAGTCATAAAATCGAATGCATCTTTTGGTGAGCTTTGTAATCCTCCAAACACCCATAATATAGCAGATGCTTTTTTTACTCCTAGCAAGTAAGTTTTTTTTTACTTTTTATAAAGTAGCTACATTCCTAGAAAGTAAGGGCCATGTAGGCACATGGGGAGCTCCTTTTTGGTCATTTTCTGCTCAATTATAGAGTTTTGTTGTAGTATCATATTTTTTCATATCTCTATAAAGTACATGTTATTTTAGATTAATAGTAAAGTGCATGTCAGTACCCCGAGAAGGAGATTTTATTATACTTGCTAAAACATCATGAGAATAAAGCTAAAGACAACTTTCTTGATATTGTGCGAGAATTTATTAAATGCATCAATTAGATCTTTATAATTTGTAATGAATTTTTAATTGGATCATCACTCAATTTGTTACACGGTCGCGTCGTCAATTTGTCATTTTATTATCAATTTACATTGCAAGTGAAGTGGACTTTAATTATTAAGCAATTGTGCTCGTGTTATGTTGTCTCTGTGTGAAAATTAACATGCATTATCTTTATATAATTCACAAAATATTTCGAGAGCCCGTGCCAACGCAGTGCATTTTTAGAATAAGGACGAATGAAGAAAATAATTGTGAATGCGGAGGAGAGATAATAAGAGATATACCGTTTTATCTTTTTGCAAGGAGAATATTGAGTCTTGTTGCAACATAATTTATGTGGAAGCATGAGAATATTTAGGTCATGTTGCAACATAATATCATTACCTTCTTTTTGTTAGGTGCTTAAATTTGACCTTTAAAATTTAATCCTGCTTGAGAAACACAGTGGTTGATTGCATGATAAAATATGAGGAGAAATTTTTTATTGCTTGGTGTAACGTGCTTGAGACATTTCTTTTGCTTTCGACCCATAACAGGCATCCTCGTAATTAGATTAGTATAGGGCAAGAAACCCAACAACCGGGACGGAGTGAACCCGAGAAGCCGACCTACCCACGTTCCCGGCAGTGGAAAGCCGCCGCGGTGGCCCCTGAGCAACAGAGGGCGGGCTGAGCCTCGCCTGAGCAGCGGTGCAGGACACGACGGGTCCTGCCGCCTGCGCGCGCGGTGGCCAGCGGCCGGCACCCCACGAGACGGGCACGCACACAGCGGCGGCGCGGCCCACCCAACCCCCGCCTGCGTCGTCGTTTTCCAGGCGCACGTCCACGCCGAGGCCCTAGCTTCTCCATCGGAGAAAAAAGCCCCCGGAAAAGCGGGGAGCGGCTGGCCGGGCCGGACTGTGCGAGTCTCGGAAAAGAGCGACAAAAGCGCCCCGCGCGCGCTCCGCATTCGCATGCACCGTATACCCGCGCCCTCACGCCTCGCCGGCCGGCCCCTCCGGCGTCCCCTCCGGCCGATTGGACGGCCGGGGCCATGCATGGCGTGCCTGCGGCGTCGACCGGGCCTTTTTGGTGCCTCGGTCGCCGCTTCCGATCGTCTTTTTTCGTCAGCGTGCAACGCCTTGGCCTCACGCGCCAGGCTGCAGTGCAGTGCAGTGCAGCGCGTCTTTACGGTCGGCCTCACCGTCAATCGATCTCCAGTCGTTTTCCCCGAACGGTACCTCTCGCCAGCCAACACACCTGCTACTACGCGTTGCTGTACATATATACTTGGAGCAATATGCTATATTAGCAGGCAAAGGCGCGGCAGCACGCCACGCCCGTCTTGAAGCATGTGTGTGGTTGTGTTATTTTTCTTATAAAAGAAAAAAAGATGATGAGTAACTGAGCTGGCAGTTGATAATGTGCAAGCCAATTTAACTTAGATAAATATTAAAAAGATAGCAGAAGACAGTTCATCCGTGGTTACAAACACTTAGCTATTTATCTTAAATGTTTCAGCCAAAGATGTTTCTACCTAGATAAACACAATTTGAAAATCGTCTGGTGTAACCAAAAGTATTTACAAAATGAAGTTCCTTCGAAACGAAGGAAAATTCCTCTAGTATATATTTAAAGATCAAATTTCATAGGTAATACTCCATCCTATAACAGATGGACTTGTTTTAGTGAACGAAGCAAGATACATAAAAAGGAAAAACAAAAAAAAAGTGAATTGAAAAATAGAAAGGATTAACCTTTATATAAAGGTTCGTTCTTTTAGGCTCGGAGTTGGCAACCAGTGAAAACAAATCAACAATGTCATTGTTTCCTCTAATGCATACACATTTTAGTTTACGAAACATAAAAAATTGAGTGAAAATATTCTAGTAAAAAGTTAGATCCTTCGGCACTATAGTGCATTGACGACTTCTTTGTATATGATATTTTAAGTAATATTTGTTGCATCACGTAACCCTTAGTCATGAAAAATAGCACACATGAGTAATGGAATTAGGGGTGTACTGCCAATCAAAATTAAACCTAATTCTCAAGTCTACATGGTACTAACCTAGATACTCTGAGGCACTTAATTTTCTTTGCTTTGCTTATCCTAAGGTGTCCTGCAAAAAAGAGTTGTTAGGTATTGCATCATAATGAACCTAACTTTATGAAGAAGGTAGAATCAGCAAAAAATGCTAAACTTTGTACTACTCACAACATTATAGGCGTAAGGTGTGTATGCGTGCGTTTATAGGGGTGAGTGTATGTACCCATATGTGAGCAACTGTGTTGTATTGTGTTGGCACTGATGTTCGTATTTTTCTAAACTTATTTTAAGCTCTCCGGCGATATTAGTTTAATGGTAGGAGACGTTCTCGATGAGTACGAAAATTCCTGGAGTGCCTTCATCAATTTTAAGATGTTACGTCGGCTGAGTATATATATAGAAGATATAATGAGAGTATCTGTGTTCTACGGTGTTGACACTCCTGCTCGCATTTTCCTTAATTTATTTCAGGCTATCTTATTATGGGAGGAGACATTCTTATTGACTATGATGGCGCCTGATATGACTTTATTAATTTCAAGATGTGTTGCCAGCCAAGTACTTATATAGAAGATAGAAAATGAATAAAATATGAGCAACTTTGTACTACTAACGGCGTTATAGAGGTAGGGTGTACGTGCGTACGTTCATACGCGTGGATGTATGCGCTTATGTATGAGCATCTGTGTTGTACTACGTTGCCATTATTGCTCGCATTTTTCTGGATTTATTGCAGACTTTTTAGTAATATTTGTTTAATGAAAGGAGACGTTCCTTGTCGACTATGATGATGCCTATAGTGACTTTAAATCTCAAAATGTTGTATCGGCTCGATATCTTGAAGATATCATAAGGATAAGATGTGTGTGCACGTTCATAGGGATGTGTGCGTGCGTTCATAGAAATATGTTTATATGCATATGTGTGAGTATTTGAGCTGTATTTTGTTAAAATAGATAGCTAATAAAAAATAGTAAAAACCAACACGTGTCACCAAGACGGCATAGTACTTCAAATGCTTGGCAGAAGCCATAGCTTAGTAGCTTTAATACTTGTAGATATATATGGAGTAGCTCCCAGTCCCAGGTGAAACATAACTTGCAACTTGTACACTGAGCCATCAGACCTGGAGGAGGCCACGTAGCGACACAACAGTGCAGGGCATACTTCTGTCAAGCTGCTAATCTACAGTATCAGCAACTCCTGGGAACCATCACTTGTCAAATTTGTGCGCACTACTGACGGAGAAACTATTTTTTTGGTGGCGATCATGTCTAGCACTGGTAAGAAACTTTGCATACGTACATTTTTTTGGTGGCGAACTTTGCATACGTAAAAATGGTACTTGTAGATCAGTACTCATGTCTTTCAGCCACAGTGCCATACAAAAGCTAGCTAGCCCTGACGACGTACGTACGGTTGGTCATGCATGCACTCTACTCAATATCATTGGCATACGAAGCATGTCCGTCGCGCTATTATGACCGTGATGTCACACGACATGCACGTACTCGCAGATGTTTAAAGCAAGCAAGCAGCGTGATGGCCGGCCGGGGATTGTATAAAGCCGGCGCCGAAGCCTTGCTCAGACGCTCAGCTCTTGGTATAATTGCCCAACAAAAGCCTGAACCAACGTAGGCTACAAGCATATATGTATACACAATGATTTGGAATGCTGAAAAGTATCATACCCCAAACTTACAACTTTACGATATATATCATCTGCAATATATGGAGAGAAAAAAAGAACGGTAACATAGACGACCTCGTTCTTATAAGAAGTAAATATAGTGCATTATTTCATTCATGGTTAGTTAACTTATGGTAGCACTTAATTTATTTCCCAAACCACTACTCTGATATTTCGAAAGCTCTGGTTGGCGTAAATTTGAACTCTTATGTCTTATCTCCACCAATGTGAATGTACTATATATGGACGATGATTCATGTGACCTGACCTAACTATAGACATATACTAATGTGAAGTTGTGAACCCTAAAAGATCTTCACAAAAGTTAGATACTATAAGAGTAGATCGTACCACATCAACTGTTCTTGTAACACGCGACCTGATTACACACACTTGCTTCCACGTGTTGTAAAGCTCATGAATCATAATGAAAATCTAATTGATTGAAGTTTACATATTGTCTTGGTCTTCTATGTTGATTAGATGGCTTTATTAGATGTAATAATCATGACAAGAACCTAATGATCAAGCTCTTAACTCGAATAATACAAGTAAGTGAAGTGAAAACTATTCTAAGAATAATAGTACAAACGATCACTTCTATGTTGATCAGATGGCTAGTTGCTCACATACTCCACTAGTAGGAAACGGATCACTTCTGGCCACACCACAATATGCATGCGTTCATTAGGCAATCCAAACGATAATACGAAATCCACGCAAAAATTAGAAAGTCTTTCCCAGTGAAAAACCGGCTCCATCCATCCATGCATGCATGCAAGACGGAGTGTATGCACAACACAACACAAGCAGGTACGACGAAGTCAACAACTACGCAGCTTTCCCCTGCGGACGCAACGGGAAGAGCTCCAGGGTGACATTATCCGTGCAGCCGTCGGCGGCCACCTCCGCCGCCGCGTCGCCATGCCCATCGCTCCACGTCCTGCACCGCCGCTTGCAGCTCGTCATCGCATCGTCGCAAGCTTCCTTCTCGTTGCCCGCTCCCTCCTACACAGAAACAACCACATAGTAGCTGTAAAAATTAGCTTCGATCGTGTAGGTGGTGGTAGTAAGTTAGTCACCATTACTTGCATCGTGTCGTTCTTGGTTAATTATACGTACGTACCTTGGTTGCCGTTGCAGGCAAGGAGGAAGAGTCGAGGGTGCTGAGGGTGAGGAGGGCGGCGCGCTTCTGCTTCTGCCGCTCCCGGGCCTTGTGGTTCTGGAACCAGTAGAAGACGTTCTTGCCCTCGATCCGGCCGTGCCGGCCGAGCTCCTCCGTGATGCGCTCGATCTGGGCCGAGTTCGGGGTGCGCATCCCGCCGCGGTACAGCGACTCCAGCACCTTGATCTGCTCCGCCGACGGGTTCCACCGCGTCGTCCCTCCCACCGGCACCTGCACCTGCATATTTTCAAGGTCACCTCTCAGTGGACGGGAGTCAAGTTCGTACTAGACAGTAGACAGAGCTTGAGTTAAGTGCGTACGGTATGGTTTCTGACGGTGCAGCTGAGCAGCTTGGTGGCGTTCCTGACGCGGCCGAGGACGTCGGGCGGCGCGACGAGCTTCTTCGGCTGGTCCGGGAGGGAAATCTTGGGCGCCAGCGGCCGGAGGCACTGGAAGGCGCCGAAAGGGAACAGCGCCGGGGGAGGAGAGGTGGACGGCGTGGCTGGAGACGAAGACGAAGACGCCGAGGCCGTTTTCTCCAGGTAGGAGTAGGAGGCCACATGCAAATGGTGAACCTTCATGCTGGCGTAGTATTTTAGTTAGTGCAAAGTTGGTACGGGGAACGGGACGCAGATTTGGCTCAGGGCTAGGGCTAGGTGGAGATCGAGATCGAGCTGAGCAACGTCGTCCTCGCGCGCGGCGTGGTTATATATGGGGAGACAGGCGGTAAAGGTGGCGAGGGTTTGAGTGCTGGCTTGTGCGCGATCGAGGTAACAGTGGAAATGGGGAGCTTTTCATGGGGCGCGCGCTCGACAGGGAATGTGGAGATTGGTGATGAAAGGCGTCAGCGTTCGTAATCATGCGAGACACGGAATGCAGGCGCTGTGGTAAAGGTGAAAAATTCTCGCATGGAGCTCTCTTTTCGCCTTTTCCTGCCCTAATTCACGACGTACGATCGACTGACAAGCTAATACTCGAGCAACTCCGAGGCAACATGTCTAATTGTAAATTTGCATTAGAGAGGGCTGCACATAGAAGAATAGAAGCACTATAAGGACATCTCTAGCGGAACCCCTAAAAAGGTTTAAATTGTCTGTTAGAATATCTTTGATGTTTTAGGAGTTATGCTGCATCTAGCCGAACTCTTATAGAACCTTTGACCATTCGAAAAACTTAGGAGAAGCATCGGCATCCTCTTAAAGCTGGGAGATGTAAAACAAGTCTCGCCAATTCCCTGTCACTCTCTCGCATAGCTGCCTCCCTATGTTGCTCGGCTGCTTCCCCGTTGGCACGACCCCCTCCACGTTTCTTACCTCCGGCGACCACCCACACGGCGGCCGACACCCCGCAGCTCCGCCGACCTCCAGCCATCAAATTCCGACGAGAATTCGACGATTTTTTTCTTCACTTTTTCGTCCCTTTGTCTCCGGACACGGCGGCGCTCCTCCTCGGTTTCCCCTAGCCTGGTGATGCTCCTCCATGTCATCCTCTGCAAAATGAGAAGTGGCTGCCGGCGTCCATCGACGATTCCGATGAATCCTTGTGTTCTATACCATGCCATCGCGCCACCAGGCGAAGGATAACGGCAATAAACCATTCGGACGAAGAAGCATCCAAGCCATGGTCCGCGGAGAACAAAATTTGTCTACTTTCTCAACTACTTCGCCGCATGCTTGTGTCGTGTTCGGCGAGCCTTTATCAAATTACTTTTGCGAGCATCTATCCTAGGTCATATATAGCTCATGAAGTTCTTAAACTCAAAACAGATTGCCGACTGAGACTTTTATAATCGGTTGATCTTGCATCGAGATTCATGCAAACAGTTTTTTTTTGGCATACTATACTACTTGATTGAGACTTCGCGAAGTCTCGGTCGACTGAGACCTAGACATTACCAACTGAAAAACTAGATAAACTTCACTCGTAACTTTTAAAAGGCTGAACAAATTTGCTCCTTCAGCACACGACAGAAGAGATTTGATGGATGATGTGGTTGTGATTTCTCACAATTATATATATATATATATATATATATATATATATATATATATATATATATATATTCATCACCTAGGGTCTAGAATAAGTTATTCTTCACCCGCGGTAATATTACGATCGTTTCATAAATAAATTACATTTCAAATGCAAATAGTTACATTTATATTGATTTACTACATAAAGTTTGACATAAAAAAATAAAAATAAAAGCCATAACACCCGAAGAATCCTTCCTTTCCTTCACTTTGGAGGATTCTAAACATTTTCCAAAGCATCATGTTTTCACTTCTTTTGAGAAGTTTAACTTCTCTCCCTCCTCGAGAAACATTTTCCTGCGAAATTCTCGTCATGCATCCAAACAACTATGTTGTACAATCCACATGTTTTCAAATTCCTGTAGGAAGCTATGAGACATGACATCCTATTCTTCCTATATTTCAAACATGCCCTTATAACTGCTAAGGAACAACTAAAAGTCTAAAAAGCTAATTATACATGCATGCTCACGTACAATAGCCATATGCATAGGTGTTGATATATATGCGCCCTGATGTGGATATTTCATTAGTTCTATCCGCGCATGCAGAGCCATGCTTGAGTTGATCATAGTGCAAAAGCTTCTAGGTCCAAGTTACATCAACGAGTTTGAACAAAGTACAGTCTATCACACTTAGGTTGATCTTCAAGACACAAATAACCTAGATTACTTACTGTCTACTCCATCTATCTCCGCATGATGTCCCCTTCTCTCAGTCCATCTACATGATGGCACGTCTTTTTACAAAAACCCTGACCCTAAGCAGAACCAAAACACGTCGTCACAATCTCTAAGATCGGATTGCCATCTAGCCTTGTGTTTTCTCAAGCTATAGCCTCACATGCCCTGTGAGTAGACCATAAAAAAAACCCTGCATATCTGCCATGAATGGAGCGATACGTATGATTCGAAAAGGAGCATGCAGACGAAAGCGAGAACCAGGATGATGGATGCTACGCCGAGGTTGACCTCGGAGTTGGCGCCTCCGTCCGTCTACCGTCGAACTCGGAACATGACACTGCACATGAACAGAGCCCCACGGAAGAAAAACAGCGGTACACTGGAAATATTCCTCCTCCCTGCATGCCACTAGTCTATGTATGCTACATGAAAACACATCGCTTTCCTGAAACACACCTGCCAAAAGAGGCTCCGGCTAGGCATGGCCCGGAATTGCAACTGTACCTGCAGGTAAGTAAAGCCCATCCCTAGCTAATGATACGCGGTTACTACGCATAGGCACACACACCGCGCATGATTCTCGTGGAAAAGTTGCTGGGTTCAGCCAGGAATACGATCGAGTTGCATCACTAATGAAAAAAAGTCCATTTGTCCCGGTTCGTAAGGCCCATTTGTCCCGATTCAGGAACCGGAATTAAAGGGTCAGGACTAAAGCCCACGACCTTTAGTTCCGGTTCGCTTACGAACCGGGACAGATGTGGCTATACGTGGCCGCTCAGCCAAGTCCAGGCAGGAGGGCCTTTGGTCTCGGTTGGTAACACCAACCGGGACCAAAGAGCCTCCACACGTCAGCAGCTTAGGAGTTGTTTCTTTTTTTAAAAGAGGGGGAGGGGTTGAGGGTTTTGGAGGGTTAATTTAGGGGTTTCATATATTTTGTTAGATAGCTAATAGAGAGAAGTGATCTCTCTTATCTCCGTGCTTGGTCACGACGCTACGTACTATACTTATAGATAGAACATATAACACAATTTAATCATTATTTTTGTCAATGAGACATCATATAACAAGTTGGTCACTAGTCATAATCACAACTCCTCTCCCTCCTCTTCATCATCAACTGTAACACATTGTAGCACATAATAACACATTGTACCTAGGACCTACGTACTCCTATTTCATAGGACCTACTCTACCCTCTTTTAGGTACAATATCATAAAACAAGATAGAGCCTGACTCTCCATTATGGAGAACGGAGATCATCCTGTCTTCCATTCTTGGCCTACGCATAATGTTGCTTTCAAGTAGCTCTCTACGATTGAGCATACATTTTTTCCAATCTTTGATTGTCATGACTCCATCGGTTTTAGAAATTCGGTATGAACAGGAGTGATGCGTAGGCTGACCTGGCCATGGTGGCCCTAAGCTCGTAACAACAACGCGACCTCTCGAAAACATCAGATGAGGCACACAATCCTCCGGGATTTTCTATTGAAAAACATAGTAATAACTTTGTAGTTAGCAATGTAGTTTAGTTTTAGAAGAATTTATGCAAAAGATGCACGGCTGTCGTAATAGTAGAATTAAAATCTTATCATGCAATCTTCATGGATGTTACCGTAGTTCACCATGTGCACTAGTGGCAAGTATTGACCATAATGTGCAGGAGTTTTATAATAGCTATTGTAATTCTCAAGATGACTAAGAAATACGGTAAGATGATCTTTTTCCTTATAAGTTAATTCTGCTTCATCACTGTAGTAGTAGGTTCTGTCTATCATCTTCCGTACATTTTTTGAAGAATGAAAATAAGCTGCCAATGCAAATAAGTTGTCAACTATTTTTAAATAAACAATATAAATTACTTAATAAATATGGTTGAGAAACTCACATAATGGTAGAACTAGAGACGTCTGCACATCGACCTAGATGTTGATATTACCTTCAATTTCATCTTCCGGACGAATATCAAAGATGATAAGCATATTAGGCTCAAATGCATAAGCCTTGCATAGTGCTTGCCAATTTTTGCATTCAAAATAGCAATAGATGTCTGCATGGTACAATTTTACCGCAAAAGTAAAACCATGCTCGGTCCTCAAGTGAACTATCTTTATCTCCATATCCTTTTTAGTATTGAAACCAATCTTATCCAAGACATCAATTTTTGCATGGTAGGGGATACGCTAGTAGAACAGTAAAAAAATAAAATTAATTATAAGTTAAAGCAAAAGAGGCAGAAGTCATGCTTAATTACGAAAAAAGACTTGTCATTCTGACCTACTATATCCACTTCGAAGGTCTCATCAAGCATGATGCTGAAGCGCCTACCATCAACTAGGAAAGTCTTGTCACACAGGCCGCGCTCGTCTTCGCAGTATTCGCACATACCGAATTCACTTGCGTCGTCAGACATTTCCTATGTTCATAGTTGAAACATTTAAAATCGATCGAACGAAACTACGAGAAAACTGATCAACACACAGATCACTATTACTCAATATGCAACGGGTTGACTTTAGGTCTGTCGAGTCTTTCCTTCCTAGACTCTCATCTCACGTATATGGTGGACACTCCCTCTGATATTGCGACCATCGATGATGGTGGCTCCTCCGTTCGTTCCCGAGTGCATTACACCAAAATGTCTAGCACACGGGAACGAAGGAGAAGCGACCCCCACGACAACAGTCGGGATTCTTCCTCTCTCTCTCTCTCATATATATATATATATATATATATATATATGTATGTATATATGTATATATATGATGGACATTCTCCCTCACTGAAAGACACACAATGGGCCGAAACAGACCTAAAGTCAAATCGTTTCATATATCGAGCAATGACATAGAAAAAATTCCCTATGTTTTACCGGAATGACTTGCAAATCACAAATACATTTATAATGAACTCAAATATAATATCACTAATACATCATCTCAAATAATCCAGTTCAAGAATTACGACACTCTTTGGATCCTAATGCGTGTGTGACTTTCGGTCCGTCGAGGCTTTCCTCAAGTAACTCTCATATCTCATGGTGTGTTGGTGCGCTCTCTCTCACACTGATATGGTGGTGTATATATATTGGTGGACAATCTCTCACAGTAATAGTTCGACCGTCGGTGATGGACGCCCCGCCTCTTCTCTTCTTGCGCATTATACCGACGAGTATATCGCAAAGAAGAGAAGAAAGACGAGGCGCCCCCCATGACAACAGTCGGGATTCCTCCATCAAGAACACACATGAAAGTCATACAAGGAGCAACGACAGACCGAAAGTCACACACACATTATACCGATAAAATATCACAAATACATTAATATTTATAATGAACTCGAATATAATATGACTAATACATCATCCCGAATAATCCAGTTAATGCATCATCAAATATTAACTAATACATCTCGAATATTATCATATAAGATCATTAATACAGATTGAATATCCTAGAATCCAAAGTGGAGGACGGTGAACTCGGTTCACTAGCGGTCTCTGAGTCGCCGGCGGTGGATACCCAAAGATAAGGAACCATCACGGGACCATAACTCGGATGAGATCCCTGAAGGATCTGCCAGGTATTGTCGAACCGGGCGTCCAACGCCGCCATGTAGCGACGGACATGCTCGTCCTCCTCCCTGACACGGCGACGTACCACCTCCACGGGTGCCCGCTCCCTCCGCACCGAAAGTGGCCCGCGTGACAGCCACCACAGAAGGTCCGGATCGACGACGATACCTGCATTCCTCACCAACCTCCGAGCCCGGGATGGTAGCACCTCCCAGTGCCAGCCCGACGAAGTCCAGTCCCGGACATGGCGCCTATCAAGCAGGCTCTCGCGGACTACTCGACGACAAGGATGCGGGCCGGGCATCGTCGACAAATTCCTATGAGAACGTTTTCTTATTGTTTAATCACTAAGTTTTCATAAAACCCAAAAATTTTCATCATTAACATAATAATCTAACATAAACATTCATCATAAACATACTAATCTAACATAAACATTAATCATAAAAAATTTCTATAATCTAACATACACATACTAATCTAACATAAACATTCATCATATAAAAAAATCAACATATATTTTACAAAAAATTGCAAGGAGTCGGGGCGGCGGCGGCTCACAGCGGGGGCGGCAACGGGGCGGCGACGGGGGCGGTGGGGCGACTGGGACGGGGCGGCGACGTGGGCTGTGGGGCGACTGGGACGGGGCGGCGACGGGGGCAGCACGGGAGGCGACGTGGGAGGGGCGGCGACGGGAGCGGGGCTGTAGGGGCGACAGGGGAGGGGAGGCGGGGGCGGCGGGGGAGGGGCGGCGAGGGCAGCGACGAGGGCGGGGCGACGAGGGCGGGGGCGACGACGTGGGCGACGGGGGCAGCGACGAGGGCGGGACGGCGACAGGGGAGGCGACGGGGATGGGGCGGTGACGAGGAGGGGGATGATGACGGCGGGGGCGGCGCCGGGAAGGCGCCGGGGGCGGGGGGACGGCGACGGGAAGACGAGGAGGGCAATGAAAACTGCGAGATTTCCCAAGTGCTTCTTATATAGAAGAAGCATTGGTCCCGGTTCGTGGCACCAACCGGGACCAATGCACACCTTTAGTCCCGGTTGGTGCCGCCAACCGGGATAAAAGCCCTATTTTCAGCAGCCCAAGGGGCGGGAAACAGGGACCAATGCCCACCTTTAGTCCCGGTTGATGCCAACAACCGGGACCAATGCCCTGTTTTCAGCAGACCAAAGGGCGGGAAACAGGGACCTTTGATCCCGGTTGGTGGCACCAACCGGGACGAAAGGGGGCATTGGTCCCGGTTGGTGGCACCAACCAGGACCACTGGTCCCTTTTCGTCGGCCGGCGAGGAAGCAGCAGATGTTTGGTCCCACCTCGCTAGTCGAGGGGAGACATCACCTGTTTATAAGCCCCAATGCGCTTGACCTGTCAAGCTCCTCTCATAGTGAAAATAGATGCCCTTATACATGAAATTTGACCTAAATTCAAAATGCTAGTTAGGTGCCTAACTAGCACCTTGAATTTAGGTTGAATTTCAGTGTAAGCGCATCTATTTTCACTTTTGCTATTTTTATGTTATTTCTTTGCTATTTTTCCTGCTATTTAATATTACTTTGTTTTAACATTATATTTAATTTGGTAATTTTTAGGTTTTATATAATTTTAGTTTCAAAAATACTAGAGGTTATAATTTTAGTTATTAATTTTTTTGAGCTAAATGACCCTGAAATTGAAAAGCACTACAAATGAACTCTGAAAAGGTTGAAAGTTGGCATGATATCATCATTTCACCCACATAGCATGTGCTAAAAAGTTGAGAGGGTTACGGCAAAATTTGGATGCACTTCGTGTACAAAACGGACAGTATCTTTCGAAGTATGATGGTTCCGGACGAAAACTCATCGATTACAAAAGGCATTTCATTTTCTTGAACTTATTTGAACTCCGCGCTTTTTGTGTGTTCAAAATGCACCATTCAAACCCAAATTATCAATTTTCAACTCTTCCCGACTTTATTTGTTATTTTTCATTCAGTTATTGATTTTTTTGAGCTAAATGACCTTGCAATTGAAAAGCACTACAAATAAACTCTAAAAAGGTTGAAAGTTGGCATGGTATCATCATTTCACCCACATAGCATGCGCTAAAAAGTTGAGAGGGTTACGGCAAAAGCTGGATGCACCTCGTGTACAAAACAGACAGTCTCTTTCGAAGTATCAGGGTTTCGGACGGAAACTCTTCGGTTACAAAAAGCATTTCATTTTCTTGAACTTATTTGAACTCCAGGCTTTTTGTGTGTTCAAAATGCACCATTCAAAGCCACACCATCAATTTTCAACCCTTCCAGACATCATTTGTTATTTTTCATGCAGTTATTGATTTTTTTTGAGCTAAATGACCCTGAAATTGAAAAGCACTACAAATGAACTCCGAAAAGGCTGAAAGTTGGCATCGTATAATCATTTCACCCACGTAGCATGCTCTAAAAAGTTGAGAGGGTTACGGCAAAAGCTGGATGCACTTCGTGTACAAAACGGACAGTCTCTTTCGAAATATCAAGGTTTCGGACGGAAACTCATCGGTTATAAAAGGCATTTCATTTTATTGAACTTATTTGAACTCCAGGCTTTTATGTGTTCAAAATGCACCATTCAAAGCCACATCGTCAATTTTCAACCCTTCCCGACATCATTTGTTATTTTTCATGCAGTTATTGATTTTTTGAGCTAAATGACCCTGAAATTGAAAAGCACTACAATTGAACTCTGAAAAGGCTGAAAGTTGGCATGGTATAATCATTTCACCCACATAACATGCGTTAAAAAGTTGAGAGGGTTACGACAAAAGCTGGATGCACTTCGTTTATAAACGGACAGTCTCTTTCGAAGTATCAGGGTTCCGGATGGAAACTCACCGGTTACAAAAGGCATTTCATTTTCTTGAACTTATTTGATCTCCAGGCTTTTTGTGTGTTCAAAATGCACCATTCAAAGCCACATCATCAATTTCAACCCTTCCCGACATCATTTGTTATTTTTCATGCAGTTATTGATTTTTTTGAGCTAAATGACCCTGAAATTGAAAAACACTACAAATGAACTCTGAAAAGGTTGAAAGTTGGCATGGTATCATCATTTCACCCACATAGCATGTGTTAAAAAGTTTAGAGGGTTACGACAAAAGATGGATGCACTTCGTGTACAAAACGGACAGTCTCTTTCGAAGTATGAAGGTTCCGGACGGAAACTCATCGGTTACAAAAGGCATTTCATTTTATTGAACTTATTTGAACTTCAGGCTTTTTGTGTGTTCAAAATGCACCATTCAAAGTCACATCATCAATTTTTAACCCTTCCCGACATCATTTGTTATTTTTCATGCAGTTATTGATTTTTTTGAGCTAAATGACTCTGAAATTGAAAAGCACTACAAATGAACTCTGAAAAGGTTGAAACTTGGCATGGTATCATCATTTCACCCACATAGCATGTGCTAAAAAGTTGAGAGGGTTACGGCAAAAGCTGGATGCACTTCGTGTACAAAACGAACAGTCTCTTTCGAAGTATTAGGGTTCCGGACGGAAACTCATTGGTTACAAAAGGCATTTCATTTTCATGAACTTATTAGAACTCCAAATGTTTTGTGTGTTCAAAATTATGCAGGCCCTTAATATACTCGGAGGTGTGTCGGTCACCGTACATCCATTGCCGGTTCATCTGCGTGCGTTATATAATAAAGTGTATTAAAAACCATTACAACATATCATGAATAGAGAAGTGACCAAATTAATAGAAATTCATCATCATATTGAAGCTAAAGTACAATAATGACCAAAATAAATACATACAGTTCATACACAGTTGTCATTATTGAACAACTTTTAGCTCTTTAGAGCATCTAATTAAAACATACAGCGAAACTATGTAAAAAATTTAAATGGAACAACAAATGCAATCATAACCGCTGCTAAGGTACCAATTGATCCAACGGCATAATGATACCAAGCCTCAGAATGAATGACATATTTTCTAATCTTGGTCTTGTGATCGTCAACGATATTGGCAACATGCAACTTCAATCCCATCTTGTCATCTTCAGTTCTTTTCAATTTTTATTTCAAATGATCGATTTCTTTTTCAGCTTCTGTTAACTTCTCGAGCAGAATTGCATAGTCGGTTGGAATTTCTGGTTCAACTACTTCCTATAGATAAAAACATCTACGTCAAGTTGGTGGCATAATTAATTGTCATAGACATTAGATATGTGAAATAGTTATATAAAAGATAATATACCACGTCTGAATCATAGACTGGACGAGGGCCAACATGGGCGGATACCATAACCATGGCACTATATAATAACAAACAATAATAAAAGTAAGAAAATTATACCAGTAAGTATATTTTCTTTTAGCAAGAAGATAAGATCAAGAGGCTCACCACGCGCGGGCGATCAACGGCGGTTTCAGGACGAGGACGGGACAGGACGGACCGCCAAACCTAGACAAATCTTGACGAAAATAGAGTTTGGACAAGGAGCTTCGAGAGGAGAAAGTTTAAGTTTGGCTTGGGCATTTCATCAAACACCTCATCTGCATAGGAGGTGAGCTAGAGCACCACAAAGCTCTCCCCTCGCCGGCCTAAAAAACAGAGCAATGTGGAGTGCTTTGCTCGCTGGCAAGGGGGTATATATAGGTATCTCATTGGTCCCGGTTCATGGCTGGAACCGGGACTAAAGGACCCCCTTTGATCCCGGATCCAGCCACGAATCGGGACCAATGGTTATGAGACAGGAGCAAGGCACATTGGTCCCGGTTCGTGTCTAGAACCGGGACCAAAGGTTCTAGACGAACCGGGACCAATGCCCCACATGACCCGCCCGCCCCCCTGGCCTCACGAATCGGGACCGTTGCCCCATTGGTCCCTGTTCGTGACTGAACCGGGACTAATGTGCTGACCCGATCCGAACCAATGCCCTATTTTCTACTAGTTGCATGCTAACTTCCCCTGTAAATGACATGCATGGCTGTTTTACGAGCTAATCACTACCGGTCGACATGGATGGATGGATGGAACGAACTTATCCCATGGACTGGTCAACCTGATCAGTGTCACTCAGCTAGCTAGCCATGCCATATTGCCACAAACACACAAAACACAAGTGATTAATTCACACACCATGCCTTGTCGGGGCCGTCAAATCGGTCGGACTTGCACTCCCCGGTAGATAGACAGTGATGATATTATCAGTGAGTAGTGCACTGCAGACTAGCAATGCCTGCGGGATCAGTCGGGGATTAACGGATGCACGCAGAGAATGCATGCATGCCGGTGTTAGTGGAAAGATTCTGGCAATCCCGATAAAGCTGTGAAGTGCCAAAAGCCCGCGGAAAAGAGGAAAAGCTACTGGTAGCTACATGTAACCTCAGTAGTCCTCAGAGCGCCGGCCCGGCCGGTCGGACGGACGGGCGAACGACGCCGTGGTGGTGTATACTGGGGAGTGGGGACGACGGTTGCGAGAGCAAAGCGCGTAGACGATCGAAAAGATGCAACCATGCATGCATGCCCTGCTGCGCAAGACGGGCCAGGCTCTGCGTGGTCTGCAGGGGCCATGCTAGATGTGTGACGTACGTATGCCCTGGGCAAATGGCTAGCTCGCCGGCCGGCCGGGTGGCCCGGCCATGGCCCCATGCATGGCATAGGTCGCGGCGGTTGGACGGGGACGGCCGGGGGTGCATGGGCCGGTGCAATCATGGCGTCTATGCCCCGGCGTCGGGACTTGCCTCCGGGCGTTGAGTAGATCACGCCACGCGGTTGTCGGGGCCGATTTGATCTACCTTATTACCTACATGCCTGCATGCAGCACGCAAGCCTCGCGGCAATCATCGCCGTGTGCCCCCGTCACCTCACACGCTAACTTGATCAATTCGGGTTGAGTATATTACTCTCACAGAATCGGTCGACAAGTTAGAGGTGTTCGGTATATAAAGTAAGACGATGAGAGCTTAGCATGTGTGATCACTTGCTCGATCGGCAAATCCATCCGGGCCCCTGTGTCTAGCTAACTAGCACTGTCTTTGACGGTGGGAGTAGCTAATTAAGGAGTGGCAGCGCGTGCATGCACTGTTGGCTAGAGGTAGATTGTGCTGGCTGCATGCGCCGGCACGCGGCCAGGCATGCATGCAGCCTAGCTAGTGACTGGACGTACGTGGTTAATTACGGCATGCATATTTGCACAGTCGGTAGTTAGGCCACGCGACGACCAGGCTATTTGACGCGGTTGCCACTAGCTGGCCCTGCATATTTGCTGGAAGGGTGTGGCTAGTTTTCAGTTGACTGTAATTTAACAAAGTCTAAATCAATTGACATAACACATAGCAAAAAAATCACCACTTCATGTAAGATCTTACGAATATAGCGTCGGCTCAGTCGACTAAAATTTAGCAATCCCGTTTAGCAATCCCGTTGCCGGAAGTTTAGCAATCCCGTTGCCGGAACTATTTCTCGCATGTTATGAGATGAACTTTGGCGAGCATGCTATTAGCCTGGCTCATTACTGTACCATGAGTTTTTTCCTGTGTGATTTTTAATCGTTTATTTTCATTTTTTCTTTAGTATTTATTATTTTAGTTTCTTTCTTCGTTTCTTTCTCAATTTCATCGGGTTTGTTTAGTATTAATTTTGTTTCTTTGCTTTTTATGCATATCTACATTTCTGCACACATTTTTACATTTTGCGTATACGTCAATAATATTTTTACGCATGATTAACATTTTCTAAGTATATGATTAAAATTGAGTATATATTTAAGTGTTTATTTTTCACACACATATTTTCTATATACTTATAAAATATTTCATGTGCATGTTATATATTTAATACATTCAATATTTTAAATACATTGTTAGTATAATTAGAAATACATGTTTTTGAACATTGGTATCAAATATGTATTACTAATTTTTTAAATACATGTTCAATCATTTTTAATGATTAAAATAATTTATTAAAATAGGAATTTTTTTTTACATTGCATAATCAGATTTTAAAATGACAACACGTGAACCTTTTGGAATCATGTACATTTTTAATGGTGTTGTTTTATTACATGAATATATTTTTATATTGTATCCAAAATGTTACATACATTTTTTAGAAACGCATGATTTTTTAAAATGTTACATACATTTTTTTAAAGTGTTACCCTACAAAAAGAATACACTGTGTTAATATTTTATAAAGCCACTCTGATTATGTTTTTAGTTACTACATCAACTCTTCAATTATAAGTATTTTTCATGTTTTCCAAAATATAGATAAAAAGAACAAAAACTGTACGTGCACCTGCGTGATTACGTGTCGGTCTATTTTGGGTGTCCTTGAGAGGAGACACAATCATGCCCTTGCTTATTGGTCTAGGCTTGCTGTTAGGAAACTAGGCATGGTTATTTGTTAAGTAGAAGAATACGCAATGCCCACGCCAGATTTTGTATGGGCCAGCTCATAAGTTCCCCGTCTAGAGTTTTTGGTAGCATTTCCAGCCCACCTTGGCTATATCTGGCATGTTGCAAGATATATATGTCGGACTTGCCTCTGGTGCCAATAGGGCCACGACCCAGACACCCAGTATGGCGGACGGAAATTTTTCTAGAGGAAAGTATAATGCTTCCGAGGACACGTTCATGACAGGCACCTTGACGCCAGACCTAACGCCGACGGCAAGCACGTCCATGAGCAGTTGCTCTGTGCAAAACTGGTCGATGAAGCATAGCCGTACTACTGTGGCAGCAGATTTACCTGAAATCGCATGGATGAGATAAACAAACCCCAAACCCCAAGAACCCCTATGCCCATGTGTGCGTGCATGCCCGCACGCATGACCCGAACACACTAGCAGAAATTAGGGCATCGGTCCCGATTTCAGAGCGTCTTTATTTTCGATTCTGCAACCGAAACAAAATGATCAAAACGAATGCCCATCACTTTTAGTTTCGATTGGTTTACAAATCAGGACTAAAGGAATCCACGCGGCCGTCGTGGGACGACTGGTAGAGGACATTTAGTCTCGGTTGGTAACACCAACCGGAACTAAAAGGCAGCTGCTAGTTTTTTTTAAAGGAGGGGTTTGGAGGGTTTAGGGGTTTTCATATTGTGTTTCCCCCTTTTATTTTTGTGTTTACCATTTTTATTCTATCCTTTTCATTCAACTCGACGCTAACTACTACATATACCGATGAAAGAACCATTACACAACATCATCATGATCAATATATATAGAAAGAGTGACCTTTCTTTCTTCGTGCTTAGTCGAACAATCCAACAAGTTTTCGTAAATTTATTTGACGCTATTACATATACTACACGTTCATGCATATATACAATATAACATCTCTTACGATCCTAATATCTAATTATCAAAATCGCATTGCATATCCCGATGGTATTCTCCGTCTTTAGGTATGAAATGATCAACAAAGAATCCCGCCAATTTCTTTTGAATTCCTCGTATGCGATCAGTTGGTAGGAGTTCGTCCCGCTTCCGCCAAATCTAATTTAAAGAAGGGGGTCAATATATATGAAACTCAAAACAATTGATGATAATAAAAAAATGTGAATATTGTTTACGTACTTTAGATTGTTCTGGAGATATGCCCCGACCCCGCTCAGAGGTCGACTGGCGAATGAACTCGCAAACGTAGTATGCACATAAATTAGTCCCGGGTGCCTGCCACAAGCACTTTACGAGAATAGAGTTTAATCAAAATGATAATCAAGCATGATAATGATATTCAAACTAGAATCAATGAGAGATGCGCGGTACTAGAGTAGTACTACTTTGGGGTGTAAAAATTGCAGCTCCGGTTTCTAGCTGACACCATTAACATGTTTGGTGAACTTTTTCCAAACCCTGTCTGGCAAAGAAAATGATTAATTGGTATCAAGAAATGAACGAAAGTTGTCGATATGATGTGACAATGATTGAACTTACTTCTGAAGCATTTGACTCATGTCCGTCCACTCCTTAGGGTCTTTACGTCTCGAGACCAAGACAGTCATTTTCCCCTCTTCAAGCTGAATGGCTAGGAGAATAAAGTGGAACCTGCGCACGCATAACTCATTAATTGCACTTAACCTCGAGTAAGTAAAACAGAATGTGCAGAAGATAGTAATACTCACTCGAAGTTGTAAGGAAATGGTATTTCTCTTCTAGTTTGTTGTCCAAGTAACACCTTTAGCAAATTTTTCTCTGTATCAGCGGAAAATTCTTTTAACGTATGTTCATTTATGATATTTGGGTCAATGAACCCAATGTCATAGATTTGTAGTTGTTTGCATTTGAGGATCTTGAATCTGCATAATATAGTGTGAGGATAATTAATACATGCAATGAACGAGGTGAGCTAGTGACTTAATTACAGAAAAAAATACTTACAGACAATAGCAACTGACAATAGTTTTGTCGAGGGAAGCTTGATTGTATAACTAAAATTTTTCTTCAAATTCAATGAACAACGCCTGGTCTCCATTGAAGAAGTGCTCTTTTTTTTATTCTCACGAAGATATTGTTGGTCCCGTCCTTGGTGGTATCCAAGTACCATTCATGCAATTGTCGCATCATCGTTGGTAGACGAGGAAGCTCCTCACATCTGATGAGAGGCTTACCGTGCTCGTATCTTAAGGTTTGCACTACCTCGGCCTTTTCAAACTATACCGAATCGGGTAAGTAATCACCAGCACTGATAGAAAGACCACCGGCCGCTTTCTCTGGATCATTAGCGATATCGGTAACCACCTTGAGCGGAGGGCACGATTGCAGTTATTGTTCGCCGAGCTGGGGAATTGTTTTCCCACTTCTTGCGCCACTGCTACGTAAGCTTCCCGATCGACTCGCTTGACCAAATGTCTTTCGAATACATCGGTCATAGTTTGATAGTGGTGGAGGCGGTGGTGGTCGCCTAAGGGTATCCAGAGTTCGCTTAGCTTTCACCGGATCTACTATCTCCTTTGGAGGTGGACGTTTTGGTGCAAGCTTATGTTTCACTTCGGCATCCACGATCTTGTTGGTTTCCTTCTCATTCAATTTGTATGGTAACTTGGGAGGAACCTTAAGCCTTGGGCCTTCTCTGAATTTCTTCGTTTTTCGTATTGCTGCTAGCCGCCGGAGCGGTGGTGGCTCTCTTCCGTTGTTGGTGAGGTGGCGGAGGAGGCGGAGTCCGCTTACGCGGCAGAGACAACTGAGGCGGAGGAGGATTTTGCTAAGGGCCCTTCATCATTGGAGTCCGCTGAGGCGACGGAGACGGCTGGCGCGCCAGACACGACTCAGGCAGTTGAGACGACTGATACACTAGAGACGATTGATGCACCGGAGACGACTCATGCACCTAGGCCTCCTTCTGTCGAGTCTGCTGAGGCGGCGTCTAGTATGGAAGCAGGATGTGTTCCTTTCTCCATAGACAGGTAGTCCTTAAGGAATTTTGAAGAAGAATCTGTAGGAGATATGACCTAGAGTCAATAATAAATGTTATTGATTATCTCCCTGTTCATAATTAGGTTTATGTTCCATGCTATAACTGCTATGGTTCTCGAGTCTACAATAACCACGAGGCTTGGAGGAAGACTCATATGCACGTGTGGAATAATAAACGATAAATTGTATTCCTAGTCTGGCCTCTAAGACTGGCTCAAGTATTGCATGATGATCCTGTTTTCCTGATCATGGGCATGGCTATGCCGACAATTTTGAGCGCACAATGTTAGAAGAACATTTGTGTTGAAATGACCCAAATTGATGTTATGCTATGAGATACATTCGTCATAAGTTAATGGTTAATAACACAGACAAGTTAATGTTTGCATAATTCCTTATACCATGAGAGTATCGAGTTTCTTCATGCTTGCTTCATGAACTTTGGGGTATGTTAAACGTCATCCGTAAATGGGTGGCTATTACGGCGGCTTACGAGTTCATGGAAAAGTATGTCAAGTAACTTGATAACTCAAGATTAGGATTTGCTCCTCCGATGATGGAGAGAAACCTCTAGGCCCTCTTGGTGTTACGGTATCCATCATCGTCTGGCCAGACATTTTGTGATTTGATCATGGGGATGCCGGAACACGGGAACGAGAAAAGAGAACAATACCGGTAACGAGGTAACTAGCATAGTGGACAAGTTGTTGATCCACGTGGATGCCAACATGTCTCACCTCGGGTATTTGTAACATATCGCGAAGCAACAGGAATAACACACGACAACCGGAGGTTCACTCGAATATTCATTCGTGTGGGTATAGGGGTCAATATGGGTGTCCACGGCTCCGATGTTGATCATTGATCGGAAGGGGTTCCGGGTCATGTCTATACTTCACTGAACCTATAGGGTCACATGCTTAGGGGTCATCTATCTGCTGAATACTAAACAAGGAGTCCGAGAGAAAGTCACTGGAAAAGTTTCGGAGACAACGGAAAGGTTCCGAAGAGAACACCGGAAAAGTTTCGGTAAAACCGAAAAGTTATTTCAGATAAAACCATTGATCCAAAAAGGTTTTGGCAAGCACCAGGAATGTTTTGGAGGTTGCCAGAGTGGTCTGGTAATTTCTGGATTTTTTCCGGAGAATAAACCGAAAAAGGTTTTCGGAGCTGCCGGAATTGTTTACCGGGTAAACGAAGATGGTTTTATATTAAAGCACCATACCGGAAATGTTTTGGAGCGCGTCCAGATAATTTTAGAGGGTGCCGGAAATGTTCTGGGACCTTCCGGATTTTTTTAGAAGTAATAGTCGTGGAAAACATCTTGTCCTAGCGTGAGGGGACAAGATCCCACGATGCGTGGGGCTGTTTTGGGGGCGTCCCCCCTTGAGGGGGCAGCCCCTTGTGGCTGGACAAAGGTGTTGCCCCCCCTGGTGGGGGAAGCCTCCACAAATGGTGGATAGTGTTGGGAGGAAGGTGGGGCCCCATGGGGGAATACCATGGACAAGGGAACATGTTTTCTCCATGTTTGGTGGGAACATGTTTCCTTGTTTGGTGGGTGCATGTTTTGTGGGCTGAATTTCAGGCCCCCCTTCACCCCTTCCACCACTATATAAGGAGGTGGAGAGGAGATCTCCATCCTCACTCCAAACTCTCTCACACAAGCCATGCATGATCTGGCATTCTCTCTCCCTCCCAGCGAAATAGTTTCGTAGAGCCGAAAGGCTGTCTGGGTTCTGGTGGGAACTAGTTCTGGACGGCGAAGCCCTACCGGATAGATGATACCGTATGTGTGCAACTTTGTAGAGAGATCGTAGTTTCGGTCTTAGTTCGAGAGTGCCTCTCGAAGGGCTGTCCGTGTGACCGTCCGAGTTTTGGAGGTCCTCCCGAAGGGCTATCCGAGTGACAGTCCGAGTTTCGGAGGTCCTCCGGAGGGCTGTCCGCGACACTGTCCGAGGGACTGTCTGACCGCCTCCCAGAGGGCTGTCCGCGGGGCAGATGAGGGTATACATCCTCGCGGTTGAGAGGTTGTAAATCCTAGCTGCGGGGATCTGCACCGCCGTTCGTCATCAACTCTACTTCTGCTGCGCTACGAGTCGGTAACGAAAATGATCAAATCTTGTATGCAGTCTCCATAGTGGTCCTGGGCTGGTGCGTAGGTCGGAATTTTTTTGTTTTCTGCTACGTTATCCAACAGTGGCATCAAGAGCCATGCTATGCGTAGATGGAGGTTGCGATCTAGAATACATAGAGATGTATGGGTGTTGCACAATATAATTAGGTAGTAGATGAGATCTATTGCTGAAAATTATTTGTGCGGGTAGCAGATGAAATCTGTTACCCGATGTTCCTGTTGCTTCCCTGATTTTGCGTAGTCCTGATCTTGACGGAATGGTCGAATCTCACAAAGTTCTGGCAATCCGCGATCCTTTCATGCTGCTCCTGAGTATGCTGATTGACAGATCAACGAAGTGCTAACAGTTCTTTGGGTTCCACCATAGTTGAGAAAGATAGATGTTTCGCAGATGAAAGGGCAATCCAGATGTGATCTGCACGGGGGTCACGCATATGACGAAGTTTAGTATGGGGCTCGAGATTTTATTATCTCGTGTTTTATACACCCTGGAAAGTTAATCTAGCAACTTGGATTATCATGCTTGATGATGGATGTTGGTAGCTTCGGTTTGTTTCGAAACCTTAGAAGCCACGAAAAACAAGTTTTTGCATGAACCTATTAGAGGCGTCTAACTTTGTTTTGTAGGATGGTTTGCATGTGCATGTGATGTGGTATAGCAGAGCTCATATAAATTTGATTATGTATGAGATGACCATATGATGTAATTTGATTAACAAGACCTGCGTGTCATGATTCGGCATGATGGCTGGAGCCATATGATTGCACTTTAATGACCTGCGTGTCAACCTTATGTAATGCACTTATTTTATTTGCTATAGAGATAGCAATATTATCTGGTGCATCGACAAGGTGGTGGCAATCTTTGCAAAGGTGAACACCGACCCGAATGCCGAAGACGAAGAAATACAAAACTTCTCCGTCAGAAAGGGCTATACCATATCATGCTATTATGAATTGCCTGAGATGTTTATCCCTTATGATGCACCCTTCTTGATTGCGCGGTACTCACCTTTTATTAGGGTGATCTCTCACAAAAATATCAAGTAGTTAGTGTTCTCCCAAGTGTAGCACCGTCACGGACCTATCTTTTCGGGGTGCGCCGTGTCACACGGGTACGAACGATTAGTGAAGTGTGAGGCGGGTGAGTTGAGACCTCGCAGCGAGATCACTTGGTTGTCTTGACGTTCAGGCATGACCGTCATGAGCTCGGAACACATGCATCGAAAGATGAACAAGAGTCACATAGAGATGTGATTGGCAAGTTGGCCTACCGGTTGAGATTTTTCGTCATCACTGGTGTTACACCAATGGCGAACAATTTAAATGCGGATCTTGTATCACTCACAATCAATTATGAGAGATATTGATTTGAGTGGGAGCGCACTATATAATTAATTCTTTTAATTCTCAGTGCAATTAATTGTGAACTTTGTCTAAGTGTAGATTGCATAATAATTGTAGGATAATGGCTCGCGTTTCCACCTTCCCTATTAAAATTGAATAGATGTTAAATATCTGGTTAAAACTTTACGGTTGGTAACGTAATGTGAGGATTGTCCTCAAGAGTGCCGAGAAGGACTTTGTCCTATCGCATGCTTTTGGTATTCTCCCGCTAATGCTATGGATCATATGACTCTTGTCCTTCGATCCAAAAGCTAGAATTCCTTTTCAGTCAAAGTGCAATATGTTTGCTTCCGTGAGACTGGAACTTCGAAAGTTTGGATAGTTATGTGATATTCATGGAATCTGAAAATCATTTTCAGAGATAGACAAAAGCTAAAAGATATGAGATATCCAAAGCAATGTTTGTTTGCAAACTATTAGTAAAGGAGTTTACTATGCATTAGACTGATAAGAGAGAGATCCAGGAGAATGCCTGTCATATGATGAAAGGTGAATAAAACAACAACTTAAAGAGAAAGGAAGTGTCCGAAGGGTGTTAGTAAGACTTTCACACCTAGGAAGTCCGGGGCTAACGCCACTCTTAAGTTGGGTGCTTCTTCTGAGAGTAGGAGAAATACTGAAAAGTTAAACTGTTAGAAGTATAATGGCAAAAGGAAAGAAGACCGGAATATCCAGCTCATGTATGAATGCCATACAAGTTTTTGATGTATAGAAGGCTGGTCAAAGATATAGTTCTTGGGAATTATGGTTAAACATGTTAATCACTAATTCTTGGGTAATGTGAGTTGGTCACAAAGATACCCGCTCGATTGCATTCTGTTGCAACTCGATGTAAGAACTACTATGGCCTAAAAGACTAGCCAGGGATGAGATTTAGATACACGCAGAGAACATAGTAAATGTTACATGCCTTCCATCAGTGTATTCCCTATGTATTAAGTTTCATAATTCATTTTTAGAGTTTCACACTCTAGCCCTTTGCATAAGGTATCTTGCAAGAAGGTTGTTCATAAGAGAACTTTTCATGTTCGGTGTTATGAATAACATAAGGGCCATACTTCCATTATGAATGAGACGTATGTTATGAATATTGGTAATAATACATTACCTCTGGGTTTACTTTTTTTATTTTAGAGTTTCATACACTCTAGCCCATTGCAAAATGTTTGTTGCAAAAGAGTTGTTCATAAAAAACAACAATTGTTGTTCAGTATTATGAATAACATGAAGGGCCATGCTTCCATCCTAGATGGGATGTATGTTATGAATATTGATGGAAATATGATACATCCATAACACTGACGCTAAATGTCGCAAGACGAAAAGAATACCACATATGTGTGGTACTGCATTTGGTCACATTGGAGAAACCCGCATGGAAAATTCCATTATGATGAATTTTGAAGTCGTTTGATTTTGAATCATCTGACACTTGCAACTTTCCTCCAAACGGTGAACTAACTAAAATACCGTTCACAGGCCATAAGGAATGAGCAAAGAACTTATTGGTGATCATACATTTGATGTATGTAGTCCGATAAATGTTGTTGCAAACAGTGGATTTGTCGACCTTCAAAAATGACTCAAGTAGATATATGGATATTTACTTGATGAGACGTAAGTATGGATCTTTTGAAATCATTCGAAAGGTTTTCAAAAATGACATGGTAAGATCAAAGATGACATAAATAGATTTGCCATTATCCCTTTTATAGAGTGCTGCTTTAGAGACTGTGGCTTTTACACTGAAAAGAGATCCATCAGGTCTGTTGAAATGACGCCATGGTATGGTACGCCCAACCATGTTATATCTTTTCTTAACATTTGGAATATGGGGCTTGTGTAAAAGGTTACAAACCTATTCCAAATCAGACAAGTGCTACTTTGTATGGTTATCCCAAGTCATTGGGTATTCCCCCACCACTATACCGAGGCAAAGGGTTTTGACACAAAACGGTATGGTTTTAATGAGAATAGTTCTTACAAAAGGTGAGTGGGAGGACAGTGCAACTCGACGAGATAACCAGTATCTTCGTCATCAGTTCAAAGGAAAGAAACCCTGGAAGTGATTCTGTTGTTTCCTACTACGACTGATACGGAAGTCTCTACAATAAAATGTATGGACTTAGGTTGAACGTGCAGCTAAACCACGTAGGCAAAGCTTGTGCAAACCTATCAGGTGCGCAAATGAGATATTGTTGTTAGACAATAGTATCCCTACAATACACAAGGAAGCGTTGATGGGCCCTGACTCCTGGATTGGCTAAATGCCAATACAATCCGAGGTAGTTTCCATATAAGTGATTCAAGATTAAAACCTTGATACACCTTTCAAAGGACTTAGAGTCTAACGAATATTTATGGAACTAAAAACTGATATGGATAAAAATGTTTTATCCATAAAGCTCAACTTGTTGAAATAACAAGTTCAAGGAGTTGACTACGATGAGGTTGTTTCACCGTAGCGATTCTTAAGGTCGGTTCGGGTTGAAATAGCAATTAATACATATATCAATCATGAGATATGAAACATGGATGACAAAAGGATTTCCATCTGATAGAAATGAAACCTAGGACTTGTATGTGATACAGTCCAAAGTAATTTGTCGATCCAGAGGATGCTAGTAAGTATGCAAACTTCAGAGTTCCAGCAATGGACAGAAGAGAGCAAAATGGAGTTGGAATCTTCATGGTTTGATGAAATGGTCAAAAAGGGTTTTGACTTCATCAATGGGTAACGAAGATGCTTGTGATTCAAGAAAGTAAGTGGGAGCATAATAATATTTCTAAAAATGTTGTGTTCTTGACACATTGTTAATTGGAAATGAATTTCTTGACACGAATTAGGACTTCATTTGAAAATAGTTTTTCCATGAAGTGCTTAGGCTATATAGCCTCAATATTAGGCATGATGATCTATGCAGATAGATTTACCTAATGGGGCTAAGCTATGAATACATATTGACAAGATGCTAACACTTTTTAGCATTTAAAACGCCAACGCGTGATTCTTGCCGAAGTCACATGGAAAGAGTTTTTGCAAGACTCGGTGTCCCAAAACACTGATGAGTAAAATACATGATGGAGATTCCACACACTCTTGTGTTTGGATTAATCATGTATTCCATGGTATGTAAAACAACTAGATATGTCCGATACTCCAAAAGTTGTTGCGAGTATGGATACCAAAGTATCAAAGTACTGATCATAGGACTGTTAGTGCATCTAGTGCCCCTTAGTGATTTTGGTGTATTGAAGACTTATAGGTTAAGGCACTAATGTGTTTGTGAGTGTACACAGGCTCTATAAGTCGATGAGGAGTTTGATATATATTCGGAGATTATCGACCCCTAAAAATGTAAGTCTTCAAGTGAAGACTTTGTTGAAGACTTTCTAAAGACTTTGGTGAAGACTTTGTGAAAACTTTGAAAATGAAGAAGTTGGTGTGACCTTGAAGATATGAACGAGGAATATGAAGCATGAAGACTTTTGTTTTTGTAGTTTCATTTCCTTTATTTGAGTCATAGGAAACACCGTACTATTAAAGGGGGCCGAGGTAATACTAAGGAAAATTTCCAACTGATGCTCAACTCCAAAATCCTCAACCCATACAATCCTTCGAGTGAAGCCTTTGGAAATCTCTTACGGTTCAGACAAGTTCTTCAGTGACAGAGACGAAGTTCATCTGGTCTCTGAGGAAATTGATCTGACCGAGGAGTTAGGATTTCACCAGTGCGAATTGCCTACAAATGAGGAACATGATAAGCTGAGGACTTTCATAGTTCCAAATTCCGACCGTTGCTATGCTTAGCGCCAGCTATCCCCAATCATTCTTATCCACATAACGGTCATATCGTTGGGGGCATTTATGTCTTATCATGTCAGGTTGCATCCTGGCTATAAATAGCCACCCCCCACAACCACTAGCTAGTTGGCTGCTCCGAGAGAGAACTGACACTTGTCATTTGAGAGCAACCCATCCTCTGAGGACTTTGAGAGAAAATCATCAGTGAGGAAAAACCCACAACCAAACCACAAACCCATAGTGATTGAGCATCACTGAAGAAATTCCTATGTGGAACCGACGCTTGTTACCTTTGAGGACTGTGCATCCTCCAGACGGTTAGGCATCATGGTCTAGTGCTCCTGCAGTCAATTGGGGACCATGAAGTGACCTTGGTCTAGAGCATCCAGCAGTAAATTGTGGATCGCTGGGTGACCAATTTGTGAGGGTTTTGGAAGTCTACCCTGAAGACTTACCACGAGTGTTGGGCGAGGACTGTGTGACCTTAGCTTAAGGAGAATACGGTAAGGACTGTGTGTCCTCTGGTTTAAATACCAGGCCGCTCCAAACCAGACGTACAACTGTCACAACAGTTGGAACTGGGTCATCAAACCATTGTCTTCATCGAGCTATCTGGTTCTATTTCCTCAACCCCTCTATTCCTCATATACCTGTTGATGAAATTGATTGTTATTGTTTGAAGAATTTGACTGAAGACTTTCACAAATTCCTCACCTCAAATTCTTCAAGTTACCTTGTTCATCACTGCACATACTGTATCACGCTACTCTCTATTTGCGCATGTGTCATTTCATCATGAAGACTATGCTGTTACTATGTTCCTCATGCACTTGAGTACTTATTCTGCTGCTAGTTATTCTTCACATTTCAAATTCCTCAAAGTTGAAATTCCTCAAGTGATGAATTTGTAAAAATCGCCTATTCACCCCCCTCTAGTCGATATAACGCACTTTCAATCGGTATCAGAGCAGGCACTCCCTCGCTCTGTGTGATTTTGGTTTAACCACCTAGAGTTCTAGTTATGTCGACTGCAGGTATGATCAAGGTTTCCGCGGGATGTCCTACCTTCGATGGGATAGACTACCCCTACTGGAAGAACAAGATGCGTATGCACCTTGAAGCTATTGACGACGATCTCTGGTACGTTGTGGAAAATGGTGTGCCCTCTGTCGCTCCCACTGTTATAGCTGCTGATGTGAAGAGATTCAAGCAACTCGATTCTCAAGCGAAGAATATCATCTGTGGTCATCTGAGCAAAGGTCAGTATGGCAGAGTGAGTGCTTTGGAATCTGCTAAGCTTATCTGGGATAGGCTGTCCAAAGTCAACGAAGGTGTTTCCACTCAACGTGACTCTCGTGTTGATGTTCTTCGCAATCTCTTCAACCACTTCAAGAGACTTGACAATGAAAATGTTCAGCAAACATTTGATCGCCTCACTGATATATCCAATGAACTTCAAGCAGTGGGTGCCACTGATATCACCGACCATGAAGTGGTGAAGAAACTGCTACGATCTCTCGATTCCTCATTTGATACTTTGGGTTTGATGATTCAAGAACGTGGAGATTATAAAGCTCTTGATCCTGCTGATATTCTTGAGAGACTCAATACTCATGAATTCCAACAAGCTGAAAAGAGAGACCTCTACGGGCCAAGCTATGGAAGATCTCGTGCTCTGAAGGCAAAAGCAATTTCCTCATCTGAAGAGGAAGATTCTGACAGCAGCCTTGGTGATCCTGAAGAACTAAGTCAGGAACTAGCAATGCTTGTGAGGAAATTCCAGAAGTTCTCAAGAAGAGGTGGATTTGGAAAGTCATCAAAAAGTGGCTTGAGGAAATCAGATTCCTTAGAAGATTACAAGAAAAGAACCTGTGATCGTTGCAAGAAACCTGGTCACTTTATCTCTGACTGTCCTCTCTGGGAAAAAGACTCAAAGAAGAAGAAGAAATACAAGGATGATAGTTCTGATGACTCGAAGAAAAAGAAGAAATCTTCAAAGTCCTCATCTAAAAAGTCTTCATCTTCAAAGTCCTCAAAGCACAAGAAGAATGGTTCCAAAAAGGCTCGAGCATTCATCGGCAAGGAAATGGATTCTGAGGAAGAATCTGAAGAATATGAAGAAGAGGAAGAATCTGAGGAGGAATCAGAATCTGGTGTCGCTAGCCTTGCTCTTGCTACTGCTTTCGTCAGCAAGTCCATCTTTAACAATGAAGAATTTGACTACTCCAACGACTCTGACGTCAGCAATGATGATCATGCTCCCACTTATTGCTTTATGGCAAAAGGCTCAAAGGTACACAAACATCATTCCTCTTATGAATCAAGTGAAGGTGAATCTGATGAATATGTGAAACCTAGCTATGCTAAACTTGTTAAAATTGCCACTAAGCAACAAAGTGCACTTGAAAAGCTTCAGAAAATGCTAGACAAAAGCAATGATCTGTTAAACCATGAAGTGGATCGGACTCAAACTCTGTTTGTCGATCTCAAAAGTCTTCAGACAAAGTATGATAACCTTTAGAGTCATCATAACGACCTCTTAGCCGATCATGAGAAGCTTTCATATGAATTTCTTCAAAGAAAGCAAGATCTTGAAAAGCTGAGGGTGTCACATGAGGATCTCCAAAGGGAAAACGATTCCTTACTGGCTCAACAGATCAGTACCGCTCAGGAAGAATTTGTTCCACCTTGTTTGAAATGCATCAATCGTGAAACTGCTAATTCTTCACCTGAATGTTCAAATGCTTCTACTGTTGCAAATTCTTCAACTATTCCAGTGGTTTCAAATTCCTCATCTGAGGATACCACAAGTATCACTGATGACAATGCAGGGTTGAAGGAATTGTATGTGACAGGCATGTACAAAAGTCTCAAAGGGCATCAAACCCTTTGTGATGTCCTCAAGAAGCAGATTCTGAACAGGAACCATAGGAAAGAGGGTATTGCCTTTGTGAGGAAACTCAACGCTGATGGATCCTACTGGACACCTGAGTAGTACCCCAAAACCTCACGGGTTGCAGCAAAAGGATCTCCTGTAGATCCATCCACTTTATCTAGATTTACTTGTGAAACTTCATATTCCTCTGATGAGTCACTTGACTCCAATTACAGATTCTTCAAAAATCAGAGAAGTGAAGTATTTGCTAGATATGTTGGAACTAACTGCAGGAACGGTTTTCCTATGAAGAAAATCTGGGTTCCCAAGAGCTACCTACAAAATCTTCAAGTGAATGTCCTCACGACACCACTCATGAAGAATCGAAACCCCAGATCAAATTCCTCATATGGACCAAAGTCCTCACTTGGACCAAATTCCTCAAATGGTCAAAAAAATCATCATTCTCGTGCTAATGCCTCTGTTTCGTAGGGAAAACCTAAGAGTTATGAATATGTGCATTATTCTTCAAACCATTATGTTCATAAGTCCTCGAAGAATTTCTCTGCTTATTCATTTGAATACTCTAACCCTCGCCCTATGAAATGAAGCGCACTTGCTTCAATTCCTCCCTTCTCAAATGGTGCTCGCAGAATGATGAATTCTTTGCCACCCCTCTAGATGTGGGTGGTGAAGAAATCAAACTGACATCTTATGCAGGGTCAGGTCTCCAGATGAATTTGAACATCTGATGAATTTGCTGGAGGCCTGAGGAAATGCTTGAAAGGACGCAAGCTAACCATGATGAAATGAATTCTTCATTTCTCATGTCCTCACTCTACTGGCTTACTATCTTGTGTGATGAAATTCTGTCTGATGAAATTGATGTCATATTCTTCACTCTGAAGCATATGAGTTCATAAGTTGTACTAATTCATCTGCAGGATGATACTCTAAAAGCCACTGAGTGGGTTCTCGATAGTGGATGCACAAACCACATGATGGGTGACAAGAATCTACTAATCTATTTGCCACTCACTCCATCTCCTCTGAAGCATATCACCTACGTAGACAAAGGAAAAAGCAAGGTATTGGGACTTGGTAAGGTTGCTATCTCAAAGGACCGAACCATGGACAAGGTGATGCTTGTTGAATCCCTCGGGTTCAACCTTATGTGTGTCTCAATGCTTTGTGATCTTGATATGGTTGTCGTATTTGGAAAATATCATTGTGTTGTCATCATGGAATCTGATAATTCCAAAGTCTTCGAAGGCTTTAGGAGAAGAGATTTGTATATTGTTGATTTCTCTACAGGTCCTCAACCTGCCACTTGCTTACTTGCAAAGTCTTCAGAAGGCTGGCTATGGCATCGATGACTTGGACATGCTGGTATGAGGAACCTGCACACACTCATGAAGAAAAAGCACATCATTGGCATCGAGGGTGTCAAATTCCTCAAGGACCACCTCTGTGGTGCATGTGAATCCGAGAAGATGACCAGATCCAAGCATCCCTCGAAGACAATCATGACCATGACTCGAACCTTTGAATTGCTTCACATGGATCTATTTGTCCCCACTCATTACTCCGTACTAACTAATGCATCAAGTTTGTATGGCTTTGTCATTGTTGATGATTACTCTCGTTACACATGGGTGCATGTTATTCTGTACAAAAATGAAGTGCAGGACGTCTTCAGACGATTTGCTTCAAGGGCCTCCACCAACTTTGGCTTCAAGATCAAGCATATCAGGAGTGATAATGGGACTGAGTTCAAGAACACTAATCTTGATGAATATCTTGATGAACTTGGTATTACTCATGAGTTATCAGCCCCTTATACTCCTCAGCAGAATGGCATCATGGAGCGCAAAAACGGGACACTTGTTGAGATGGCTTGCACCATGCTTGACGAATCCAAAACCCCTCGTCGCTTCTGGCCTGAAGCAATTGACATGGCATGCCACATCATCAACAGGGTATATCTTCACAAATTCATCAAGAAGACTTCATATGATCTCATGACAGGCAAGAAACCCAATGTAAGTTATCTCAAAGTCTTCAGTGCAAAATGCTGGATCAGAGATCCTCACCACAGTTCTAAGTTTGCACCGAAAGCACATGAAGGTTTTATGCTTGGTTATGGAAAGGACTCACACACCTGCAAAGTGTTCAACACCTACCATCACAAGGTGGTTGAAACTGTAGATGTGCGGTTCGATGAAACTAATGGCTCGCAAAGAGAGCACCTGCCTTCTGTGTTAGATGAACAATCTCCTGAGGAATCCATCAAGCTGAAGGCAACAGAAGATGTCATACCTACTGAGGAAATCATTCCAACAAATGAAAACTCTCATACTGATATACCTGAAGAAAATGGTGCTGATGAAAATCCTCAGCCTCGTCAACTTGCTCATCCAAGAGTAGCAAATGAAGTGCAGATTGACAAAATCATCGATGACATCAACGCACCAGGTCCTCTCACACGCTCAAAAGCTTCACATCTAACTAACTTTTGTGGGCACTTTGCCTTTGTCTCTATCATAGAGCCCACCAAAGTTGATAAAGCATTCAAGGAGCCCGAGTGGATTCAAGCTATGCAAGAGGAATTGCATCAGTTCAAGCTCAACAACGTGTGGGAACTTGTCAAGCGACCAGATCCTCGCAAACATAACATCATAGGTACCAAGTGGATCTATCACAACAAGCAGGATGAAAATGGCCTCATGGTGAGGAATAAGGCTCGCCTTGTAGCCCAAGGCTATACACAAGTTGAAGGAATTGACTTTGATGAAACGTTTGCACCTGTTGCTAGACTTGAGGCTATTCGCATATTACTAGCTTACGCTAACCATCATAATATCATCTTATATCAAATGGATGTGAAAAGTGCATTCCTCAATGGTAAGCTTGAGGAAGAAGTATATGTTGCTCAACCCCCAGGTTTTGAAGACCCTAAGCATCCTGACAAAGTCTTCAGACTAAACAAGGCCCTCTATGGCCTCAAGCAGGCCCCTCGGGCGTGGTATGACACTCTGAAGGAATTCCTCATGAAGAAAGGCTTCAAACCCGTGATGAATTTGCCTATATGATGAGTGAAGAATATCAAATGTCTATGATGGGAGAGTTGAAATTCTTCCTAGGTCTTCAAATTCGTCAGCAAGGCAATGGCATCTTCATCTCACAAGAGAAATACCTCAAAGATGTTCTAAGGAAATTCAACATGCAAGATTGCAAAGGCGTCAAAACTCCAATGCCTTCAAAAGGACACCTCTGCACTGATGAAAATGGTAAAGATTTCGATCAGAAGGTATACCGCTCCATGATTGGCTCCTTATTATACCTATGTGCATCTAGGCCTAATATAATGCTAAGTGTTTGCATGTGTGCTCGATTCCAAGCAACACCAAAGGAATCACACCATAAGGCTGTGAAACATATTCTTCGATACTTAGCTCACACACCAACACTTGGATTGTGGTATCCCAAGGGCTCAAATATTCACCTCGTCGGATACTTTGATGCTGACTATGTTGGAGATCGTGTGGATCACAAGTCAACCTCAGGCACATGTCATTTCCTCGGACGATCCTTAGTCTGTTGGTCCTCGAAGAAGCAGAACTGCGTTTCACTCTCTACTGCAGAAGCTGAGTACATTGCTGGTGGCTCGTGTTGTGCTCAGTTACTATGGATGAAGCAAACCCTCAAGGACTACGGCATCAAGCTGAATAATGTGCCTCTTTACCGCGACAACGAGAGTGCCATCAAGATTGCCTATAACCCAGTTCAGCATTCCAAGACCGAGCACATCCAGATTCGTCATCACTTTCTTCGAGATCATGTACTCAAGGGCGACATCTCCATCAACCACATTCCCACTGAAGAACAATTGGCCGATATCTTCACAAAGCCCTTGGATGAAAAGAGATTTTGCAAGTTGCGGTGTGAGCTAAATATCTTAGAATCTTCGAATGTTCTTTGATGAAGAACACACATCCTAACACTTATGCAAAATTGATGACTTAGATGTGCAACACACGAAGTAACGTTTTTCTTCAATCAATGAAGAATAACTCTCTAAGTGTGAAGAAATTAACGAAGAATTTGATTCTTAGAACTCTACGACAATTGTACGCGGTGTCTGAAATCATCATTCTTATACGGTGGGTTACGCCACCAACCAAAATTTGAAATTCTTCAAAATTGAGCATTTCGTTGTTTTTGCAAATTCTTCAAACTATCAAATTCCTCAAATTTGCAAATTCCTCAAGTTTTTCAAATTCCTCAACTTTTCTATTTCTTCAAACTTTGAAACTCATGTTCTTTATTGACTATACATATATATATTTATATTTGAGTTTTCAATGTCCTCAACAACATTCACTTATTGCTAATTCTTTAAGTTGATTTTCATCTAAGTGAATGTGATCAGACCCCTTTTCCCCTCTATGCTAACTCAACCAAGTCTGTTCACAAATTCTTCATATGCATTCTACTTTGAAACTCGTTCAAAGTCTTCATTGTGTCCTTGACAGCTGAAGAATTTGTGAACGAAAACTTTGAAATCTTCTCTACCAAAATTTTCGGCGGTTCCCGCTCAAACTGTTCCTATTCTCGCACCTAGATAACCCACAACCCCCCACTATCGCCACCGCTAAGTACGTGGGTGACACCCGTCACGTGGAGAGCAAGGGTCAGGGGCAATCCTGTCCGAAATCTTCGGGCGGATCGTTTTTCACTTCCTCTATAAATGCCCCCTTCCCATCAACTGTGCTCGGTTACTCCGCATCTCATCCCTCTCCCGAGCTCCAACCTAGCGCTGCCGCTAAAGTCATCATTGCCGGTGAGGAAGAGCTTCACTGCCTCAACCTCGTCGACGCCGTACTCGCACCGGCCGCGAAAATCCTCATCCTGCCGCCGCTGTAGCTGTCTCCCTCTGCCAAGCTAGGGCGTGGGAGATCTGAACGCACGAACTTCCCAATCTCATCTCTGAGTTCGTCGTGTTCTTCACCAGGGTAAATAAAATTTACTTTTACTGCCCTTGTTTGATCCTCAAATGCTCTTTATATTCCTCAAAAGGTGTTTATATGTTATAAATCCAACTCTCAAGCACCTTTCATCTCCTCATACTTGATGATTTTTCCTAAGTAATGATTTTCTTCAAGATTCCTCAATTGTGCGAATTCTCAAATTTGCACAACTCTGGAACCTAAGGCAAAGAACACTTAGTGAAATTCCTCAAGACAACCATGGTCAAATTCCTCACACCTGTTTTTCAAAATTTCTGAGAACGCATATGACCTCTTCAAATTCCTCGCATCTATACTCTGTTCACAGGTACATCATGTCCGCTGATGAATCACTAGGTTCTCATCAACTTAACTCATTTGCAGTGCTACTCGAAGAAAAACTGTGTACCTCTTCAGAATCTTCGAGAGTTCATATTCCTCAAGTGAAGAAAATGTCTGATGGAAAGAAACCTCAGAAAGGGGGGAAGAAGCCAGATGTGCACACTGCATTTGAGATCCCTGAGGATCTGTATGATGAATATTGCACACCTAATGAAGAAACACATGGAAAGGAGACGACCAAGCAGAGGAAGATCCGACTGCGGAAGATTGAGAGGAGATGGACCAAAGAATGGAGAGAATATCGTTATGTAACTCCAAAATACATGATGAAATTCGCTGTGAAACCACCTTGCAGTAGGCCTCCTCTTGCTCCAAACCAAATTGCTGATCCTACTAGCCTCAAAACTGGTGAGGACTTTCCTAACATGTGGGAGAAGCAACAATCCAAGTTGGCGAGGAAAGCCAAAGAGGCAGTGAAGAAATTCAACGAGGATTCTGCTGCTGCTGCCTCTGCCGAAGCTTCTGCTAGTGCTCCGAGGAAAATGGTAAAGAAACCTGCTCTGAAGATTGGTTCTTCAACATCAAAGTCCTCAGTACAAATTCCTCAAGGTCAAAGGCCTCAGCCCAGAAAACCTTCTGCACCTGGAACTGTTGCTGCTCAGTCATTTGCAACAACTACAAAGTCCTCAACCCCAATGCATCTGTCAACATGCAAAAGGACTGAGGGTTTCACCAAAGTTCCGAAGCTCACTGCAAGCCTCTCCACAACTGCAAAGTCTTCAACCAGTCCCTCTGCGCTTAAACTGAAGAAGACAACCAGACGTGGTCAAAGACCAAGTCCTCACACAAGCAAGGCTCTGGTTACAGTCCCCTCAGGTTCTTCAGAGGATAATGATAGTGATGATGATGAAGCTGATGATGAGGAATTGGTAGAAATCATTAGACAAAGTCAGCACAGGGCTGCTAGAGCAAAGGGCGGCTCTGTTCCTCTCATGTTGGATCCCAAGATGATCCTCAACTTCATCGATATATGGCATGAAGACCCGTGTACCCCACTTTCTTCACTGAATCTGCCTCCTGAAGTGGATCATGTCCTCACCCACTTCATCTCTGAAGAACAATGGAAGAGAGAGCAAGCTCAGAGAGCTAAGAGGAACAAGACTCGCAAAGAATTTTTTTTGCACGAAAATGTGATGAATTTGACCCCAAATCAACTCATCACAGTTCAATCCGAGATTCGCTCTCTCTCTTTGGATCAACAGAAATATGATGCTGAATGGAAGGGCACCAAGGTCAGACTCGTCAGGGCTGCTCAAGCAGCTGTAAAGGATCACAACACCAGGGTTGCAGCTCGATCGCAACCACAAATGCCTCAATCTGAAGAAATTGCTCGGACTGCATATGAAACTCCTCAGGCAGCTGATGAAAATGCTCAGCCTGATGAAACTGCAGTAGGAAATGCTTCTGCACCAGAAGCAACTGCCAGTGCTGCTGAGGAAACTCAGACCACTGATGAACATGCCAGGGCAACCTCCAATGTTGTGCGTGAGAAATCTGCTATGCCAACAAGTACTTCTGATGTACCTGAAGAATCTGATAGGCCAGCTGAAGAATCTGCTGTGCCTGAAGAAACTGAACCACCCAGGGCGGCTGCATCAGTCGTTCCTGAAGAAATTGCTACTACTGAGGAAATCCCCTCAAAAGAAAAGCATCAACTTCTGAATCCCCTGTGTTGAAGAAGTTGAAAACTTTGACAACTTCCTCAGCAACACCAATTGATGCAACTCTAATTTCCTCGGCACCAGCCTATGCTATTGTGCCAATAGGAGAAGCATATGACATTCCTCAAGAAAAAGAGAATCATTCGGTTGCTTCCTCGGAGCCTCTTGATGAGGAAATTGTCACCGATGACACTGCATCAACCCCCAAGGTATCATCACTCCAGCTTCTGGTAACTGCTGAGGAAGCTGGCGAAGACATTGATGAAGACGTTGACATTGGTGACACCACTCCAGTCGTCAATGATGAATATTGGGAATCTGCACATCCAAATTCACCAATGGCAACTCCTCTGATGTTGATTCCTTAGTCACCTGCACAGACTAAAGAAATACCTGAAGACTCTGAACACCTGTACCTTCCAGACCCTCAAGAAATTCCAGCTGCAACAGCTGAGGAAATTGATGCTCCAGCCACTGCTGAGGAACCAGCTCTTCAAATCACCCAGTCTGCTGTTCCTTCCATGCCAACGGAGATCAAGGGGCATACACGAACAAATCTTCAACCCAAGCCAAGACTGCCTTTCAAAGGCACCGTTCGTCCCAAATTCCTCAAGAGGAATTTCTTCAATGAACATTCATTCTTCTCTGGATTAAACCCCTATGACTCTGCAAGGGCTGGTCGCAACAGGTTCTGGACTGCCACTCAACTGAATTACTATGCTTCAGTCCTCTATGAGAAGAATAAAGTCTTCGAGCACCATCAGATTCCTCACGCTCACATGGAAAGTCTTCCATCATTTACTCCTATGCTCCAAGTTCTATATGATGCTGGACTTCTTCCATTTTGTGTTGACATCTGCGATTGGAATGAGGAAATCATCCTTCAATTCTATGCCACGTTGCATATCAGCGGAGATTCCTTAGACATCAACTCTTGGATATTGGACTGGATGACTGGCACAACACACTTCACTTCTCAAGCCTCTGAATTGCTTCAGTGTGTCCCAGTCCAAATTTCCTCAGATGAAGCCCGCAAGTTGTTTGATGAATCTCCTCTACCCAATCAACTGATGAATGTGCTGATGAAGACATTGCCACTTGGAAAGCCTCAACGCCAAGTCTTCTTAGTGAAGGATCTGCTCTATGTGCCTCGCACGGTCTATCGCATCCTGACAAAAATACCGTGTCCTCAGAAAGGCCATAAGTCTGAGGAAGAAGAAGTTGAAGGAATCATGAAGAATGTGCTCTTCAATATCATACATGGTATTCCCATTAACTTACATGACTTCTTCATGAGGACTTTGGCCAGTGCAGCTGTCGCTCCATTTGAGCAGAAGCCATATGCTCCATGGATTATGAAATTCATCAGGGATAAGTCCTTAGTGCACTACAAAGCTGATTTTCAGAATCACTTCAGTTTCCTGCCACCTGTTGAAGTCATCAAGAGTACAATTTCATCAATTGAAGGGAAAGGCAAGTCTATTATTGATGAAGGAACACGTCCCCTAGATGGACTGTTTCGCAAAGCCGCTTCCTTCTCCACAAACGATGACACTGCCACACAAGACTCTGATGCAAAGGCCTTAGCTCCCAAAGAGTGTGCCCCTCAATTGATGACTGATCGCGAACTTCTTATAAGTCTTCATCAGAATGTCGATCGCAATCATAAGTGGGTAAAGCGTCAACTTGGGTATATTGTGCAGAATATGACTGTGACGTAGAACACTATCAAGAGGAACAACTATTATGCTCATGAAAACCTCAAGCGCTCTTGGGCTGTGCTAAGTCACATCATGCCTTCTAAAGAATTGGATGAGCTGAACTTTGAAGAATATCCTGACTTCGCTCGTTGTCCTCAGAAGAAGTTCAAGAAAGTCCAAGTTCCTCTGATGGTCACCAGTTCATATTCTTCATCTCGCGAGCGTGATGAAGATGAAGACATTGAAGATACTGCTGCTGGCCCTGCATCAACAATCGACCCCGACAACGCTGACACTCCTTCTTCACCAACAAGATGAAATTCCTCATGGGGCGTTAGTCATCACTTTTTCTTCCCTTTTGGTCTTCGATTACAAAGGGGGAGAAAATTTGAGCTAGTCTTCAAGCGGGTCTATATATACATGGGCTATTTTTGTTTAAGTTACAACTCTCGCTCTTCTGAAGTTTTTGATTATTGAGTTGTAAACTTAAGTCCGATGGTGGTCTGACACGTTTGAACTATTTCCTCGCATGTTTATTTCCTCAAATACCTTAATGCATGCATGCTGCATTTCGTCAAACACCATTTTCCTCACGCATTTCAAATTCTTCATTTCATATATTCAAATGCGTGTATGAATTACAAGATATAGGGTTAGTTCTCCATGTTTTGAACCTGCCATGTGCATTTGTAGTCCAAAGAAAATTCCTCTAATATGCACATCTTCAGGGGGAGTTCTTCTATATCTTGCAATCAAATTCCTCAAAATCTGTACTTTCACTTCATATGTTTATCCCCGTTGAAAACTTAACCTATTTGTCATCAATCACCAAAAAGGGGGAGATTGTTAGTGCATCTAGTGCCCCTTAGTGATTTTGGTGTATTGAAGACTTATAGGTTAAGGCACTAATGTGTTTGTGAGTGTACACAGGATCTATAAGTCGATGAGGAGTCTGATATATATTCAGAGATTATCGACCCCTAAAAATGTATGTCTTCAAGTGAAGACTTTCTGAAGACTTTGGTGAAGACTTTGTGAAGACTTTGAAAATGAAGAAGTTGGTGTGACCTTGAAGATATGAACGAGGAATATGAAGCATGAAGACTTTTGTTTTCGTAGTTTCATTTCCTTTATTTGAGTCATAGGAAACACCGTACTGTTAAAGGGGGCCGAGGTAATACTAAGGCAAATTTCCAACTGATGCTCAACTCCAAAATCCTCAACCCATACAATCCTTCGAGTGAAGCCTTTGGAAATCTCTTACGGTTTAGACAAGTTCTTCAGTGACAGAGCTGAAGTTCATCTGGTCTCTGAGGAAATTGATCTGACTGAGGAGTTAGGATTTCGCCAGCGCGAATTGCCTACAAGTGAGGAACATGATAAGCTGAGGACTTTCATAGTTCGAAATTCCGACGATTGCTGTGCTTAGCGCCAGCTGTCCCCAATCATTCTTATCCACATAACAGTCATATCGTTGGGGGCATTTATGTCTTATCATATCAGGTTGCATCCTGGCTATAAATAGCCACCCCCCACAACCCCTAGCTGGTTGGCTGCTCCGAGAGAGAACTGGCACTTGTCATTTGAGAGCAACCCATCCTCTGAGGACTTTGAGAGAAAATCACCAGTGAGGAAAAACCCACAACCAAACCACAAAACCAATAGTGATTGAGCATCACTGAAGAAATTCCTGTGTGGAACCGACGCTTGTTACCTTTGAGGACTGTGCATCCTCCAGACGGTTAGGTGTCATGGTCTAGTGCTCCTGCAGTCAGTTGGGGACCACGAAGTGACCTTGGTCTAGAGCATCCAACAGTAAATTGTGGATCGCCGGGTGACCAGTTTGTGAGGGTTTTGGAAGTCTACCCTGAAGACTTACCACGAGTGTTGGGCGAGGACCGTGTGACCTTAGCTCAAGGAGAATACGGTAAGGACTGTGTGTCCTCTGGTTTAAATACCAGGCCGCTCCAAACTAGACGTACAACTATCACAGCAGTTGGAACTCAGTTATCAAACCATTGTCTTCATTGAGCTATCTGGTTCTATTTCCTCAACCCCTCTATTCCTCATATACCTGTTGATGAAATTGATTGTTACTGTTTGAAGAATTTGATTGAAGACTTTCACAAATTCCTCACCTCAAATTCTTCAAGTTACCTTGTTCATCATTGCACATCCTGTATCACGCTACTCTCTATTTGTGCATGTGTCATTTCATCATGAAGTCTATGCTGTTACTATGTTCGTCATGCACTTGAGTACTTATTCCGTTGCTAGTTATTCATCACATTTCAAATTCCTCAAAGTTGAAATTCCTCAAGTGATGAATTTGTAAAAATTGCCTATTCACCCCCCGCAAGTCGATATAACGCACTTTCGAGGACAATAGTAAAAGATGTCATTGAGTGCTAGAGTAGTATTGATGACATGGTTTGTCACAAGCGGAGATTATGAAGTGCTCGTTGTAAGTAATTACATCGATACAGTCTTCATCAATGCTCCATGTGATTTTCGATTTAAGTTAAGGGTTTTGTGTAATATACAACATGATGGCACGGTAGTTGGAAATTGTTCCAAACAAGATACTGTGGCGAATTCTATAACAAAGGCTAAGTATGTTGACGCTTTGGAAGCGACAAAGAAGTTGTTGAATCATATAGTTCATTCATGAACTTAGTATGGTTCCAAGATGGCTTTGGTCTATGAGACACTATTGCAGATAGTTGCTCCATAGCTCAGTCTGAGGAATCAGGTTTCGACCAATGATTCACACATGCAAAGCCAAGCACACACAAAATATGAATTTTGTGATAGCGTGAAAATGCGAGAATATGCAAAGTTACACACGGAGCTGAAGTTGTCAGATCCGTTGGACATCAGGATATACCACATGCGAAGCATATTTTACACCAGTATGCCATAGGTGTAAAGTGCATTAGCATTGACTAGATTATTGACTCTAGTGAAAGTGGGAGTCTGTAGGAGATATGCCCTAGAGGCAATAATAAATGTTATTGATTATCTCCCTATTCATAATTAGGTTTATGTTCCATGCTATAACTGCTATGGTTCTCGAGTCTACAATAACCACGAGGCTTGAAGGAAGACTCATATGCACATGTGGAATAATAAACGGTAAATTGTATTCCTAGTCTGGCCTCTAAGACTGGCTCAAGTATTGCATGATGATCCTGTTTTCCTGATCATGGGCATGGCTATGCCGACAATTTTGAGGGCACAATGTTAGAAGAACATTTGTGTTGAATCGACCCAAATTGATGTTATGCTATGAGATACATTCGTCATAAGTTAATGGTTTATAACATAGAGAAGTTAATGTTTGCATAATTCGTTAAACCATGAGAGTATCGAGTTTCTTCATGCTTGCTTCATGAACTTTGGGGTTTGCTAAATGTCATCCGTAAATGGGTGGCTATTACGGCAGCTTACGGGTTCATGGAAAAGTATGTCAAGCAACTTGATAACTCCAGATTGGGATTTTCTCCTCTCATGATGGAGAGATATCTCTGGGCCCTCTCGGTGTTACGGTATCCATCATCGTCTGGCCAGACATTTTGTGATTTGATCTTGGGGATGCCGAAACACGGGAACGAGAAAAGAGAACAATACCGGTAACGAGGTAACTGGCATAGTGGACAAGTTGTTGATCCATGGGGATGCCAACATGTCTCACCTCGGGTATTTGTAACATATCGCAAAGCAACAGGAATAACACATGGCAACTGGAGGTTCACTCGAATACTCATTCGTGTGGGTATAGGGGTCAATATGGGTGTCCACGGCTACGATGTTGATCATTGACCGGAAGGGGTTCCGGGTCATGTCTATACTTCATCGAACCTATAGGGTCACACGCTTAAGGGTCATCTATCTGCTGAATACTAGACAATGAGTCCTTGAGAAAGTCACTGGAAAAGTTTCAGAGACAATGGAAAGGTTCCGGAGAGAACACCAGAAAAGTTTCAGTAAAACCGAAAAGTTGTTTAGGATAAAACCATTGATACAAAAGGTTTCGGCAAGCACCGGGAATGTTTTGGAGGTTGCCAGAGTGGTCTGGTAATTTCTGGAATTTTTCCGGAGAATAAACCGAAAAAGGTTTTCGGAGCTGCCGGAATTGGTTACCGGGTAAACGAAGATGGTTTTAAATTAAACCACCATACCGGAAATGTTCCGGAGCGCATCCAGATAATTTTAGAGGGTGCCAGAAATGTTCTGGGACCTTCCGGAATTTTTCAGAAGTAATAGTCGGGGAAAACATCTTGTCCCAACGTGAGGGGACAAGATCCCACGATGCGTGGGGCTGTTTTGGGGGCGCCCCCCTCAAGGGGCAGCCCCTTGTGGCTGGACAAAGGTGTTGGCCCCCCTCCCATGGTGGGGGGCAGCCTCCACAAATGGTGGATAGTGTTGGGAGGAAGGTGGGGCCCCATGGGGGAACACCATGGACAAGGGAACATGTTTTCTCCATGTTTGGTGGGAACATGTTTCCTTGTTTGGTGGGTGCATGTTTTGTGGGCTGAATTTCAGCCCCCCTTCACCCCTTCCACCACTATATAAGTAGGTGGGGAGGATCTCTCCATCCTCACTCCAAACTCTCTCACACAAGCCATGCATGATCTGACATTCTCTCTCCCTCCCAGCGATATAGTTTCATAGAGCCGAAAGGCTGTCTGGGTTCCGGTGGGAACTAGTTCTGGACGGCGAAGCCCTGCCGGTTAGATGATACCATATGTGTGAAACTCTGTAGAGAGATTATAGTTTCGGTCTTAGTTCGAGAGTGCCTCCTGAAGGGCTGTCCGTGTGACCGTCCGAGTTTTGGAGGTCCTCCCGAAGGGTTGTCCAAGTGATAGTACAAGTTTCGGAGGTCCTCCGGAGGGCTGTCCGCGACACAGTCCGAGGGACTCTCTGACCGCCTCCCGGAGGGCTGTCCGCGGGGCAGATGAGGTTATACATCCTCATGGTTGGGAGGTTGTAAATCCTAGCTGCGGGGATCTGCACCGCCGTTCGTCATCGACTCTACTTCTGCTGCGCTACGAGTCGGTAACGAAAATGATCAAACCTTGTATGCAGTCTCCATAGTGGTCCTGGGCCGGTGCGTAGGTCAGATTTTTTTTGTTTTCTGCTATGTGAACCAACATAATCTTCCCTTCATATGTAGCATACTCAAGCTCCAGCGCCTCAAATCCGTCCACTATTTCATCCACCCTGACAATAGCAAAGCCAGCTAGAACCGGAGTGAAATGGAAAGTTGCATCAGGTCGAGGAGGTAAGACATAGCCGACCGCCACCTTCAAGGTCAGGTGATAATCCCCAAGTGCAAGGAATCATCATAGAAATTTCCAAAGGTGGAAGTGATAAGTATGGAGTGTCAAACCAACAAGGATCTAAAGGTAAGATCAATATTCTCTCAAGTCCTATCTATCGTAGATATGACTCTACGTACAACGAACGTTTGCTTCCATCTAGCAACAAGAAATAAAACTACGTTGTGGGTATGAAGAGGATAGCTTTGCATTATATCGAAGAACTAAAATATAAAAATAGGTGCTGTTATCATAAAGTTATCATATATTACAAATAGCGAGTGTGGAATAATGATGGGCCGGTGTGCGGAATTGTCCTAGGCAATTGTTAACAAGATCGGAAATCATTATTGCTATATTATACGAGGGAGAGGCATAAGCTAACATACTTTCTCTACTTGGATCATATGCACTTATGATTGGAACTCTAGCAAGCATCCGCAACTAGTAAAGATCATTAAGGTAAAACCCAACCATAGCATTAAAGCATCAAGTCCCCTGTATCCCATACACAACAACCCCCCTTACTCGGGTTTAAGCTTCTGTCACTCTAGCAGCCCACTATAAGCGAATCATGAATGTATTGCAACACCCTACAACGGGAATCCTTCATGTGTGCGCGGCATGGAAGGCACCATAGGACAACACCAAAATAAACATACAACTCAAACCAATCTAGATCATCAATCAACCCATAAGACAAAAGAAATCTACTCAAAACATCATAGGATGGCAACCCATCATTGGATCATAATATGTGGCATAAAGCACCATGTTCAAGTAGGGGATTACAGCGGGATGCGGGAGAGTGGACCGCTGAAAAGATATGAGGACGATGATGAAGAAAGTGATGTTGATGAAGACGATCACCGCGGCAATGGTTCACCCGATGGCACTCCGGTGCCACTAAGAGAGAGGGGGAGAGGGTCTCCCCCTTGTGCTTCCTCCTCCATGGCCTCCCCCCTTGGTGGGGAGAGGTTCTCCCTCTTGTCCTTAGTCTCCATGGTGATGATGGCCCCTCCGTCTTCCTCCTCTATGGTCTCCGGTGATGGTGACCCCCTCCGGCAGGGTGTTGGAGAGGGCCAAGATTGGTTTTTCGTGGCTAGAGAGACTTGCGGCGGCGGAACTTCTGATCTAGGTTTCTTTTTGGAGGTTTCTGGATTTATAGGAGTACTTGGCGTTGGAACCACGTCAAGGCGACTCCCGTGGGGCCCACAAGGTAGGGGGCGCGCCCTAGGGAGGGCGTGCCCTGGTGGCCTGTGGCCTCCTTGGGACTCCTCTCCGGTATCTTTTTGCTCCAGTATTTTTTTATTTTCCAAAAATATTCTCCGTAAATTTTCAGCTCATTCCGAGAACTTTTATTTCTGCACAAAAAACGACACCATGGTAGTTGTGCTGAAAACAGCGTCAGTCCGGGTTAGTTCTAATAAAATCATATAGAATTATTTTAAACATGGCATGAATACTTCATAAATTATAGATACGTTGGAGACGTATCATCAGGTTATGGAATTTCACCATTAGCACACAATGTTCATTATCCGTGATACAATCCACGGGGTAGCGAGGAGCCATGCTATCAGGATGAACGAGCTCCGTGGAAACCACACTGCTTCTCCACTGAGATGGTGATATAGCATCCTGGGTAGTCTCCAATAAAGGATCTTCGTGGGTTGTCAGAATCGTGATTCTGTTATGCGATTCTACGACTTTACGATCCAAATTAACCCCTATGATTCTACGATTTTACTTCATAGAATCTATGTTTCTACGATCCTGATAGTGAAGATTCTATGATTTGCGATCCTACCATCGGTGTTCTGATCCGATTCAGAATCGCGATTCTGACAACCCGCTGAGATGGTTGGCCGGTAGCTCGCTGGCTCTCAAGTGCCTCTAGTTTTGCTAATCTTTCATTCATCTTCTGCATTTCGCTTGCTTCCTCTTTCTTCTTTCTCTATCGGCTTCTGTAACGAGTGCTATCGGGAAACCCAACTTTCCATGAAACAGAGCCTGATGTGCCTCGTGTTCGTCCAGGGTGTTCAAGATTCCCGAGGGCCAATGACAGCTCATCCTTCTCTCTGTCGGGATGGAATTTCCCTTCCAACGCTTTCTTGATTGCTTCCTCAAGATTTTTGATGGGTGTTTCAAGTTGAGCTTTCGTCCACACACACTTCTCTGATTCTTGGTCCAAAGTTCCCTCAACCCGGAAGAATCAAGTCCTTGCCCGATCCGGCCATTGCGGTGTTGCTGGTTGGATACCTTTAGAAAGCAGGTCTTGCTCATCTTTGTCCCACGTAGGCCAGGATTTACTATAGCCACCTGACCCCATAACATGGTGATACTGCTTCTTTGCAGCATTTTAATTATTTGTATGTGACCTTTTCTTAGCCTTCTCTGATTTCTTATAGGCCACAAATGCGGGCCAGTTATCTTTCATCTTCAAGTATTTGTTGGAAATATGCCCTAGAGGCAATAATAAGTTAGTTATTATCATATTTCCTTGTTCATGATAATCGTTTATTATCCATGCTAGACTTGTATTGATCGGAAACTCAGATACATGTGTGGATACATAGACAACACCATGTCCCTAGTATGCCTCTGATGGACTAGCTCGTTGATCAAAGATAGTTAAGGTTTCCTTGCCATGGACATGAGATGTCATTTGATAATGGGATCACATCATTAGGAGAATGATGTGATGGACAAGACCCAAACTATAAACATAGCATATGATCGTGTCAGTTTATTGCTATAGTTTTCTGCATGTCAAGTATCTGTTCCTATGACCATGAGATCATGCAACTCACTGACACCGGAGGAGTACCTTGTGTGTATGAAATGTCACAACATAACTAGGTGACTATAAAGGTGCTCTACAAGTATCTTCGAGGGTGTCTGTTGGGTTGGCATGGATCAATACTTGGATTTGTTGCTCTGTGTGACGGAGAGGTATCTCAGGGCCCATTCGGTAATACAACATCACAATAAGCCTTGCAAGCAATGTGACTAAGTGTTAGCCAGGGGATCTTGTATTATGGAATGAGTAAAAGAGACCTGCCGGTAACGAGATTGAACTTGGTATGGAGATGCCAACGATCGAATCTCGGGCAAGTAACATGCCGAAGAACAAAGGGAACAACATACGAGATTAACTGAATCCTTGACATAGAGGTTCAACCGATAAAGATCTTCGTAGAATATGCGGAACCAATATGGACATCCAGGTCCCGCTATTGGTTATTGACCGTAGAGGTGTCTCGGTCATGTCTATGTAGTTCTCGAACCCGCGGGGTCTGCACACTTAAGGTTCAGTGACGTTACGGTAGTATAGAGTTATGCATGGTGGTGACTGAAGGTTGTTCGGAGTCCCGTATGAGATCCCGGATGTCATGAGGAGCTCCATAATGGTCTGGAGGTAAATATTGATATATAGGAAGTCCTGTTCTGGTCGCCGGAAAAGTTTCAGGCTCATCGGTAGTGTACCGGGAGTGTCGGGAGGGTACTGGGGGTCCATCGGGAGGGGTGTCTCGACCCAAGAGGCTACATGGGCTGTGTGAGGGGGTAAATCGGCCCCTGGTGGGCTGTCTGAAGCCTCCTCTTAGGGACCATGCGGCTGGAGTGGATTGAGAAGGAAAAAACACAAGGTGGAAAGAGTTTCCAAGTGGGAAGGAGGAGTCCTAATCCTACTAGGATTGGAGGAGGACTACTCCTATCCTCCTTGTGCAAAGGCCAAGGTCTGGCCCCTTGTGTGCCAAGACTCCTCCCTCCCTCTTCCTATATATACTAGAGGTTTTGAGGGTTTTGAGACATAGAAATCAGCCACGTGCTACCCTTTCCTCTAGATCGTAGTTTCTCCTCTAGATCGTTTCAACGGTGCTTAGGTGAAGCCCTGCTAGAATTGTTCCACCACCATCGCCGCCATGCCGTCACGCTACCAGAGAACCCATCTACCTCTCCGCTCCCTCTTGCTGGATCAAGAAATCAGAGATCTTCATCAAGCTGTACGTGTGTTGAACGCGGAGGTTCTGTACGTTGGGCGCTAGATCGGAAGGACCGTGATCAAGATCGCGAGATGATTCGTGATTTGATCGCGGGACGGATCGTGATGGGATCACGGGACAGATCATGATCAGATCATAGGACGGATCATGATGGGATCGCGGGACGCTCGGCGATTTGGATCATGATGACGATCGACTACATCAACCGCGTTTCTTAACGCTTCCCGCTTAGCGATCTACAAGGGTATGTAGATCCACTCTCCCTATCGTAGATGCTAAACACCATGGATAGAATTTTTTTCCCATGCAACGTTTCCAAATAGTGGTATCAGAGCTAGGTCTATGTGTAGATGAGATCACAAATAGAACACAAAAGAGTTTGTGGGCGTTGATGCTTAGATTGCTTCCTCCCTTGGTCGTGTTTTGCTTTAGCGGTACTATAGGATGAAGCGGCCCGGACCAACCTTACTCATAAGCTTACGAGAGACCGGTTCCATCGACTGACGTGTAACTTTGTTGCATAAAGATGGCTGGCGGGTGTCTGTTTCTCCTACTTTAGTTGGACCGGATTCGACAAAGGCGGTCCTTGAGAAGGTTGAAAAGAAACTTATGTATCACCGTTGTGGTTTCTGTGGAGGTGAGAATTGTTCTTGCTAGATACCCGTAGCAGCCACGTAAAACTTGCAACAACAATTAGAGGACGTCTAACTTGTTTTTGCAGGGTATGTTGTGATGTGATATGGCCAATTACATGATGAGATATATGTGATGTATGAGATGATCATGTATTGTATAGAATATCACGACTTGCATGTCGATGAGTACAACAACCGGTAGGAGCTATAGGGTTGTCTTTAATTATTGTATGACCTGCGTGTCAATCATTAAGCGCTATGTAATGCTTTACTTTATCACTAAGCAGTAGCAATAGTAGTAGAAGCATGGTGGGTGTGACAACCCCGATGGCGACACGTTGATGGAGATCATGGTGTCATGCCGGTGACGACGGAGATCATGCCGGTGATTTATAGATGGAGGTCAAAAGCATAGTTCATGGCCATATCATGTCACTTATGATCTGCATGTGATGTTAATCCTTTTATGCACCTTGTTTTGCTTAGGATGATGGTAGCATTATAAGGTGATCCCTCACTTAAATTTGAAGATAAATTGTGTTCTCCCCGAGTGTGCACCGTTGCAAAAGTTCGTCGTGTCGAGACACCATGTGATGATTGGGTGTGATAGACTCTACGTTCACATACAACTGGTGCAAGCCAGTGTTGCACATGCGGAACACTCGGGATAAACTTGATGAGCCTAGCATGTACAGACATGGCCTCGGAACACAAGAGTCCGAAAGGTCAAACATGAGTCATATAGCAGATATGGTCAACATGATGATGTTCACCATTGAAACCACCTCAACTCATGTGATGATCGGACTTGAGTTGGTGAATTTGGATCATGTATCACTCGAATGACCGGAGGGATGTCAATTTGAGTGGGAGTTCTTAAGTAATATGATTAATTGAACTCATTATCATGAACATAGTTAGTAGTGTCTTTGCAAATCATGTTATAGATTACTAGCTCACGCTGTAGCTCCCTTGAATTTTTATATGTTCCTAGAGAAATACAGTTGAAAGATGACGGTAGCAATAATGCGGTTCCGTGATCTGAGGATTGTCCTCATTGCTACATAGAAGGCTTATGTCCTTAATGGACCGCTCGGTGCGCCACCCCCTCTAGTGTCGTCTGTAGATGTTGTGAACATCTGATAGGCACGTTCCGATGACTACTTGATAGTTTAGTGCGTCATACTTTACAGCTTAGAATTGAGGCTCCAAAAAACGTTTTGAACGTCACGGAACATGTGAGATGTTCTAAGAGCTGAAATTGGGATCTCAGGCTCGTTCCCGTGTTGTGAGATATGAGATCTCCAACAAGATTCTTTGCCTGCAAGATGAAGGAGAATAGCTCAATCACTAAAAATGTGCTCAGATTGTTTGGGTGCTACAATTGCTTGAATCGAGCGGGAGTTGATCTTCCAGATAAGAAAGTGATTGATATAGTTTTCCAAGTCACTGTCGCTAAGCTACTAGAGCTTCGTGATGAACTATAAAATGCGAGGGATGGAAATAATGATCCCCGAGCTGTTCGCGAAATTTGACACCGCGAAGGTAGAAATCAAGAAGGCGCATCAAGTGTTGATGGTTAGTAAAACCACTAGTTTCGAGAAGGGCAAGGGCAAGGAGGGAAACTTCATTGATGGCAAGTCAGTTGCTGCTCCAGTGAAGCAACCCAAAGTTGAACCCAAACCTGAGACTAAGTGCTTCTATTATGAGGAGAGCGGTCACTGAAGCGGAGCAACCCTAGATACTTGCTAGATAAGAATATTAGCAACGTCGACAGAAGTATATTTTGATATACATGTTATTGATGTGTACCTTACTAGTACTCCCAGTAGCACCTGGGTATAGGATACCGGTTCGGTTGCTAAATGTTAGTAACTCAAAATAAAAGCTACGGAATAAACGGAGACTAGCTTAGTGTGAGGTGACGATGTGTGTTGGAGATGTTTCCAAGGTTGATGTGATCAACATCCCACGCTCTCTATGCCTTCGAGATTAGTGACAAACCTAAATAAATGTTATTTGGTGTTTGCGTTAAGCATGAACATGATTAGATCGTGTTTATTGGAATATGGTTATTCATTTAATTGAGAGAATAATGGTTATTCTGTTTACATGAATAATACCTTCAATGGTCATGCACCCAATGAGAATGGTTTGTTGAATCTTGGTCGTAGTAATACACATGTGTTGGAAATATGCCCTAGAGGCAATAATAAATTAGTTGTTATCATATTTCCTTGTTCATGATAATCGCTTATTATCCATGCTATAATTGTATTGATCGGAAACTTAAATGCATGTGTGGATACATAGACAAAACCATGTCCCTAGTATGCCTCTAATAGACTAGCTCGTTGATCAAAAGATGGTTAAGGTTTCCTAGCCATGGACATGAGATGTCATTTGATAATGGGATCACATCATTAGGAGAATGATGTGATGGACAAGACCCAAACTACAAACGTAGCATATGATCGTGTCACTTTACTGCTACTGTTTTCTGCATGTCAAGTATATGTTCCTATGATCATGAGATCATGCAACTCACGGATATCGGAGGAGTGCCTTGTGTGTATCAAACGTCACAACGTAACTGGGTGACTATAAAGGTGCTCTACAGGTATCTCCGATGGTGTCTGTTGAGTTTGCATGGATCGAGACTGGGATTTGTTACTCCGTGTGACGGAGAGGTATCTCAGGGCCCACTTGGTAATACAACATCACAATAAGCCTTGCAAGCAATGTGAATAATTGTTAGTTGCGGGATCTTGTGTTACGGAACGAGTAAAGAGAATTGCCAGTAACGAGATTGTACTAGGCATGGAGATACCGACGATCGAATCTCGGGCAAGTAACATACCGAAGAACAAAGGGAACTTTATACGGGATTGACTCAATCCTTGACATAGAGGTTCGACCGATAAAGATCTTCATAGAATATGTACGAACCAATGTGGACGTCCAGGTCCCGCCATTGGTTATTGACCGTAGAGGTGTCTCGGTCATGTCTACATAGTTCTCGAACCCGCAGGGTCTGCACACTTAAGGTTCGGTGACGTTTCGGTAGTGTAGAGTTATGTATGGTGGTGACCGAAGGTTGTTTGGAGTCCCGGATGAGATCCCAGACGTCACGAGGAGCTCCGGAATGGTCCGGAGGTAAAGATTGATATATAGGAAGGTGGTGTTTGGACTCCGGAAAGATTTCGGGCACTTTCGGTAGTGTACCTGGAGTGACGAATGGGTCCCAGGGGTCCAACAGTGGGGCCCACCCACCCCATGGGCCAAAGTGGCGACATACCAGCCCCTAGTGGGCTGGTGGGGTCAGCCAAGGTGGCCTAGGCGCAGGGAGAGAGGCCCATACCGAATTGGGGTGGAGTCCTCCCCAAGTTCCACCTCTCGTGTGAGAGGTGGACTCTCAGGTGGAGGAGGACTCTTCCTCCACTTGGTTCGGCCGAGTCAGCAGGCCTTGGAGGCCAAGGTTGCACCCTCCTCTCCCTCCCTCCTATATATACTGGTGGAATAGTGGGCTTTTGCACAGAATTTACGGCCATGTGCTACCCGTTCGACCGGTGCTCCTCTAGATCGGTTTTCTGCAGTGCTTAGGCGAAGCCCTGCCGGAATCACTCCACCACCATCACCGGAGCGCCGTCACGCTGCCGGTGAACTCTCTCTCCTCTCCACCTCCTCTTGCTGGATCAAGACGGTGGAGATCGTCATCAAGCTGCACGTGTGCTGAACGCGGAGGTGCTGTCCGTTCGGCGCTAGATCGGAAGGACCCTGATCGAGATCGCGAGACGGATCGTGATGAGATCGCGGGACGGATCATGATGAGTTCGCGGGACAGATCATGATCAAGATCGTGAGACGGATCGTGATGAGATCGCGGGATGGATCGTGATGGGATCGCAGGACGGATCGTGATGAGATCGCGGGACGCTCGGTGATTTGGATCGTGAAGATGTTCGACTACACCAACCGCGTTTCTTAACGCTTCCCGCTTAGCGATCTACAAGGGTACGTAGATCCACTCTCCCTCTTGTAGATGCTCATCACCATGGATAGGTTTGCGTGTGTGTAGGAATTTTTTTGTTTCCCATGCGACGTTCCCCAACAACATGTTCCTAACATTGATGCCAAAAGATGCAAAGTTAATAATGATAGTACCACATACTTGTGGCACTGCCGCTAAATGTCATATTGGTGTAAAACCCATGAAGAAACTACATGTTGATGAATCTTTGGGATCTTTCAATTTTGAATCGGTTGAGACATGCGGACCATGCCTCGTGGGCAAGATGACTAAAACCCCATTTTCTGGCTTGATGGAACGGGCAAGTGACTTATTGGAAATGATATATGTTGATATATGCAATCTAATGAGTATTGTAGCATGAAGTGGATATTGTTATTTTCTTACCTTCACTGATGATTTGAGTATATATATTAGTATACTTAATGAAACACAAGTTTGAAACGTTTGAAAAGTTTAAAAAAATTCAGAGTGAAGTTTAAGATCATCGTGACAAGAAGATAAGAATGTCTATTGTATGATCGTGGAGGTGAATATCTGAGTTATGAGTTTGGCATACAACTTTAGACAATGTGAAAGTTGTTTCACAACTCACGCCATGTGGAACACCATAGTGTGATGGTGTGTCCGAACGTCATAGTCGTGCTCTATTAGATATGGTGCGTACTATGATGTCTCTTATCATTTTTGCCACTATCGTTTTAGGGTTATGCATTAGAGACAACTGCATTCACTTTAAATAGGGCACCATCTAAATCCATTATGATGACACCGTATGAATTATGGTTTGTTAAAAACCTAAGCTGTCATTTCTCAGAGTTTGGGAATGCGACACTTATGTCTGATAAGCTTGAGCCCAAATCGGAAAAGTGCAACTTCATAGGATACCCTAAGAACAATTAGCTATATGTTCTATCTTAGATCCGAGTGCAAAGTGTTTGTTGCTAAAAATGGGTCCTTTCTCGAGAAAGAGTTTCTCTCGAAAGAATTGAGTGGGAGGAAGATAGAACTTGATGTGTTTGAACCTTTGTTTAAACCAGAGAGTAGCGCAGCACAGAAAGATGTTTCTGTGGACCCTACATCAGTTGAAGAGGAAGTTGATGATGATGATCATGAAGCTTCGGATCAAGTTGCTATCGAATCTCGTAGGTCGACAAGGGCACGTATTGCTCCTGAGTGGTACAGTAACCCTGTCTTAGAGGTCATGTTGTTAGAGAACTATGAGCCTATGTGCTATGGAGAAGCGATGATGGGCCTGGATTCCGACAAATGGCAAGGAGTCATGAAATCCGAGAAAGAATCCATGTGTGAAAACCAAGTATGGACTTTGGTAGACTTGCCCGTTGAACAGAAGGTCGTTGAGTACAAATGGATTTTAAAAAAAAGACAGACGATGATGGTGAATGTCACCATTTATAAAGCTCGACTTGTTGCAAAGAAGTTTCTAACAAAGTTCAAGAAGTTGACTATGATGAGACTTTCTCATCCGTAGCGATGCTAAAGTCTATTGGAATTATGTTAGCAGCTATTGCATTTTTTAATTATGAAATCTCGCAGATGGATGTCAAAATATCGTTTCCTTCCTTGAGGAAAGGTTGTATGAGATACAACCAGAAGGTTTTGTCAGTCCTAAGGATTCTAAAAGGTATGTAAGCTCTAGTAATCCTTCTATGGGATGGAGCAACCATCTTGGAGTTGGAATATACACTTTGATGAGGTGATCAAAGTTTTTGAGTCTATACAAAGTTTACGAGAAATTTGTATTTACAAGAAAGTGAGTGGGAGCACTATAGAATTTCTGATAAGTATATGTGGTTGACATATTATTGATTGGAAGTGATGTAGAATTTTTGGAAAGCATAGATGGTTTTTTGAAAAGAGTTTTTCAAAGGAAGACCTTGATAAAGCTACCTAATTGTTGGGCATCAAGATCTATAGAGATAGATCAAGATGCTTGATGAGACTTTCAGTGAGTACATACCTAGACAAGATTTTGAAAGAGTTCAAAATGGATCAGTCAAAGAAGGAGTTCTTGCCTGGTTTGTAAGGTATGGATTTGAGTGAGACTGAAAGCTCGACCACGACAAAAGAAAGAAAAAGGACGAAGTTCATCCCCTATGCTTAATACATATGCTCTATATAGTACGCCATGCTATGTACTGCACCTATGTGTGCCTTGCCATGAGTCTGTCAAGGGGTACAAGAGTGATCCAGGAGTGGATCACTGGACAACGGTCAAGATTATCCTTAGTAACTAAAGGACTAAGGAAATATTTCTCGATGATGGAGGTCATAAAGAGTTCTTCCTACAGAGTTACGTTGATGCAATCCTTAACACCGATCCGGATGACTTTTAGTGGCAATCCAGATACATATAGTGGACAAGCCATTCGGAATATCTCCAAGTGGAGTGTGGTAGCAGTGTCTACAATATGACCTAGAGATTTGCAAAGTACACACGGATCTGAATGTCACAGACTCGTTGACTAAAACCTCTTTCACATGCAAAACATGATCGAACCACAAAACTCATTGGGTGTGAGATCCATAACAAATCACATAGCGATGTGAGCTAGATTATTGACTCTAGTGCAAGTGGGAGGCTGTTCGAAATATGTCCTAGAGGCAACAATAAATTAGTTATTATCATATTTCCTTGTTCATGATAATCGTTTTTATGCATGCTAGAATTGTATTGATCGGAAACCCAGTTACATATGTGGATACATAGACAACACCATGTCCCTAGTATGCCTCTGATGGACTAGCTCATTGATCAAAGATGGTTAAGGTTTCCTAGCCATGGACATGAGATGTCATTTGATAATGGGATCACATTATTAGGAGAATGATGTGATGGACAAGACCCAAACTATAAACGTAGCATATGATCGTGTAAGTTTATTGCTACAGTTTTCTACATGTCAAGTATCTGTTCCAATGACCATGAGATCATGCAACTCACTGACACCGGAGGAGTACCTTGTGTGTATCAAACGTCGCAACGTAACTAGGTGACTATAAAGGTGCTCTACAGGTATCTCCGAGGGTGTCTGTTGGGTTGGCATGGATCAAGACTGGGATTTGTTACTCCGTGTGATGGAGAGGTATCCCAGGGCCCACTCGGTAATACAACATTACAATAGGCCTTGCAAGCAATGTGACTAAGTGTTAGCGACTGGATCTTGTATTACAAAACGAGTTAAAGAGACTTGCATGTAACGAGATTGAAGTAGGTATGGAGATGCCGACGATCGAATCTCGGGCAAGTAACATACCGAGGAACAAAGGGAACAACATACGGGATTAACTGAATCCTTGACATAGAGGTTCAACCGATAAAGATCTTCATATAATATGTAGGAACCACTATGGGCATCCAAGTACCGCTATTGGTTATTGACCGTAGAGGTGTCTCGGTCATGTCTACATAGTTCTCGAACCCGTAGGGTCTGCACACTTAAGGTTTAGTGACGTTTCAGTAGTATAGAGTTATGTATGGTGGTGACCGAAGGTTGTTCGGAGTACTGGATGAGATCCCAAACGTCACGAGGAGCTGCAGAATGGTCCATAGGTAAAGATTGATATATAGGAAGTCCTGTTTTGGTCGCCGAAAAAGTTTCAGGCTCATCGGTAGTGTACTAGGAGTGTCGGGAGGGTACCATGGGACTATCGGGAGGGGTGTATCGATCCAAGAGGCTACATGGGCTGTGTGAGGAGATAAACCATCCCCTAGTGGGCTGGCTGAAGCCTCATCTAAGGGTCCGTGCGGCTGGAGTGGATTGAGAAGGAAAAAAGACAAGGTGGAAAGAGTTTCCAAGTGGGAAGCAGGAGTCCTAATCCTACTAGGATTGGAGGAGGACTCCTCCTCTCCTCCTTGCGCCAAGGCCAAGGGCAGGCCCCTTGTGCACCAAGGATCCTCCCTCCCTCCTCCTATATATACTTGAGGTTTTGAGGGTTTTGAGACATAGAAATCAGCCACGTGCTACCCTCTCCTCTAGATCATAGTTTCTCCTCTAGATCGTTTCGGAAATGCTTAGGCGAAGCCCTGCTGGAATTGTTCCACCACCATCGCCACCACGCCGTCGCGCTGCCGGAGAACCCATCTACATCTTCGCTCCCTCTTGCTGGATCAAGAAGGCGGAGATCATCATCAAGCTGTACATGTGCTGAACGTAGAGGTGCCGTCCGTTCGGCGCTAGATCGGAAGGACCGTGATCAAGACCGCTAGACGATTCATTATTTGATCGCGAGACGTATCGTGATGGGTGTTGGGGAACGTCGCATGGGAAACAAAAATTTTCCTACGCACACGCAAACCTATCCATGGTGATGAGCATCTACGAGAGGGAGAGTGGATCTACATACCCTTGTAGATCGCTAAGCGGGAAGCGTTAAGAAACGCGGTTGGTGTAGTCGAACATCTTCGCGATCCAAATCGCCGAGCGTCCCGCGATCTCATCACGATCCGTCCCGCGATCCAATCACGATACGTCCCGTGAACTCATCACGATCCGTTCCACGATCTCATCACGAACCGTCTCGCGATCTCGATCACGGTCCTTCCGATCTAGCGCCGAACGGACGGCACCTCCGCGTTCAGCACACGTGCAGCTTGATGACGATCTCCACCGTCTTGATCCAGCAAGAGGAGGTGGATAGGAGAGAGAGTTCACCGGCAGCGTGACGGCGCTCCGGTGATGGTGGTGGAGCAATTCCGGCAGGGCTTCGCCTAAGCGCTGCGGAAAACCGATCTAGAGGAGAAACTGTGCACCGGTGAAACGGGTAGCACGTGGCCGGAAATTCTGTCCAAAAACCACCCAATCCACTAGTATATATAGGAGGAGAGGAGAGGAGAGGCAGCCAAGGCCTTTGGGTCGGCCGAAATAGGAGGTGGGAAGAAATCCTACTTCACCTCCAATCCTAGTTGGAGTAGGATTGCTTCCTATTGGCTGATTTTCCACTTTTTGCTTTAGGACTTTCTCTCCTGCGCCATGGGCCTTTGTGGCTGTTTTCCCAGCCCACTAAGGGCTGGTTATTATTCTCCCACAGCCCATGGACCTCTTGGGGTCGAAATACCCCTCCCGGAGGCCTCCCGGTACACTACCGGCACTCCCGGTACACTACCGGCACTCCCGGTACACTACCGATGAGCCCGAAACTTTTCCGGAAACCAAACTGGGACTTCCTATATATGAATCTTTACCTCCGGACCATTCCGGAGCTCCTCGTGATGTCCGGGATCTCATCCGGGACTCCGAACAAACTTCGGTCACCACCATACATAACTCTACACTACCGAAACGTCACCGAACCTTAAGTGTGCAGACCCTGCGGGTTCGAGAACTATGTAGACATGACCGAGACACCTCTACGGTCAATAACCAATGGCGGGACCTGGACATCCACATTGGTTCCTACATATTCTACGAAGATCTTTTTCGGTCGAACCTCTATGTCAAGGATTTAGTTAATCCCGTATAACGTCCCCTTTGTTCTTCGGTATGTTACTTGCCCGAGATTCGATCGTCGGTATCTCCATACCTAGTTCAACCTCGTTACTGGCAAGTCTCTTTACTCGTTCCGTAATACAAGATCCCGTGACTAACACTTAGCCACATTGCTTGCAAGGCTTGTTGTGATGTTGTATTACCGAGTGGGCCCTGAGATACCTCTCCGTCACACGGAGTAACAAATCCCAGTCTCGATCCATGCCAACTCAACAAACACCATCGGAGATACCTGTAGAGCACCTTTATAGTCACCCAGTTACGTTGCGACGTTTGATACACACAAGGCACTCCTCCGATATCCGTGAGTTGCATGATCTCATGGTCATAGGAACATATACTTGACATGCAGAAAACAGTAGCAATAAACTGACACGATCATATGCTATGTTTGTAGTTTGGGTCTTATCCATCACATCATTCTCCTAATGATGTGATCCCGTTATCAAATGACATCTCATGTCCATGGCTAGGAAACCTTAACCATCCTTTGATCAACGAGCTAGTCCATTAGAGGCATACTAGGGACATGGTTTTGTCTATGTATCCACACATGCATTTAAGTCTCCGATCAATACAATTATAGCATGGATAATAAACGATTATCATGAACAAGGAAATATGATAATAACTAATTTATTATTGCCTCTAGGGCATATTTCCAACAGTCTCCCACTTGCACTAGAGTCAATAATCTAGTTCACATCACCATGTGATTCGCATTGTTATGAATCTAACACCCAATGAGTTTTGGGGCTCGATCATGCTTTGCATGTGAGAGAGGTCTTATAGTCAACGGGTCTGCGATATTCAGATCCGTGTGTACTTTGCAAATCTCTATGTCAAACCGTAAACACTGCTACCACACTCCACTTGGTACTATTTCCAAATGGCTGCTCCACTATACGTATCCAGATTGCTACTACTAGTCATCTGGATAGGTGTTAAAGCTTGCATCGACGTAACTCTTTACGACGAACTCTTTATCACCTCCATAATCAAGAAACATTTCCTTAGTCCTCTGGTTACTAAGGATAATTCCGACCGCTGTCCAGTGATCCACTCCTGGACCACTCTTGTACCCCCTGACAGACTCGTGGCAAGGCACACATAGGTGCGGTACACAGCATGGCATAATATAGAGCCTATGGCTAAGGCATAGGGGACGACATTCATCCTTTCTCTTTCTTCTGCCGTTGTCGAGCTTTGAGTCTCACTCAACTTCACACCTTACAAATCAGACGAGAACTATTTCTCTGGCTGATCCATTTTGAACTCTTTCAAAATCTTGTCAAGGTATGCACTCATTGAAAGTCTCATCAAGCATCTTGATCTATCTCTATAGATTTTGATGCTCAACAATTAGGTAGCTTTATCCAGGTCTTCATTTGAAAAACACTTTTCAAACAACCTTTTATGCCTTCCAGAAATTCTACATTATTTCCGATCAACAATATGTCAACCACATATACTTATCAGAAACTCTATAGTGCTCCCATTCACTTTATTGCAAATACAAGTTTCTCGTAAACTTTGTATAAACTACAAAAACTTTGCTCACCTCATCAAAGTGTATATTCCAACTCCGAGATGCTTGCTTCAGTCCATAGAAGGATCACTGAAGCTCTCTCATCTTTTAGCATCCTTAGGACTGACAAAACCTTCTGGTTGTATCACATACAACCTTTCCTTAAGTAAACCGTTAAGGAAACGACGTTTTGACATCCATCTGCCAGATTTCGTAATTGAAAATGCAGCAACTGCTAACATAATTCCAACAGACTTTTAGCATCGCTACGAGTGAGAAAGCCTCCTCGCAGTCAACTCCTTGAACTTGTCACAAACAACTTTGCAACAAGTCGAGCTTTACAAATGGTGACATTTACCATCAGTGTCTGTCTTCATTCTAAAGGTCCATTTGTACTCAACGACCTGCCGTCTAACGAGCAAGTCTACCAAAGTCTATACTTGGTTTTCATAAATGGATCCTATCTCGGATTTCATGGTCTCTAACCATTTGTCGGAATCCGGGCCCATCATCGCTTCTCCATAGCTCGTAGGTTCATCGCTGTCCAACAACATGACCTCGAAGACAGGGTTGTCGTACCGCTTAGGAGCAGTACACATTCTTGTCGACCCACGAAGTTCGATAGTAACTTGATCCTGAAGCTTCATGATCATCATCATTAACTTCCTCTTCAACTAACGTAGGCTTCACAGAAACATCTTTCTGCGCTGCGCTACTCTCTGGTTGAACAAAGGTTTAACAACCTCATCAAGTTCTATCTTCCTCCCACTCAATTCTTTCGAGAGAAACCTTTCCTCGAGAAAGGATCCGTTTTAGTAACAACCACTTTGCACTCGGATCTGAGATAGAAGGTTCACCCAACTGATCTTAGGGTATTCTATGAAGATGCATTTGTCCGCCTTGGGTTCGACCTCATTAGGTGAAAACATTTTTCACACAAGTGCCGCAGCCCCAAGTATTAAGAAACGACAGCTTAGGTTTCTATCAAACCATAATTCATATGGTGTCATCTCAACGGATTTAGATGGTGCCCTATTTAAAGTGAATGTAGTTGTCTCTAATGCATAACCCCAAAATTATAGTAGTAAAACGACAAGAGACATCATAGCACGCACCATGTCCAATAGAGCATAACTATGATGTTCGGACACACCATCACACTATGGTGTTCCAGGTGGCGTTTAGTTGTGAAACAACTTTCACATTGTCTTAAGTTGTATGCCAAACTCGTGACTCAGATATTCACCTCCACGATCATATCGCAGTCATTTTTATCTTCTTGTCACGATGATCTTTAAACTTCACTCTGAATTTGCTTGAACCTTTCAAACGATTCAGACTTGTGTTTCATTAAGTAAATATACACTATATCTACTCAAATCATCAGTGAAGGTAAGAAAATAATGATATCCACTGCACACTACAAGACTCACTAGATTGCATACATCAACATGTATCATTTCCAATGAATCACTTGCCCGCTCCATCCAACGGGGTCCTTTAGTCATCTTGCCCAAGAGGCATGGTTCGCATGTCTCAACCGATTCGAAATCGAATGAGTCCAAATATCCATCAGCATGGAGTTTCTACATGCGCTTTATACCAATATGACATTTAGCGGCAGTGCCACAAGTATGTGGTACTATCATTATTAACTTTGTATCTTTTGACATCAATGTTATGAACATGTGTAATACTACGATCAAGATTTCAACAAACCATTCTCACTGGGTGCATGACCATTGAAGGTATTATTCATGTAAACAGAATAACCATTATTCTCTAACTTAAATGAATAACCGTATTGCAATAAACATGATCTAATCATGTTCATGCTCAACGCAAAACACCAAATAACATTTATTTAGGTTCGTCACTAATCCTGAAGGTAGAGAGAGCGTGCGATTTTGATCACATCAACCTTGGAAACACTTCCAACACATATCGTCACCTCACCCTTAGCTAGTTCTCCGTTTATTCCGTAGCTTTTATTTCGAGTTACTAACATTTAGCAACCGAACCGGTATCCAATACCCAGGTGCTACTAAGAGTACTAGCAAGGTACACATTAGTAACTCGTATATCAAATATACTTCTATCAATGTTGCCAGCCTTCTTATCTACCAAGTATCTAGGGTTGTTCCGCTTCAGCGACCTCTCACCTCATAATAGAAGCACTTAGTCTCGGGTTTGAGTTCAACTTTGGGTTGCTTCACTGGAGCAGCAACTGACTTGCTATCCATGAAGTTTCCCTCCTTGATCTTGCCCTTTTCGAAACTAGTGGTTTGATTAACCATCAACACTTGACGCTCCTTCTTGATTTCTACCTTCGCGGTGTCAAACATCGCGAACAGCTCAGGGATCAATACTTCTATCCCTGGTGTATTATAGTTCATCACTTAAGTTCTAGTAGCTTTAGTGACAGTGACTTGGAGAACTATATCAATCACTATCTTATCTGGAAGATCAACTCCCACTTGATTCAAGCGATTGTAGTACCCAGACAATCTGAGTACATGCTCAACGATTGAGCTATTCTCCTTCATCTTACAGGCAAAGAATCTTGTTGGAGATCTCATATCTCGCAACACAGGCACAAGCCTGAGATCACAATCTCTGCCCCTAGAACATCTCATATGTTCCGTGACGTTCAAAACGTTTCGGAGCCTCAATTCTAAGCCGTAATGCATGACGCACAAAACTATCAAGTAGTCATCGAAACGTGCCTGTCAGATGTTCACAACATCTATAGACGACGCTAGAGGGGGTGGCGCACCGAGCGGTGCATTAAGGACATAAGCCTTCTGTGCAGCAATGAGGACAATCCTCAGATCACGGACCCAGTCCGCAATATTGCTACCAACATCTTTCAATTCTATTTCTCTAGGAACATATAAAAATACAAGGGAGCCACAACGCGAGCTAGTAATCTACAACATAATTTGCAAAGACACTTTGACTATGTTCATGATAAGGAGTTCAATTAATCATATTATTTAAGAACTCCCACTCAAATTGACATCCCTCCGATCATTCGAGTGATACATGATCCAAATTCACCAACTCAAGTCCGATCATCACGTGAGTTGAGGTGGCTGCAATGGTGAACATCATTATGTTGATCATATCTACTATATGACTCATGTTCGACCTTTCGGTCTCTCGTGTTCCGAGGCCATGTCTGTACATGCTAGGCTCGTCAAGTTTAACCCGAGTGTTCTGCGCGTGCAAATCTGGCTTGCACCCGTTGTATGTGAACGTAGAGTCTATCACACCCGATCATCACGTGGTGTCTCAACACGACGAACTTTCGCAACGGTGCACACTCGGGGAGAACACAGTTCATCTTGAAATTCAAGTGAGGGATCACCTTATAATGCTACCGCCGTACTAAGCAAAACAAGGTGCATAAAAGGATTAACATCTCATGCAATTCATAAGTGACATGATATGGCCATGAACTTGTGTTTAAGATCTCCATCTTCGAAACACCGGCATGATCTCCATCGTCACCGGCACAACACCATGATCTCCATCATCTTGATCTCCATCAATGTGTTGCCATTGGGGTTGTGGCGCCAGCCCTGCTTCTACTTCTATTGCTACTGCTTAGCGATAAAGTAAAGCATTACATAGCGCTTAATGATTGACACGCAGGTCATACAATAATTAAAGACAACCCTATGGCTCCTGCCGGTTGCCGTACTCAACGACATGCAAGTCGTGAAATTCTATACATCACATGATCATCTCATACATCACATATATCTCATCATGTAATTGGCCATATCACATCACAACATACCCTGCAAAAACAAGTTAGACGTCCTCTAATTGTTGTTGCATGTTTTACGTGGCTGCTATGGGTATCTAGCAAGAACGATTCTCACCTACGCATAAACCACAACGGTGATACACTAGTTTGCTTTTCAACCTTCTCAAGGACCGCCTTTGTCGAATCCGATCCAACTAAAGTGAGAGAAACTGTCACCCGCAAGCCATCTAGGCAACAAGTTGCGTCGAGGGAACCGGTCTCTCGTAAGCGTACGAGTAATGTTGGTCCGGGCCGCTTCATCTCACAATCCCGCTGAACCAAAATACGACCAAGGGAGGAAGCAATCTAAGCATCAACGCCCACAAACCTTTTGTGTTCTACTCGAGATCTCATCGAACCATCAACCTAGCTCTGATACCACTGTTGGGGAACGTCGCATGGGAAACAAAAATTTTCCTACGCACACGCAAACCTATCCATGGTGATGAGCATCTACGAGAGGGAGAGTGGATCTACATACCCTTGTAGATCGCTAAGCGGGAAGCGTTAAGAAACGCGGTTGGTGTAGTCGAACATCTTCGCGATCCAAATCGCCGAGCGTCCCGCGATCTCATCACGATCCGTCCCGCGATCCAATCACGATACGTCCCGTGAACTCATCACGATCCGTTCCACGATCTCATCACGAACCGTCTCGCGATCTCGATCACGGTCCTTCCGATCTAGCGCCGAACGGACGGCACCTCCGCGTTCAGCACACGTGCAGCTTGATGACGATCTCCACCGTCTTGATCCAGCAAGAGGAGGTGGATAGGAGAGAGAGTTCACCGGCAGCGTGACGGCGCTCCGGTGATGGTGGTGGAGCAATTCCGGCAGGGCTTCGCCTAAGCGCTGCGGAAAACCGATCTAGAGGAGAAACTGTGCACCGGTGAAACGGGTAGCACGTGGCCGGAAATTCTGTCCAAAAACCACCCAATCCACTAGTATATATAGGAGGAGAGGAGAGGAGAGGCAGCCAAGGCCTTTGGGTCGGCCGAAATAGGAGGTGGGAAGAAATCCTACTTCACCTCCAATCCTAGTTGGAGTAGGATTGCTTCCTATTGGCTGATTTTCCACTTTTTGCTTTAGGACTTTCTCTCCTGCGCCATGGGCCTTTGTGGCTGTTTTCCCAGCCCACTAAGGGCTGGTTATTATTCTCCCACAGCCCATGGACCTCTTGGGGTCGAAATACCCCTCCCGGAGGCCTCCCGGTACACTACCGGCACTCCCGGTACACTACCGGCACTCCCGGTACACTACCGATGAGCCCGAAACTTTTCCGGAAACCAAACTGGGACTTCCTATATATGAATCTTTACCTCCGGACCATTCCGGAGCTCCTCGTGATGTCCGGGATCTCATCCGGGACTCCGAACAAACTTCGGTCACCACCATACATAACTCTACACTACCGAAACGTCACCGAACCTTAAGTGTGCAGACCCTGCGGGTTCGAGAACTATGTAGACATGACCGAGACACCTCTACGGTCAATAACCAATGGCGGGACCTGGACATCCACATTGGTTCCTACATATTCTACGAAGATCTTTTTCGGTCGAACCTCTATGTCAAGGATTTAGTTAATCCCGTATAACGTCCCCTTTGTTCTTCGGTATGTTACTTGCCCGAGATTCGATCGTCGGTATCTCCATACCTAGTTCAACCTCGTTACTGGCAAGTCTCTTTACTCGTTCCGTAATACAAGATCCCGTGACTAACACTTAGCCACATTGCTTGCAAGGCTTGTTGTGATGTTGTATTACCGAGTGGGCCCTGAGATACCTCTCCGTCACACGGAGTAACAAATCCCAGTCTCGATCCATGCCAACTCAACAAACACCATCGGAGATACCTGTAGAGCACCTTTATAGTCACCCAGTTACGTTGCGACGTTTGATACACACAAGGCACTCCTCCGATATCCGTGAGTTGCATGATCTCATGGTCATAGGAACATATACTTGACATGCAGAAAACAGTAGCAATAAACTGACACGATCATATGCTATGTTTGTAGTTTGGGTCTTATCCATCACATCATTCTCCTAATGATGTGATCCCGTTATCAAATGACATCTCATGTCCATGGCTAGGAAACCTTAACCATCCTTTGATCAACGAGCTAGTCCATTAGAGGCATACTAGGGACATGGTTTTGTCTATGTATCCACACATGCATTTAAGTCTCCGATCAATACAATTATAGCATGGATAATAAACGATTATCATGAACAAGGAAATATGATAATAACTAATTTATTATTGCCTCTAGGGCATATTTCCAACAATGGGATCGCGGGACGTATCGTGATGGGATCCCGGGACGGATCGTGATGCGATCGCGAGACGCTTGGCGATTTGGATCGTGAAGACGTTCGACTACATCAACCGCGTTTCTTAACGCTTCCAGCTTTGCAATCTACAAGGGTATGTAGATCCACTCTCCCTCTCATAGATGCTCATAAACATGGATAGATCTTGCGTGTGCGTAGGAAATTTTATGTTTCCCATGCAACGTTCCCCAACAGTATTGACCGGTGAATTCTGGAGTCTCGTCTTTCTCGACAAACCTACTGTTCAATAGTTTCTTCTAGTTATTGAATAGTTCTTGTTGGGGAACGTTGCATGGGAAGCAAAAAAATCCTACGCACATGCAAGATCTATACATGGTGATGAGAATCTACAAGAGGGAGAGGGGATCTACATACCCTTGTAGATCGCTAAGTGGGAAGCGTTAATAAACGCGGTTGATGTAGTCGAACATCTTCGCGATCCAAATCCCCAGCTGTCCCGCGATCCGATCACGATCCGTCCCGCGATCCAATCATGAACCGTCATGCGATCCAATCATGGTCCTTCCGATCTAGCACCGAACGGACGACACCTCCGCGTTTAGCACACGTACAACTCGATGACGATCTCCACCTCCTTGATCTAGCAAGTAGGAGTAGAGAGGTAGATGAGTTCTCCGGTAACACAACAACATGATGGCGATGGTGGTGGAGCTGATCCGGCAGAGCTTCGCTAAGCTATACCGAACAGATCTACATGATAATATGATCTAGAGGGAGAGAGGGCAGTACATGGCTTTTTAGGTGGTGGCTAATATATATAGGAGGAGACGGGGTAGGTGGGAGATGCCCTAGGGAAAACCTTAGGGGCTTGGCACACAAGAGAGGAGGAGTCCACCTCCCACATGGGTTGTGGGATCCTAGTGGGACACCTTCCCACTTGGCCTCTGATGGCACCGAGTTTGGGTTGCCAACTTTCTGTTACGCAAGTTTACAAAATCGGTCCCTCCGAGTTTTTTGAATCGACGTCACCGAGATTGGGCAATCTGACCATTGGTCACCTTATCGGTGCAACCGAGATTCCTATATCGATCTCACCGAGATTCAAAAGTTGCCACCTTTTGGTCACTTCCGTACAACCGAGATTAACACATCGGTTTCACCGAGTTGGTCATTTTGTGTGTAACGGTTGGATTTTTGGATATGCCTATATATACCCCTACAACACCACTCACTCGCAAGAGAAGCACTCGGAACAGTTCCCCTATCATACCTACTGATTTTCTGAGAGAGAGCCACCTACTCATGTGTTGAGATCATGGCATTCCTTTCCTACCATATGAATCTTGATCTCTAGCCTCCCCAACTTGCATTCCACCCAATCAATATCTTCCACCATAGAAAAATCTATGAGAGAGTGATTGTGTGTTGAGGAGTCTATCATCTTGAAGCATACGAGCAATGAGTTCATCGACACAATCGAGCCTATTACCTTTTGGAGGGTGGTGCCTCCTAGATTGGTTAGGTGTCGCTTTGGAGCCTCCTACTTCGTGTTGTGGAGTGAACCAAGAAGTTTGTACGGGAAAGGAGATCACCTACTTCGTGAAGATCTACCCCGAGTTAGGCTAGTCCTCCTTGGACGTAGGCCATCATGGCATAGTCAAGGTTGCTTCTTCGTGGAACCCTCCATGGGTAGAGCCCTCAATGGACTCTCGCGACCGTTACCCTCCGTGGGTTGAAGACTCCATAAACGTGGATGCACGATAGTGCCACCTATTGGAACCACGGGAAAAATGTTGTGTCCCTCATGCATTTGATCTCTCTATCTCTACCCCTTACTTCTAGGTGTAATGTCTTTAATTTCCGCTGCTATACTTGATGACTTGCATGTGTAGGGTGTTCTAGATTTGCTATGTATTCTAAAACTGCCAATACTTGGTTTATGCTTGAGGTAGTTATAACTTTTTGTAAATAGTTTATTCACCCCCTCTAGACATACACTTCTAGTGATTCCACAAAAACTCTTCAACCAGGAGAGGTGCTCTGGCTGTGGGATAGTATCCCCCCTCTCAACCCGCCGCATTAAAGCGGAAACCTCCTTTCGCGCCTCGATCGTCAAGTCACTCTGTACATTGAAGAGTTAGCTAATTGTAAATGTTAAGGTTATGACATGAGTACACATATTAGAACCATAATAGAGGAAGTTGGGTACGTACCATGTGGTGTCTGGTTCCCATAATAGAGGAAGTTGGTTACATATCGGTGGTCAGAGGTGCTTCAATCTGATCAGGAGCAGGACATGGAACAAGTAGATCCTCATTGAATGCGTGTAATGCTGCAGATACAACTCAAACTTGTCCCAGTCAAAGGGTCGAAGCTCATCCTAGATATGTGTTGGTGCGTTCATCCATTCTAGAACACAAGGGCCAATGTTCTGAAGCCAGAAATCCATGGACTTGTTCCCTCCTACGCGGCTCAGCCTGATATTGACATCCGGGTAACATGGAAAGCAAAATTCTGAAAGCATTGCTGACAACTAAATTAGAATTACTTACTTGTGCACGTATGCCAGTATGTGTGGAATAACTGGAATTTCATCCTCTTGACATCGACCGAACTGTCTCATGACCCTATGAAGAGCCATCTCCTCCACCGTCACGTCGAACACCAATCTTGCCTTGGTCATACAATAGTGCCGATCTCTAGTGCACAAGTCAGATATCCCAACTGGATACCTAGATGTTATAGCCTGATGCGAGTAGGGCTCCGAGATAACAACATCCTCGTGCAAAGCATCAAACTGCATCGTGAAGGACGGGTAGCAGCTCTTCACCTACATACCCGCATATTGTCTCTATGCATGACAACAAATAAACAGTAGTAATAGTATTGCATGGCAAGAAATAATCTAATGAAATGTTACGTAATACAAAATTACCTCTCTTCTGCATAATGTCCTCTAGGCAACGAGCGTCAGCTATCTCTCGTGCAATGCTGATGAGGCGCGCATCGACGGTGGTCACGTGGTTCTCCGTGAACATCATCTTGCCGAACAACCAAAGAATATATGCCTCTAGGGACCAATCAACCTGTGCCTCTGACAACTGAAGTCTGGAGTTTCCTTACAAGATAATCTACATTTAACCCAAACGACTGTATTATTCTATGTAGTGAGGACAACTATAAAAACTACATTCGTTTAGCTGACCGAGAAGGTTGCCTGAAACTGGCTCAACCACTTAAAACGAGGCCCGTGAGGATCGTTGTCTAAGCCCATAGCAGTTGGCACCGCAGCTAGAAAACGGGCCTGCATCGTAGCTAGCCAGCCATGTTCTGCCTCTAAAGGACCTATGGCAGCACCGGCCAATGGTAATCCCAACAAGTAAGACACATCCTGTAGAGTAGGCGCCATCTCTCCCAAGGGAAAGTGAAACGTATGTGTCTCTGGTCTCCATCTATCTACTAACCAGGTAAGGAGTGACCTGTCATAAGAGAAGCGTTTCATTTCCCTCTTACGTAGCTGCATTGGTTCACCAACTTCATCCAACTCCGGATGATCAACCCACTCATCCAATGTACCCTCAACTAGCCGTGCCAAGGGTAGCAGTCCAGCCCACATTAACCTACAAAATAAAGACAATGTACATCAAACATTTAGCAGTCATCAAATATTACAAATTATGAATTAAAACATTATATGCAAACATACCTATCAATCCATTTAGGGTGTATCATCCAGTTAGACTTGGGATGCGAGGGACCAACACATCTAAGTTCTTGCCCGCTTGCATAAGTGTGGCCCGGTGTTTTTTATCGATTGTATCTTTAAGCAACGCATACGAAGACATATCTGAAATTAAAACTGTCGGAAATATGCCCTAGAGGCAATAATAAATTGGTTATTATCATATTTCCTTGTTCATGATAATCGTTTATTGTCCATGCTATAATTGTGTTGATCGGAAACTCAGATACATGTGTGGATACTTTTGACACCTGATTTTGGCACGGTGCAAAATGCAATAGAGATGGACTCAAACTAAAGGGTTTTTTCTACGAGAAAGTTCATATTGCCAAGTGAAACAACCTTGATGTTTAGGCCATCACCATTCGGCATCATTTCAAAGGCCAAATCACACTAGGACTGCCATGTAGATGTTCTGAGTGCTTTTTGGTCAATTATGCATTCAAGACGTCCTCAAATGGAAAAACTTACAACATGAATTTTTTTGCGTCGTCGATACGATTTATTTTGATATATAGATATTCTCAATCCGAGGTCGTATGCGACCTGGAGAGTCAAAACAAAATCAGCCTGAGCTTTCACTCGGGATTTCCGAGTGAAAGTTTGCCGTCGAGTGAAAAGTTTCCTGTCCGGACGAGTGAAATCGCCAGCCGAGTGAAATCGTCATTGCCATCCGAGTGAAAAGTACCGGTCGAGTGAAAATACTGGCCCGAGTGCAATTGCCGTCCGAGTGAAAATCATCGTCGAGTGATAGTTTCGGCCCGAGTGCGATTGCCATCCGAGTGAAAATCACCGTCGAGTGACAATTTCGGCCCGAGTGCGATTGCCGTCCAAGTAAAAATCACCGTTGTGTGACAGTTTCGGCCCGAGTGCGATTGCCGTCCGAGTGAAAATCACCGTCGAATGACAGTTTCGGACAAGTGAAAGTTTCGGTCGAGTGAAAGTTTAAAATGGCCTTGAATGGAAAAGGGTTCAACATGAAAGTTGTTCGAAACATCGAAACAGTCAACTTTGCTTTTATGGTCATTATCTTCTGAGATAGTATATGGCTTGGAGAGACGCTACAACACTCGGACAGTCCAGTCTGCTACGTGATCAAGTCCGATTCGAAGTTAAAGATGACCTCGTGGAGTTTTCAAGATGGCTTTATTCGGGAAAGTGATAAACATACAGATTGTTGGCCTCATCGAGGCACACAAAATTTATTTTTGGACCATCTCCATCGGAGGTCATATGCAGATTCCACAGCCCATGCAAGAAGCGAGATAGAAGATTGGGCCAGATTTGGGCTGAATCCGAGTGGAATTAGAACTAGGACTCTAGGACGTGAATTGATGTAATTTTCTTGTAAGGAAAGCCTAGATGAATCCTTTGCTTGTATGGGAAGTCCAGCCGCCTCTTATATATGTTGGAGGTGACAGCCGATTGAACAACACACAATCGAACAAATCAATCTATACTACTTTTTAATCTACGTTCTTCGTTTTTCTCTCGTTCTTCGCTGTTCTTTCTTTGAGAGCTGCGAATCCCGAGGCTCTAGGGGTGAGAGAATACACCTAGGGCAGCCCATAGGCGCTGCACTCCCTGACGGGGTCCCTCCCGGGTGTGCGGGGTTTCGGGTCTACAAAAGCGTCCGGTGACTGTCTGGCGTATCGCGCTGCCGGACGGACCTCCTTCGACGTGAGCTGCGGTGCATCACCCCCGGCGTCAAGGGTACACAGTGACATGTTCGTGTGTCAACACACTTTTTGGGGACTCAGCTAGGGATCAAAGATCAATCATCCTCATCAACTATCATGTCTGATCTTCCCAAGCCATCTGAGATAGATGCTGATAACATCATTAAGCCCAAGCTTGATGAACTATCGGCTGATCATCGCCAAGCTTATGAGGAGTACAAGAAGGCATGTGAAGAGAAGGAGTTGCAGGAATTCCTTGGAAACTTCAAGAAATATCGCCAAGGCAATATCACTCCGATTGGAGAAATCAAGTTCCCTACTCTTCAGGCCGAGCAGGTTAAACCTCCTGTAAGTACTACCTTTTCTCCTGAGCAGTGGGCTAACATTGAGAGTCATATTGCCGATGGTAATAATTTGGTCTTTCAAACTTTCATAGAAAATACCAATGTGTAGAAAAATATGTCTCAATCGTCTAGTGGTAATATTGGTGTGGCTGCTAGTGTAGGAAACCCTAATTTGTCTTTACCTCTTTCATTGACACCTCCCATGCCGATGAATTACTATCCTACCCACACCAATCAGATTGTGGCTGCACCCGCTAATTGCATCATGAGCATGCCAAGTTCGGTACCTATACCGAACCAAGCTGTACCTGTAGGTGCAAGCACTCAACCATAGCTGAACTATAGTTCGGCATGTGTGCCACAGTTCCTGCTGACTGCCAATAATTCTACTCCTCCCATCCCACAACATCAAGCTTCACCATCTATTGCGGACGATACTTTATCTAGTTTTAGAGAGGAGATGGCTAAGATGCTTAGAGAGAATTTTGGAGTTGAGTTACCTCGGATTCGGATTTACCAAAAACCGTACCCCGAGTACTTTGACGCTATCCAGTGCCCTCCGGGATATAAAATTCGAGAATTTGTTAAGTTCAATGGAGAAAGCACAAAAACCACATGGGAGCATATTAGTCAATACTTAGCACAACTGGGTGAAGCAGGCTCCCTGAATGAATAGAAAGTGCACTTGTTTCCTTTATCATTAACTGATAATGCATTTTCATGGTTTTCTTCTCTACCACATGGTTCTATCCGTGTGTGGTCGTAGCTAGAACAAAAATTTCATGATCACTTTTATAGCGGCGACAAAAAACTTAAATTATCACATCTTACATTGGTGAAGCAGAAAAGTGATGAATCAGTCTCTGATTACGTCAAGAGATTTAGAGATACAAAGAACCGGTGCTATAGTTTGGTGATAACCGAGAGGGACTTGGCTGACCTTGTGCTTAGTGGTTTGAAAACTCACATTAGGGAAAAGCTAGAAGGCTATGAGTTCTTAAGTGTCAACCAGGTCCTACAAAAAGCTTTGGCTCAGGAAAGCCGGAGCAAAGATCTCAAAGAGGTGCATAGATACAAAACTGACCATCCTAAGATGAATATGGTTGAGTATGGTAGTGATCACTCGGACGATGAAGGTGATCTGTATGCTGCCAAATTTGTTTGGCCGTCTAAGGCCAATCCATTTACTTGCAATGATCTGAAACCGATTCATAAGAATCATGACGAAGAGATGAAGTTTACTTTCAACATTGCTAAGTGTGACAAAATATTTGATGCTTTGCTGCAAGCTAAGATCATTAGGATATCTCACACTTTACCATCGATTGAAGAGTTGAAACGGCGTGCTTATTGCAAGTATCATAATTCTTTTTCTCATGCTGCTAATGATTGCAATGTTTTCCGACGACAGATACAACCGACCATTAATGACGGACGATTGAACTTTTCTAAGATGCAAGTTGATAAGCAGCCCTTCCGAATGAACACTTTGGATTTGGAGGGGAAAAGGTTGCTCATTCGGCCAAAGCTAGCCGAATCTGCTAATAAAACTAATGTCATTATTGGTGAGCCTAGGAAAAGCAAGGAGGACAACAAGGTCTTGCGGAGGCAGGTTGTGCTTGATAAGCAACCCAATGGCAAGGAAGTAATCAAGATCACCATCAAGAATCCTGCACTCGGGGGGCAACAACAAGTGCAACAAGACACTCATGTTAAGTTTGTTAAACCCAAGAGTCCGGAAGTTGGCAAGTGGAAGAGGAACGAAGCCAAGGTACATCGTAAGCGAGTGAATCCAACTTTTGATATGTTTCTGTCCAAATACGCAAATCAGTCGAACGGTTCTAGCTCTAATCGGTCATCATACCTGAAGCGACCAAGGTCACCATCAACTGATATGTTGAGTCGGCATGCAAAACCGACTGGATCAAGGATGTCGCTTCCACAAGAACAACGACAAGCTGTTTGGGATCGACTTGGATGCTCGTATGAAAGTCGACTGAACACGGGTGTCCATTACTTGGTTGGTCAAAAAATATGCCTCCGAGTGGAAACTATCCGAGTGTAAGACTGCACTCGGGCAGAAGTTATCTGAATGAAAGAATACGGTCAAGCGGATACTACGCAGTTGAACGTCTGAGTGGATTTCGTCCGAGTAAAAGGGTGCGCCCGAGTGAAAGCTTCGTAGGCCAGAAGAGTCGACAAGAGTGGCGCGTCAAGCTGCCGAGTGTTGAAGCAGTGGATTCAGGGAAAGGCAAGGAAAATATCAATGCTGACTCACTCATCTTGGGTAGTAAAACGTTCACCATGCAATAGTCGACTATGCATAGCTACCCAATTGAGTCGATACTTGTTATCGCGCCAAAGCACTTGACCAATGATCATGAAGCAAGTACCAGCCAAGTAAAGCCAGTTGATCCTAAATACACTCGACCAAAGTGGTGTCCTCCAGGGCTAACGAAGACACAAAAGAGGAAATTACAGAGGTTGAGGAATCAAGAGATGGTAGAACAAGAAGCTGAGAAGCAGAGGGACGAGTTGTTCAATGTCTCTCGACCCATGATACCAGCGAAGCAGGTGTGGAAGCCCAAACCAGTGCAAAACATAGTGGATTCTACATCTACCACGGTAGCAATTACACCATCAAAAGAGGACGATGTAGCCGTGACATCGTCTCAGTCGCGTGTTACTTCTGCTTCACTCGGAAAGAAGTCAGATTCGGTGGACGAGTGCGAGGAGGAAGATGTTTTGTTGGACTATGAGTCTACACCGGTTCATGAAGGTATGGATATCAATATGGTGTATTACTTACCGGCTGAATTCCATGCTGTAGATGAAGAAGGGGAAGTGGCTTAGCTGAATTTTGGCCCCAGAAATGCAATATTCGGGAAGCCAAAAGAACTAGTGACGCACTTGAAACCATTGTATCTCAGAGGTCATATCAATGGATCACCACTCACTCGGATTCTTGTTGATGGTGGTGCTGTGGTGAATCTCATGCCCTATTCGGTCTTCAAGAAATTGGGTTTGCACGATGATGAATTGATCAAGACCAATATGGGTCTTAATGGGTTTATAGGCAAAGAGAAAACTGAAGCCAAAGGTGTGATGTATGTAGAGCTTATAGTCGGGAGCAAAACTTCGGCTACTGCATTCTTTGTTGCTGAGGTGCAAGGTAACTACAACGTCATACTAGGCCGTGATTGGGTTCATGCAAACCAGTGCGTACCATCTACCATGCACCAGTTTTTGATCCAGTGGGTTGATGATGAGGTAGAAGTCATTCATGCGGATAACTTGGCTTGTGTTGCTTTGGCCGATGCATCGGTGGATTGGCAACACCCCAATGCTACTTGCTTGACAGGATGTGACTTTTCAGAGTTTGATTTCCTTAGTGCAACAAAGAATGGCTTTGTGCCCGTCTCTTTAAAGCCGATTAGTGGCAATCGGCTCCAAGGTATGATATGTTTAAATGGATTCTAATTCCGAGTGGTTGCAGAAATGTCTTGCAGAATATCGGTCTAGTGAATATGAATCCGTAGAGGAGTTGGATGACATGGATAAATTAGGACAGGGTTTTCAGTCGGCAGATCCATTATAAGAAATAGATATAGGGGATGGTTCAGTTCATAGGCCGACGTTTGTCAAGAAGAATTTGAAAGACGATCATAAAGCTAAGTTGATCGGGCTATTGAAAGAATATGTTTGTTGCTTTGCATGGGAATGCCATGAGATGCCAGGTTTAAGTTGAGAGCTAGTGGAGCATCGGTTACCTATAAAGGCCGATTTTAGACCTTACAAACAATCGGCTAGAAAATTTAATCCAAAAACATATGACCCGATCAAGGAGGAGATCGGACGGTTGCTCAAAGCTAATTTCATTCGGCCTTGCAGGTATGCCGAGTGGATCTCTAACATTGTGCCGGTGGAGAAGAAGGATCCGGCAAGTTAAGGGTGTGCATTGATTTTAGAGATTTGAATAGAGCTACACCCAAAGATGAGTACCCCATGCCAATAGCCGACGTGCTTATTAATGATGCTTCTGGACATAAAGTTATTAGCTTTCTTGATGGTAAAGAGGGTTATAATCAAATTTTTATGGCCGAAGAGGACATGTCCAAGACAGCCTTTCGTTGCCCTAGTTTCCTTGGTTTATTCGAGTGGACAGTGATGACATTCGGATTAAAAAATGCGGGTGCCACATATTAAAGAGCTATGAATTTAATTTTCCATGATTTACTCGGAATTATACTTGAAGTCTATATTGATGATATTGTTGTCAAATCGGATGCTTTTAAGTCTCATTTGGCCGATTTACGTTTAGCTTCTAAAAGAATGAAAAAATATGGACTGAAGATGAATCCTTTGAAGTGTGCATTCGGCGTGTCGACTGGAAAGTTTTTGGGCTTCATTATTCATGAGAATGGCATAGAAATTGATCCCAAAAAGATAGAAGCTATACAAAAAGTGGAGGCTCCAACATGCAAGAGGGATATGCAAAAATTCCTTGGCAAAGTCAATTATTTGAGGAGGTTCATAGCTAATTTGTCAGGGAAGGTTGATGCATTCACTCCTATCCTTCGGTTAAAGAATGATGCTGATTTTACTTGGGGGGCAAGACAGCAAGAGGCATTCAACATGATCAAGACTTATTTAAGCACTCCTCCAGTAATGAGAGCACCTAAACCAAAAGATCCCTTTAGGATTTACATTGCAGCAGAGGAAGGTGTTATTGGTGCTGTATTGACTCAAAAAACTGAAGGAAGAGAACATACTATTACATATTTGAGTCGACGCCTATTGGATGCTGAGACAAGGTATACATTTATTGAAAAGTTATGCCTCTGTTTATATTATGCTTGTACAAAACTAAGACATTACCTTGTGCCGAGTGCTTGCATAGTAGCTTGTCAAACCGATGTCATTAAGTACACGCTGCATAGGCCAATTCTTAGTGGTAGAATTGGCAAGTGGGATTACGCTTTAATTGAATATGATTTGGCTTATGAATCTCTAAAATCCATTAAAGGCCAAATTGTTGCTAATTTTATTGTTGAGCATCGGATTAATGACAAGCATGATGTTGGTATAAACCTTGTCTCATTAGTGCCATGGAGGTTATATTTTGATGGTTCAGTTTGTAGCAATGGCCAAGGTGTTGGTATTGTTTATATATCTCCTTATGGTGCTGTTTTTCAAGCCTCATGCCGACTAGAATACTTTTGCATAAATAATCAAGCCGAATATGAAGCATTGTTATTCGGTTTAGAAATGTTGCTCGCTATAGGTGTTACGCATGTTGAGGCTTTTGGTGATTCATTATCAGTAGTGCAACAAGTGTCCAAAATCTTTCAATGTTTAGATGAATCACCTAATGTTTATCTTGATAAGTGTCCAGATACGATTTCTACTTTGGATTATTTTAGCATTGCTCATATATCTAGACATGACAATTGGAGAGCAAATGAGTTAGCACAACAAGCATCCAGCTATCATATTGATCATGGCATGTTTCGTATTTCTCAGAAGCCGATGTCTTGTCTTGCCAATGTGGGAGAGGCCGAATTAGAGCCTACTCATTCGGCTGCTAACAATAAATCTAGTACAGGTGAAAATCAGAACTGGAGGAAGCCCATTATTGATTACTTGTGCAATCCGAGTGAAAGGGTGGACAGGGCTGTTCGGCATATGGCTTTCAAATATACGATGAGAGATGATGGTCTTTATCGCCGAACGGTTGAAGATGTTCTCTTAAAGTGTATGGATGAAGACCAAGCAAGAGTTACTATGGGAGAGGTACATGAAGGCATTTGTGGTACTCGTCGGCACCCAAAATGAAATGGCTCTTGCGGCGTGCTGGATTTTATTGGCCGACTATGATGAATGATTGCTTCAGGTATTATAAAGGGTGTGAAGCTTGTCAAAAATTTGGTGATATTCAGTTGGCTCCTGCTGCTATGTTGCATCCTATTATCAAGCCGTGGCCTTTTAGGGGATGGGGTTTAGACTTCATTGGACAAATTCATCCATCTTCTTTGAAGGGGCATCGGTTCGTGTTGGTGGCAACCGATTATTTCACTAAATGTTCTGAAGCAGTACCTCTCAAGAACATGACATACACGGAGGTAATTCAATTCATAACCGAACACATTATTCATAGATTCGGCGTTCCTCAGACATTAACTACCGATCAAGGTTCATCTTTCATGTCACATCAAGTTAGAGAATTTGCCGAATCATACAACATAAAGTTGCTCAATTCATCTCCGTATTATGCCCAAGCTAATGGACAAGCTGAGTTTAGCAACAAAATATTGATTAAACTCATCAAGAAGAAGATTGAGGATAATCCAAGAAAATGGCATGGGTTGTTGTCTGAGGCTTTGTGGGCACATAGGATCTCAAAGCATGGTGCTACAAAGGTAACTCCGTATGAGCTAGTATACGGGCAAGAGGTTGTTTTACCTGTGGAAGTAAATTTGAGTGCTTTGAGAATAGCCAAACAAAATGATTTATCGGCGGTGGACTTTTATGATTTGATGATGGACCATATTGATGAGATTGCTGATAAACGATTGGCTGCATTAAAGTTCATAGAGAAGGACAAATTAAGGGTAGCAAGAGCCTACAATAAAAAGGTCAAGTTGAAGAATTTTCAGGTTGGCGATCTTGTATGGAAAGTGATTATGCCGATTGGTTCTAGAGATAGAAAATTCGGGAAGTGGTCTCCAAACTGGGAAGGTCCTTTTAGGATTGCAAGAATAGTTCCTGGAAATTCATATTTAGTAGAATCCATACAAGGAGTATTATTACCTCGAGCTCTCAATGGCAGATATCTGAAAAAGTACCACCCGAGTGTGTGGCAAGAAGCCTAATTAGGCAATGGCCAATATATGATTACCGCCCTTAGCATAAACATGGCCAATACATAATTATATCCCTAAGAAATATAAATGGCCGATGGAGTGTTGACATCGTCCTTAGGACAAACATAGTGCAAATTATTTTTCGGCATGCTAGCTTTGCCAAGAAACAGAGGGGCATGTGTTGACACCTAATTTTGGCACGGTGCAAAATCAAATAAAGATGGACTCAAACGAAAGGGTTTTTTCTACAAGAAAGTTCATATTGCCGAGTGAAACAACCTTGATGTTTAGGCCATCACCATTCGGCATCATTTCAAAGGCCAAATCACACTTGGATTGTCATGTAGATGTTCTGAGTGCTTTTTGGTCCATTACACATTCAATACGTCCTCGAATGAAAAAACTTACAACATGAAAAGGTTTTGCATCGTCGAGGCGATTGATTTTAATATGTAAATCTTCTCAATCCGAGGTTGTGTGCGACCTGGAGAGGCAAAACAAAATCAGCCTGAGGTTTCACTCGGGATTTCCGAGTGAAAGTTTGCCGTCGAGTGAAAAGTTTCCTGTCTGGCCGAGTGAAATCGCCAGCCGAGTGAAATTGTCCCGAGTAAAAAGTACCGGTCGAGTGAAATGCTGGCCCGAGTGCAATTGCCGTCCGAGTGAAAATCACCGTCGAGTGACAGTTTCGGCCCGAGTGCGATTGCCATCCGAGTAAAAATCACCGTCGAGTGACAGTTTCGGCCTGAGTGCGATTGCCGTCCGAGTGAAAATCACCGTCGAATGACAGTTTCGGTCGAGTGAAATTTTAAAATGGCCTCGTATGGAAAAGTGTTCAACATGAAAGTTGTTCGAAACGTCGAAACGGTCAACTTTGCTTTTATGGTCATTATCATCTGAGATAGTATACGGCCTGGAGAGACGCTACAATACTCGGACAGTCCATTCTGCTACGTGATCAAGTCCGATTCGAAGTTAAAGATGACCTCATGGAGTATTCAAGATTGCTTTATTCGGGAAAGTGGTCAACATACGGATTGTTGGCCTCATCGAGGCACACAAAATTGATGTTTGGACCATCTCCATCGGAGGTCATATGCAGATTCCACGGCCCATGCAAGAAGCGAGACAAAAGATTGGGCCATATTTGGGCTGAATCCGAGTGGAATTAGAACTAGGACTCTAGGATGCGAATTAATGTAGTTTTCTTGTAAGGAAAGCCTAGATGAATCCTTTGCTTGTGCAGGAAGTCCAGCCGCCTCTTATATATGTTGGAGGTGACGGCCGATTGAACAACACACAATCGAAAAAATCAATCTATACTACTTTTTCATCTACATTCTTCGTTTTTCTCTCGTTCTTCGCTGTTCTTTGTTTGAGAGCTGCGAATCCCGAGGCTCTAGGGGCGAGCAAATCCACCTAGGGCAGCCAATAGCCACTGCACTCCCTGACGGGGTCCCTTCCGGGCGTGCAGGGTTTCGGGTCTACAAAAGCGTCCACCGACTGTCGTGCGTATCGCGCTGCCGGACAGACCTCCTTCGACGTGAGCTGCGGTGTATAACCCCCGACGTCGAGGGTACACAGTGATGTGTTCGTGTGTCAACAGATACATAGACAACACCATGTCCCTAGTATTCCTCTACTAGACTAGCTCATTGATCAAGGATGGCTATGGTTTCCTAGTCATGGACATGAGATGTCATTTGATAATGGGATCACATCATTAGGAGAATGATGTGATGGACAAGACCCAAACTACAAACGTAGCATATGATCGTGTCAGTTTATTGCTACTGTTTTCTGCATGTCAAGTATTTGTTCCTATGACCATGAGATCATGCAACTCACTGACATCGGAGGAGTACCTTGTGTGTATCAAACGTCGCAATGTAACTGGGTTACTATAAAGGTGCTCTACAGGTATCTCCGAGGGTGTCTGTTGGCTTGGCATGGAGCAAGACTGGGATTTGTTACTCTGTGTAATGGACAGGTATCTCATGGCCAAGCGGTAATACAACATCACAATAAGCCTCGCAAGAAATGTGACTAAGTGTTAGTCAATACGAGTAAAGAGACTTGCCGGTAATGAGGTTGAACTAGGTATGGAGATATCGACGATCGAATCTCTGGCAAGTAACATATCGAAGAACAAAGGGAACATCATACGGGATTAACTGAATCCTTGACATAGAGGTTCGACCGATAAATATCTTCGTAGAATATGTAGGAACCAATACGGGCATCCAGGTCCCGCTATTGGTTATTAACCGTAGAGGTGTCTCAGTCATGTCTACATTGTTCTCGAACCCGCAGGGTCTGCACACTTAAGGTTCGGTAGTATAGAGTTATGTATGGTGGTGAACGAAGGTTGTTCGGAGTCCCGGATGAGATCCCGGATGTCACGAGGAGCTCCGGAATGGTCCGGAGGTAAAGATTGATATATAAGAAGTCCTATTTTGGTCACCGGAAAAGTTTCGGGCTCATCGGTAGTGTACCGGGAGTGCCGATAGTGTACCGGGAGACCATCGGGAGGGGTATTTCGACCCAAGAGGCTACATGGGCTGTGGGGGAGCGAATACCAGCCCTTAGTGGGCTGGTGGAAGTCCCACACAAGGCCCATGCGGCTGAGAGAGAAAACCCAAAGAGAAAAAGGTGGAAAAAGGCAAAATAGGGAGGAATCCTAGTCCTACTAGGATTGGAGGAGTCCTCCTCTCCTCCTTGATTCGGCCGAACCAAGGGCTGGACACTTGAGGGCCAAGCCCCCTCCTCTCTTCCTCCTATATATACTAGAGGTTTTAGGCTTTTTGGCACTAGATTTTCAGCCACGTGTTACCCGTTCCTCTAGTGCATAGTTTCTCCTCTAGATCGGATTTCTGTAGTGCTTAGGCAAAGCCTTGCCAGAATAGCTCAACCACCATCGCTGGAGTGCTGTCATGCTACCGGAGAACTCTTCTACCTCTCCGCTCCCTCTTGCTGGATCAAGAAGGCGGAGATCGTCATCGAGCTATACGTGTGCTGAATGCGGAGGTGTCGTCCGTTCGGCGCTAGATCGGAAGGACCGTGATCAAGATCGCGAGATGGACCGTGATGAGATCGCGGGACGGATCGTGATGAGTTCGCGGGACGGATCATGATTGGATCGCGGGATGGATCATGATGAGATCGTGGGATGCTCGACGATTTGGATCGCGGAGACGTTCGACTACACCAACCGCGTTTCTTAACGCTTCCCGCTTAGCGATCTACAAGGGTATGTAGATCCACTCTCCCTCTCGTAGATGCTCATCACCATGGGTAGATCTTGCGTGTGCGTAGGATTTTTTTCCCATGCAACGTTCCCCAACAGTGGTATCAGAGCTAGGTCTATGTGTAAATGAGATCTCGAGTAGAACACAAAGAGTTTGTGGGCGTTGATGCTTAGATCGCTTCCTCCCTTGGTCGTGTTTTGGTTCAGCAGTATTGTGGGATGAAGCGGCCCGGACCAACATTACTCGTACGCTTACAAGAGACCGGTTCCCTCAACTGCAACTAGTTGCAAAAGATGGCTGGCGGGTGGCAGTTTCTCCTACTTTAGTTGGATCGGATTCGAGAAAGGCGGTCCCTGAGAAGGTTGAAAAGAAACTTATGTATCACCGTTGTTGTTTATGGGTAGGTGAGAATTGTTCTTGCTAGATACCCGTAGCAGCCACGTAAAACATGCAACAACAATTAGAGGACATCTAACTTGTTTTTGCAGGGTATGTTGTGATGTGATATGGCCAATTACATGATGTAACATATGTGATGTATGAGATGATCATGTGTTGTATAGAATATCACGACTTGCATGTCGATGAGTACGGCTACCGGCAGGAGCCATAGGGTTGTCTTTAATTATTGTATGACCTGCGTGTCAATCATTAAGCGCTATGTAATGCTTTACTTTATCGCTAAACTGTAGCTATCGTAGTACAAGCATGATGGGCGCGACAACCCCGATGGCGACACGTTGATGGAGATCAAGATGATGGACATCATGGTGTCATGCCGGTGACGATGGAGATCATGCCGGTGCTTTCAAGATGCAGATCAAAAGCACAAGTTCATGGCCGTATCATGTCACTTATGATTTGCATGTGATGTTAATCCTTTTATGCACCTTGTTTTGCTTAGGACGACGGTAGCATTATAAGGTGAACCCTCACTCAATTTCAAGATAAATTCTGTTCTCCCCGAGTGTGCACCGTTGCGAAAGTTCGTCGCGTCGAGACACCACGTGATGATCGGGTGTGATAGACTCTACGTTCACATACAACGGGTGCAAGCCAGTGTTGCACATGCAGAACACTCGGGTTAAACTTGACGAGCTTAACATGTACAGACATGGCCTCGGAACACAAGAGACCGAAAGGTCGAACATGAGTCATATAGTAGATATGATCAACATGATGATGTTCACCATTGAAACCACCTCAACTCACGTAATGATCGGACTTGAGTTGGTGAATTTGGATCATGTATCACTCGAATGACCGGAGGGATGTCAATTTGAGTGGGAGTTCTTCAGTAATATGATTAACTGAACTCATTATCATGAGCATAGTCAGTAGTGTCTTTGCAAATTATGTTGTAGATTACTTGCTCGTGTTGTAGCTCCCTTGAATTTTTATATGTTCCTAGAGAAACAGAGTTGAAAGATGATGGTAGAAATATTGCGGACTTGGTCCGTGATCTGAGGATTGTCCTCATTGCTGCACACAAGGCTTATGTCCTTAATGCACCGCTCGGTGCGCCAACCCCTCTAGTGTCGTCTGTAGATGTTGTGAACATCTGATAGGCACGTTCTGATTACTACTTGATAGTTTAGTGCGTCATGCATTACGGCTTAGAATTGAGGCTCCGAAACATTTTGAACGTCACGGAACATATGAGATGTTCTAAGAGCTGAAATTAGGATCTCAGGCTCGTTCCCGTGTTGCGAGATATGAGATCTCCAACAAGATTCTTTGCCTGCAAGATGAAAGAGAATAACTCAATCGTTGAGCATGTGCTCAGATTGTCTGGGTGCTACAATCACTTGAATCGAGTGGGAGTTGATCTTCCAAATAAGATAGTGATTGATATAGTTCTCCAAGTCACTGCCACTAAGCTAGTAGAACTTGGTGATGAACTATAAAATGCCAGGGATAGAAATAATGACCCCTGAGCTATTCGTGATGTTTGACACTGCTGTCGTGGGAACAAGCCTGACAGTAGATGGTAGGGGTACGAATGGAGAGGGTAGAGTCCTATCTACGGCGAGGGTGTACACATGGATGTATGAGTTCAGACCCCTCTCGTGGAGGTAACAGCCCTACGTCTTAGTGCTCGGGAGCTTTATGTCGTGTGGAATGTGGAGATTACAATAGTTTCTAACCCTTGTGCAGGAGGGGAGGGGCGGCTTATATAGAGTTTTCTGCCCCTCATAATGGCTCCGCATCAAAGGGTCTGGTCGTGGGGTTTAAAGTCCGCCGTTACAAGTAACGTACGTAGTAAAAGCTATCAATGACCATTGAACCAACATCTGCCCGTTAGGCTCTTCATGATGGCTCCTAGTATTCTGGCGTCGAGTGAAAGCAAGGTCTTCCGAGTGACACGCGACTGCCGAGTGAGAGCGGGAGTCTCCGAGTGGATTACTGTCGAGTGTCTTTGAACGTCTCCAGGGATCCACTCGGAAGTTCATGCTTGATCTTCAAGTCATCCCATGTAGCGTCCATAGGTAGGGTATGTGGACCGTGCCTAGGACCCTACCCCAGGTACATATCGTCATCATTAGCCCCCGAATGGATCGTGGTTTGAGGTATGGAAGGAGGTATCTACATAGACCTTGAGTTAGTGCACCAGATCTTCCGAATGATACTTGGGATTTCCATGAAACTTGTGTCGATTGAACTCTCAGCATTAGCATTCATTCAGGATCAACATGCAAAATCTTCCAAATGATATTCGGGGCTTCAACGAAACTTGTGTTGATGGAACTCTGAGCATTAGCATTCATTCATGATCGACATGCAAAATCTTCTGAATGATATTCGGGGCTTCAACGAAACTTGTGTCGATTGAACTCTAAGCATTAGCATTCATTTAGGATCAACATGCAAAATCTTCCGAATGATATTTGGGGCTTCAACGAAAATTGTGTCGATTGAACTCTTCTCTGCTCGCCCGGATCCATTCATCCTTAGAAGTGTCCGAGTGGATGTTCAACATTCGCTTTGGTCCAAGTGAACTGGCAGTATCTTGGGAGGCGACGGGCCGGTCTGACAAACCCAGATTTTACGGGATCCAAAAATTTGGGAAGCGCGCGCACCCGCACGATGATTACGCCACGATCAGGGCAAGTGGAGGCGTGACACCTCGATTTTCGTGTCGGTCGGTCATTGAGTACAAATGGACCTTTAAGATGAAGACAGACGCTGATGGTGAATGTCACTATTTGTAAAGCTTGACTTGTTGCAAAGAAGTTTCTGCCAAGTTCAAGGAGTTGACTACGATGAGACCTTCTCACTCGTAGCGATGCTAAAGTCTGTTGGAATTATGTTAGCAGTTGCTGCATTTTTCAATTATGAAATATGGCAGATGGATGTCAAAACATCGTTTCCTTAACGATTTACTTGAGGAAAGGTTGTATGTGATACAACCAGAAGGTTTTGTTAGTCCTAAGGATGCTAAAAGGTGTGCAAGCTTCAGTGATCCTTTCTATGAACTGAAGCAAGCATCTCGGAGTTGGAATATACACTTCGATGAGGTGATCAAAGTTTTTGAGTCTATACAAAGTTTACGAGAAAGTTGTATTTACAATAAAGTGAGTGGGAGTACTATAGAATTTCTGATAAGTATATGTGGATGACATATTGTTGATCGGAAATGATGTAGAATTTTTGGAAAGCATAAACGGTTGTTTTTTCCAAAGGAAGACCTGGATAAAGCTACCTAATTGTTGAGCATCAAGATCTATAGAGATAGATCAAGATGCTTGATGAGACTTTCAATGAGTACATAACTTGACAAGATTTTGAAAGATTTCAAAGTGGATCAGTCAGAGAAAGAGTTCTCGCCTCATTTGTAAGGTGTGAAGTTGAGTGAGACTCAAAGCTCGACAATGGCAGAAGAAAGAGAAAGGACGAATGTCGTCCCCTATGCCTTAGCCATAGGATCTATATAGTATGCCATGCTGTGTACCGCACCTGTGTGTGCCTTGCCATGAGTCCGTCAAGGGCTACAAGAGTAATCCGGGAGTGGATCACTGGACAACGGTCAATATTATCCTTAGTGACTAAAATACTAAGGAAATGTTTCTCGATTATGGAGGTGATAAAGGGTTCATCATAAAGAGTTATGTTGATGCAAGCTTTAACACTAATCCGGATGACTCTTAGTAGCAATCCGGATACGTATAGTGGAGCAGCCATTTGGAATAGTACCATGTGGAGTGTGGTAGCAATGTTTACAGTTTGACATAGAGATTTGCAAAGTACACTTGGATCTGAATGTCGTAGACCCGTTGACTATAAGACCTCTCTCACATGCAAAGCATGATCGAGCCCCAGAACTCATTGGGTGTTAGTTTCATAACAATGTGAATCACATGGTGATGTGAACTAGATTATTGACTCTAGTGAAAGTGGGAGACTGTTGGAAATATGCCCTAGAGGCAATAATAAATTGGTTATTATCATATTTTCTTGTTCATGATAATCGTTTATTATCCATACTATAATTGTGTTGATCGGAAACTCAGATACATCAGTGGATACATAGACAACACCATGTCCCTAGTATGCCGCTAATAGACTAGCTCATTGATCAAAGATGGCTATGGTTTCCTAGTCATGGACATGAGATGTCATTTGATAACGGGATCACATCATTAGGAGAATGATGTGATGGACAAGACCCAAACTACAAACGTAGCATATGATCGTGTCAGTTTATTGCTACTGTTTTTCTGCATGTCAAGTATTTGTTCCTATGACCATCAGATCATGCAACTCACTAACATCGGAGGAGTACCTTGTGTGTATCAAACGTTGCAACGTAACTAGGTGACTATAAAGGTGCTCTACAGGTATCTCCGAGGGTGTCTGTTGGGTTGGCATGGATCAAGACTGGGATTTGTTACTCCATGTGATGGAGAGGTATCTCAGGGCCCACTCGGTAATACAACATCACAATAAGCCTTGCATGCAATGTGACTAAGTGTTAGTCACGGGATCTTGTATTACGGAACGAGTAAAGAGACTTTCCGGAAATGAGGTTGAACTAGGTATGGACATACCGATGATCGAATCTCGGGCAAGTAACATACCGAAGAACAAAGGGAACATCATATGGGATTAACTGAATCCTTGACATAGAGGTTCGACCGATAAAGATCTTCGTAGAATATGTAGGAAACAATATGGGCATCCAGGTCCCGCTATTTGTTATTGACTGTAGAGGTGTCTCGGTCATGTCTACATACTTCTCGAACCCACAGGGTCTGCACACTTAAGGTTCAGTGACGTTTCGGTAGTATAGAGTTATGTATGGTGGTGACCGAAGGTTGTTCGGAGTCCTGTATGAGAACCCGGACGTCACGAGGAGCTCCGGAATGGTCCAGAGGTAAAGATTGATATATAGGAAGTCCTATTTTGGTCGCCAAAAAGTTTCGGGCTCATCGGTGTTGTACCGGGAGTGCCGGTAGTGTACCGGGAGACCATCGGGAGGGGTATTTCGACCCAAGCGGCTACATGGGCTGTGGGAGAGTGAATACCAGCCCTTAGTGGGCTGGTGGAAGTCCCACACAAGGCCTATGTGGCTGGGAGAGAAAACCCAAAGAAAAAAAGGTGGAAAAAGGCAAAATAGGGAGGAATCCTAGTCGTACTAGGATTGGAGGAGCAGTCCTCTTCTCCTCCTTGATTCGGCCGAACCAAGGTCTGTCCCCTTGAGGGCCAAGCCTCCTCCTCTCTTCCTCCTATATATACTAGAGGTTTTTGGGTTTTTGGCACTAGATTTTAAGCCACATGTTACCCGTTCCTCTAGTGCATAGTTTCTCCTCTAGATCGGATTTCTGCAGCGCTTAGGCGAAGCCCTGCCGGAATAGCTCGACCACCATCGTCGGAGCGCCATCATGCTACCGGAGAACTCTTCTACCTCTCCGCTCCCTCTTGCCGGATCAAGAAGGCGGAGATCGTCATCGAGCTGTATGTGTGCTAAATGCGGAGGTGCCGTCCGTTCGGTGCTAGATCGGAAGGACCGTGATCAAGATCGCGAGACGGACCGTGATGAGATTGCGGGATGGATCGTGATGAGTTCGCGAGACAAATCATGATTGGATCGCGGGACGGATCGTGATGAGATCGCGGGATGCTCGGCGATTTGGATCGCAAAGACGTTCGACTACACCAACCGCGTTTCTTAACGCTTCCCGCTTAGCGATCTACAAGGGTATGTAGATTCACTCTCGCTCTCGTAGATTCTCATCTCCATGGATAGATCTTACGTGTGGGTAGTACTTTTTTTCCCATGCAACATTCCCCAACATAAACATAGTCCGACATATTACAAATTAAAACATAGTCCGACATATTACAAAAAACATAGTCCGACATATTACAAAATAAAACATAGTCCGACATATTACAAATTGAAACATAGTTCAACATATTACAAAATAAAACATAGTCTGACTCATTATATAGCTTTTGAGTTATTTCTTCCTTGTCGTCCCCTTCGGCCTCGACTGCCTCGACCACGTCCGCCTCTTGCTCCTGTTGTCACACTCGTCGATGTGGACGCATCGTCTTTGTTAAGTTTGGGACAATATTTCATCCTATACCCATAATTTGCGCACACTATTTGGTTGCTCCACCAGCTTCAGATTGGTCCATATCATTACGGATGCGATGGACCTTACGTCTACCCCTACTGGTTCGCCGAAGATCGGGATCCGAGATGGATACTCTCTCATCATCGTTTACCTTGGTTAAATTGCCGACGACTCTAAATCCTGTCATATCACCGGTCCATGTGTTGAGTAATGACTCCTTCAAATAGTATGGGGACACAAAGGAGATGGCATCCAACTGAATCTTTCCACACACAGCGAACACATGTGAGCAAGGAAGGTGCAACAACTTCGGTTTCACACGTTGGATAAAATTCCGTTCCAATTTTTACCTCATGCGTCTTCACCTCATTTGACGTACCAAAACGATCGGTAGGTATATGAACCTCATACCTCCTTTCATGATTACCTATGAGTCTGACAGTGTGCTTCTTCGCTTTCTCTATCTTCTTTGCCATGTACTCCATGACACGGCTACAATAAGGTGTCTTCGGATGAGCTACAATATGCTTCTTTGCCAATTGGTGCCTTTCTGTGAAATATCTCAAAGTGCCATGGAATACAGCCTCGATAATAGATGTGGGTGGCAATGCTCTATTCCCTCTAAGTAAAAAGTTATACTCCTCGGCAAGGTTGGTTGTCACAGGAAAGAACAATTCACGGGAGGCTCTTTCTCTATCCACTGAGTAAAATTCTTTATTGCCCTGCCATTTGGCCTCTTAGTGCCAGGAGGGTCAATTGCTCGCAAGTCACAAAGAGCTAGATGTTGCTCTAGCTCCGCGATGATTATTGCTAATTTAACCTGATCTTTTTCCATTTTGTATCTGGCTTTCACCCGCTTCTTAGTAAACTCATCTAGTTTTGACCAAATAAAATTTTATTTGCATGGCTGGTTTTGCTTGCATAATTTTTTGAACAAGTTCATCAACCGATTGTTCTTGAACTGTGATAATTTCCCCCCCCCCCAAGATGGCACATGCGCCACCGGCTCTGTAGGTCCTTCCATGGTGTTGATTCGTTCTTAGTTGGATCCCTCAGTGTATTCACGGCCTTCAATATACCAGCATGTCTGTCATGAATGACACACACATTCGATCGGTCCGTCACGATGGCAATTATCACTTTCCTCAAGAACCATATCCAGCTTGGAAAGTTCTCACCCTCCACATGCCATAGCAAGTGGGATGATTTGATTGTTCCCGTCAACACCAGTAGCAGTAAGGATTTGCCCTCTGTACTGACCAGTCAGGAATTTGCCATCCAGAAACATCACAGGAGGACAATGCCGGAAAGCTTCGATGCAAATAGCAAAAGAAAAGAATACTCTATTCAACACCTTAAATTCTGGTGTACTCGATAATATTGTGTGTTGTACGTTAACATAAGTGTCGGGATTCCTCTCCTTCAATACTTGAAGGAGTGGCACAACATTATCATATGAGTCGAAGAATGTCCCAAACCTTTCCTCCATAGCCTTCTGCTTAGCCCTCCAAGCCTTCTCGTAAGGAACGACATAATTCCACCTGACCTTTACTGATGTCTGGATGTGTTTTGCTTCCATGTATTTCTTCTGCACTATCTCAATATACCTGAGTTGCATAATGGGAGTTGAAGACATGTTCGAATGATTCAACAGAAGGTTTTTACTTACACAAGTATGTGGAACAACATCGGTGATAACCGGGTGGATGTTATACTTCGGCACGTGCCCGTGCACCTTCCTAGGACAACCTGTTACAACACATTTCATGGTATAGTTTGTTTGATTTGATATGTGCGTCCGGAAAACCCTCTGCGTGGACATAGCCCACTTTACCACCGCATACTTGAATTTCTTATTTGTGTCATACGTAGAACCTATTTGGACTTGGTTTAGATGATACTGCCATGGAGTCTCATGGCCATCGTTGACCATGAGACCGGTCGATAGGTCCTGATCCCATGTGACAGTAATCGGTACCTCCACTTCATCCTCGGAATTTTCAAAATCCAGATCCTTAGCCAGTCCATCCTCATCCTCTTCCTCCATCACCCTCTGCATTTCCTCCCCTTCCTCATCCCCATCAGCAAAACCAGAACTAGCTAATATTAGCGACCGACTACTCTACCCAGTATCGTTACCACACAAATTGCATGGCACGTAATGTCGCTCTTTCTCGGCTTGGCTAGCATCCACATCCATTGGTTGTGACCCGGATAAATAAATCTCGTTAGCCAATTAACTACCCTGCCCGGGTTCATACCCCCCCTCTGGTTGTCCAGTATTCGCCATAGGTTGTGATACGTCTCCAACGTATCTATAATTTTTGATTGTGTCATGCTATTATATTATAGGTTTTGGATGTTTTATATGCATTAATATGCTATTTTATATTATTTCTGGGACTAACCCATTAATCTAGAGCCTAGTGCCAGTATCTGTTTTTTCCTTGTTTTTGAGTATTGCAGATATGGAATATTAAACAGAGTCCAAACGGAATAAAATCTTCGCGATGATTTTTTTGGAACAAAAGTGATCTACCAGGCTTGGACTGCAAGGCAAGGAAACTTCTAGGAGTCCTAGCCCTAATCTTCGTCCTACAAATACCCAAATATTCCCCCAATAACAAAGGGAGCCACGAAAATACTTTTCCACCGCCACAAGCCTCCGTTCCCGAGAGATCCAACCTTGGAGCATTTTCCGATAATCCAACGGAGGGGAATCCGATCACGGAGGGAATCTACATAAACTCTATAGCCCCTCCGATGATGCGTGAGTATTCCACCATAGACCTACAGGTCCATAGCTAGTAGCTAGATGGCTTGTTCTCTCTCTTTTTGCTTACCATGTTCTTCATGATCTTCATGGAGATCTATCCGATGTAATACTCTTTTGCGGTGTGTTTGTTGAGATCCGATGAATTGTGGGTTTATGTTAAGATTATGCATGAATATTATTTGATTCTTTTCTGATTTCTTATATGAATGATTTCATATCTTTACAAGTCTCTTCGAGTTATTGGTTTGGTTTGGTGAAGTAGATTGGTAATTCATGCAATGGGAGAAATGCTTAGTTTTGGGTTCAATCTTGCGGTGTCGTCACCAAGTGACAAAGTAGGGGTAGCGAGGCACGTATTGTATTGTTGTCATCAAGGGTAACAAGATGGGGTTTTCATTATATTTCTTGAGTTTATCCCTCTACATCATGCCATCTTACCTAATGTGTTACTCTATTCTTCATGAACTTAATACTCTAGATGCAGGAATGAGTTGGTCGATGTGTGGAGTAATAGTAGTAGATGTAGAATTGCTTCGGTCTACTTGACATCGACGTGATACCTATATGCATAATCATTTCCTTGGATATCCTCATAATTATTCGTTTTTCTATAGATTCCTCGATAGTAATTTGTTTACCCACCATGATACTTGCCTTCAAGGGAGAAGCCTCTAGTGAAACCTATGGCCGTCGGGTCTACTTTCCATAATATATTTTTCAGATCTATAAACCAAAAATACCCTGCTGCAATTTATTTACATTTTTCTTCCCGCAATCTTTTACATCTATATCTATCAGATCTAATCCTTGGAAATAACCATTAAGGGATTGACAACCCCTTTATAGCATTGGATGCAAGAGTTTGATTGTTTGTGTAGGTGCATCCATTGGTGACTTGCTTATTCCTCCTACTGGATTGATACCTTGGTTCTCATTAACTGAGGGAAATACTTATCTACTTCGTTGCATGACCCTTTCCTCTTCTAGGGAAAACCAACGCAAGCTCAAGAGGTTGCAACAAGGATTTCTGGCACCGTTGCCGGGGAGGATACATAGCATGTCAAGACAAGAACTTTCCCGTCAACTTGCCAATTTTTGGTATCATTGTCAGGGAGATCTACATCAAGCCTACCAAGCACCCATCACAAACTCATCTCTTGCATTTACATTATTTGCCATTTACCTCTTGTTTTCCTCTCCCCCACTTCTAAAATTATTTTCAAAAGATACCAAAAAGATTTGCCTTTTTATTCGCCGTTCTTCCGTTTGTTTCTTCATTTGCCTTTTCTTTGCTTGCGTGCTAGATCGATTCCTTGCCACCATGTCTGAATATAAGGAGACTTCCATTGAAAATGATAGTAATAATCTTGAGGGGAATTTTGATGACTTTGCTAATAATATCCCTCATGAAGAACCTACTATCACACATACAAAAAAATTCCGCATAGGTAGTCGTAATATAATTGGAAAAGGTGTTATTCAAGAATTTTTTACTTCTGCGGGTAAGCTTCCTACCTTAGGAGGGTCCATTCTCAGTAAAACTAATAGTCTTGCGGATGCTATAACATTGTGAATAATTGAACTTGAGAGGCAATTCGTTCATATGCACCCTTTCATACAAAGGATTTTTCTAGAGTTCTGTAATATTCAACATTCTTCCGTTAAGCTTGCCACCACTATATTTCTAGCCCACGAGTTTAGATTTATCATGAAAGAGGCTAGCAATTTTTTCCCATTATAAAATTAATGGTGGATATCCCCCCATAGAGGCGATCCTTTTTAATCAAGAAGATATAATGAGATTGCAATCTCCGGATTATGTTGCTTATAATGAAAAATTGAGAAAAAGGGTCCCTACCAAGGTTTTGGTTGATAAGATTTCTGAACTCAATGATAATTTTGCTATAAAAAACAATGGATTAGAGTTCATATTAAGAAAAAAAGCTTATTACTTTCACCCAAAGAAAAGCTTACAATGATGAATTGATTATACACTATAGGGGGGGCGAAGGAGGAACCTATCCCTCCCGCACTTGATCTTAAGGATCCTTATCCTATTAAATTTAGCCCTTTTGATTATTTTTGCTTGCCACAGAGAAAACTTTCCTATTAAAGAAGGGAGTATGAGATGAGCATGGATGATCTCCCTTACTATTATGACAACACCTAGATCTATTGTGTTTTGCCTAGCTAGGGGCGTTAAACAATAGCGCTTATTGGGACGCAACCCAATTTTATTTTTTATGTTCTGTTCTGCTTCTGTTTTTGAGTGTATACCACATTATTAATTCTGTATTAATTTGTTTTGGTGTTTTAATTAGTGTTTGATCCAAGTAAGACATTTGGGATGGTCTATGGTGATTGTTGATTTGATCTTGTTGAAAAACAGAAACTTTTGCGCTCAGTACAATTTTTTATAAATGTTTCAGAGTATCGAATGAGTCTGAAATTTTTACACAAGATTAATATACAAATTTCCCAGGTTTTCCTAATTTTTTAGAATTGTTTGAGTTACATAAGTATATGAAGTTTTCACATTGCTACAGACTATTCTGTTTTTGACAGATTCTGTTTTCTTTGTGTTGTCTACCTATTTTGATGTATCTATGGGTTGTATCGGGGGGTATGAACCATGGAGAAGTTATAATGCAGTAGGTATTACACCAATATAAATAAATAATGAGTTCACAACAGTACCGGAAGTGGTGATTTATTTTCTTATACTAACGGATCTCACGAGTTCTCTGTTAAGTTTTGTGTTGTGAACTTTTCAAGTTTTGGGTAAAGATTTGATGGACTATGGAATAAGGAGTGGAAAGAACCTAAGCTTGGGGATGCCCAAGGCACCCCAAATCATATTCAAGTATGCCAAAGAGCCTAATCTTGGGGATGCCCCGGAAGGCATCCCCTCTTTCGTCTTCAATACATCGGTAAATTTACTAGAGGCTATATTTTTATTCACCACATGATATGTGTTTTGCTTGGAGCGTCTTGTATGATATGACTCTTTTCTTTTTATGTTTACAAAATAATCCTTGATGCACACATCAATTGAGAAAGAAACATATTAATCATGAATTTATTAGAATACTCTATGTGCTTCACTTATATATTTTGAGATAGGCAATTTGGCTCTAGTGCTTCACTTATATCTTTTTAGAGCACGGTGGTGTTTGGTTTTATAGAAATTATTGAAATCTCATACCTAACTTATATTATTTTGAGAGTCTTTACACAACATGGTAATTGGTTTAGGTTATGAATTTAGTCCTAATATAATAGGCATCCAAGAGGGATATAATAAAAACTTCCATATTAAGTGCATCAAGTACTATGCGATGTTTGATTCCTTGCATAAAGTTTTGAGATATAAAGATGGTAATGTTAAGAGTCATGTTAGGAAGTAATTGTGAATTGGTAATAATACTTGTGTAAAGGTTTTTGATTCCTATAGCATGCACTTATGGTGAACCGTTATGTAAGGAAGTGGGAGCATGATTTGTTTATAGATTGTCGACCTTTGTGTGAGGGTCCGGAGCGTGCGATGGTTTACTCCTACCAACCTCTCTCCCATAGGGGCATGCGTCTAATACTTTGCTTCAATGACTAATAGACTTCTGCAATAAGTATGTGAGTTCTTTATGACCAATGTGAGTCCATGGATTATATGCACTCTCACCCTTCCACCTTTGCTAGACTCTCTAGTACCACACAACTTTCGCCGGTGCCATAAACCCACCTTCCCCAAAGCAGCCACCATATATCTTTCCTCAAAACAGCCACCATACCTACCTATTATGGAATTTCCATAGCCATTCCAAGATACATTGACATGCAACTTCCACTGTTCCATTTATTATGACACGCACCATCATTTTCATATTGCTTTGCATGATAGTAAGATATCTAGCATGATGTTTTCATGGCTTGTTCGTTTATTGATGTCATTTGCTATGCTAGATCATTGCACATCCCGGTACACCGCTTGATGCATTCATATAGAGTCATAATCTGTGCTAGTTATCGAGTTGCAGTTCTTGAGTTGTAAGTAAATAAAAGTGTGATGACCATCATTATTAGAGCATTGTCCCATGTGAGGAAAGGATGATGGAAGCTATGATTCCCTCAATTGGGGATGAGACTCCGGACTTCATAAGAAAATAAAAGAGATCAGAGAAGCCCAAATAAATAGAAAGAGGCCTTGGATGCCCACCATAATAAACAAAATAAAAAAATGAGAGAAAAGAGAGAAGGGACAATGCTACTATCTTTTTTTCCACGATTGTGTTTCAAAGTAGCACCATGATCTTCATAATAGAGAGTCTCCTATTTTGTCACTTTCATATACTAGTGGGAATTTTTTGTTATATAACTTGGCTTGTATATTCCAATGATGGGCTTCCTCAAATTGCCCTAGGTCTTCATGAGGAAGCAAGTTGGATGCACACCCACTTAGTTTCCTTTTGAGCTTTCATACACTTATAGCTCTAGTGCATCCGTTGCATGGCAATACCTACTCACTCACATTGATATATATTAATGGGCATCTCCATAGACCGTTGATACGCCTAGTTGATGTGACACTATATCCTCCTTTTCCTTCATAACCTCCACAATTTTCTATTCCACCTATAGTGCTACATCCATGGCTCACGCTCATGTATTGCGTGAGAGTTGAAAAAGTTTGAGAAAATAAAAGTGTGAAACAATTGCTTGACTTGTCATCTGGGTTGTGCATGATATCAATACTTTGTGTGGGAAAGATGGAGCATAGCCAGACTATATGATATTGTTGGGATAACTTTCCTTTGCCATTATATTTTTAAGAGATACGATTGCTTTGCTAGTATGCTTGAAATATTATTGTTTTTATGTCAACATTGAGCTTTTGTTTTGAGTCCTACGGATCTGAATATTCATGCCACAATAAAGAATATTACATGGATAAATATGTTAGGAAGAATTCCACATCAAAAATTATCTTTTTATCATTTACCTACTCGAGGACGAGCAGGAATTAAGCTTGGGGATGCTGGTATGTCTCCAACCTATCAATAATTTTTTATTGTGTTAGGCTATTATATTATCTGCTTTGGATGTTTTATATGCATTAATATGCTATTTTATATTATTTTTGGGACTAACCTATTAATCTAGAGCCTAGTGCCAGTTTATGTTTTTCCTTGTTTTTGAGTATTGCAGAAATGGAATATGAAACGGAGTCCACACGGAATAAAATATTCGCGATGATATTTTCTGGAAAAAAAGAGATCTACCAGGCTTGGAGTGCAAGGCAAGGAAGCTGCCAGGAGGTCACAAGCCTGGGGGCACGGCCACCCCCCTGGCCGTGCCTGGCAGGCTTGTGACTCCCTGACAGGAGTCCTAGCCCTAATCTTCATCCTATAAATACCCAAATATTCCCCCAATACCAAAGGGAGCCACGAAAATACTCTTTTGCTGCCAGAAGCCTCCGTTACCGAGAGATCCAACCTTGGAGCCTTTTCCGGTAATCTGCCCGAGGGGGATCCGATCACGAAGGGCATCTACATCAACTCCATTGCCCCCCCCCCCGATGATGCGCGAGTAGTCCACCGTAGATCTACGGGTCCAAAGCTAGTAGCTATATGGCTTCATCTCTCTCTTTGTGCTTCAATACCATGTTCTTCATGATCATCATGGAGATCTATTCGATGTAATACGCTTTTGCGGTGTGTTTGTCGAGATCCATGAATTGTGAGTTTATTTTCAGATTATCCATGAATATTATTTGAGTATTTTCTGTATTCTTATATGCATGATTTCATATCTTTGCAAGTCTCTTCGAGTTATTGGTTTGGTTTGGCCAATTAGATTGGTAATTCTTGCAATGGGAGAAGTGCTTAGTTTTGGGTTCAATCTTGCGGTGTCCTCACCCAATGACAAAGTAGGGGTAGCAATGCACGTATTGTATTCTTTCCATCAAGGGTAACAAGATGGGGTTTTCATCATATTGCTTTAGTTTATCCCTCTACATCATGTCATCTAACCTAATGCGGTACTTTGTTCTTCATGAACTTAATACTCTAGATGCAGGCAGGAGTCGGTTGAAGTGTGGGGTAATACTAGTAGGTGCAGAATCGTTTCGGTCTACTTGACACGGACATGATGCCTATATGAATAATCATTGCCTTAGATATCCTCATAATTATTCGTTTTTCTATCAATTGCTCGACAGTTATTTGTTTACCCACCGTGATACTAACCTTCAAGAGAGAAGCCTCTAGTGAAACCTATGGCCCCGGGGTCTACTTTCCACAATATATTTGTAGATCTATAAACCAAAAATACCAAAAATACCTTTCTGCAATGTATTTACTTTTTACTTTCCGCAATCTTTTACATCTATCTCTATCAGATCTAATCCTTGCAAATAACCATGAAGGGATTGACAACCCCTTTATAGCATTGGGTGCAAGAGTTTGATTGTTTGTGTAGGTGCATCCATTGGTGACTTGCTTGTTCCTCCTACTGGATTGATACCTTGGTTCTTATCAACTGAGGGAAAAACTTATCTACTTCGCTGCATCACCCTTTCCTCTTCAAGGGAAAACCAACGCAAGCTCAAGAGGTAGCAGGTTGCACTAGGGCATATGGGTGGATTTTTTTGTCTCTGCAACACCTTAACAGGGTCAACCACTGCTGGCTCCTATCTGTCAGCATCAACTCCCACTTGACATTTTTTACACGATTTGGTCCACAATGCATGAATACTGACGGAACATACCCCTAGATCCAGCCCAAAACTAGTTGTCAACCAGTACTTCAACTGTCTAATGTCTAGTCTATCCAGGTCTAGAAGTGTCATGACACATTTTTTATACTCGCTAAGATCAACCCCCAACTCATTATATCGAACATTGCCAGGGCCATAGTAAACAACCAAATTTATTGATTCAGAAATTTTCGCCTGTCAAACATTTTCATCATCTCATTATATGACTTAGCTACACTAACTAATAAACTGCCTAACTAAGAGATAATTTCTTATACCTTCGACGCGTGTGTCCGCTGCTTCTTGATCCTCTCTTCAACTCAGCGGCACCAACCACCTCCCGAAGTACTTGCACCACCAGACACCACCACCTCCACTCTGGCTAGCCCCCTAGCCGCACCTCCTCTCCCCAGCCGCACCTTCTCCTCACAACCAACTCCCCCCAACCGCACCACCTCCTCCTCCTCACCACCACCACCACTTCACCATGGCTCCTCCACCTCACTTCTATGTAAAAAAACTACCCAATGGAAAAAATATGACCGTAGGGTGGAGGGGATGGCTATGATCTACTATTTCCGAGGCTGGGATGCGAAAATGAGTGGAAGACGGAAGAGATCGGCACAGGGTGGCGAGAAGAATAGAGAGAATGGAGAGAGGAAGAAGAGAATGAGCCAAAGGAAGAAGAGGACCGTGTCGGCCTTATCCCGACCTGTTCGGTTGCTAGCTGGCTTAAGACTCTCTTCGGTCACTGGTAGGACGAAGTCGGGCTCTTTTAGGTCGGCCAACCACCGACAGCTGCTCTTCGGCCCAGCTGGGCGTCTCTTCAGCCCGTAGAAAGCCTAAGACCCATTTTCGGCCAACGGAAGACCGAAAAGGCCGTCTTCGGCCAACGGCTGGCCGACAGGGTGCTAGTTTTGAAATTAGTATTTTAGGCCTATTAGTTTTCAAAATTGCTATAAAAACATGCTAGTTTTGAAGAAAAAAAATCCAATATGTCAACCACATATATTTATGAGAAATTCTATAGTGCTCCCCCTCACTTTCTTGTAGATACAAGTTTCTCTTAAACTTTGTATAAACCCAAAAACTTTGATCACCTCATCAAAGCGTATATTCCAACTCCGAGATGCTTGCTCCAGCCCATATAAGAATTGCTGGAGCTTGCACACCTTTTAGCATCCTAGGACTGACAAAACCTTCTATATGTATCACATACAACCTTGCTCAAGCAAATTGTTAAGGAAACGATGTTTTGGCATCCATCTGCTAGATTTCATAATTCAAAAATGCAACAACTGCTAACATAATTCTAAGAGACTCTAGCATCGCTATGGCTGAGAAAGTCTCATCATAGTCAACTCCTTGAACTTGTCGTAAACTTCTTTGCGACAAGTCAAGCTTTATGAATGGTGACATTTACCATTAGCGTTCGTCTTCTTCTTAAAACTCCATTTGTACTCAATGGCCTATCGTTCAACGGGCAAGTCTACCAAAGTTCATACTTGGTTTCATACATGGATCCTTTCTCGGATTTCATGGCTCCTAGCCAATTATTGAATCTGGGCCCACCATCGCTTCTTCATAGCTCATAGGTTCACTGTTGTCTAACAACATGAGCTCCAAGACATGATTGACATACCACTCAGGAGCAGTACGAGTCCTTGTTGACCTACAAGGTTTGGTAGTAACTTGATCTGAAGCTTCATGATCATCATCATTTGCTTCCTCTTCACTTGGTGTAGGCGTCGTAGAAACATCTTTCTGTGTCATGCTACTATCCAACTGAAGTGGGTTCAACAAACTCATCAAGTTCTACTTTCCTCCCACTCAATTCTTTCGAGAGAAACTCTTTCTCAAGAAAGGACCCGTTTTAGCAACAAACACTTTGCCTTCGAATGTGAGATAGGAGGTATACCCAACTGTTTCCTTAGGGTATCCTATGAAGATGCACTCCTGCACTTTGGGTTCGAGCTTATCAGACATAAGTTTCGCATTGCCAAACTCTGAGAAATGATAGCTTAGGTTTCTGCCAAACCATAATTCATACGGTATCATCTCAACGGATTTAGATGGTGCCCTATTTAAAGTGAATGTAGTTGTCTCTAATGCATAATCTCGAAACGATAGTGGCAAAATGATAAGAGACATCGTAGTACGCACCATATCCAATAGAGTACGACTACGACGTTCGGACACACCATCACACTAGGGTGTTCCAGGTGGCATGAGTTGTGCAACAACTTCAACATTGTCTTAAGTTGTGTACCAAACTTGTAACTCATATATTCACCTCCACGATCATATCATAGACATTTTATCTTCTTGTCATGATGATCTCAAACTTCACTCTGAATTTGCTTGAACTTTTCAAATGATTCAGACCTGTGTTTCATTAAGTAAATATGCCAATATCTACTCAAATCATCAGTGAAGGTAAGAAAATAACAATATCTACCGCACATTAGAACACTCATTGGACCGCATACATCAACATGTATCATTTCCAATAAGTCACTTGCCCGCTCCATCAAACCGGAAAACGGGGTCTTAGTCATCTTGCCCAAGAGGCATGGTCCGCATGTCTCAACCGATTCGAAATTGAGTGAGTCCAAAGATCCAAAAACATGGAGTTTCTGCATGCGCTTTACACCAATATGACCTTTCGCACAAGTGCCACAAGTATGTGGTACTATCATTATTAACTTTGCATCTTTTGGCATGAATATTATTAACATGTGTATTACTATGATCGATATTTAATAAACCACTCTTCATTGCGTGCATGACCATTGAAGGTATTATTCATGTAAACAGAATAACTATTATTCTCTAACTTAAATGAATAACCGTATTGCAATAAACACGATCTAATCACGTTCATGCTCAACGCAAACACCAAATAACATTTATTTAGGTTCATTACTAATCCCAACGGTAGAGAGAGCATGTCATGGTGATCACATCAACCTTGGAAACTCTTCCAACACACATCGTCACCTCGTCCATAGCTACTCTCCGTTTATTCCGTGGCTATTATTCCGAGTTACTAACATTTAGCAACGGAACCTGTACCTAATACCCAAGTTCTATTAGGAGTACTGGTAAGCTACACATCAATAACACGTATATCAAATATACTTCTGTTGATGTTGCCAGTTTTCTTATCTACCAAGTATCTAGGGTTGTTCCGCTTCAGCAACCACCCTCCTCATAATAGAAGCACTTAGTCTCGGGTTTGGGTTCAACCTTGGGTTTCTTCAATGGAGCAGCAACTGGCTTGCCATCCATGAAGTTTCACTCCTTGCCCTTCTCTAAACTAGTGGTTTTATTAACCATCAACACTTGATGCTCAATCTTGATTTCAACCTTCGCGGTGTCAAACATCACGAACAACTCAAGGTTCATTATTTACATCCCTAGCAGGTTTATAGTTCATCACGAAGCTCTAGTCTTGGTGACAGTGACTTGGAGAACTATATCAATCACTATCTTATCTAGAAGATGAACTCCCACTCGATTCAAGCAATTGAAGTACCGAGACAATGTGAGCACATGCTCACTGATTGAGCTATTGTACTTCATTTTTAGGCAAAGAATCTTGTTGGAGGTGTCATACCTCTCAACACGGGTATGAGCCTGAAATCTCAATTCCGCTCTTGGAACATCTCATATGCTCCGTAATGTTCAAAACGTCTTTGGAGCCTCAATTCTAAGTCGTAATGCATGAAACACTGAACTATCAAGTAGTCATCACAACGTGCCTGTCAGATGTTCACAACATCCATAGACAACGCTAGAGGGGGTGGCACACCGAGCGGTGCATCAAGGACATACGCCTTCTATGCAGCAATGAGGACAATCCTGAGTTGACGGACCAGTCCGCATAATTGCTACCATCATCTTTCAACTCTATTTTCTCTAGGAACATATAAAAAACATAGGGGAGCTATAGTGTGAGCTCTTGATCTACAACATTATTTAGCAAAGAAAACTTTAGACTATGTTCATGACAATGAGTTTAATTAATCATATTACTTAAGAACTCCCAGTCAAATTGACATCCCTCCAGTCATCTGAGTGCTACATGACCCAAATTCACCAACCCAAGTCCGATCATCATGTGAGATGAGGTGGTTCCAATGGTGAACATCTCCATGTTTATCATATCTACTATATGACTCATGTTTGGCCTTTTGGTCTCTTGTGTTCCGAGGCCATGTCTGTACATGCTAGGCTCGTCAAGTTTAACCTAAGTGTTCTGCACGTGCAACACTAGCTTGCACCCGTTCTATGTGAACGTAGAGTCTATCACACTCGATCATCACGTGGTGCTTCAAAACGACGATCCTTCGCAATGGTGCACACTCGGGGAGAACACAATTTTATCTTCAAATTTTAGTGAGGGGTGACCTTATAATACTACCGTCGTCCTAAGCATAATACGATGCATAAAAGGATTAACATCACATGCAAATCATAAGTGACATGCTATGGCCATGAACTTGTGCTTTTGATCTCCATCTCCAATGCACCGGCATGATGTCCATTGTCACCGGCATGACACCATGATCTCCATCAACGTGTCGCCATCGGTGTTGTCGCACCCGCCATGCTTCTACTACTATTGCTACCACCTAGTGATAAAGTAAAGCATTACATAGCGCTTAATGATTGACACGCAGGTCATACAATAATTAAAGACAACCTTATGGCTCTTGCCGGTTGCCGTACTCATGGACATGCAAGTCGTGATATTCTATACAAAACATGATCATATCATACATTACATATATCTCATTATGTAATTGGCAATATCATATCACAAAATACCCTCCAAAAACAGCGCTCTAATTGTTGTTGCATGTTTTACGTGGCTGCTACGGGTATCTAGCTAGAATGATTCTTAACTAGCAAAACCACAACGGTGATACACAAATTGCTATTCAACCTTCTCAAGGACCGCCTTTGTCGGATCCGATCCGCCAGCCATCTTTATGCAACAAAGTCACATGTCAGTAGAAGGAAGCGGTCTCTCGTAAGCGTACGTGTAAGGTTGGTCCGGGCCGCTTCATCCCACAATTCCGCTGAATCAAGAAAAGACCAATGGAGGAAGCAATCTGAGCATCAACGCTCGCAAACTCCTTTGTTTTTTACTCGTGATCTCATCTACACATAGACCTAGATCATGATACCATTGTTGGGGAACGTTGCATGGGAAACAAAAATTTCCTACGCACACGCAAGATCAATCCATGCTGATTAGCATCTATGAGAGGGAGAGTGGATCTACATACCCTAGTAGATCCCTAAGCAGGAAGCGTTAAGAAACATGGTTGATGTAGTCGAATGTCTTCGCATTCCAAATCGCTAGCCGTCCCGCGATCCGATCACGATCCGTCCCGCGATCCAATCATGAACCGTCCCGCGATCCAATCACGGTCCTTCCGATCTAGCGTTGAACGGACGACACCTTCACGTTCAGCACACGTACAGCTCAATGACGATCTCCACCTCCTGGATCCAGAAAGCGAGGGTGGAGAGGTAGATTAGTTCTCCAGCAGCACATAAGCAAGGTGGCGGTGGTGGTGTAGCTGATCCGGCAGAGCTTAGCTAAGCTATACCGAACAGATCTAGAGGAGAATATGATGTAGAGGGAGAGAGGGCAGCACGTGTCTTTTCAGGTGGTGGCTGCCCTCAAAACCCTCCAATATATATAGGAGGAGAGGGGGTAAGTGGGAGTCACCCTAGGGAAAACTCTAGGGGCTTGGTGCACAAGAGAGGAGGAGTTCACCTCCCACATGGGAGGTGGAATCCTAGTGGGACTCCTTCCTATTGGCCTCCTCTCCCACCCCTTGCGCATAGGCCTCTAGGGGCTAGCTTCCCATCCCACCAGGGGCTGGTGACCCACCTCCTAGTCCCATGTGGCCCCTGGGGTGGGTGGGACCCACTTGGTGGACCCTCGGAACCCATTCGTCACTCCCGCTACAATACAGGTAGTGCCCGAAATTTTTCCGGAACCCAAATACCACTTTCCTATATATCAATCTTTACCTCCATACCATTACATATCTCCTCATGACGTTCGAGATATCATCCGGGACTCCGAACAAACTTCGGTCACCAACATACATAACTCAATACTACCAAAACATCACCGAACCTTAAGTGTCCAGAACCTGCGGGTTCGAGAACTATGTAGACATGACCGAGACACCTCTACAGTTAATAACCAATAACAGGACCTGGATGCCCATATTGGTTCCTACATATTCTACGAAGATCTTTATCGGTTGAACCTCTATGTCAAGGATTCAGTTAATCCCATATGCAGTTCCCTTTGTTCTTCGGTATGTTACTTGCCCGAGATTCGATCGTCGGTATCTCTATACCTAGTTCAATCTTGCTATCGGAAAGTCTCTTTACTCATTCCGTAATAAAAGATTCCGTGGCTAACTCTTTATTCACTTTTCTTACAAGGTTTATTGTGATGTTGTATTACTGAGTCGGCCCTGAGACACCTCTCAGTCACATGGAGTAACATGTCCTAGTATTGATCCATGCCCACTCAACAGACACCCTCGGAGATATGTGTAGAGCACCTTTATAGTCACCCAGTTACGTTGTGATGTTTGATACATACAAGGTACTCATATAGTGTCAGTGAGATGCATGATCTCATGGTCATAGGAACAGATACTTGACATGCAGAAAACTACATCAATAAACTGACACGGTCATATGCTATGTTTATAGTTTGGGTCTTGTCCATCACACCGTTCTCCTAATGATGTGATCCCATTATCAAATGAAATATCATGTATATGGCTAGGAAGCCTTGACCATCTTTGATCAACGAGCTAGTCTATTAGAGGTATACTAGGGACATGGTGTTGTCTATGTATCCACACATGTATCTGAGTTTCCGATCAATACCATGCTATCATGGATAATAAACGATTATCATGAACAGGGAAATATGACAATAACTAATTTATTATTGCCTCTAGGGCATATTTCCAATAGTTCTGCCATCTTCTTAAGAGCAAACGCCTTGACCTTTCGTTGTATAACCGGGTTATTCGGATCCTCCTCTAGCGGCACACTAAAATTCCTCATTAGCGAGTTCCAAAGATCATTTTCATTCTATCATGGACATAACGAACTTGAGGATCTTTCTTCTTAATCCATTCATGAATGCTGATCGGGACGTTGTACCTGACAATAACTCAGCACTGATGTATTAATTTGTCCTTGGTCCAATTGGGGAGCACTCGGTTGGCCTTCTAGAGAGACTTCTTCGACCGTGAACCTTTCATCCGGGTCCAACGTTTTCTTCGGGCCTCATATCCTTACTGAAGTTTGGATCGATCTGGATGGCTAAAAGGAGACAGAAGCATTAATATATGCACATACAAAACAATTAATGCATCTAGTTAGGATAGGATTAATTAACATATATATACCTTGTCGGACATTGAAACAGTTAAGGATCCCTTCTCCATTCGATCACCGGAGCCGTCATGATCTCCTTCCTCCTCCATTCAATCACCGGAGCCGTCATGAGCTCCTTCCTCCTCACCGGAGTTGTCATCCTCTCTTTCCTCACCATCAGCCTCATTGAGAAACGACAAGGCGATATCACCTCCGGCTAGGATTATATCCCCCAATAACTCTTATTGTTCTAAGTCTCTATCCATAGTTTCTGCAAATATTAGAACATGACAATATACAACCAAGAGAGATGGATTAGTGGGAAACATAGACTTAATCACAATGAGGAACCATATGCATATGAGCAATGGATTAGTGGGAAACATCAAGCAAAGTTCACAAGTTTTATAACAGTCAGTTTTAGACGATCGTCAAGGACTCCCCCCTCTCATGCTCGTCGAGGATATTTGCGGACCCCCCTCATGTCGAAATTATCGGGGATATGTTGAATTTCTGAGAGGGTTAGGGGTGTTCTAACAAGGCACTACACGATATAGGTGAAAGGGATAACATCCGTGGATGTTTTCTCGAAGTCTGCATTTTCGGACAGATGAAACAAAGGGGGACGATTCCGGGTTCTCTATGCTAGCTTCTTATGACAGGCGAATGGAGGGCATCAATTATTTTCATCATATCAACATTTTCTATATATATACATCCATCCATCCATCCATCGATCTTGAGCAGAGTAGATGATCGCCATTGATCTATAGTTCTAAGGGAGACACTTCATATAAGTTTTTTACTCTACACATGAACATTTTCTATATACATCAATCCATCCATCTATACATGCATACATACATACATACATACATACATGCATACATACATACATACATACATACATTTTCAGTGAACATACATACATCCATCCATCTATACATCCATCCATCCATCCATCTAGGCCCCACCTGTCAATGACCCAATTAACAAATTAGGTTTTAAAATTATCCTAACTATCAAATTAATAGGGTCGGGCCCATATGTCATTGACCTAGGGGTTAATTAATAGGGTGATTAGCGTTAAGCTAATCCCTTGACGGTCGGGGACCACCTACAGGTGACACAGGCGGCGATGCTCGTTGCCGGCGACCTCTGGACACGGCGGTGCCCATGCTAGGGACCACATGAGCGGCGCCTGAGGCCACTAGGGCATAGCCCGTGCTCCGCCGCATCTAAAGAGGGTCACGGGAGGCTGTGGGTTGACCGGAGCTGACGGCAGCAATGCCGGAGGCGGTGGCCGGTGCTTGGCCTAAGTGGCACACGACACTAGGGGCCGCGGGAGGGAGAACTAGAGGTGGCTACGACCTCCTGTGAGCTCCCTGAGCATAATGGAGGGCTCGACGGCAAGCTTAGGGAGCTCTAGCCACGATGGTGAGACGGCCGGTAGCAAGCAGCTCTCGGGCAAGGCGGCTAGCGGGGTTAGGAGAGGAGATCGGCGATGACTAGGGGAAATGAATCGGGGCCTCATCGCGGTTGCGAAGGCGTCAACGGTGCGGCCGTGGGGGTCCTCATTGCTACAAATCGACCGGGAAAGGTCGACGGTGCCGAGGGCGAAGGCAGTGGGGTAGGGCGCGACGACGGCGATGGCAACGTCGAGGCACAGGAGCGGAGGATGGCAAAATCCGGCAACGTGGCGGCGTCGAGGTGGTCGTCGGCCCCATCGGGGGAGAGAAGAACTTGCAGATGGGGATTGGAAAATTCTCTAAGTCCCTCTTATATAGCCCCCACTTTAGTCCCGGTTGGTGGCTCCAACCGGGACTAATGCCAACCTTTAGTCCCGGTTGAAGCCAACAACTGGGACTAAAGGTCAATTTTCAGTAGCCCAAAAGGCGGGAAGCAGAAACCTTTAGTCCCGTTGGTGGCACCAACCGGGACTAAAGCGGGGCATTAGTCCTAGTTGGAGCCACGAACCAGGACTAAAGGGTTGTGTTTCCCGTAGCCAAAAGTTTAGTCCCACCTCACTAGTCGAGAGGGGCTCGGTGTAGTTTATAAGCGCTGTTGTTGCTGCCCTCGCGAGCTCCTCTCTAATATGGGCACTACTTGCCTATCTGATGCCCTGTTGGGCCTTCTTGCACAGCGGGCCTGCATCATGGCCCATTTCTAGGGTTTCTAGTCGTATGCAGGCTGTGATGCCTAGTATGAAGGCCTTTTTTAGTTCTTGCATATATTATGTTTTTAAAATTTTAATGTTATTTTTTGCATATGTTATTTTTAGTTATATAATTTTAGTTGTATAACTTTTATACAATTTTAGTTGCATACGTTTTATTTTTATTGATTCTTTTTAGTTGATTCCTTTTGCTATTAGAGTTTTATAAAAGCTTTTTAGTTTTCTATTAAAGCTTGTAACAAAATATACTTTATGAAAATTCCTTTTAGTATTAAAGTTTTTAGCAAATAAATACTTTGGTAACTTTAGTTAATATTATTTAGATTATTTTTAGTTGATTCTTTTTGCTAATGAAGAATATTATATTTAATTGATTCTTTTTAGTTCATTCTTTGTGTTATTACAATTTGATAAAAGTTTTTTAGTTCATTCCTTTTTGCTATTAGTTCATTCTTTCAGCTAAATAACCCTAAAATTGAAAAGCACTACAAATAAACTCTGAAATGTTTGAAAGTTAGCATGGTATCATAATTTCACCCACATAGCATGTGCTAAAATTTTGAGAGGGTTACGGGTAAAAATGGATGCACTTTGTGTACAAATTGGACAATCTCTTTCGTAGTATCAGGGTTTCGGACGAAAGCTCATCTATTACAAAGGGATTTAATTTTTTAAAATATATTTTAACTCCAGACTTTTTCTGTATTCTATATGCACCATTCAAAGCCACATCATCACTTTTCAACCCTTTTGTGACTTCATTTGCTATTTTTCGTGCATTTCATGATTTATTTTGAGCTAAAATGACTCTGAATTTGAAAAGCACTACATTTGAACTCTTGAAAGGTTGAAACTTTGCATGGTATCATAATTTCACCCACATAGCATGTGCTAAAATGTTGAGAGGGTTACGGGAAAAACTGGATACACTTCGTGTACAAACTGGACAATCTCATTCGAAGTATGAGCGTTTTGAACGAAAACTCATCTATTACAAAATGTTTCAATATGCAGCATTCAAAGCCACATCATCAATTTTGCAACCCTTTTCTGACTTCATTCATTATTTTTCATGCATTTCATGATTTATTTTGAGCTAAAATGACCCTGAATTTGAAAAGCACTGCAAATGAACTCTGAAAAGGTTGAAACTTGGCATGGTATCATAATTTCACCCACATAACATGTGCTAAAAATTTTAGAGGGTTGTGAGAAAAATTGGATGCACTTCGTGTACAAACTGGACAATCTCTTTCGAAATATTAGGGTTTCGAACGAAAAATCATCTATTACAAAGGGATTTCATTTTTAAACATATTTTAACTCCAGACTTTTTCTACATTCAATATGCACCATTCAACCATTTTCTGACTTTATTTGCTATTTTTCATGCATTACATGATTTATTTTGAGCTAAAATGACCCTGAATTTGAAAAGCACTGCAAATGAACTCTAGAAAGGTTTAAACTTGTCATGGTATCATAATTTCACCCACATAGCATGTGCTAAAAAGTTGAGAGGGTTACGAGAAAAACTGGATGCACTTCGTTTACAAACTAGACAATCTCTTTCAAAGTATCATGGTTTCGGACGAAAACTAATCTATTACAAATGGATTTCATTTTCTTAAACATATTTTAACTTCAGACTTTTTCTGCATTCAATATGCAGCATTGAAATCCACATCATCACTTTTTAACCCTTTACCGACTTCAGTTGCTATTTTTCATGCCTTTCATGATTTATTTTGAGCTAAAATGACTCTATATTTGAAAATCACTACAAATGATTTTTGAAAATGTTTAAAGTTGGCACGGTATCATAATTTCACCGATATAGCATGTGCTAAAAAGTTGAGAGGGTTACGGGAAAAATTGGATGCACTTCGTGTACACACTCGACAATCTCTTTCGGAGTATTTGTGCTTCGGACGAAAACTCATCTATTACAAAGGGATTTTATTTTTTTTAACATATTTTAACTTCAGAATTTTTCTGCATTCAATATGCACCATTCAAAGCCACATCTTCAATTTTCTACCTTTTCTGACTTCATTTGCTATTTTTCATGCATTTCATGATTTATTTTGAGCTAAAATGACCCTGAATTTGAAAAGCATTGCAAATGAACTATGAAAAGGTTGAAACTTGGCATGGTATCATAATTTCACCCACATAGCATGTGGTAAGAAGTTGAGAGGGTTACGGAAAAAACTGGATGCATTTCGTGTATAAACTGGACAATCTCTTCCAAAGTATCGGGGTTTCACATGAAAACTCATCTATTACAAAAGGATTTCCTTTTTTAACATATTTTACTCCAGATTAATACAAGTTCATCATCACATTAAAACTAAAGTACGGTAGTGATCAAATATTATTACTGAACAACATAAAGTTCATACATAGTTCTCATAGAACAACATATAGCTCTGTAGAGCATCTAATTAAAACATAAATTGAAACTAACATACAAATATGTGAAACATTTAAATGCCACAACAAATGCGATCATAATCGCAACTAAGGTAACAATTGATCCAACCGCATAATGATACCAAGCCTCATTATCAATGGCATATTTTCTAATCTTTCTAATCTTCAAGCGCATTGCATCCATCTTGATCTTGTTATCATCGACGATACCGGCAACATGCAACTCCAATTTCATCTTCTCCTCTTCAACTCTTTTTAATATTTCTTTCAATTAATTGTTTCATTTTGAACCAAGTTTAACCTCTTGACGATAGGGTCAAATGAAATTTCCGGTTCACATACCTCCTATATAAAAACAACTATGTCACGTTGGTCGAGATAATTGTCATAAATACTAAATGAAACAAATAGTTATAAATAAAAATATACCACATCTGAATCCTCGCCTGGACGAGGGCCCACGAGAGAGGATACCAAAACCATGGCACTATATAATAACAAACAATAATAAAAGTAAGAAAATTATACAAGTATCTATCTAAATCATACAAGTAAGATTTCCTCTCTTTTAAAAAGAAGACAAGATCAAGAGGCTCACCACAGTGGTGTCGGCGACGAGATCGGCGTGGGCGATCGACGGCAGTGAGGATTGGGACAGGGACGGGGACGACACCTTATACATGTGTAGACTCTAATAAGTCAATTTCAGCTCTAATTGTGCGCTTAAATCAAAAGAACCCCCACGTACACTCCTCCACTAAAACCCACAAACCACACTCTACTTCTAGAGCATTTGAAATGAGTAAACTAGCAGTGAGAGATGAAACAATGAAGTCGCTAACCTTTTAGAACACTTGTGTAGTTGGTGCACCACCAAAACCTAAACAAATCTTGAGGAAAATTTAGCTTGGAGGTCGAGCTTGGAGAGGGGAAAGCTTAAGCATGGCTGCGGCATTTCATTGAACACCTCATGTGCATAGGAGATGAGAACATAGAGCGGCACACCTCCCACACGTCGGCCGGCCAAAAAAATAGAGGAGTGAGTGGGTAGGGGCGAGCATATATATATATATATGCATCTCTTTAATCCCGGTTGGTGGCTAGCACCGCGACTAAAGGGGATAGGCCAGAAGCGAGGCCCTTTAGTCCCGGTTCGTGTCTGGAACCGGGACTAAAGGGGTCAGATGAACCGGGACTGGTTCCTGCCGAGTCCCGGCCGGCGCCCTAGCCGCTTGAACCGGGACTGATGCACTCATTGGTCCCAGTTTGTAATAGAACCGGGACTAATGCTCTAATCTGACCCATATCAAAGCCCTGTTTTCTACTAGTGACACTTCACTCGCTAGTCAATGGGCCTCGAGGATTGACGCCATGCACGAGGTTACTCTCATGCATGTGACCGCGCACAAGAGCGTGGGGGAGTGGGTGGTCATGGGCCTCCTCGAGTCCAGCGGTCGCTAACCCGCCCATCTAGCTACACGGGGAAGATTTGTTGTGCCACCTTATTAGTGGGATCCAACATTCTTTCACAACTCAATTAGTGCATATGTGTTGGAAATATGACCAAGTGGCAATAACAAATATATTATTATATTTCCATGTTTATAAGTAAGTATATATTTCTATGTTATAATGATTTTTGAATAGGAGATAAGAGGAATATTGTTTTGCATGTGTGGAAACGTAAACCCCTATATGATCTGTAGTCAAGCTTCTAAGACTAGTTCATGTATTGCCGATGATCTTGGTTTTTCAGATCATGAGCATGGTTAAAATAACAAAGATATTACCAATAATGAGAAAATATTGTTATCCGAACAATGGTGTTGGATAGATCCAACTTATGAAGTACTGAGAGATTACAACATTATTATGTTATCGTTATTTTTGTATAAAATGCTAATCATTTACTTAGTTGAGAATTTCACATACTAACATGTCGGATGGTTATATTGGGGTACCGAGTGCCACTCTATAACTGGATGTGAATAAAAATAACTTATGGGTACCGAAACCGCATTTAGGACAGTAAAACTGCACCTAATCCCAGCCCTCTCACGCCTTAGACATTTTTGGCCGTTTGATTTAATGTATTGAACATTACTGGCCGTTAGATCTTCTTTGAGCTCGATTTTTTTCGCCAAATGGGTTGGCTGTCCTAAAGGGCAGCTATTCCCGTAGCATTTTTGGCCCACTGTGGTTAACTGGGCTGGTATTTGGTTTGCTGGCCCATTTCATTGCCACAAACCGTTAACCCAAATCTCTCCGCCTCGACTGTCCTAAAAAAAAGAAATCTCTCCTCCTCGACTCCTCTCCCCGGCAACCTCTTCTCTTCGGTCCGCCTGCAGGGCTTGGTCCCGCACGCGCTTGACCGTCGGCGGGTGAAGGAGTCGGGCTGGATACGGTGGCTTCTCACCGCGCTTGAGGATCCGGACCGCATCCCTCGCGACTGGGTGGTGCCTGTGGCCCCATCCCGCCGCTGTCACCGATCCAGGCCTCCGTCCTCGACCTCAATCGCTTCGTCCCTATCAAGCAGGCCGTCGCGCTCCAGTAACGTTGCCCTCGAGCGGCAGAGCCCATCCCCCGATCTCAACCTCTAGTGGCAGCGTCCATCGTATTATCCACCGGCGGCGCCACCAGATTCTCCCCCAACCTCAACCTCCATGTGGCATCATACATCACATCTAGCCATATCGTCCGCCGGCGCCGCCACCAGATTCAACGTGCACATGTGCGATGTGATTGCCATGCAACTTGGCTGCCGCAATACATGCCTTGCCTACAGGTACAGCTAGCCTTTCCCCATACGCAATATTCCCAGGCTAGAGATGGAGACCTTTCCCCCATACGAGAATCACCAAGACATGGCTATGCTAGATACACTCGATTTAATATGTGAGTCCATTGTATACATATTTTTTCTACTTGTCCTAGCTTTTCCAAATAAATTCAGATTTCTCTTATTTATTTTATGTATGGTTTAATTGCTTTTTGAAGTGCACCTTGTATGTTGGTGATGAATTTTCAATTGATTCTTTCTCTTTTAGACTTTTATTTACTGGATTTAGCAGAAAAAAATAAGAATAGACCATTCTGTTTAGTTTATAACAGAGAAAGGAACTAGGAAGGCAATTCAATTTTGTCATAGGAATTGATGTTAAGTATCTTGTGCATTTAACTTTGAGGGGAAGCCGGCCGCATCCATAGAAATTGAAGAATTAGTTGTCTAACCAGGGTTACTAAACATCTATGCATTTCTCTTGTTTATTTTGTATATTCATTACTATTTTGTGATTTGGTTGTGGTAGCGAATGGGAGGAAGAAGAAGATCACCTCCAGCCTGGAGCCCCTTTGTGGCGGCCTCAAGGCAACTTAAGAGCAGATCCCCAGCGGAAGCTACACCATCCTGCTCCTGTCGGATCCAGAGGCCAGGGCACCATGATTCACCAAGGGCACCATCGTGAGGTTCATCGTCTATTTGTTGGCCGTCTCGTGTCTGTTTGCCGGTTGCCCATGGCAACGACAGTGTCAGCTCATTTTGGTGGTTGGTTATTGTTGGCAGGTTCGTCCAACACACTGGGGGTTCGGGAGCGTGTGACGACCATCGAGTCCAAGATACTGCAGCTCAAGGACACCATCTCCATCCAGAGCAATGATACTTGGATTAAAATCTGTAAGTGGAGGATACATTATAACATACTTCCTCCGTTCCTAAATATAAGACCTTCTAGAGATTTCACTATGAACTACATACGGATGTATATAGAGATATTTTAGATATAGATTCATTCATTTTACTCTGTATGTAGGTCTATAGTGAAATGTCTAAAAGGTCTTGTATTTAGAAATGGATGGAGTATACAATAATGTGTACCTATTGATAGAGTAATAATAGCATTTCATTTCTGAATGTTGCGTTGAACAGTCACAATATCTTAGAAAAAATCTTCAGCAATGCTTATTCGTAGCTGAAAATCCTCTTTTGAATATGCAATACATCCTCTCCTCCTCTGACGTTGATGTCAAACCCCTTTATCCAAGGTAACGAGACAATCCACTTCCTACAATTCCAAGCTTTGTTTCTCTCAAGTCTTCCACTCTGCCCCGGACAATATTTCATTGAATTGGTGAATTTTCTCCTGAACTGATAGAGCCAAAACGTTGCGATACAAGGTAAAAGAAATATTTATGGCGAAAATTTACTCTTACACATCTTATATGTTATCTTTATCTAAATCATGTGGTCCTTTTTCAGTTATGAGTTGCAGTAGTACTACATGAAGGTTATAAATTCGGTACAATTGTTTTTGCTTGCTAATTCATGAGTACCTGACTACAAACTCAGTATCTAATTTTTACCATGTGATGGCACGGCAACCATGGGGCGAATATGATTGAACCTTTTTAGTTGGCCTCATGAACACAAAGGTCCGTTTCACTTTACTTTCCTGGACCTCATAAATACTCATTTTGCTTATTACAGTTCTGAGGTATGACAAAAAATTAAGAAGAAAGCAATGCTTGCTACTGATTCCTGTAATTGTCTTTCTTTAGAACGTCTAACCCTCAGTATATAATTCGTAGAGGTAAAAAATCCCAATCGCTCTAGCTGGTGGTTTAAATTTAGGACATTGCTTTTTGGTTGTCGAACAAGGTTTCACGGCGGTAGCAATAGTTCAAACTGGCAATAGCTCTGTGTTAGATGAAAAAAAAAACACAAGAAGCGAGCATGTCAGTCATGGGTGGACTGTTATTGCTCAACTTTTCCAATAGTGTTGCAGAAAACTTGGTTGTTACCGGTTGAACGGATGTTATGTTTTCAAATAGAATTCAAGTTCGTCTTTTATGTATTTATAGGTACTGAATCAATAAAATTTGATTGAATCTTTTCTGAAATTTATTACAATACTAATGCATAACTAAGTAATGATATCCAGCTTGAGCAGCTCAAGTACGACCCACTGGATACACGCTAGGTCTACTAACATCTTACACATATCTTCGCTTTTATTTCAGTTATCACTTTTGTTGTAGTACTCTCTGTCTTTCATTTTATACGTGATGATACTTTGCTATATCAGTTATCTTGTCCTGACTGGAAAGTTCTCTTTTCTCGGAGCAAGAAAGGTGGCTTCTAATTGGTTGACATTTCAATTTGGACCTAATTTAATTCGTACAAGTGCAGTAATGTAATTTTCCATGTTGGTTTTTTTGGTAAGCATTTTCATGTATAAAATGGAATTGCCGGTCTGCCACTTTATTAAATATAGCTTTCAGAATGGTTGCTCTTTACAAAACACAAGCAAACGAAAATGAAAAATATGATTAGCAGATATCCCCGCTACTGCTCGTATGGAGTATATTGCGGGTAATTTAATCCTTGTTAGGACGCCTGTCCTATGAATGTGATGCCCTTCACAAGAAATGGCCAGCTGCTGCATTAGGCTGGCATGATTCTTCATTGTTTCCTAACATGGTGGCCCTTTGGTAGACATGTGAAGATTTCATTTATGCACGTTGTATACAATGTATTTCTTATCTGTATCAATTAGTTGTATTTACTATCTAAATTGTTTTGTATGTTGTTATACCAAGCCAATTTGTATATGTGACCTTGTCTTTACAGAGTATATATGAGATTTTCTTGGATTACTGATTAATGTATGATTATGATTTGGCAAATTTAATATATATCATATGGTCATTTATTTATCAAAGTTCTTACTATTTAATTGTAGAAATAGACGGGCGCAGCAACGCGCGCCATCAATGATCTAGTGTCTCGGTATCGCTAGGCCAAATCTGAGATTTTCTACTCAAACATAGAGATATACTCCCTGGCCCCCCTGGGTATTACACTATCATTATCGTTTGGCTAGACACAGGTAATTAAGATCACAAAATACCAGAATACGGATACAAGTAAAGATAACAAAATGAACAATGAGGGTAAGTGGTATAGTGCTCAAAATGTTGAGCATGGGGATACCGAAAATATCTCACCTTAGATTTTGTAACATGTCATGAAGCAAAGGGAGTGATATTCGTAGACAAAAGGTTCGCCCGAGAACTTCGTGAATATGTGGGAGCTATCAAGAGTATCTTGCTTCCGCTATTAAATATTGACCGGAAATTGTTCCGGGTCATGTTCGCTTATTTCCGAACCTGTAAGGTACACACCTAACAAGTAGTAATTAAGATGAGATTTTAGTTTGAGAGAATGAGCACCGAATGAGTTTTGGATGGATTTGTATGGTCCTAAAAGTGTTCGGGAATTCAAGAAAGATTTAACATGTCAGAAAAAGTTTGGGTCTATATATGATAACTTTAAAAAAACTTATGGGATATATTTTGGGAGAAAACTCGCTTTTGGGTTGGTCCAAGGGGGTAGCCCCTAGTGAGCCAAAAGGGTTCCCCTGGTAGGGGTGGGCCGAATTGGGAGGAGGAGTCATCTATCGATCCCGACTCTGAACTAGGAGGAGACTCCTCCTATTCAGCTGTCCATTAGCCCTCCTCCCATTATTATATATATGTGTGTGTGTGTGTGGAGAGAGAACCCCCTCCTCACACATGCTCACTAGCGCACCTTCTCTTCATTGCGCATTTGCGCAACTTTGTTGGTTAGGTTGTGTTTTTTCTATATGTTTTTGAGTTATAGGGAACAAGAACATATAAGTAACTTACTGTTGGTTTTCAGCTTTATCTGCTTCCTGAATTTTCGTAGTCGTAGACATTTCCACTAAGAAAAAGATGGAAACAACTCTGCCATCCGTTTTCTTTTTCCTTCCTTCCCTACACATGTCCTTACATTTTCTCTTCTCTCCATACCCCCCCCCCCCCCCCTAATTTGGATGGGCCCCGTCCCTCCTAGCAATCCAATAATCTCCACGCAACTGGTTTACGTAAAACACGATTACATAGGTCTGGCACTACTAATGAAAGATTTCTCCAGCACGGAGGAAGGACTGTGACGGCAAGCTTGTGCTTTGGCAATGCACAGAAAGAAGAGGCATTCTCAATCAGGTGTTTCTCCATTGCCATTTTATGAGTTTTAGTCGGTTGACACACCTAGCATCTGCATCAATAATATACGCCTCCGTAACTTAATATAATATATATGTTTACACTGTCGGGAGTACTTTAGAACTCCCTACACTGCGCTTGATCAGTGGTCTCCGTTCACTTACAGAACATACCCCTGGTTGAAGTCTTTGAATAAAAGTTCTCTAAAACAAAGCCGCTATTTTTTGTCTGTTATTTTCCTTTTTTATTTCATTGCAGCATTGAAATACGGCATACAGAAGGAATTAAGCGCACCGTGTAGAACTTTGGATATATTCCTCTGTTATTTTATTCCACGCAACAATACATACATGCAGAACAGATATAAAGTGGGGTATTCATACATACAAGAAAACAGAGGGGTGTGTTGTTAAAATGGCAGAGTGCAAACCGGCCGGGCTCTCGTACGTATACGTACGCACTTTATTTATCAGAGACCATATTTACCAGCAACTTACTCTACGTGCGCAGGGCAACGTCTCGTAGAGTAGTAGGCACGCGTAGGTACGTATGGCTGCTGCATCTCGTGTGCTCAGTTGCGGACCTCCGCGCGGTACATGGGCTCCGGGACCTCGTCCGCGCGTGCACAGCAACGGCAGCCATGGTACCCGTGACCGCAGCAGCCCCAGTTACATCCACTACCGCCTCCGCCGTGTCCGGGGTAGCCACCGCCACCGCCTCCGCCGTGTCCAGGGTAGCCGCCGCCGCCGCCACTACCGCCTGGATAGCCGCCGCCGCCTCCTCCACCGTGACCGGGGTATCCGCCGCCTCCTCCTCCACCGTGGCCCGGGTAGCCGCCGCCACCGCCTCCGCCGTGTCCAGGGTAGCCGCCGCCGCCGCCACCACCGCCTGGGTAGCCGCCGCCTCCTCCTCCACCGTGGCCTGGGTAGCCGCCGCCTCCTCCTCCACCGTGGCCGGGGTAGCCTCCCCCGCCTCCTCCAGGGTAGCCACCGCCGCCGCCACCGTAGCCCTCTACGCCGGCTTTCTTCTCTTCCTTCTTGGCCTCTGCATGAACGGAGAAAAATGGTGCATGAAAATTAGGAGCAGGACGCACCAAAGCAAGTTTCATAGCCTAATGACGAATTGACGATCAGGTAATTCCTGCTAATGCAAAAGTACTCTGAGTAGCGCGTTAACTCACGAGTTTGTTCAGTTGAGGCGACGAGGATAGCAGCAGCAAGCAGGAGAGCAAACACAAGAACACCCTTGGACGCCATGCTTGACACTCTCTTCTTCAGTGCTGCTAGTGGCTAGTGTGATTGATGATATAGTCTAGCATGCATCGCAAGCCCATTTATAGGAGGGAGAGGCCGATGGAGGGCTTGGATAAGATGGCTGGCCAGGGACCAGTTGTGAGTGGTATGGTGACTGCTGAGCAAGTTGAGGCGCTGGGGTCTCCATGGGTGTCGTCGGCAACGCAGATCGTGGGCAGGCCCATGGGAGCGGTGGTGGTTGGGAGGTGGGCGGTACACATCAATGCATCCCAGCAATCTAGCATGCAAGTAAGCTAAGCTCCGCTCATCTGCAGGAGTGCCAATGGCGCCAGCCTCTGAGACTAAACTGGACTATGCGAGGTGCAGGTGGGCACTGCTGGCGCGACGACACAGTCGTACTCGGCGTCTTCCACTGCATGCACGCAACGCCATCAATCTCATGAATCAGCTCTGGGTCAAGTTAGACACGGACGCATGTATGTCCAAATCGCCCGAGCATATTCTGGATCGGATATCTTCTTCTGCATTTGGAAACCGGTACATTACCGGACGTGGAGCATTGCTGAACGTTCGTACGTGGTGGGTAGTCTTTGAAGCAGCCACACACATATATCATCTCCCGTTCCTTCACTTACGTACTCACAGTGAACTTACAAAATTCTTACCGAAGGCCCCCCGTACCACACCCACCACCGTCTACGCTCCTCTGGCTCCTATATATGGTGCATGCACGTTTCCCTTCTAAAAATATGGTTGAGATTATACTGAAGTAAAAACAAAAAATCAACGAATATTAAACAATTCATGTTATAAAGCATCGTGCGAAATTTAATAATATCAAATGAGTTCAAGATTTTTTTTTAAGAGTACGCCAATGACGTACCATATTTTTATAGAAGGCAGGGGGTTAATATGTACAAGAATACATCATGCAGATGCGAACATCTGAGATGAAACATCCACACCAAAGCAGAAAAAGTAAAGATTAGTCTCTTATAAAAGGATCTAAACCTCCAGCTCCCCATCCAGTCGCCTTCCAATCTCTAATGTCTTGCAAAACCTGAGAAACAAGATGCTCCGGTGTCATTTGATGAGCTGTGTTGTTGAAGACTCGAGCATTCCGCTGCTTCCAAATAGCCCAAGCCGCTCCCAAGACGAAGGAGTCAAAACCCCTCCTAATTTTGCCTTTGAATCTCTCCTTACAAGAGAGCCACTAATCTTTGAATATGCCGCTGGTCGATGGAATGTCAATGTTGAGCTGAAAAGTCTCGAAGCACCTGTGCCACACCTCCCTTGCGTACACACAATGCGCAAGGATGTGATCCACATTATCCTCATCCTGTAAGCACAAGAAGCAAGGGGAGGGATCTTGCTGCAAGCCATGTCTGGCCCTCCGATCACTAGTCCATAGACGATACTGTACCATAAGCCGCGCGAAGATCTTGCAGCGTAGCGGAGCCCAACTCCTTCAGATGCCCGAGGCAAAAGGAGATTCAATCAACCCCAAGCAGAGACGCTTGTACACCGATCTGGCAGTGTAAGAGCCCGACTTGTCCGCAGGCCACACGAACTGATCCGGGTCAACCTCGCTCCTAGGTACGGGAGCCATAGCTTGGCAAAGATGCGCAACTTGCATGTGAGCCATGAAGGAGAGCTCCCCGTGCACGTCGTGAGTCAATCTGTTGTCAATTAGTGCCTGTTGGACCGTTCTGCTGTTCCTTGCCCTAGACGGGACGAGCTGGAAGATGAGAGATGCGATTTCGCCGATTGTGAACCCATGAATCCACCGATCTTTCCAGAACAAGACCTTGGCTCCATTGCCAACGATGATCTTCACCAAGCTATTGAACACCAAACTGACATCGTTATCTTCCATCATTTTCAAGCCATGCCAGGGGCGGTTGTGATCAGCTCGTTGTAACCATTCCCATCGCACTCTCAACGCAATCGCTTGAAGACGCAAGTCCTTGATCCCGAGGCCACCAAAGCGCGTGGGCCGGCACACCTGATCCCATACCACTAAACACTGCCCTCCATTAAATTTGTCTTTCCCGGCCCAGAAGAATGAACGCAGCCACTTCTCAATGTCTTCGAAGACCCACTCGAGGGCATTAAGTACCATAAGCTAATGAAGGGGCCTTGCCGCGATCACTGATTTCACCAAGATTAAGCGCCCTGGACGTTGGATGAGGCCTCGCTGCCACGCCGGTATGAACTTCCTCACTTGGTCCAAGAGGGTTTGCCAATCCGCTCTAGTCAAAGCCTTGATGGCCAATTGAATCCCAAGATGTCGGCAAGGTAAGTTTCGCAACTCACACTGCAGAATTTGCACAACCATTTGCCTGTCCTCCTCAGTGCCACGGATCAAGACAGCCGTAGTTTTCTGATAGTTAATCTTCAATCCAGATGCCTCTCCAAAAATATCCATAGCTTGTCTGACAAAGGAGAGATCTTGCACCGAGGGTTTGATGAACATCACCATGTCGTCCGCGTACAAGGAGAGTCTCTGGAAGGTAGAGACCCCCTGAACTTGCTAATCAACCTCAGCTCAGAAGCCTTAGCGAACAAGGCCGAGAGGGCATCCATTGCGATGACGAAGAGGAGTGGGGAAACCGGATCTCCCTGTCTGAGGCCCTTAACATGATAGATGGTGCGGCCAGGGACTTCTTTAACGAGCACCTTGGTGCTAGCAGTCGAGAGGATGGCGGCCACCCACGAGATCCACTTTCTGCCAAAACCTTTGGCCCTCATAACATCGAACAGGAAGGGCCACGACAGAGAATCAAAAGCCCTGGATATGTCCAACTTCAGAAACAGCCCTAGCTCCCTTCTTTCATTGATTTTCCTAGCAACTTGCCTGACGAGAAGGTAATTGTCATGAATGCAATGGCCTTTGATGAAAGCTGACTGGTTAATGCAGACTACCTCCTGCATTCTCTTCCGCACACGGAGCGCCAACAGCTTGGCGAAAAGCTTTGAGAAACTATGTGGCAAACTAATGGGTCTATAGTCGCCTACTCACGAGGCGTCCGCCTTCTTTGGGATCAGGACGATATGAGCCTTATTAAGCTTTCCAAAACCTCTTCTGTGTCCCCAACGTACAACTTAAGCATCGCCGCCATAATGTCACGCTTGATCATGCTCCAAGCTTTGTGGTAGAACGCCCCAATGAACCCGTCCGGCCCGGGTGCATGATCCAAAGGGATTCCTTGATAGCATTCCACACTTCCTCCTCTGTGAAGATGATGTCTAAGTCTGAGAGGTCTAACAGTTCAAACCCTAGGAATTCCAAATCCAAGGTATGTGTGCGATCATGCTCTGTGCCCAACAGACCCTCGTAGACATCAGCAAACACCTCCTCCTTTCTAACCTGATTGGTGATAATCTCAGATCCGTGCTCAACGCTGGGGATGAAGTTCTTAGTGAGCCTTCTGTTTGCCACCGCTTGGAAGAGCTTGGTGTTGGCATCCCCATCTCGCAACCACTTAATCCTCGAACGTTGCCGATCGATCGTTCGTTCCAATGAGGCAAGGCCAAGAAGGGACAACTTGAGAGATCTACGAAGCCACATCTCAGAGGTGGAGAGTAGCCTGGACTCCTGGACTTGATCAAAGCGGAGAATGATCCAGTTGGCCACTGCCATCAAAACCTGGATGTTCCCTGTACTGCGCTGACCCCATGCATGTAAGTACTCAGCAGTGTTTCTAAACAGCATGCCGAGGCGCTTAAAAGGGTCAACAATGGCGTCATCACATACCCAGGCCTCTCGAACCGCATCATCAAAGCCCTCTAACTTTGTCCAGAAAAGCTCGAATCTAAATCTCCTTTTGGGTGAGAATTGCATATTAGTAGATAGGTGTAGCGGCGCATGATCAGAGACACTCAACGTGAGGGCCTGGAGAAGGTAATCGTACTAGGCCAACTCCCAATCAACCGACACCAACACGCGATCAATCTTGGTGAGTGTCGGAGCATCCCTCTCATTGGACCAAGTGAACAAGCGTCCATGCGTATAGAGCTCTCTCAACTCATGGTCATCCACGAAGCCTCTAAACTTAGCCATCATACTTCTGTTGATATCAGAATTGTTCTTCTCACTAGCCCTCAGAATCATGTTGAAGTCTCCCAAGACCATCCATGGCCCGGGGCAAACCACACGCCTAGCCTCAAGTTCAAGCAAGAACTTGGACTTGAGATCGTCACCTTGAGGAGCGTAAACTACCGTGATCCACCACGTAAGGTTGTTTTTGGTATGAACTAATTCAGTCAGAGAATTAGTATCAAGTTGTACCGAGTCCTCCATTAAAATAGTCGAGTCCCAGGCCAGGAGGATACCTCCTCTCGTGTCGTCAGCCGGCAAGTACACAAAACCATCAAACGATGACCCTAAGCATTCCATAACCCCAAAACGGTCAAGTGCATCGATTTTAGTCTCCTGCAAACAAACAAGATTCGCTCTCATCGAAGTCACCACTCCTTTCATTGCCTTCCTCTTGGCGGGGTTGTTGAGCCCCCGCACATTCCAATAAAGAACCTCGGGGTTGCAATCCATAAGGAAGAGCAAAACACGAGCTCCGGGGGGACCACCTAGACGACGGTGATCGTCGTTGATTCGTCTGCCATCATCTCTTGCTGTGGGGGAAAAGACTTGCCAAACAAGGCCGCGATCACCCGGACATGCTGTTCTCTGAGGGGCGAGTCGAACAAATATCGTAGTTCTTGCACCGCAACATCATTTGGAACCATGTCCTCCGGCACCAAACCGAGCGTTTTGAGCAGTACATTCTCCGCAGGCTTCGGCTTTGTCGGACCAGAGCTCGCCATCCCAGTGCGCTTTGAGGATCGAGTTGTCCTCTTCGGCATGAAAGGCTCAGCTTTGGCGCGAAGCGAAGAAGCTTGAACTTCACAGAGCAGAGGTGGGGCCAATCTTTTTGCGATGTTGGCGCAAAACAACTTGAGCTTGAGGAATGCCGCCGCATCCATAGCTGTTGCGCCCTCGGCCTCAGCCCCCTCAACCACGATCTGCATGGCTGTCGTGGTCTCGCCAGAGTGCGCCAGGGAGTGCACACCGAAATCACCAGCCCTCGCCTCCATCTCGAAAGCGAGCTGGCTGCAAAGCGTGGCCGCACCACCCTTCATGCACGTATCTGTCCCGTCATCTGAATCGACGTTCCCATGCAACCGCAATAAACTATTGCAGGGCACCTCCACGACGGTAGAGGTAGCCCCCAGCGAGTCTGTGACGGGAGACCGGGCGGTGGGGCACACAGGAATCTGGTCCACAAAGTTCTCACTCCCAGGGCCCACCACGATCGGAGGGACGTCAACCACAGCAGGATCACCAAGGACTACCAGATCAATAAAGCCAACTCCTAATCCAAGGCCAATCATCTCCGGGGTTCCCCCAACCTGCCCCACAGCCGACACGATCGCGAGGGTAGCTGGCGCGTCCTCTTGACCCAGGCGAGGGGCAGGATAAGAACTGCCTCCTGCACCTGCACCTTGCTTTGGCGTGGGCAAACGGGCTCTTCCGCCAGCGCAATGATTGGCTTGGTGGGGTTTCTCTCAGCCTCGTTCCCCGCCACCTGTGCAGATCCCAAAGGTGGAACCGCAGTCTCGGCGATCACCGCCACCGTCCCATCCTATCTGATGTTAGCCGGCTCTTCCATTGACTGTGAGGTGGGGTCAGTGGGGGTTCTCTCAGCCGTTGGAACGGCCACTTGTAACAGACGGACTGGCGGTCGAATCGGAGAGCAATTCGCGCGACTCTGGTTTGAAATCTCCTCGGCAGCAGTAGCGGGTCCAGTCAAACGGTCAAAAGCAGAGACTTTGGTCGAAAGGCGCTCCCGTACTGGCAGAGCGGGCCCACTCCCCAGCACAGCAGCATGAGGAACCATGGGCAGAAGCTTCCACAACGGCAACGCCGGTGAACCACCCCGTTGCACATTTCGGTGGCCGCCACCGCCCGACGACCTCCTTCCATCTGGCACCCCAAACTACCAGGTTCGTCTACTGGCTGAAACACCGCCGCCACCACTAGGACCCTCGTTGGCGTCTGGGATGCCACTCTGTCCAGTGCTTGAGGAAGACCTAAGAAACCACAACTCGCTGGCGTTGGAGAAAACCCGAACCTCATCAAGATGAATCAAAACTCTGTACTGAAGCAACATTGGCTCCATGAGCGGCGAGATCAGCCCCGGCTCCAGCACCGCAAGCCAGCGGAGGGCTGGGATGGAATCCAGGTTCGCCGTCCATGCCGAGACCTTGAAGAAAGACAGATCAGCGTGCGAGTGAGGCTCCGGCGCCACTGTCTCCTCCATGCAAGAGGATCCCAGCAAACACTCGACCACCTCCATGTCCCAAGCATGGGGCGGAATGCCTTCAATCTCCAACATCACCTGGAAGCGTAGCATGGAATGCACTGCTTAAGCTTGCCTGTTCCAGGGGCGGAAGAACAGCCGGACGCATTGTGCTCAAACACAGGGATGGCGCAAATTCTGTTGTGATGCTCCTCCCACCCATACACTACCAGGAAGTCCTCAGGTCTAAAACGGATGACCGAGACCCACTCTTGAGAAATGCCCGTCTTCGCGTGGAGCGCCTCCAACACGAACTCTGGCGAGAGGTCACGGTGAGCACCACCTACGTACGCAACCATGGCGAACTGCAGACGCCTTTCCAAGTCTTCCATGGATTGGGAACGACACACGTAACAAACCTCCTCTGGCAGTACAACGGTGTCCAGCGGAAGCTCCAACCTTGGGGCCCGGAGCACAGGCCAGCAAGCCTGAGCGGCAGGGGTGGCAGTAGAAGGGGGCGAAGGGGGTGGCGGGGGTGAGGAGGACGGGGGGTGGGAGGTGTCGCGACAGGCCACCTTGGCCGCCATCAAGCGCCGGAGGTCCACCTCAGGCGATGGGCTCCTCGGCCACTTTCACTCCTTGGAAGTATGCCCCGACAGCCCATAGCGGAAGCACACCATCTCGTTGGTGTAGTCACGCCGGAGATGCCCTTCCTTGAAGCACCGGAAGCAGAGCCCCTGCATCTCCGGGGAGATCTCACGCACCGTCCGTGGAGCAGGCGACGCTTGATCGCCCTGCTCGCCGTTGCCGTGGCGGAATCTCCACCTCTCACGCTGCGAGGGGCGCGTCTGCCGCCAAGCCGCCTCCGACTGCGTGGCCACCGGTGCGGGGAGAGCAGGCCTCGACGCCTCGGAACCACCAGAGCATGACGAGACCCCCAACCCCGAGACGACGAGTTGCTCGCCGTGGCGCCGAAAGGAGGAGGTGACCGATCTAGGGCTGGCGCCCATGGCGGAGGGTGACAGGGGGTCGAAGGGGGAGCGACGGCAGGCCACGCGGCCCGGCAGGAGGAGGGTGGCCGCCGGGATCGGAAGGACCGGCGACGAGAGGGATGGCCGCCGTCGCCGGAGTGGCAGGCGGCATTAGGAGGTGGAGGAGGGCTCGATCACAATACACAGCTTACTTCTAAATGTGTCATGAGTTCAAGATTGAAAAAGACCAGTTGCAAGAAATAATACACTTGTTTTTTCTGTACTTTCTGACGATAAACCATAACCTCTCTGCCACAAGGAGATGGTAAGAATCTACGTGAAAACTTCGTCGACTAAATCGAGTTGGACGTATTCGAGGAGGATCGGAGCCTAGAAGACAAACTTAAAGAAGAAACATCATCATCCACTCGAGCGTCGCACGTGTGAAGACCCTAACAAAGACTATTAGCCTAAGAGAAGGCACGCAGATTCCCCTCCCTGCCACCGGTCGTTGGATGGGTAGGTAAAGAGGAGGCGAATCCACAAGCTCGTCGACGAAGCTTGTGGAAGGGTATTCCCTAGCCGCCGAGGGGAAGGGCTAAGGACACATGTTCGATCTCCAACTTGTAAGGAAAACTACAATGTTTGCAAGACTACTAAGACCAACGAGGCGTTGACACCCCCCCTCCCGACTTGTTCGCTTGCTCCCTCCTCTCTATGGGCGATGGGCGAACCCTCAGCTCCCCCTCCCCCTACTCTCCCCTCCCGCCGCCGCCAGCCTGGTACGCCTGGCCTAGCCCATGCGGCGCTGGCGGTGTGGCGGTGCTAGTGGTAGGCGGCGCCCATGCGGCCTAGATCTAAGCCCTTTTGGGCTTCATCTGGGCTGGGGCGGGCCGGCGGCTTGAGGCATGGCGACGCTGATCCCTGGTGGTGGTGGTGGCTTGGAGGTGGTGGACTATGGGTGGTGGCGGCGGTTGGGGAACGTCGCATGGGAAACAAAATTTTTCCTACACACACGCAAACCTATCCACGGTGATGAGCATCTACGAGAGGGAGAGTGGATCTACGTACCCTTGTAGATCGCTAAGCGGGAAGCATTAAGAAACGCGGTTGGTGTAGTCGAACATCTTCGCGATCCAAATCGCCGAGCGTCCCGCGATCTCATCACGATCCGTCCCGCGATCCCATCACGATCCGTCCCGCGATCTCATCACGATCCGTCCCGCGATCTTGATCACGATCTGTCCCGCGAACTCATCACGATCCGTCCCGCGATCTCATCACGATCCGTCTCACGATCTCGATCACGGTCCTTCCGATCTAGCGCCGAACGGACGGCACCTCCGCGTTCAGCACACGTGCAGCTTGATGACGATCTCCACCATCTTGATCCAGCAAGAGGAGGTGGAGAGGAGAGAGAGTTCACCGGCAGCGTGACGGCGCTCCGGTGATGGTAGTGGAGTAATTCCGGCAGGGCTTTGCCTAAGCGCTGCTGAAAACCGATCTAGAGGAGCACCGGTGAAACGGGTAGCACGTGGCCGTAAACTGTGTCCAAACAGCACCCAATCCACCAGTATATAAAGGAGGGAGAGAGAGGAGGGCTGGCGCAAGGAAAAACTCCAATAGGAGTCAGCCAAACTAGAGGGGGAGGAGTCCTACTCCTCCTCCGCTCCTAGTAGGAGTAGGACTCTTCCTTTTTAGCCTTTTTCCACCTTTTCCTTTAGGACTTTTGCCTCCTGCGCCATGGGCCTTGGTGTGGCTGTTTTTCCAGCCCACTAAGGGCTGGTTATTATTCTCCCACAGCCCATGGACCTCTTGGGGTCGAAATACCCCTCCCGAAGGTCCCCTGGTACACTACCGGCACTCCCGGTACACTACCGATGAGCCCAAAACTTTTCCGGCGACCAAACTAGGACTTACTATATATGAATCTTTACCTCTGGACCATTCCGGAGCTCCTCGTGACATCCGGGATCTCATCCGGGATTCTGAACAACCTTCGGTCACCACCATACATAACTCTACACTACCGAAACGTCACCAAACCTTAAGTGTGCAGACCCTGCGGGTTCGAGAACTATGTAGACATGACCGAGACACCTCTACGGTCAATAACCAATGGCGGGACCTGGACGTCCACATTGGTTCCTACATATTCTATGAAGATCTTTATCGGTCGAACCTCTATGACAAGGATTCAGTTAATCCCGTATAACGTTCCCTTTGTTCTTCGGTATGTTACTTGCCCGAGATTCGATCGTCGGTATCTCCATACCTAGTTCAACCTCGTTACTGGCAAGTCTCTTTACTCGTTCCGTAATACAAGATCCCGTGACTAACACTTAGCCACATTGCTTGCAAGGCTTGTTGTGATGTTGTATTACCGAGTGGGCCCTAAGATACCTCTCCGTCACATGGAGTAACAAATCCCAGTCTCGATCCATGCCAACTCAACAGACACCATCGGAGATACCTGTAGAGCACCTTTATAGTCACCTAGTTACGTTGCAACGTTTGATACACACAAGGCACTCCTCCGATATCCGTGAGTTGCATGATCTCATGGTCATAGGAACATATACTTGACATGCAGAAAACAGTAGCAATAAACTGACACGATCATATGCTACGTTTGTAGTTTGGGTCTTGTCCATCACATCATTCTCCTAATGATGTGATCCCGTTATCAAATGACATCTCATGTCCATGGCTAGGAAACCTTAACCATCTTTTGATCAACGAGCTAGTCTATTAGAGGCATACTAGGGACATGGTTTTGTCTATGTATCCACACATGCATTTAAGTTCCGATCAATACAATTATAGCATGGATAATAAACGATTATCATGAACAAGGAAATATGATAACAACTAATTTATGATTGCCTCTAGGGAATATTTCCCTGGTGGTGGCTTGGAGGTGGTGGACTATGGGTGGTGGCGGCTTCGTCGGCTGGCGAGCTGCAGCGGAGCAGCAGGTGTGGTCCGGATCAAGTTGGGTCTAGTAGGGCTAGGGGCCTGGTAAGCCCGTGTCGCAGAGTCCGGCTGGCTCCGCGTTCGCGAGGGAGGTTGTCCCTCTCGTCAGCTATGTTGTGGATGCCCCTGAGCCCCTTGTCTCTCGTTCGTCTTCAATATCTCGTGTTGGTGCTCTCAGTGAGATGGTGGAGTTGGTTCGGTGATCGTGGTGGCGCATGCTGGTGGGTGGCAGGTTAGGCGGTTCACTACGGGGCATCCGGGGTGAAGGTGCGTGTTTGGGACGGGAGAAATCCTTGGCGGCTCGTCCGGCTCCGACACGACGACGCCTGCGGGTGCCTCCGGCCTTCCTGAAGGACGTCGGGTATGCCCCTCCCCCACTAACCTCCGTACAAGGGGGAACCCTGGGACAAGTCCGGGCAACAACGGGGTGGTCGTCGCATTCCCTCTTGAAGGTGTTGCTCGGTACGCGGCGCCTTGGAATGTTGGGAGCGCGGTGGTACTTCTTCGAAGGGTGCAGCAGTTGTTGGTCATCTTTGCTTCGTTAATCTGCCGTTGTCGGCATTTGTTTCTCTTTTTCTTCTTCTTTTGGGCTAGTTTGTGCTGTGGCCCCAACATGTTGGATGTATCGATTGGTTGTTTTATAGAATAAAGTGGGTGGGGGGGGGGGCCTTAATCGCCATTACAATGTTTGCAAAGCATGTATACAGAAGAAAAAACATGTACCATATGATGTCCCATAGAAAATGCGTCTTTTATGCCTTGGGACTGCATTATAAGCCTGCAATTGAATATGCCAATAGGAGTATGTTTTAATTATCGGAACATGAAACCTATTAATGTAAAAGCCCCATGAAGAGCTACGTTTGCGGATTGGTGGAGTTGGTAGAAAGCACGGTTAGATCCATTATAAGTTATTTCCTGGACTGGCCATTTACAGCCAACGCCGCTAGTAAGTTCCAGTTGCTCAGCAAGGAAATCTAGATTTTCTCTATCAAAAGCGTTCTCATAATTAGTTTAAGCGCTACTTCTTTGCCATGTGATTTAGCCAAAGAATGGATGGCTACATGAGCTGTTACCATACTCTCTAGTATGTGGCACCCTTAAGAGCATCTACAACCGGACGCCTTAAACGATCTTTCATACGTTTACGGATGTGTCCGGTCAGTTACCGGATAGGTGAGAGAAAGAAAAAAGTGAAATACCCCTCATATCATCCCTATATGTCTGGACTGTGCGCGAACCTTCATATTGAGGACAAATATGAGGAGGGTATGAGGGTTTGCGGAGGCGCAAGGGCACGCCCGGTTAGTCCGCCGCATAGGACACGATCCCATCCCGGACTACATTTTCTTTTTGTTTATTCATTCTTTACTTTTCTCTTTTCATGTCTATCAATCACGTGCTATGAGGAAAAAAATAAGGAGTGTGATTGTGCGAACAGACAAATATGGGACACGTTCGTTCACTGACCGACCGCATTCACGGAAGTTTAGGAGGTCATATTTGTTAAGTCCGGTTGTAGATGCTTTAATGAAGCAGACTGCGTACTACTTACTAGCTAGAGATATGCATATCCAAGATTAGAGCAAAGCCTATTGATACAAACATTAGTGAAAACTTTAGAAACACCTCAACTGATGACACTGAATGTTTTCATGGTGGTAGCACCTGCCTCCGACCAAAGTAAGCATGGCAAAGTTAAGCCTATAAATCAATAATAAAGTTTTTTTTCCATTTGTATATGTTTCCTCACCCCAAACTTATATGTATTGAAATCAATAGGAAAAGAACCTTGTGTGATCCTGTGTATGCGAGACACAAATGTATAATGTACAACAAAATGTTGCCGAATTCTTTCTTGGATAAATCATACAACAACATGCCGAATTCCATTAATAAAAAATGGGCAAGACGAGGAGGTGAACTGTGATAGTACACCTGCCGGGATTGCGTAATGTGTACAGTGCACGGTGGAAATTTTGTAATCTTTCTCCATGCATATATTTTTTGTATTATCATTGTGATGTGAATGAATTTGTGCTCGCTGCTGCTCTATGTGCTGCTTTCTGTACGTCGTTGGAAAGGTGTGTTTGGGCAAACCTAGCTAAACCTCGAAATATATTCCTAGAAAACAATACTAACAAAGACTGTTTCTAGACATAACGTCACGTCACAGACGGCTGCGCTCTCAAGACTATGTAGTTATTGTTTAAAACTTTTCGCGGATATACGTCGTATATGTATGAGCCATACGGTTTCAAACAAGAGTCATGAGATTTTGTAATACAGTAACATGCATGCATTTGAGCTGCATGTATTTATATATATTATGCAAGAAAGAGAAGTCTTACAGGGTGAATACACGAGCAGAACAGAGTCCTGGTGTTATTGAATCAGTATAACTGTGCAGTGTGTACGTACGCGTACGTACATACATGCACCAACCTTCTTATTGACCACATATACGAGTACGAGTAGTTACACTACGCACGTCCGTACGTAGCTGCATCTGGCACTTAGTTGCGGACCTCCGCCCGATACATGGGCTCCGGGATCTCGCTGGGGCTTGCGCAGCAGCGGCAGCCACCACGTCCGTGCCCGCAGCAATTGTACCGGCAGCCGCTGCCGCCGCCTCGGCCGCCCCCATGACCAGGGTAGCCGCCGCCACCGCCGCCCCCATGGCCAGGATACCCGCCGCCGCCGCCCCCGTGGCCAGGGTACCCGCCGCCGCCCCCATGACCAGGGTAGCCGCCGCCGCCGCCGCCATGATAGCCACCGCCTCCGCCGCCGCCGCCGTGATAGCCGCCGCCGCCGCCACCGTGGTAGCCCTGAACACCGGCCTTGGTCTCTTCCTTCTTGGCCTCTGCATGAACAAAAACAGTATGCATGTGATTAGTAGCAGTATCAACAGGTTTCTTAACCTAATGACGATAGCTACATAAATATAGCGAATCAGCTCAAAACTGGTGCGCTAGCTAGCTCACGAGTTTGTTCAGCCGTGGCCACGAGGAAAGCAGCAGCAAGCAGGACAGCAAACACAACGAGACCGTTGGACGCCATGATTGATACACCCTCGTCGACCGATTGATCAGCAAGTACTTTGTAGCTAGCTAGCTAGCTTGTGTGATGGATGAGATAGATGCCCATGAATATGAAGCTAATTTATAGGCGCGAGAGGCCAATGGAGGTTCGGATAGGATAGGAGGAGCTGTGACCAAGTTGAGGCTGCGCTCTCCGCTCTCCTCTCCTCCATGAACCCATGCATGGGTGTCGGCAACTTGTACGCTAAGTGGACGTACCAAGGGCCCCGTTGGTGGGACAAGAGCACGCGTTACCAGTTGGTGGATGGACGGCATGCATTAATGTCTGGAGGAGACCTCGCGCAGGGCTGAGGAAACGCGACAAAGTTCGACCCGGCGTCATGCATGCACGCATCGATCAGCTCCCGATTCTCTAGATATTATCGTAGTATTAGAGTGACAACGGTGCATGAATGTAGCTCGACATCCAAATCGATCGGATAAATGGTGCATGTCTTCTTCTGAATTTGGAGAGCTGCACAGCGGAGAACTGTTGAAACGTGTACGGCCGTTCTTGAAGTAACGTGGTGGCTCTTTGAACCAGCGATATACCATGTATTAATTGTTATTCTACATTTTTCATTTTTTTAGGCCTTGTACAATATAAGTTGGTTAGGGAAGATGTTTAAAAAAATAAACCAAACTTTTCTTAAACATCAACGCTTATTTATACAAGGTAGACACTTAGTTAGACGTCTCTTCTATAAAAATAAGCACCGATGCTTCAGAAAAAACGTGATTTTATTTTCTAAACGCATTTCTAAGCACCTAGCATTGTATAATGCCTTAGGAAATGAGTATAAGATAGATGCCTACATGCACATATACTACCACCAAAAGCACATATGCACACAACATCTATTGATGACAAACGTTGTCATTATACAATACGGTATGTGTATAAATCGTATAAGTAGGGGGAGTGCGTTGTAATCTGTTACGATCTGATTTCGGTGATCAATCCACGAATAACCACCATTTATATCCCTTGGCCGCTTCGGCCTCTAACCTTAGTTTTCACAAACATCACCGAGCGAAATTAACACACATACCTAACTAACAACATTCATGTCACACCCGCATCCCGTGATGATGCGGTGGACAAGGAAGACGTGGGCCCATGCCAGGGCCCACGTGCAGTTATGCGTGTGTATTTAAGCGTGTGAGTTAGCCCGAGTTGGACATGCGTGTTGTATGTGAACCTTTTCCATCACCTCTCTCTGTAACCCGACCTCCTTCTCCGTTTCTCGTTTTCTTTGTCTGCAAGAAAGAACTTCTGCTGATCTCTCATCCCGATCTCCTTTGTATCGATCTCTTGTGCTACTGGGTTCGTTACAAACTGGTAATCAGAGCCTTGTCCTGAAATTCCCCCAAAACAATTTCGCGAGATCGTGCTCATATCCTCTCGATCGGACCGTAACATCCACCGCTGCGGGTGCCAGTTCACTCTGGTAAGTTTGCCCAAAATCCACATCGGGGTTGGACCGATTTGGAGCGAGGGCGACGGCACCGCCATCCAAAACTTCCGCCCAGACCCGTCACATCCTCGCCACCATGTCAGAAATGTCGTGAGAGATCAAATCGCTATTGGAGTCGCTCTTGATGCGGTTCGAGGTGAGCCACATCGCCGCCGACAAGCACGTGGAGGCGCAGCTCGCCTTGAACAAACAAGTCTCCAGCGAACTGACGTACCTCCGCCGGCAGATGGACCTAACGCAGGCTAACGGTGATGAGCTGCGACAGCAACGCACCGACCACGGCAAGCAGCAGTCGGCTGCCGCCCCACATCTACAGTAGTCTCTTCCTGGGGGAGGCGCTCCGCACGCGTCCTCGGCCGCGGCACCGCCAGAACAACCAAGGGGCTCTGGGGTTCAAGGGGCGTTCACGCGACTCATGAACCATGGTCCGTCCATCTTCGCGCATCACCCAGCAGTCACCATCGCTGGGGCGGGCCAGATGCCACCACCAGTTTCTCCTCGCGGGATCCCTCAAGCGCCGCCCGCGGACGACTACCACGTCAAGCCCCTCAAGCACGACTTCCCAAAGTTCGATGGCCCGGCGCCGTATCTCTAGATCGATTGCTATGAGTCGTACTTCCAGCTGTACCGGGCGCCACGACACAATTGGGTGACCATGGCCTCCCTCTACATTGAAGGGAATGCTGCACATTGGCTCCAAGCTTACCATCAGGCACACAGAGAGTTATCAATGGTGGCGTTCTGTCAAGCGCTTAAGGAGGAATTCGGCCATGACGAGTTCGAGTTGGAGATGCACACATTGCTTCAGCTCCATCGGGTAGGTACAGTGATGGAGTACCAGCTCGCGTTTGATGCACATATGTATCACCTATTGGCGCTCGATCCTTCGCTCAACAACAAGTTCTTCATCACCCAATTCCTGCTCGGTCTGCGCGACAGCAGTGCACCTCCAATCACCCACGAGCATCATGCGCGCCTCTGTTCTGACGCGCATCCAGGAGGAGGAGACCGACGCGCACAAGCCTCGTCCGCGCATGTTTCCGGTGGGACGACCCCCAACCCAACCCATCGCTCTGGCACCACGGCCGCAGGTTTTTCCGTGACCTGCTGCTGCACCTTCCGTGGTTGCAGGTGGGGATTTTGTGCGTGAGCGGCAGCTCCGAGATCACCGCCGGGCACATGGTCTCTGTTTCAAATGTGGCGACCGGTACTCCAGGGAGCTCCGTTGCAAGCAGGCCACGCAACTGCTCACCATATGCATGGGCGAGCATGGTGAAGTTCTCATTGATGAAGAAATTCAGGCCATGGAGTTGATGGACGAGCCGGACGACGCACCAGCCAAGCAAGAATGTTGTGTGTTGTCCTCGCAAGCTGTCTCTGGCATGGAGACGCCGCGTACAATCGGACTCCATGCTCTGGTGGGAAATCAAGTCATGCTGCTTCTTGTTGACTCGAGCAGTACACAGAACTTCATCTCTGCATCCTTTGCCGAGCGCATCGCTGCACCGACAATGCCCCTGCCGCCTGTGGACGTGCGTGTTGTTAATGGTGAATGGCTGATATGCGACAAGCTTGTGCCCGGTGTCAAGTGGTGGATCCAGGGGCACACTTTCTCACGGACATGCGCCAGCTCACACTTGGTGCATACGATGGCGTGCTGGGCATGGACTGGCTAGAGAAATGTAGTTCGATGAGCTGCCACTGGCGAGACAAGATTCTCACCTTTGAGCATGAGGGTGCCACAGTTACACTTCATGGTGTTCAACACAATGATGTTCAGTCCCTGAAGGTAATGGAACTAGAGCAGTTCAACAAATGTCAAGCTGGCAACGAAATCTGGTACATGGCTCTTCTGGATACACACCCACCTCCCAATGAAACCGTCGACAAGTTGTCGGACCGCATTCAAGCAGTGCTCAGTGAGACAACGATGTGTTTGGCGAGCCTAAGAAATTGCCACCTCATCGTCAGTATGACCATGCCATTACACTAGTCGAGGGGGCACAACCAGCAAATGCACGACCCTATCGATACTCCCCGTTGTAGAAGGACGAAATCGAGCTGCAAGTTCGTGAAATGCTCGATTCCGGTGTTATTGAGCACATCATGAGTCCCTATCCTGCTCCGGTTCTTCTGGTCAAAAAGAAGGATGGTTCGTGGCGTTTTTGTGTTGATTATCGATGCCTCAATGACACTACAGTGAAGAACCGATTCCCCTTACCCATTGTGGACGAGCTGGTGGACGAGCTCGCAGGTGCAAAATTACTTCTCCAAGTTGGATTTACGGGCAGGCTACCACCAAATCCGTATGCGAGCTGGCGATGAAGAGAAGACAACTTTTAAGACCCACCATGGGCACTTCCACTTCAGGGTCATACCCTTTGGCCTCTGCAATGCACCAGCAACCTTCCAGTGCCCGATGAATCAAATATTCAGCAACTATGTGCGTAAATTTCTGATCATATTCCTCGATGACATTTTGGTGTTTAGTGAAACACCGTAGGAGCACGAAGACCATTTGCGGCTGGTGTTCGATCTCCTTCGCCAACACCAGCTACTCACCAAGATATCCAAGTGTCCTTTTGCTTAGGAAAGCATTGACTACCTCGGCCATGTCATTTTGAGCGTCGGAGTCGCTATTGATGCGGACAAGACCCAAGCTATGCTCAACTGGCCAACACTGACAACACCGACAGAGCTCCGCGGTTTCCTTGGTCTCACAGGCTACTACAGAAAATGCGTGTCGCAGTATAACATCATCGCCAAACCATTGACAAACTTGCTGACGAAGAAGGGGTTCCAGTGGAGCGAGCACACGCAAATAGCCTTCGATCTCCTCAAGCGTGCCATGGCCAGCGCACCAATCCTCACGTTGCCAGACTTCGCCAAACCATTTTGTATCGAGACCAAAGCCTGCAACACTGGCATTGGCGCCGTGCTCGTCCAAGAGGGCTACCCGGTGGCTTACTTCAGCAAGGCCCTGGGCATACACAATAAGAAACTTTCAGCCTATGAGAAGGAAGTTTTGGCGGTAATGATGGCTGTGGAGAAGTGGCATGCCTATCTACATCGTGGTCCATTCACAATAGTCACTGACCACAAAAGCCTCTCCAACCTGGGGAATCAATGATACGTCCATTTTGCATCATGATTTCCTACTGTTATTTACTTTGTTTTGTTGAATAATAATGCTATGGGGAGTGATTATAATGCCTTTTCTCTCATAATAATCAAGGTTTACACAAAGAGGGAGAATACCGACAGCTAGAATTCTGGACCCAAAAAAAGCAGGTCAAAGATACCTATTCTGCACAACTCCAATGAAGCTAAAAATTTACGGAGATTATTTTTGTATACAATAAAATTACTGGATCTGAAAAACTACCGGAGGAGGCCCCCCCAGGTGGGCACAACCCACCAGGGCGCGCCAGCCCCCCTAGCCGGGCCCTGATGGGTTGTGCCCAGCCTGGCCCGCTTTCGGTGCCCATCTTCTGGTATAAATTCCCAAAAAAACCTAAAAAAAATAAGAGGAGGACTTTCGGGATGAAGCGCCGCCTCCTTGAGGCGAAACTTGGGCAGGAGCACTTTTGCCCTCCGACAGAGCAATTCCGCCCTGGGAACTCCCCTCCTGGAGGGGGAAATCGAAGCTATCATCATCACCAACACCCCTCTCATCTTTGGGAGGACAATCTTCATCAACATCTTCAAAAGCACCAGCTCCTCTCAAACCCTATTTTATCTCTTCTGTTCAATCTTTGTACCGGAATCTCAGATTGGTACCTGTGGGTGACTAGTAGTGTTGATTACCATGCATAGTTGATCACTATATGGTTTATTTGGTGGAAGATTATTATTTGTGATCCATTATGCTATTCAATACTCCTCTCATCTTGAGCATGAATATTATTTGTGAGTAGATACCTTTGTTCTTGAGGTCACGGGAGAAGTCATGTTGCGAGTAATCATGTGAATTTGATATGTGTTCGATATTTTGATGATATGTATGTTGGGATTACCTTAGTGGTGTCATGTGAACGTTGACTACATGACACTTCACCATTCATGGGCCTAAGGGAAAGCATTTTGGAGTAGTTATTATATGTTGGGTTGCTAGAGTGACTAAAGATTAAACCCTAGTTTATGCGCTACTTCGTAAGGGGCTGATGTGGATCCACATGTTTAATGCTATGGTTAGACGTTGTCTTAATAATTTTCTCATACTTGCGGATGCTTGCGAGGGGGTTAATCATAAGTAGGTTGTTTGTTCAAGTAAGAAAAACACCTTAGCACCAGTTCACCCACATATCAAATTATCAAAGTAGCGAACACGAATCAAACCAACATGATAAAAGTGACTAGACGAAATTCTCGTGTACCCTCAACAATTTCAGTGCTTGCAGAGATTACCTTGCTGAAAACCGTTTGTCATTTCCTTCTGCTCCTCGTAGGGTTCGTCACTCTTACTTATAGAAAGGACTACAATTGATGCCCTATACTTGTGGGTCATCAAGACTTTTTTATGGCGCCGTTGCTAGGGAGTGAAGCGCTCTTGGTAAGTGGAAAACGGTAAGGAAAAACTTATACTACGTGCTGAAATTTATTGCTACTTGCTACTATGGGGGACAATCCTTTGAGGGGTTTGTTCGGTATCTTCACCTCGACCGGAACCAAAATTAGTTACCCCTCCACCTACAGCACCTACTGAAAATGTTACTTATGAAATTCCTTCGGGTATGCTAGAAAAACTGCTTGCTAAACCTTATGCAGGAGATGGAACTGAACATCCTGATATGCATCTTTTATATGTAAACGAAATATATGGATTATTTAAGCTTGCAAGTTTATCCGGAGATGAAGTTAAGAAGAAGGTTTTCCCTTTATCTTTGGAGGGAAAAGCATTGACATGGTATAGGCTATGTGATGATCTTGGATCGTGGAACCGGAATAGTTTGTATTTGGAATTCCATAAAAAGTTTTATCCTATGCATCTAGTTCATCATGATCAGAATTATATATATAATTTTTGGCCTCATGAAGGAGAAAGTATCGCTCTATCTTGGGGGAGGCTTAAGTCAATGTTATATTCATGCCCCAATCATGACATTCCGAGGGAAGTTATCATTCAGAATTTTTATGCTCGGCTTTCTCATAATGATCAATTCATGCTCGATACTTCTTGTGCTGGTTCTTATATGAAGAAGACTATTGATTTCATGTGGGATCTCTTATAAAGAATTAAATGCAACTATGAAGATTGGGAACTCGACTAAGGTAATACGTCAGGTATAAAGCTTGAGTTTGATTGTGTTAAATCTTTTATGAATACCGATACTTTTCATAAGTTTGCACTAAATATGGACTTGACTCTGAGATAGTAACCTCTTTCCATGAAGCATTTGCTACTCATGTTGACCTCCCTAAGGAGAAGTGGTTTAAATATCACCCCCCTTATTAAAAAAATTGTCATAGCTAAAGAAGAAACCATCTTTTACAATGTTGATCCAGTTGTGCCTACCGATTATATTGAAAAACCACGTTCCCCTGTTAGGATAAAGGAACATGATAAGGTATCAACCGCGGTTCGGAAGAGTAATATAAGAGCACCTAACCCCCTTGAGAAAATTAAAGTAGAACCTAGTTTTGATATGGTTAAAGATCTCTTGGTAGAAAATATTGATGGGCATGTCATCTACCTTTGTGATGAAGGTGCTAGAATTGCTAGACCTAATAAGAAAGATAAACATAGACCTATACAAGGCTTGCTCGTTGTCTCTGTTAAAATAGGAGATCTTTGCTACCATGGTTTATGTGATTTAGGTGCTAGTGTGAGTGCTATCCCTTTTACCTTCTACCAAGAAATTATGGATGAAATAGCACCTGCTGAAATGAAGATATTGATGTTACTATTAAACTTGCTAATAGAGACACTATCACACCACTTGGGATTGTTAGAGATGTTGAAGTCTTGTGTGGGAAAGTAAAATACCCTAGTGATTTTCTAGTCCTTGGTTCCCCACAAGATGACTTTTGTCCCATTATCTTTCGTAGACCTTTCTTTGTTGGGGAACGTTGCATCGGAAACACAAATTTCCCTACGAACACCCAAGATCTATCTATGGAGATCAACAACTATGAGAGGGAGAGTGGATATGCATACCCTTGTATATCGCTAAGCGGGAAGTGTTAGGAAACGCGGTTGATGTAGTCGAACGTTTTTGCGATCCAAATCGCAATCCGTCCTGTGATCCAATCACGATCCATCCCGATCTAGCGCCAAACAGACGACACCTCCGCATTCAGCAGATGTACAGCTCGATGACGTCTCCGCCTTCTTGATATAGCAAGCATGCGGGGGGTGGGTGGGCAGAGAGGTAGATGAGTTCTCCAACAACGCAACGGCATGGCGGTGATGGTGGTGGTGCTATCCCGGCAGGGCTACGCCTAGCGCTACCGAAATCGTGAACGGAGGAGAAAATGATCTAGGGAGAGGGAGGGGCACCAAGGGCTTCATGTTTGCTCTTGGGGCGCCCCTCCCCTCTGTATATAGGTGGAGGGATGTGGAGATCAGCCTCTCCAAGACCTAGGGCGCAGCCAAGGGAGAGTAGTTGGACTCCTAGTCCAATTCCCTCCCTTTCCAAAACCAGGTGGACTTTCCACCTCTCCCAAGCCACATGGGCCTTGAGTGACTTGTGTGCCTGGCCCAATAAGGCCAGGGCGCCTCCCCTCAGCCCATGCAAACCCTTGGGAAGTAGTGGAACCCTTGGTGGACTTCAGACTCCTCTGAAGTTTCCGGAACCTTCTAGAAGCTTCCCGGTACAATACGGGAAAAACCCGAAAGTTTTCTGGTAGCCAAAATATGACTTCCCATATATAAATCTTTACCTCCGAAGCATTCCAGAGCTCCTCGTGTTATCGGGGATCTCATATGGGACTCCGAATAACCTTCGGTCACCAACATACATAACCCAACAAAACCAAATCAGCATCGAACGTTAAGTGTGCAGACCCTGCGGGTTCGAGAACTATGTAGACATGACCAAGACAACTCTACGGTAAATAACCAATAGCGGAACCTGGAAGCCCATATTGGTTCCTACATATTCTACGAAGATCTTTATCGGTCGAACCACGATGTCAAGGATTCAGACAATCCCGTATGCAGTTCCCTTTGTTCATCAGAATGTTACTTGCCCGAGATTTGATTATCGGTATCTCCATACCTAGTTCAATCTCGTTACCGGCAAGTCTCTTTACTCGTTCCATAATACGAGATCCCGTGACTAACTCCTTATCATATTGCTTGCAATCTTCTTATGATGTTGTATTACCGAGTGGGCCCAAAGATACCTCTCCGTCATACGGGTGACAAATCCCAGTCTCGATCCAGGCCGACCCAACAGACACCCTTGGAGATACCTGTAGAGCACCTTTATAGTCACACAGGTACATTGTGACGTTTGATACACATAAGGCATTCCTCCAGTGTCAGGGGGTTGCGTGATCTCATGGTCGTAGGGACAAATACTTGACATGGATAAAGTAGTGGCAATAAACTAACACGATGAAATGCTATGCTTACGATTGAGTCTTGTCCATCACATCATTCTCCTAACAATGTGATCCCGTTATAAAACGACAACTCATGTCTAGTGTCAGGAAACCTTGACCATCTTTGATCAACGAGCTACTCTAGTAGAGGCTCACTAGGGACATGGGGTTGTCTATGTATCCACACATGTATTTGAGTTTCCGATCAATACAATTCTAGCATGGATAATAGACGTTTATCATGAACAAGGAAATATGATAATAACCAATTTATTATTGCCTCTAGGGCATATTTCCAACATTCTTGAGCACCGTCAATGCTAAGATAGTTTGCAAAAAACAAACCATCGATGTCAATTTTGGTAATGTGTCTCATGAGTTTAATTTTTCCAAGTTCAGTGGACAACCTCGTGATAAAGAATTATCTAATAAGGATGAGATAATTGGTCTTGCTTCTATTGTTGTGCCACCTACTGATCCATTAGAACAATATTTGCTTGACCATGAAAATGATATGCACTTGCGTGAAAGAAATGAAATAGATGAAATTTTCTTCGAACAACAACCTCTCTTGAAACACAGTTTGCCTATTGAAACCATTGTAGGTCCTCCTCCACCTAAAGGTGGTCCTGTGTTTGAGTCAAAAAAATTGTCTAGCACTTTGAAGTATGCTTATCTTGATGAGAAAAAGATATATCATGTTATTATTAGCGCTAACCTTTCAGAACATGAAGAAGAGACATTATTGAAAGTTCTAAGGAAACATAAGGCTGCTATTGGATATGCTCTTGATAATCTTAAGGGAATTAGTCCCACTTTATGTCAGCACAAGATCAATATGGAACCTGATGCTAAACACGTTGTTGATCACCAACTATGATTGAATCCTAAGATGAAGGAAGCGGTAAGAACAGGTATTTTAAACTTCTAGAAGCAGGAATAATATATCCCATAGCTGATAGTAGATGGGTAATTCCCATTCACTGTGCCCCTAAGAAAGGAGGTTTTACCGTTGTTCCTAATCATAAGAATGAACTCATTCCACAAAGAATTGTCGCTGGTTATAGAATTATAATTGATTTTAGAAAATTAAATAAAGCTACTAGGAAAGATCATTACCCTTTTTCTTTCATTGATCAAATGCTAGAGAGATTATCTAAGCACACACACTTTTGTTTCCTAGATGGATATTCTGGTTTCTCTCAAATAACCGTGTCACAATCCGATCAAGAGAAAAACACCTTTACTTGCCCTTTGGGAACCTATGCTTGTAAACATATGCCTTTTGGTTTATGCAATGCACCTGCTACCTTTCAAAGATGTATGACTTCTATATTCTCTGATTTTTGTGAAAAGATCGTGGAGGTTCTCATGGATGATTTTTACGTTTACGAAACTTATTTGATGATTTCTTATGCACTCTTGATCGAGTTTTGCGGAGATATGAACAAACTAATCTCGTCTTGAATGAAGTGTCACTTTTATGGTTAATGAAGGTATTGCCTGGGGGCATAAAATATCTGAACAAGGTATTGAGGTGGATAAAGCTGAAGTTGATGCAATTGAGAAGATGCCAAGTCCTAAAGATATTAAAGGTATTCGAAGTTTCCTTGGTCATGCTGTTGGGTAATGTTGCATGGGAAACAAAAAAAATTCCTACGCACACGCAAGATCTATCCATGGTGATGAGCATCTACGAGAGGGAGAGTGGATCTACATACCCTTGTAGATCGCTAAGCGGGAAGCGTTAAGAAACGCGGTTGGTGTAGTCGAATGTCTTCGTGATCAAAATCGCCGAGCGTCCCGCGATCTCATCACGATCCGTCCCGCTATCCAATCATGATCCGTCCGGCGAACTCATCATGATCCGTCCCACGATCTCATCACAATCTGTCTCACAATCTTGATCACGGTCTTTCTGATCTAGCGCCGAACGGACGACACCTCCGCGTTCAGCAAACATACAGCTTGATGTTGATCTTCGCCTTCTTGATCTAGCAAGAGGGAGCGGAGAGGTAGACGAGTTCTCCGGCAGCGTGACGGCGCTCCGACAATGGTGGTGGAGCTATTGCGGTAGGGCTTCGCCTAAGCACGGCAGAAATCCGATCTAGAGGAGAAACTATGCACTGGAGGAACGGGTAGCACGTGGCTGAAAATCTTATGCCAAAACCCTAAAACCCTCTAGTATATATAGGAGGATAGGAGGAGGAGGCTAGGCTCCCAAGGATCCAGCCCTTGGGTCGGCCGAACCAGGAGGGAGGAGTCCTCCTCCTTCACTCCTAGTAGGATTAGAACTCCTTCCTAATTTAGCCCTTTTGCCTTTTTCCACCTTTTTCCTTTTGGGCTTTTTCTTCCCAGCCGCATGGGCCCATTGTGGGACTTCCTCCAGCCCACTAAGGGCTGGTATTCCTCCTCCCACAGCCCATGTAGCCTCTTGGGTCGAAATACCCCTCCCGATGGTCTCTCGGTACACTACCGACACTCTCGGTACACTACCAATAAGCCCGAAACTTTTCCGGCGACCAAAATAGGACTTCCTATATATCAATCTTTACCTCCGGACCATTCAAGAGCTCCTCGAGATATCTGGGGTCTCATCCAGTACTCCGAACAACCTTCAGTCACCATCATACCTAACTCTATACTACCGAAACGTCACTGAACCTTAAGTGTGCAGACCCTGCGGGTTCGAGAACTATGTAGACATGAACGAGACACCTCTACGGTTAATGACCAACAGCGGGACCTGGATGCCCATATTGGTTCCTACATATTCTACGAATATCTTTATCGGTCGAACCTGTATGTCAAGGATTCAGTTAATCCCGTATGATGTTCCCTTTGTTCTTTGGTATGTTACGTGTCTGAGATTCGATCATCGGTATCTCCATACCTAGTTCAACCTCGTTACCGGCAAGTCTCTTTACTCGTTCCATAATACAAGATCCCATGACTAACACTTAGTCACATTGCTTGCAAGGCTTATTGTGATGTTGTATTACCGAGTGGGCCCTGAGATACCTCTCTGTCACACGGAGTAACAAATCCTAGTCTTGATCCATGCCAACCCAACAGACACCCTCGAAGATACCTGTAGAGCACCTTTATAGTCACCCAGTTACGTTGCGACGTTTGATACACACAAGGTACTCCTCCGGTGTCAGTGAGTTGCATGATCTCATGGTCATAGGAACAAATACTTGACATGCAAGAAACATTAGCAATAAATTGACACGATCATATGCTATGTTTGTAGTTTGGGTCTTGTCCACCACATCATGCTCCTAATGACGTGATCCCGTTATCAAATGACATCTCATGTCCATGACTAGGAAACCATAGCCATCTTTGATCAACGAGCTAGTCTATTACAGGCATACTAGGGACATGGTGTTGTCTATGTATCCACACATGTATCTGAGTTTCCGATCAACACAATTATAGCATGGATAATAAACGATTGTAATGAACAAGGAAATATGATAATAACCAATTTATTATTGCCTCTAGGGCATATTTCCAACACATGCTGGTTTTTATAGGAGGTTCATTCAAGACGTCTCTAAAATTTCTAGGCCTCTAACTAATCTTTTGCAAAAGGATATCCCTTTTGTTTTTTATGACGATTGTGTAGAAGCCTTTTAAACACTCAAGAAAGCCTTAACCTCTGCACCTATTGTTCAACAACCTTATTGGAACTTGCCTTCTGAAATTATGTGTGATGCTAGTGATTATGCTGTTGGTGCTGTCCTAGGACAAAGAGTTGATAAGAAATTGAATGTTATCCACTATGCTAGTAAAACTCTAGGTAGTGCCCAATGAAATTATGCTACTACTGAAAAAGAATTTTTAGCAGTTCTGTTTGATTGTGATAAATTTAGATCCTATATTGTTGACTCCAAAGTTATTGTTCACACCGATCATACTGCTATAAAATATCTTATGGAAAAGAAAGATGCTAAACCTAGACTTATTAGGTGGGTTCTTTTACTTCAAGAATTTGACTTACATATTGTTGATAGGAAAGGAGCTGAGAACCCCGTAGCTGATAACTTATCTAAGTTAGAAAATATTCTTGATGACCCACTACCTATTGATGATAGTTTCCCTGACGAACCGCTAGCTGCAATAAGTGTCTCACACAACACACCTTGGTATGCTGATTATGCTAATTACATTGTCGCTAAATATATACCACCTAGCTTTACATATCAACAAAAGAAAAAAATCATCTATGACTTGAGACATTACTTTTGGGATGACCCACATCTTTATAAAGGAGTGGATGGTATTATTAGATGTTGTGTACCTAAGCATGAATAGGAACAAATCCTACAAAAATGTCATTCTGAAGCTTATGGAGGACATCATGCGGGAGATAGAACTGCTCACAAGGTATTGCAATTTGGTTTTTATTGGCCTAGTCTCTTCAAGTATGCCCTTAAGTTTGTCTTGTCTAGTGATGAATGTCAAAGAATTGGTAATATCGATAAGCGTCAAGAAATGCCTATGAATTATTCACTTGTTGTCGAACCATTTGATGTGTGGGTTTTTGATTATATGGGACCTTTTCCTTCCTCTAACAGATACATTCATATCTTAGTTGCGGTTGATTATGTCACTAAGTGGGTGGAAGCTATTCCAACTAGTAGTGTTGATCACCACACCTCCATTAAAATGCATAAAGAGGTTATCTTTCCGAGGTTTGGAGTCCCTAGATATTTAATGACCGATGGTGGTTCACACTTTATTCATGGTGCTTTCCGTAAGATGCTTGCTAAATATGATGTTAACCATAGAATTGCATCAGCCTATCATCCTCAATCGAGTTGTCAGGTATAACTTAGAAATAGATAAATAAAATTATTATTACAAAAACTGCCAATTGGTCTCGTAAGAATTGGTCTAAGAAAGCATATGAATGTATATGTTATTGGATATGCTCTTGATAATCTTAAGGGCATTAGTCCCACTTTATGTCAGCACAAGATCAATATGGAACCTGATACTAAACACGTTGTTGATCACCAACGATGATTGAATCCTAAGATGAAGGAAGTGGTAAGAACTGATATATTAAACTTCTAGAAGCAGGAATAATATATCCCATAGCTGATAGTAGATGGTAAGTCCCGTTCACTGTGCCCCTAAGAAAGGAGGTATTACCGTTGTTCCTAATCATAAGAATGAACACATTCCACAAAGAATTTTCACTGGCTATAGAATGATAATTGATTTCAGAAAATTAAATAAAGCTACTAGGAAAGATCATTACCCTTTTTCTTTCATTGATCAAATGCTAGAGAGATTATCTAAGCACACACACTTTTGTTTCCTAGATGGATATTCTGGTTTCTCTCAAATAACTGTGTCACAATCCGATCAAGAGAAAACCACCTTTACTTGCCCTTTGGGACCTATGCTTGTAAACATATGCCTTTTGGTTTATGCAATGCACCTGCTACCTTTCAAAGATGTATGACTTCTATATTCTCTGATTTTTGTGAAAAGATTGTGGAGGTTCTCATGGATGATTTTTACGTTTACGAAACTTATTTTGATGATTTCTTATGCACTCTTGATCGAGTTTTGCGGAGATATGAACAAACTAATCTCGTCTTGAATGAAGTGTCACTTTTATGGTTAATGAAGGTATTGCCTTGGGGCATAAAATATCTGAACAAGGTATTGAGGTGGATAAAGTTGAAGTTGATGCACTTGAGAAGATGCCAAGTCCTAAAGATATTAAAGGTATTCGAAGTTTCCTTGGTCATGCTGTTGGGTAATGTTGCATGGGAAACAAAAAATTTCCTACGCACACGCAAGATCTATCCATGGTGGTGAGCATCTACGAGAGGGAGAGTGGATCTACATACCCTTGTAGATCGCTAAGCAGGAAGCATTAAGAAACGCGGTTGGTGTAGTCAAACGTCTTCGCGATCCAAATATCCGAGCATCCCACGATCTCATCACGATCCGTACCGCTATCCAATCATGATCCGTCCGGCGAACTCATCATGATCCGTCCCGCGATCTCATCACGATCTGTCTCATGATCTTGATCACGGTCTTTCCAATCTAGCGCCGAACAGACGGCACCTCCGCGTTCAGCAAACGTACAACTTGATGACGATCTCCGCCTTCTTGATCCAGCAAGAGGGAGCGGAGAGGTAGACGAGTTCTCCGGCAGTGTGACGGCGCTCCGGCAATGGTGGTGGAGCTATTTCGGCAGGGCTTCGCCTAAGCACTGCAGAAATCCGATCTAGAGGAGAAACTATGCACTGGAGGAACATGTAGCACGTGGCTGAAAATCTTGTGCCAAAACCGTAAAACCCTCTAGTATATATAGGAGGATAGGAGGAGGAGGCTAGGCTCCCAAGGATCCAGCCCTTGGGTCGGCCAAACCAGGAGGGAGGAGTCCTCCTCCTTCACTCCTAGTAGGATTAGGACTCCTTCCTAATTTAGCCCTTTTGCCTTTTTCCACCTTTTTCCTTTTGGGCTTTTTCTTCCCAGCCGCATGGACCCATTGTGGGACTTCCTCCAGCCCACTAAGGGCTGGTATTCATCCTCCCACATCCCATGTAGCCTCTTGGTTCGAAATACCCCTCCCGATGGTCTCCCGGTACACTACCGATAAGCCCGAAACTTTTCCGGCGACCAAAATAGGACTTCCTATATATCAATCTTTACCTCCGGACCATTCTGGAGCTCCTCGAGACGTCTGGGGTCTCATCCAATACTCCGAAAAACCTTCAGTCACCACCATACCTAACTCTATACTACCGAAACGTCACTGAACCTTAAGTGTGCAGACCCTGCGGGTTCGAGAACTATGTAGACATGACCGAGACACCTCTACGGTCAATAACCAATAGCGGGACCTGGGTGCCCATATTGGTTCCTACATATTCTACGAATATCTTTATCGGTCGAACCTCTATGTCAAGGATTCAGTTAATCCCGTATGATGTTCCCTTTGTTCTTCGGTATGTTACTTGTCTGAGATTCGATCGTCGGTATCTCCATACCTAGTTCAACCTCGTTACCGGCAAGTCTCTTTACTCGTTCCGTAATACAAGATCCCGTGACTAACACTTAGTCACATTGCTTGCAAGGCTTATTGTGATGTTGTATAACCGAGTGGGCCCTGAGATACCTCTCTATCACGCGGAGTAACAAATCCTAGTGTTGATCCATGCCAACCCAAAAGACACCCTCAAAGATACCTTTAGAGCACCTTTATAGTCACCTAGTTACATTGCGACGTTTGATAGACACAAGGTACTCCTCCGATGTTAGTGAGTTGCATGATCTCATGGTCATAGGAACAAATACTTGACATGCAGGAAACATTAGCAATAAACTGACACGATCATATGCTATGTTTGTAGTTTGGGTCTTGTCCATCACATCATTCTCCTAATGACGTGATCCCATTATCAAATGACATCTCATGTCCATGACTAGGAAACCATAGCCATCTTTGATCAACGAGCTAGTCTATTAGAGGCATACTAGGGACATGGTGTTGTCTATGTATCCACACATGTATCTGAGTTTCCGATCAACACAATTATAGCATGGATAATAAACGATTATCATGAACAAGGAAATATGATAATAACCAATTTATTATTGCCTCTAGGGCATATTTCCAACACATGCTGGTTTTTATAGGAGGTTCATTCAAGACGTCTCTAAAATTTCTAGGCCTCTAACTAATCTTTTGCAAAAGGATATCCCTTTTGTTTTTTATGACGATTGTGTAGAAGCCTTTTAAACACTCAAGAAAGCCTTAACCTCTGCACCTATCGTTCAACCACCTGATTGGAACTTGCCTTCTGAAATTATGTGTGATGCTAGTGATTATGCTGTTGGTGCTGTCCTAGGACAAAGAGTTGATAAGAAATTGAATGTTATCCACTATGCTAGTAAAACTCTAGATAGTGCCCAATGAAATTATGCTACTACTGAAAAAGAATTTTTAGCAGTTCTGTTTGATTGTGATAAATTTAGATCATATATTGTTGACTCCAAAGTTTTTGTTCACACCGATCATACTGCTATAAAATATCTTATGGAAAAGAAAGATGCTAAACCTAGACTTATTAGGTGGGTTCTTTTACTTCAAGAATTTGACTTACATATTGTTGATAGGAAAGGAGCTGAGAACCCCGTAGCTGATAACTTATCTAAGTTAGAAAATATTCTTGATGACCCACTACCTATTGATGATAGTTTCCCTGACGAACCGCTAGCTGCAATAAGTGTCTCACACAACACACCTTGGTATGCTGATTATGCTAATTACATTGTCGCTAAATATATACCACCTAGCTTTACATATCAACAAAAGAAAAAAATTATCTATGACTTGAGACATTACTTTTGGGATGACCCACATCTTTTTTAAGAGTGGATGGTATTATTAGACGTTGTGTACCTAAGCATGAACAGGAACAAATCCTACAAAAATGTCATTCTGAAGCTTATGGAGGACATCATGCGGGAGATAGAACTGCTCACAAGGTATTGCAATCTGGTTTTTATTGGCCTAGTCTCTTCAAGTATGCCCGTAAGTTTGTCTTGTCTAGTGATGAATGTCAAAGAATTGGTAATATTGGTAAGGGTCAAGAAATGCCTATGAATTATTCACTTGTTCTCGTACCATTTGATGTGTGGGGTTTTGATTATATGGGACCTTTTCCTTCCTCTAACAGATACATTCATATCTTAGTTGCGGTTGATTATGTCACTAAGTGGGTAGAAACTATTCCAACTAGTAGTGTTGATCACCACACCTCCATTAAAATGCATAAAGAGGTTATCTTTCCGAGGTTTGGAGTCCCTAGATATTTAATGACCGATGGTGGTTCACACTTTATTCATGGTGCTTTCCGTAAGATGCTTGCTAAATATGATGTTAACCATAGAATTGCATCAGCCTATCATCCTCAATCGAGTGGTCAGGTATAACTTAGCAATAGAGAAATAAAATTAATATTACAAAAACTGCCAATTGGTCTAGTAGGAATTGGTCTAAGAAATTAGATGATGCACTTTGGGCCTATAGAATGGCTTATAAAAATCCTATGGGTATGTGTCCATATAAAATGGTGTATGGAAAAGCTTGTCATTAGCCTCTAGAACTAGAACACAAAGCATTTTGGTGAATCAAAGAGCTCAACTATGATTTCAAACTTCCCGGTGAGAAGTGGCTATTTGATATTAGCTCAGTAGATGAATGGAGAACCCAAGCATATGAAAATGCCAAGCTATTCAAAGAAAAAGTAAAGAGATGGCATGACAAGAGAATCCAAAAGCAAGAATTCAAAATAGGAGACTATGTCCTTTTGTTCAACTCTCGTTTAAGATTTTTTGCAAGAAAGCTTCTCTCCAAATGGGAAGGACCATATGTTATCTAAGAGGTCTATCGTTTGGGAGCTATCAAGATTAATAATGCCGAAGGTACTAACGCGAAAATGGTGAATGGACAAAGAATTGAGCACTATATCTCAGGTATGCCTATTAACATTGAAAGAAATGTTATCCAAACCATGACACCGGAGGAGCACATAAAAGAAACCTTCCGGAACACTCCAGAATTCTTAAAAATATGAGGTACGTGATTCGGTAAGTAAACAGACTCCGAAAAATCCGCAAAAAATATTTTCTGTCAGTTTTGGAAGATTTTAGAATTTTGGAAATGAAGAAATAAACTGGAAGGTGACTGAGGTGAGCACGATACACCAGGGTGTGCTAGGCACCCCTGGCCGCACCCTGGTGGGTTGTGCCCACCTCGGATGCCTTCCCGACTCCGTTTTCCTTCCAAATACTTGTTTCCCAAGAATAAAAATTCTCTATATATACCCTCGACTGTTTTGACGACCACATCACAGAAAGATCCTCTGTTCTTGTTTCTTGTTGTTTTCTCGCTAGATCTTGATCTTCATGGCTCCACCGAGATCCTCCAAGGACAAGTTCTTCGAGAAGGTCATCAACCCGTACTTGCTAGAGGTGATGAAGCACCCTCAAGCCATTGAGATGCGTGAGGGGTTGCTTCACATCCGCAATGTTGAAGGACCCAAGAAGACTGGAAGCATGGAGGCTAGGCTCGAGGCGGTGGAACAAGAAATCTTCAAGTACCAGAAGATGGTGGAGCATGTACTTAGTGCCAATCACTCATGATCACGGAAATCACCCATGATCAGACAGTGGATGGCTGGTCCATGAAGGACACGATCTTCACCCTCAACGAGCAAATTAATTTTCTGTAGAGCCAAGTTTATGATCTTCAAAACCAAGTCTTCTAATATGAAGCTAGATTTAAAGGTATGAGTTTACCTGCCAGTTGCAGGACTCAGGGGACTCTCGCGTCAACCTTCGATGGGGAACCCTTGCCCGGGAAGCTGGAGGACAAGCTTACTGCATCATCACCACCACCTACATCAACTCCTCCACCTTATTCATCACCACCACGAAAGGAGACTCGAGCACACGGGTATGGGCATTCCCCTTGGCTTAAGACAAGCTTGGGGGAGGTGCCCCGGTATCGTATCACCACCACTTTTATTCACCTTTACCTATTTTAGTTTGATCCTTAGTTTCCCTTTGCTTTAGTTGAATAAATGTTTAGCATGACCTATTTTCGTGTGTTAGTTCCGTGGCCTATCTATCTGTCTAATTGAGTGAAAGTTATATAATAAAGTTAGTTTTAAATTTTTGCCTCTACTTTCTGGTTGCAATCAAATAAAGAAAAAGAAAAAAATGAAAAAAATCATATGCTAATCTTATGGTGAGTAATGACGTCACATAAGGAAAAGTATAAGTAGTAAAATTTATCGGAGATTGACAAACATAGCATTGGTCAATGATGCAGTTCATGAAAGAATTAATAAGGGAAGAGAAGATTCACATGCAAATACACTATCTTGGACATCTTTTTTGATTGTGAGCCCCCACCAAATATTATATGTCAAAATTGTTGGCGTTGGACGAGAAAGACAACGTAATGGTTTATGTTTGTTCATATCCACATAGAAGTTATATTGTCATAGATCCTTTAACATGTGGTGCTTGCCCATTATCTTTGCTAGCCAAAAATTCCGCACTAAGAAGAGATACTACTTGTGCATCCAAAAACCCAAACCAAACTCTTTATTTGAGTATCCACCATACCTACCTATGGATCTAGAAAGATCCTTCAAGTAAGTTGTCCTCAGTGCAGTAAGGCAATACAAATTGCTTCTAAAAGTGTTTTGATCAATTAGTGTAAGAGAAAATTGAGCGTTATACGAACTTATGATGGCAAAGTAATAAAAGCGACGAACTGCGTAATAAAGGTTGCTATCATAGGGGGAATGTAGCGTGACGTTCTATTAAAATTAAGCGATTCGGCATACAAATCAATAAGCGCATGACAACCTCTGCTTCCCTCTACGAATGGCCTATCTTTTACTTTTATGAAAGAATCAAAGTATTCTTACCCATTCCCCTTTTTACTTTTTCCTTTTGCAACCATCATGTGGTTAGGAAAGATATAGGCGCATATATCGAGTTGGATATGGGTGGGCATTTGTTATTATTGTTGACATCACCTTTGAGGTGAGTGAGTTGGGAGGCGAAACTATAAGCCCCTATCTTCCTACATGTCCGGTTGAAACTTTTTGTTCATTGGTATGTTGTGAGTGTTAGCAATCATAGAAGACTAAATAATAGTTGAGTATGTGGACTTGCCAAAAGGCTCCGACATGAGACCCTTCCTAAAAATATGATGAATTGTAGTTGCAAAGTTGACTGAGAATATAGTTTGTTAGTTTCCAATAAGGTTTATTCTTCATACTTATATGTTGTGATGAATTGTTACTTGTTCATGAGAAGCCTTATGATAAAAATGTGTTGAAATAAGTTCCTATTTTAGAGTTCGTTGTTGTTATGTTAATAAGCATGATGCTTCTATGTCTGTATTTTGTTTTTATCGATACCTCTTTCTCAAACCATGTGGACACGCTTTTCAATTTTGGCTTTCGCTTGAGGACAACCGAAGTCTAAGCTTGAGGGAGTTGATACGTCCATTTTGCATTATGATTTCCTACTGTTATTTGCCTTGTTTTGTTGAATAATAATGCTTTGCGGAGTGATTCTAATGCCCTTTCTCTCATAATATGCAAGGCTTACACAAAGAGGGAGATTGTCGATAGCTGAAATTCTGGACCCAAGAAAAGCACGTCAGAGATACCTATTCTGCACAACTCCAATCAAGCTGAAAATTTATAGAGATTATTTTTGTATTTAAGAAAAAATAGTGGAGAAAACTACTAGAGGAGGGCCCCTAGGTGGGCACAACCCACCAGGGCGCGCCAGGCCCCCTAGCCGTGCCCTGATGGGTTGTGCCCAACCTGGCCCCCTTCCGATGCCATCTTCTTGTATAAATTCCCAAAAAACCTAAAACAATTAATAGGAGGACTTTTAGGTCGAATCGCCGCCGCCTTGAGGCAGAACTTGGGCAGGAGCACTTTTGCCCTCCGGCAGAGCGATTCCTTCGGGGGAACTTCCCTCCCCGAGGGGGAAATCGAAGCTATCGTCATCACCAACACCCCTCTCATCTTTGGGAGGCCAATATTCATCAACATCTTCAACAACACCATCTCCTCTCAAACCCTATTTCATCTCTTGTGTTCTATCTTTGTACCGGAACCTCAGATTGGTACCTGTGGGTGACTAGTAGTGTTGATTACCTTGAGTAGTTGATTACTATATGGTTTATTTGGTGGAAGATTATTATTTGTGATTCATTATGCTATCCAATAATCCTATGATCTTGAGCATGAATACTATTTGTGAGTAGTTACGTTTGTTCTTGAGGTCACGGGATAAGTCATGTTGCGAGTAATCATGTGAATTTGATATGTGTTCGATATTTTGATGATATGTATGTTGTGATTCCCTTAGTGGTGTCATGTGAACGTCGACTACATGACACTTCACCATTCATGGGCCTAAGGGAATGCATTGTGGAGTAGTTATTAGATGTTGGGTTGCTAGAGTGACAGAAGCATAAACCCTAGTTTATGCGCTACTTCGTAAGGGCCTGATTTGGATCCACATGTTTAATGCTATGGTTAGACTTTGTCTTAATACTTTTCTCATAGTTGCGGATGCTTGCGAGGGGGTTAATCATAAGTAGGTTTTTTTGATAGGTTAAACATTAAGGGGAGGTCCCTTACTGCATATATATTTCCATTAGCAAGACAAGCTTACAAGTTACATATGTTACAACATTGTGTCCCCACCAAAATAATTTACACAAGAGTTGGGTCTGTGTTTGGGGGAGCAAGGCAAGGAAAGCAATAATAAACTGTTCCTTTCTATCAGAGACTCTATAATAAATACTTGCAAAGTCATTCGCAAATCTCTATCTCCCGGAGTCAAAAGTTGGGGTAATTTTCCTGAAGTAGTTGTTGTTGCGTTTTTTCCACATGCTCCATGCTACCACCAAAAATACATCGAGGAACATATGCTTTCTCCAGTTTGCTCTTGCATGTTCAATCAATTGGAGTCAGTGTTGGTGCCCCCACCCATGTCAGTCCCAGGTGTCTCCAGCACGATGCACTGAACCGAAAGTGGAAAAATAGATGTTCCACCGTCTTTGTAATATGTAGTCCATAGAGTAGGCAGTCCAAATCTATTACCACATTGTAGTGTCTTTGTTTCAGCATATCCCTAGTGTTGAGTCTGTCAGACAATAGCAACCAGCCAAAGACAAGTATCCTTAGAGTGCACTTCGCCTTCCACGGCCACCTGAATGCGTCATGAGCCTTCACTTCCCTATGGTAGAAAGCGTAATTGTCTTCAGCTTTAAATTCTTTGGCACCCCAGACATACGTCCATTTGTCACGCATCTAAGAGTTGATTCGAGTGTTTTCCACATCCTCTTGCATGTCTTCTACTTCCTCGCGACCCTGGAGGAGAGGGGAAGGTGGAACACATCCCACGGGTTCTCTGCGAGTAGAATATCTTTAACCGAAGCATCCTCCTTAATCGCGTATGAGTATGCTCTTGGGTATGCCTCACTGGCAATTTGTTTGTTCCCTTGGTCTTTCCAGAACAGGGATGTGTCACCGCTCCCGATCGTGATCTTTGACACCCCTCTATAATTTGGGCTCAAGTTCATAACGTCTCTCCACCATTGTGAACCAAGTTGTCTGTCGTGTGTGGTACCGAGTTCTCATAGTATGTATACCAGATGAGAGAAACCCATGGAATGTCCTTCTTATTGTAGAACTTGTGCAAGAACTTGAGCAGCAATGCTTCATTTTGGATCCGGAGGTTCAAAACCCCTAGGCCACCATGTTTTTTAGTCGTCAGACTATCTCCCAGGCTGCCAATGAGTTTTTTTCTCCCCATTTTCTGTTTTTTTGTTTGTTCCACAAGCAGTGCCTTCCTATTTTGTCTATTTGTTCCAGAATTTTCGGGTTGATTTTGATGGCGCACATAGCATATATCATCAGGGAAGTGACTATAGAGTTAAGGAGGGAAAGCTTTCCAGCATACGACATAGTGGACATGATGGCTGTGATGCTCCATTCTAGTTTGCACACAAGCAACACTAGATCCTACATAGGCGGCCTCATGCTTCCAAGGGTAGGCCCAGGTATGTGAAGGGCATACTGGCCACAGAGCATCCGAAAATATTGGCTATGTCATGACAGAGCCCCTCGGGTGTGTTGATCGAGACGATTGTGGACTTTTGGAAGTTTAGTTTAAGGCCAATCGAGGTCACATATTCTGTTAATATGTACTTCATGGTTCTTGCCTGAGTGGGGCAGGTTGGCATGACAATGATTGTGTCGTTCGCGTATTGAATCACCGGGTAGTCCGTATTGGATTGCGGGGGTATTGGGTGCTTGATATCTCCTCGGGCACATGCATCGTTAATGACTATCTACAAGAGTTTGGCCGCAAGCACAAAGATTAGTGGTGAGAGGGGTTCTCCCTGCCTAACCCTAATTTGGCAATGGAATTATCTGCCAGGTACCCTATTTAGGAGCACCAATGATCTCCCTGAGTTAAAGATAGATTTGAGCCATCCCAACCATTTGTCATTGAAGCCCATATGTTTCATAATCTGAATCATCGCCTCGTGTTCAACTGTGTCAAATGCCTTCGCGAAGTCAAGTTTGAGTAAGATAATTTCTTGCTTGGAGCTCTGGCATTGGTGGATAAATTTGAATGACCAAGCGATGCAATCTTGTATGGATGAATTCTTGAGGAAGCCGTATTGATTTCTATGGACAACGTTGAGGATCATTTTCAGAAGCCTGTTCGCGAGCAGTTTAGTGAATATCTCCAAACAACAGTTAAGGAGGGTGATCGGCCTGTAATCATTTATTGACTCCGGTGAGATCATAAGTAGGTTGTTAGTTCAAGTAAGAACAACACCTTAGCACCGGTCCACCTACATATCAAATTATCAAACTAGCGAACACGAATCAAACCAACATGATAAAAGTGACTAGACAAAATTCCCGTGTACCCTCAAGAACACTTTGCCTATTACTAGTGATTGTTCTGTCCTGTCCTTTGCCTCAAAAGGATTGTGCTACCTTTCTGCACCTTGTTTACCGTTATTGTTACTTGCTCGTTACAAATTACCTTGCTATCAAACCATCTATTACCTACAATTTCAGTGCTTGCAAAGATTACCTTGCTGAAAACCGCTTGTCATTTCCTTCTGCTCCTCGTTGGGGTCGACACTCTTACTTATCAAAAGGACTACGATTGACCCCCTATACTTGTGGGTCATCAATCAACAGCTCGAGATGGATCTGCAGCGCAAGGCTATGTCCAAGTTGGTTGGATTGCAATTCAAATTCCAGTACAGACAGGGAGTGGACAATCCGGCAGCGGATGCTCTATCGCGCGTGGCCGTGGCCCTGGACATGGCAGCACTCTCCCTTTGCCAGCTAACCTCAATGCGGGAAGGGCCAATTCCTATGCCACAGATGGTGATGCTCAAGAAAAACTGACACATCTGGCCGTCCACAGCCCAGATGAAGATGGATTTGAGCTGCACATGGGGTTGATTCGCCGGAATGATTGCCCTTGGATTGGTAGCAATACGACTCTTCGCACCAACTTGATCAACACCCTCCATGACAACGTAGTGGGCAGACATTCGGGCAACACAGGCACATCTCCATGCCTCAAGAAACGTTTTCTATGGACTGGCATAAAGCACGACGTGGCAGATTATATGAAGCAGTGCTTGGTCTGTCAACAAGCCAAACATGAGCACCAGCAACCGGCGGGCTTGTTGGCACCCCTTCCTATCCCAGCAGCACCCTGGCAAGACCTCACTATGGATTTCGTCAAAGGATTGCCAAGTCAGAAGGGTATGATGTAATCATGGTGGTGGCCAATCGCCTCACAATGTTCATGCACTTTGTTTCGCTCCGCCGCCCGTTCAATGCAGCGCAAGTGGCACGCGTCTTCTGGGACAAGATCGTAAAGCTCCACGGCCTCCACAACTCCATCGTCTCTGACCGTGATTGCGTCTTCACAAGCGCCCTCTGGCGCGAGCTTTTCACCACGACGGGCACCAAATTGCTCTACTCTACCGCCTACCACCCGCAGACCAACGGCCAGAGCGAGCGAGTCAACCAGCGCCTGGAGATGTACCTCAGGTGTGCGATCCATGATGCGTCGCGATGCTGGCGACAGTGGCTTCCTACGGTAGAGTTTTGTTACAACTCGTCCTTCCACTCGTCGATGAACTGCACACCGTTCAAGGCCTTGTATGGAGTGGAACCCAATCTGGGTGGCATGGCACTGTGGGAAGACAAGAAGCCCCCAACCCTTGACTCCGAGCACTGGGATTGGGGGAAACAGGCGGATTGTCATAGTACGGAGCGGGAATTCGAGGTTGGTGATTCCGTCTTGCTCAAGATGCAGCCATAAGCCCAATCCTCCCTCATCAACAGGCCGTGTGCAAAATTGGCGTATAAATTCTTCGAGCCTTTCGAGCCTTTCAAGATCTATGCACGCATCAGCAAGCTGGAGCTCCCCTCGGACTGCCGCATTCACAATGTTTTTCATGTCTCCCAATTGAACCTGTTCACACCCAATTACTCCCCGGTGTTCTCCGAGATGCCTCACCCACCCGACATGTCAAACACTGACAGTGAACCTGCAGAATTTCTGGAGCGACGGATAGTCAAGCATGGCAACCAGACGATCCTGCAGCTCCGCGTCCGCTGGTCTTCGTCCACATCAAGGTCAACATGGGAAGGTTGGGAGACCATACGGCGACGTTTTTCTTTGGCAAGCATATTGTAGGATGCGCAAGCAAGCCAGGATCAACAGCAACCTAAAGACGATGTTCTTTGTGAGGAAGGTGCTCTTTCTGAAGACGAGGGGCATGTCACACCCGCATCCCCCCGATGATGCGGTGGACAAGGAAGATGTGGGCCCCATGCTAGGGCCCACTTGCAGTTATGCATGCGTGTACTTAAGCGTGTGCGTTAGCCAGAGTTGGACAGGCGTGTTGTATGTGAACCTTTCCCCTCACCTCTCTCTGTAACCCGACCTCCTTCTCTGTTCCTCATCTTCTTCGTCTGCAAGAAAGAACTCCTGCTGATCTCTCACCCCAATCTCCTCTGTATCGATCTCTTGTGCTACCGGGTTTGTTACAATTCATCTTAGTGAGACATAGGATGTCAAAAGCTTTCTCAGAATCTAGTTTAAGCATTACTCATTTGTCAGGGATATAACCAAAGAGTGGTAGCTTCATGAGTTGTTACCACACTCTTTGATATTTAGCGCCCTTAATGAAATCAGACAATACCCTCCCTAGACGACTCCGCGTGCGATAAGGAGGGCAGCCCAGCCACCGCTGCTGAAACTCTTCTGTAATATATAGTCCATGATTCATCATGTGCAGCTACGTCTCGTCGTAATTAATTGTTCACGCTTGAGGGCTCCAGATACTTCAAGCGTCGCAATTACTTGTTCACGCTTGAGGGCTCCAGATACTTCAAGCGATGCTCAACTCCATTCATATCGTCTGCTTGGGTGCGTATTAGCACCTTAGTTGTATGGGGTGCAGTAGTTGTTTATCAACATCTTTGTATCCTGCCTTGAGCGTATGTGTTGTGGTATCGTGTTGTATGTGCGGTTTGTTTGGTGGTCGTTGCTCTATATACAAAGTGATGCGAGAGTCTATTTCAATAAATCAGACTAGTTACGAGTATACTTACTAGGTAGAGATAAGCTTATCCATGATTAGAGAAAGCCTATTGGTACAAACTTTAGTGAAATTTTTGGAAACAGATCAACTTGCCTTATTAGGGATAAGAGTAAGCATGGCAAAGTTAAGCCTACAAATCAAACATACATTTTCTCATTTGTATACCTTTCTTCTAATGCCCAACCTATATGTATTGAAATCAATAGGAAAGGAATAATCTGGTGTGGTTTTGTGTATATGAGACAAATGTGTAATGCACAATAAAATGTTGCCAAATTCTATCTTAGAGAAATCATACAATACAATCACATGAACAATTACATTCATACAAAATGAGCAAGACAAGGAGGTGAACTGTGATAGTACAATAAATAACGACATACTCACGGACATAAGGGACCAGAGAAATCATATGGACTGGTTTTACGGAAAGCTCTCCAAACACTCACCCTGTGATTTTCATTGGTGCCCCCCCCCCCCTCCCCTCCTCTTGTAATCTCCAACGATAAATTGACATATCCATCCGTAATCATCATCTCGTGCAATGTGTCCGTAGGTGAGTACAATTGTGGAGATTGTGTGTATGTGCATAATCGAAATATTTGTAATTGTTCTCAATGCAATTGTTTTGTATTATATCACTGTGATGTGCATGAACTTGTGAGCGCTGCTGCTTCTTTGTGATGCCTTTTGTACGTCGTTGGAGAGGTGTTTGAAAGTTGAAACAAGGGTCGTGAGATTTTGTTATAACATGCATGAGAGTTGCATGTATATTATATTATGCAAGAAAGGCAAGTCTTACAGGGTGAATACACGACCAGAACAGAGTCCTGGTATTATTGAATCTGGATAACTGTGCAGTGTGTACTTATACGTACATGCATGATACATGCATGCACGTAGTACCTTCTTATTGACCATTTATACGAGTAGTTACTACTACGTACGTGCAGCTAGCAACAGTAGCAGAGTATATACTAGGCACGCCCGTACGTATAGCTGCATCTTGCACTTAGTTGCGGACCTCTGCCCGGTACATGGGCTCCGGGATCTCGTCGGGGCTTGCGCAGCAGCGGCAGCCACCATGCCCGTGCCCGCAGCACTGGTGCCGGCAGCCGCTGCCGCCTCCGCCGCCGCCACCGTGGCCAGGATACCCGCCCCCGCCGCCGCCACCACCGTGACCAGGGTACCCGCCGCCACCGCCGCCGCCCCCGTGGCCAGGGTAGCCACCTCCTCCGCCACCGCCGCCGTGATAGCCGCCGCCGCCGCCGTGGTAACCCTGAACGCCGGCCTTGGTCTCTTCCTTCTTGGCCTCTGCTTGAACAAAAACGGTATGCATGTGATTAGTAGCAAAGCAACAGGTTTCTTAGCCTAATGACGCGCGCTGCTAGCTTGCTCACGAGTTTGTTCAGCTGTGGCCACGAGGAAGGCCGCAGCAAGCAGGACAGCAAACACAACGAGACCCTTGGACGCCATCCTTGACATCACCCTCGTCGACCGATTGATCAGTAAGTACTTTGTAGCTAGCTAGCTAGCTTGTGTGATGGATGATATAGATGCCCATGAATATGAAGCGAATTTATAGGCGCGAGAGGCCAATGGAGGTTCGGATAGGATAGGAGGAGCTGTGACCAAGTTGAGGCTGCGCTCTGGGCTCTCCTCTCCTCCATGAATCCAAGCATGCGTGTCGGCAACTTGTACACTACGTGGACGTACCAAGGGCCCCGTTGGTGGACAAGAGCGCGCGTTACCGGTTGGGAGATGGACGGCATGCATTAATGTCTCGCAGACACCTCGCGCATGGGTGAGGAAACGCGACAAAGTTCGACCCGGCGTCATGCATATACGCATCGATCAACTCCCGATTCTCTGGATATTATCATATCAGAGTGACACCGGTGCATGAATGTAGCTCTACATCCAAATCGATCGGATAAGAGCATCTCGAACCGGCACCTAAAAAATGACTCACGCGGTAAAAATTATCAATTTTTATACGTTGGAGATAAAAAAAACCTTCAGCAAATGTTGTAAAATATAACGCGCACAAATTTTTTTAGCCCGTGCGTTATAAAACAATATCCCAGGTTGCGAATTTTGGACGTCGAATTGTACGCGCTGCGTGGTCGTGCTGCCGTAGATGGAGCCGCCGGATTGAACGCCAGGTTTTTTTGCATCTGGAAACCGTCTTCGTCATTCCCACGCAAAAAGATTATTTTAATGTTGTAAAAGAATTTTTCCGCACCGAGGCGAAGCACAGATGCTCTAAATGGTGCATGTCTTCTTTTGAATTTGGAGAGCTGTACAGTGGAGAACAGTTGAAACGTGTACGGTCGTTCTCGAAGTAACGTGGTGGCTCTTTGTACCAGCCGTATGCCATGTACTCCCGCCGGTATCACTCTGATATGATGGCTCTTGTATGGTGCTGTTGATATGATAATGTCATATCGAAGGAGCTGCGGTGGTGTTGACGTACGCAGACTCATCTTTTTCACCGTCTAGGCTTAGCCGTCGAAGGAACACACCAGGATTTCCTCGTATAGGGCCGGGCAGAGCTGCCCGTGTTTGACCTCCGCAGGCGGGGGAGCACTCCATGGCGGGGCGGGGCGGCGCGCAGTCTCCTCCTAAACCACTGGCAGGGCCGGGCACATATGAAGGGGCGGGACGTGGAGAGGCAACCCACACAGCTCGAGGCCACAACAACTATGGCGGGGGGCGTGGAAACTCGCATGGTGACGGCTGTGGCTTCAATGGCGCCCGTTGGGGTGATGATGGATATGATGTGTATGGACCGGGGGTGCACAGAGGTTCGTCCTCGACCGGTGGTAGTCGTGGTGATGGCGGCAACCGGGGTTTTTACGGTCCCCCGGGGCCGTTCGTCGAAGGTGCCTCTGGCCCGGCTTACCGGACCAGGACGGGTTTTCGCCCAAACTATGGGGGGCAGGGTGGTGGACGACGGCCGCGAGGCCCCCTCCCGTCTCGATCTGATCCGCCGGTGCCAACGGAGGCGGCCAAAGCCCCGGTGACGCAAAATGCAGAGGGCGGGGAAACATGAGTTCTTTCGAAGGCTGCTCTGGAAACAGTCCGGGCTCTTGCGGTGGTCGAGGTGCCGAACATCCCTGCGACGGGTACTCGTGATGCCATTTCAGATAAACCCGGTGATAAGCACGACGGTGAGAGAGCTTCCAAGTGGGCTCGTAAAAGGGAAAAGATGACTTGCTACCGGTGCGGCGAGCCGGGACATTTTGTGATAGAATGCACGGTTCAGCTATGCGACATATGCCGTAAGACCAAGCATGAGACGGGGGAGTGTCCGTTGCTGCAAAAACCGAAACCGAGGGTGACGATTTATGGGGCATGTTGCCCGGAGCTTATGTTCTCTGAGTCACCTAGGTCTACTGTGGCTGCACCGGCTCCGGAGAGTTCCCAGATGGGGCTGGTTAAGTTAACTCGTGGAGGCATGACCAGTGACCAAGTTGTGCAGCGCTTTCGTGAGCTTGTTTCTGCTACCTTCCAGTGGGATCCGATTAAACTTGATGAGCAGGTTTTCAGGGTCGAGTTTCTTACTAAGGAGGATCTTGCCAGGTTGCTTAAGTTTCGGATGAGTAGAGTTCCAAACAGCTCTTGTGTGTTGGAGTTTGACGCATGGACGCAGAAGGAACCTGAGGGCACTCCTCTCACACAACTTTGGGTATGACTCACTGGAGCGCCACATCGGGCTCTTGATGATTTCTTGGTGACGTGGAGTCTTGGTTCGTTGATTGGTAAGACTGAGAAGGCGGACATGCCCTTCACGTGGGCTCGGGGTATCGCTCGCTTACTGGTTAGTGTTATCAGTGTTGAGCATATTCCTGACACTGTCAGATGGACATATGATGGCAGGTAGTTTGACCTAGATATTGAGATAGAGGATAATGAGGACTTCCATGAGTTGGCCAATCAGATAGACATGGATACTGACGAGGGGCATGGAGGAGAAGGGAACTTAGACAAGGGAACGGAGCCGAGGGGCAATACTGACATGGGATCAGCAGCTGCTGACAAACTAGAGGAGAAGGATTCGACTAGGCAGAACCTTCCTGGTTCATCATTGACTCATCAACTGAGGTTTGGATCCACCGGGTCCTTTTTTCTGCCCCTAGCAGGCTGTGGGGCGCAAGAGTGGAAAGCGAGGATCCCGAGGAACATGAGTTACCTCGGATTTCACCTCCGGGGACCTCGAGAGATGCTGGCGAGCAGCGGTCTTCGGTTATATCCAGGGTGAGCTCACCTACTCGATCATCTAGCCGGTTGCGGGAGTCTCGGCCGACGTCATTGAAGATGTTGGCCGGACAAGGAGGACTGGCAGCGGTGGGGTCACTGGCGGGCAGCCAGACTCCGGTTGCTTCTGAGGAGACACACTTGTCCGTCGCGAGGGAGGTGCCCTCACAGCGACGGGTTGGGGAGCAGACTCGAGCGTCGGAGGGGGAGGAGCCCTCACCGCGTCAATCTTGGGAGCGACCTCGGCTATCGGAGGGGGGGGGGAGGAACCCCCACCATGATGGTTATGGGAGCGGACTTGATGTCTCCTGATGCTACAACAAGGGCGGCTGGGGACGGGAGGGAGGGGGTAGGTGACTCCTCCATGCCTCCTGTTGATGCGGCCCGACGGGCTAGCCACACCGCAGCTACTACTGGTGGTGGCGCTTCGGAGGGCCCAGTTGGACTGGTGAAAAGCGGTCATAGTCTGACGGGGCCTTCTACTGAGGAGGTCATCGAGTTTGGAGGTATTCCTGACCCGGCGAGCGGGGCTAGGCGATCAAGTGCTTGTCTACAAGCTCAGCAAGATGTTGACAAGCTTCAGCTGGGCCGTGCCATGCGGGAGGCCAAGCTTCGGGACATCGAGACCTCCACAGGTATGTCTATTGATACGAGTTGTTCGATTTTGCATTTTTTCGAACAAGATATTATTTTAAAAGCAAGTGAACTTGGGGTATGTCTGGGTAGTAATGGCCAGGAAGTTTCAAAATCTATCAATGATCTGTTAGACTTAGAGGCTGAGAGGGCAATGGAGATGGTACGAAAGATTGTAGCGGTGCAACCGATGAATGACTCTGACATAAATGCATTAGGGATAGGGGCTTTGGATCGTCTATGTGAGGATCTTTTGCCATCCTTGCTTATGCCCAAAGAGAAGGAAATTGGTGAGGAGGGGCGTGGGGACGCTTTGCAAGAGATTAGTAGCACACAACAGGAGACCGGTTATGTGGACCGGTCAACTGGTCAGGATAGGCCAAAAAGAACATGGAAGAGAAAGGTGTATCCTGTATCAGCGGTGCGACGAAGCGCACGTTTTAAAACTGCAAAGAAATTCCATGATGAAAGATGAAAGGGATATTCTAGAATAGCAAAGGTCTGGCAGACTTGTCTAAAAGAAGATTCTTAGCGGAAGCGTCCATTGAGCATAAATTAGATTTTATTGCGCTGATGGAAACGGGGAGAGATAATTTTACAAAACAATTTCTAAGCACACTATCGGGTGGTATTGATTTCGATTGGCATTGTTTACCACCAAGAGGAAGATCTGGGGGGGGGGGTCTTGCTTGGGGTCCGATGCGAGAGCTCAAAGTCCAAAACGTAGTGTTTGGGGACTTTGCCGTCAAATTCAGAGTTCGCTCCAAGGAAGATGGTTTTTAGTGGGCCCTAGTAGCAGTATACGGGGGGCCCAGCCTGAGCTCAAGAGGGACTTCTTGGCTGATCTTTTCCGGATTTGTGGGGATGAGAGGTTGCCAATTTTAGTAGGGGGACTTTGATATCATCAGGAGACTAGATGAGAAGAACATTGATAACTTTGATGGCAGATGGTCATTCATGTTTAGTACTATCATCGAGTGTCTTGATCTCCGAGAAAGTGAGCTATCAGGTAGAAGATTTACTTGGGCGAACACCTTACCCGACCCATCTTTTGAGAAGTTGGACCGGGTTCTCATGAGTGTGGAATAGGAGTAGAAATTCCCTCATGTGACTCTGCGCGCATTGCCTAGAGCTATCTCTGATCACACCCCATTGTTTGTGGACTCGGGGGAGGCAACACATGTGGGGAATAAAAATATTTTCTCTTTTGAGTTGGGATGGTTCGAAAGAGAAGGATTTGTGGACCTTATAGCCAGAGAATGTGATAGGGAAATGGGAGGTAGCTCGAACGTTGATAGGTGGCAAAATAAGATGAGGCACCTGAGACAATTCCTTCGAGGATGGGCAAAACATGAAAGTGGTATTTATAAGAAAGAGAAGCAGCGGCCCCTCGATCTTATCAACGAGTTAGACATAAAAGCCGAAGATTCGTTATTAGATGACAATGAGAGGTCATTGAAAACGGAAGCAGAACTAAAGCTAAAAGAATTGCTCAGAGAGGAGGAAATGAAGTGGGCGGTAAGAGCGAAAGTACGCCAGGTGGTACAAGGGGATGACAACACATAGTTTTTCCATCTGATTGCGAATGGAAAACATAGAAAGAAAAGAATTTATCAGCTTGAGCAGGATGAGGGTACAATCATTGGACATGAGAATCTCAAATTGTACATCTCTGAGTACTATAAAAAACTTTTCGGTGTTTGAGAGGATAATTTTGTATCCACGGATGAGCATGTAGTCGGGGACATACGTCAACTCGGGACGGACAAGAATGAGTTATTAACCGTGCCGTTTATGGAGAAGGAGGTGTTTGAGGGTATATCGCAAATGAAGAATAACAAGGCACCAGGCCCGGACGGGTTCCCGACAGAGTTTTACAAGAGATGTTGGCATGTTATCAAAGGAGACTTATTACCCATGTTCCAAGACTTGTTCGATGGACGCTTACAGCTTTTTCACCTAAATTTCGGAACAGTGACACTGTTCACAAAGAAGGAGGAGGCGGTGTGCATTGAACAATTTAGACCTATTTGCCTTCTGAATGTCAGCTTCAATTTTTTTTACAAAGGTAGGAACGAATAGGCTGACACAAATTGCACATGAGGTGGTGCAACCTAGTCAGACGTCTTTCATGCCGGGCAGGAACATTTTGGAGGGTGTGGCGGTGCTACATGAAACTCTCCATGAAATCCATTCGAAGAAACTAGATGGGGTTATCTTCAAGGTGGATTTCGAGAAGGCATATGATAAGGTCAAATGGCCTTTCCTACATCAGGCATTACGTATGAAGGGGTTCGACGAAATATGGAGGCGACATATCGAATCATTCGTACAAAAAGGGAGTGTTGGTATTAAAGTCAATGATGACATTGGCCACTTTTTTCAAACTCTCAAAGGTCTCAGACAGGGAGATGCGATGTCACCCATCCTTTTCAACATTGTTGCCGATATGTTGGCAATTTTAATAGGGAGGGCTAAGCAGGAAGGCTAGGTTGGTGGACTAGTGCTACATCTTGTCGATGGTGGCGTGTCCATCCTATAATATGCTGATGATACCATTCTATTTATGGAACATGACATAGCAAAATCCAGAAATATGATGCTTATACTATGTCTATTTGAACAATTGTCGGGTTTGAAAATTAATTTTCATAAGAGTGGGTTGTTTTGCTTTGGGAGAGCCAAAGATGAACAAAACACCTATAAACAATTGTTCGGTTGTGAACTGGCGAGTCTACCGTTCAGCTACTTAGGCATACCTATTCATCATCGGAAGCTCTCCAATAGCGAGTGGAAATGCATTGAGGATCTCTTTGAGAAAAAGCTAAGCTGCTGGAACGGTAAGCTGCTATCATATGGAGGTAGGCTAATTTTGATAAACTCGGTGCTTACGAGTATGCCTATGTTCCTTCTATCCTTCTTTGAGGTACCAGTAGGGGTATGCAAAAGGTTGGATTTCTATCGATCCAGATTTTTTTGGCAGAGCGATGATGATAGGCAGAAATATAGGCTGGCTAAATGGGATATCATTTGTAGGCCAAAAGACAAGGAGGTCTAGGGATTGAGAATTTAGAGGTAAAAAATCGATGTTTGCTGAGCAAGTGGTTGTTCAGATTATGTGTAGAGACGGAAGGTATGTGGGTACAAATTTTGCGTAATAAATACCTACAATCTAAAACCTTAGCCCAGGTAAATGTCAGACGCAATGATTCACCATTCTGGAAAGGGTTGATGAGAGCAAGGTCGGCCTTTTTCCATAGAACTAAATTTATTATTGGAAATGATGAGGGAACAAGATTATGGGAGGATACGTGGTTGGGGCAGACGCCTCTGGCCATTCAATATCCAGCTCTTTACAATATTGTGCAATGCAAGGATGCGTACGTGGACACAATTTTACAATCGAATCCTCTAAATATCCAATTCCGACGAGCATTGATAGGACATGGATGGGAGAATTGGCTACACCTTGTGAGGAGACTCATGGAGGTACAACTAACAGAAGAGTCTGATAGGCTTCAATGGAAGCTTACGACTAGCGGAATGTTCACGGTGAAATCAATGTATCTTAGTCTGATTGATACAACAATCATTCCCAAATCGATTTATATTTGGAGAGTGAAGGTACCCTTAAGGATCAAGGTATTCATGTGGTTTGTGCACAAGAAGTTGATTCTCACTAAGGATAACTTGGCTAAATGTAACTTGGGTGGAATTACACGATGTAGCTTCTGTGACAATGAGGAAAACATTTAGACCTCTTTCTCCAATGTCCAATGGCAAAAAATCCTTTGGCAAACGATTCACATAGCATTTAATATTATGCCTCCGGATAACATTGACACGTTAATTGGAACGTGGTTAGATGGAGTGGATATGAATTTGGCCCGACACATTCACATAGGAGGATGTGCACTTCTTTGGGCTATATGGAAATGTAGGAATGATGTGGTTTTTAATAGACATACACATATACATTTTTTGCAGGTACTTCACAGGGCTACGGTGTTGATCCGTACATGGTCATTACTCACTCCTGCAGAAACCAGGGAGCCTTTGGTTATTGGGTCTACCCGATGAGAGATGGTAGCGCGGGATATCTACAACCGGTTTGGATGGCAGTCCACTAATGTGATAGATGGGTAGGCATCTAGGCCTATTGTTGCCGATTGTGTCACTGTTTGTTTTGCTTTTGCTTTTCCTTTTTATGTCAGAGATATTGTGAACCATGGATTGTTGGACTCTTTTTAATAAAAGGGGCCGTATGCATCGTGCTGATGCAGAGGTCGGAGGAAAATCCTCCTTTTCTAAGAAAAATGTACTCCCGCCCTTTATATTTACTCCACACATTAGTTTTGATTATAGTCATATTTTTATAAACTTTCATAAAGTTTATATACAAAATATGAATATATATAATAATAATCCAATACCATTAGATTCATTGTAGAATGTATGTTTACACCATACATATTTGTTATGTTAAATATTTATATTCTTTTCTATAAACTTGATCAAAGTTTATGTAGTTCGACTTCAGTCAATTCTAATATTCAAGGGTAAATAAAAATGGAAGGAGTATTAATTGATATTTTACATTTTTTTATTTTCCTTTTGAGAAACAACGAGTATAAGATAGACGCCCACATGCACATATGCTACCACCAAAATTACATATGCACAGAACATCTATTGAAGACAAATGTCATCGAGCTTCAAGACTGACGAAATCAACACACATGCCCGACTAACTATATTCATGTTAATGAGACATAGGATGTCAAACCAACTCTGGTCCCTCGTGGAGCATCGATACTGTAAACCGGCAGTAGTCGGTCCCGATAGAGTGGTGCACATGACAATAAGTATCAAAAAGGATCACACACCCTAGTGTCGCAAATCAACCCAGGGTGTGTGATCCACATGACCATAAGTATCAAAACGTATTGTAAACTACAATACCTTACTCCTGCTTGAATATAATTGATGGATGAGTCACCTCATATGAGGGGGTTACAATGGATTTAATGTAGATTCTATCGAGACTAAGGTTGATCATTGTTAGGTGTCTATGGCAACCACCAGACCTCACCATATAAAGGAGGACGATGCTTAGGGTTTGCACAAATCCTAGTCGGTTACTACCGACCTAGAATCCGAATCAACCAAGGAGTCCTTGTCTTGTTTGCCAAACTTATGGTCTTCTGGAAGGAGGGTTGCTTTCAGGATGAGAGGCATTGGCCACACCTTAGCCCTGGATCCCGCCTGGTGGGTCAGCTTCCCCGTAGGTTAGATACTCCTGGTACCCTGTACCATCATTATCCCTCCTGCTTTTTAGGAGTTCAATTGCGTCTGGGTTGGAGTAGTACCTTGTGCACCATCTCTAATCACTTGGCGAAATCTTGAAGGCCCTCTCTTCAATCCTAAAAGGAATAATACTCTTTAATCGTCCTGATTTGAAGGGGTTACATATGATGCATTTGTACAAATTGCTCGCCTTTGGGGAAATTGGTATGCTAGCGGCTCTAGGCACTGGACCTCCCAATGTCCCTTGCAATTGGAATCAACTAGCTTCATATATAAGAGACTTCAAGAAGACTAGCTTGATGTAGTAGCCCGACTTGAGTAAACATGAAAACACCGTAGAAGACCGCCCTCCATGGTGTTGGTTTTGAGTAAAACATGAAGCATCACGAGTGTTCATAGTGTTCTCCGGGGATGTCAGTCTAGACCATTGGATCTTGGTATGATGTGGAGCATCCCATGGTCATCCCCATGGACCCATCACCAATACCTCAAGCTCCAATGACAAGAGTCCTGCACATGCCATCGAAACTAAGGTGACATCTCTCCTATGCGATTCTCCCTTTGATGCTCATGGAACTTGGATGCTACCTCAAGAGGAGACTCTTTGCATGCTTAGGTACCATGAAGATGAACTTGAAGACTCTAGGAGCAAAGGACAAGTCACCATGAAGATGGATTCAAAGACGAACGAGCAAGATGACCAAAAGAGGACCAAGAAGACCTCCCAGGCCCCAGACATCCAGCCAGCACATCGAACGTCTGGCCCCTAGGCACTCCACCTGCGCCAAGGCCAAGCTGCAGGCGCTGAACATCTGGCCCCAGCTCGAAAAACTGGCCTTTGACCCCGAAAATCTGGCCGGACGATGCCAGAACCAGAAGCCCCCTGACCAGCTTTAGGCCAGACATCCGGCCTGTAGCCCGGACATCTGACGACCCCCAAGAGCCTGGATATTTGGCCACATCCCCATAAATCCAGCGACCCCACACCCGAATAGAGAGAAGGGTAGCGCCAGCGACCCGAATATCCGGCCTCCCCCTAAAGCCCCAGACATCTGGCTGTTGGGGAACGTTGCATGGGAAACAAAAAATTTCCTATGAACACCCAAGATCTATCTATGGAGATCAATAAATACGAGAAGGAGACAAGATCCACATACCCTTGTAGATTGCTAAGTGGGAAGCATTGAAAAACACGGTTGATGTAGTCGAACGTCTTTGTGATCCAAATCACAATCTGTCCCGCGATCCAATCATGATCTAGCACTGAACAGACGACACCTCCATGTTCAGAACACATACAGCTTGATGACATCTCCGGCTTCTTGATCCAGCAAGCAAGGGCGGGGAAGTAGATGATTTCTTTGGCAACACGACGACGTAGTGGTGGTGATGGTGGAGCTGTTCCGGCAGGGCTTCACCAAGCACTACCGAAACCAATCTAGAGGAGAAAGTTGATCTAGAGGGAGAGAGAGAGAGGCTGCCCTGTCTCCTCTCCACTAGATATAGGGGGAAGGGAGGAGGGGTCGCTCCCTAGGGTTTCCCCCTAGGGCCAACGGCCAAGGAGGTGTCCACCGCCGACAAGGGAGGTGGGGCACGCCCTAGGGAGGAGTCCCTCTCCTCGAGGACTTCTCCCACCTACCACTTGGGGTGCATGGGCCCTTGGGGCAGCTGCCAAGCCCACCAGGGGCTGGTGCGCCACTTCCCCAGCCCATGTGCCCCAGGGATGGGTGCGCCCCTCCCGGTGGACCCCCGGAACCCTTTCGGCTCCCGGTACAATACCGAAAATACCCAAAACTTTTTCTAAACCCGAATACCTCTTTCCTATATATCAATCTTTGTATTTGGACTATTCTATAACTCCTTATGACATCCTGGGTCTCATCCGGGGCTCCGAACAACCTTCGGTCACCAATCATACATAACTCAACAATACCACATCGTCATCGAACGTTAAGTGTGCAGACCCTGTGGGTTCGAGAACTATGCAGACATGACCGAGACACTCTCTGGTCAATAACTAACAGCGGGACCTGGATGCCCATATTGGCTCCTACATATTCTACGAAGATCTTTATCGATCGAACCATGATGTCAAGGATTCGGGTAATCCCGTATGCAGTTCCCTTTGTCCATCGGTATGTTAGTTGCCCGAGATTCGATCATCGATATCTCCATACCTAGTTCAATCTCATTACCTGCAAGTCTCTTTACTCGTTTCCTAACACAACATCACGTGGCTAACTCCATAGTCACATTCCTTGCCAGCTTCTTGTGATGATGTATTACCGTCATACGGAGTGAAAAATCCGAGTCTCGATCCACGCCAACCCAACAAACACAATCAGATATACCTGTAGAGTACCTTTATAGTCACCCAGTTACGTTGTGATGTTTGATACACACAAGGCATTCCTCCCATGTCAGGGAGTTACATGATCTCATGGTTGTAGGAACATATACTTGACATGGATAAAGTAGTAGCTATAAACCGACATGATCAACTGTTATGCTTACCATTAGGTCTTGTCCATCACATCATTCTCGTAATGATGTAATCCCGTTATCAAATGACAACTCATGTCTATGGTCAGGAAACCTTGACCATCTTTGATAAACGAGCTAGTCTATCAGAGGCTCACTAGGGACATAGTGTTTGTCTATACATCCACACATGTATCTGAATTTCCATTCAATACAATTCTAGCATGGATAATAAACAATTATCATGAACAAGGAAATATGATAATAACTAATTTATTATTGCCGCTAGGGCATATTTCCAACAGTCTCTCACTTGCACTAGAGTCAATAATCTAGTTCACATCACCATGTGATTTACACGCAATGAGTTCTGGGGTTTGATCATGTTTTGCTTATGAGAGAGGTTTTAGTCAACGGGTCTGCAACATTCAGATCCATGTATACTTTGCAAATCTCGATGTCATACTGTAGATGCTACTACCACGCTCCACTTTGAACTATTCCAAATGACTGCTCCACTATACGTATCTGGATTGCTACTCAGCGTCATCCAGATTGCTGTCAAAGCTTGCATCGACATAACCCTTTACAACGAACTCTTTATCATCTCCATAATCAAGAAACATTTCCTTAGTCCTCGAGTTACTAAGGATAATTCTGACCGTTGTCCGATGATCCACTCCTGGACCACTCTTGTACCCCTTGACAGACTCATGGCAAGGCACACACCAGGTCCAGTACACAGCATGTCATACTATATAGAGCCTACGACTAAGGCATAAAGGACGACCTTCGTCCTTTCTCTTTCTTCTTACACGATCGATCTTTGAGTCTTACTCAAATCCATACCTTACAACACATCCAAGAACTCCTTCTTTGACTGATCTATTTTGAACTCCTTCAAAATCTTGTCAAGGTATGTATGCATTGAAAGTTTTATCAAGTGTCTTAATCTATCTCTATAGATCTTGATGACCAATATTTAACTAGCTTCTTTCTAGGTCTTATTTTGAAAAACTCCTTTCAAATAATCATTTATGCTTTCCAGAAATTCTACATTATTTCCAATCAACAATATGTCAACCACATATATCTATCATAAATTCTATAGTGATCCCACTCACTTTCTTGTAAATACAAGTTTCTTATAAACTTTGCATAAACCCAAAAACTTTGATCACCTCATCAAAGCGTATATTCTAATTTCGAGATGCTTGCTCCAGTCCATAGAAGGATTACTAGAGCTTGCATACCTCTTAGCATACTTAGGATTGACAAAACCTTCCGGTTATATCACATACAACCTTTCTTCAATGAAACCATTGAGGAACCGATGTTTTGACATCCATCTGCCGGATTTCATAATCAAAAAATGTTGTAACTGCTAACATAACTCAAATAGACTTTAGCATTGCTACAGGTGAGAAAGTCTCATCGTAGTCAACTCCTTGAACTTGTTGGAAACTTCTTTGCGACAAGTCGAGCTTTATAAATGGTCACACTTACCATCAATATGTGTCTTCTTCTTAAAGGTCCATTTGTACTCAATGGCCCGTCATTCGTCGAGCAAGTCTACCAAATTTCATACTTGGTTTTCATACATGGATCCTTTCTCGGATTTCATGGCTCCTAGCCATTTGTTGGAACCCGTGCGCACCATTGCTTCTTCATAGCTCGTAGGCTCACTGTTGTCCAACAACATGACCTCCAAGACAGGATTGCTGTGCCACTTAGGGGCGGCATGAGTCCTTGTCGACCTACGAGGTTGGTAGTAACTTGATCCGAAGCTTCATGATCATCATCATTTGCTTTTGCTTCACTTGGTGTAGGCGCCGCAGAAACATCTTTCTGTGTCGTGCTACTCTCCAACTGAAGTGACGGTTCAACAACCTCATCAAGTTCTACTTTCCTCCCACTCAATTCTTTTGAGAGAAACTCTTTCTCAAGAAAGGACCCGTTTTAGCAAAAAAAACTTTGCCCTCGGATATGAGATAGAAGGTATACCCAAGTGTTTCCTTAGGGTAACCTATGAAGACACACTTTTCCGCTTTGGGTTCGAGCTTATCAGACATAAGTGTTGCATTCCCAAACTCCAAGAAATGACAGCTTAGGTTTCTGCCAAAGATAGTTCATACGATGTCATCTCAACAGATTTAGATGGTGCCCTATTTAAAGTGAATATAGTTGTCTCTAATGCATAACCCCAAAACTATAGTGGCAAATTGGTAAGAGACATTTTTGTATGCACCATATCTAATAGAGCACAACTATGACATTCGGACACACCATCACACCATGGTGTTCCAGGCAGCGTGAGTTGTGAAAAAATTTCCACATTGTCTTAAATGTATAGAAAACTTGTAACTCAGATATTCACCTCCACGATCACATCGTAGAAATTTTATATTGTTGTCACGATGACCTTCAACTTCAGTATGAAATTGCTTGAACTTGTCAAATGCTTCAGACTTATGTTTCATTAAGTAAATATACCCATATCTACTCAAATTTTCACTGAAGGTAAGAAAATAAGGATCCACCGCACGCTTCAACACTCATTGCACCGCATACATCAACATGTATCAATTCCAATAAGTCACTTGCCCGCTCCATCATACTGGAAAACTGGGTCTCAGTCATCTTGTCCATGAGGCATGGTCTGCATGTCTCAACCGATTCAAAATCGAGTTAGTCCAAAGATCCATCAGCATGTAGTTTCTTGATGTGCTTTATACCAATATGACTTTAGTGGCACTGCCACAAGTATGTGGTACTATATTATTAACTTTGCATCTTTTTGGCACCAATATTATGAACATGTGTATCACCACGATCGAGACTAAATAAACCATTCACATTGGGTGCATGACGATTGAAGGTATTATTCATGTAAATAGAATAACCATTATTCTCTGACTTAAATGAATAACCGTATTGCAATAAACACGGTCTAATCATGTTCATGCTTAACGCAAACACCAAATAACATTTATTTAGGCTCAACACTAATCCCGAAGGTAGAGGGGCGTGTGATGGTGATCACATCAACCATGAAAACACTTCCAACACACATCGTCACCTCGCCTTTAGCTAGTCTTTGTTTATTTTGTAGCTTTTATTTCGAGTTACTATCATGAGCAACCGAACCGGTATCTAGTACCCATGTGCTACTAGGAGTACTAGTAAGGTACACATCAATAACATGTATATCAAATATACTTCTGTTGACGTTGCCAACCTTCTTATCTACCAAGTATCTAGGGCAGTTCCACTTTAGTAACCATTCTCCTCATCATAGAAGCACTTAGTCTCGGGTTTGGGTTCAACCTTGGGTTTATTCACTAGCAGCAACTGGCTTGCCATTCATGAAGTTCCCCCTTGCCCTTCTCGAAACTAGTGGTTTTCCTAACCATCAACATTTGATGCTCCTTCTTGATTTCTACCTTCGCGGTGTCAAACGTCACGAATAGCTCAGGGATCATCTTTTCCATCCCTGGCATGTTTATAGTTCATCATGAAGCTCTAGTAGCTTTGTGGCAGTGACTTGGAGAATTAATTAAATCACTATCTTATTTGGAAGATCAACTCCCACTTGATTCAAGCGATTGTCGCACCCAGACATTCTGAGCACATGCTCACCGATTGAGCTATTCTCCTTCATCTTGCAGGCAAAGAATCTTGTTGGAGGCCTCATACCTCTCAACACGTGCACGATCCTGAAATCCCAATGTCACCTCTTGGAACATCTCATATACTCTGTGATGTTCAAAATGTCTTTGGAGCTTCAATTCTAAGTCATAAAGCATGACACACTAAACTATCAAGTAGTAATCAAAACGTGCTTGTGTTATGTTGTCAACACCTACAGACGACGCTTGAGGGGCTGGTGCACCGAGTGGTGTATCAAGGATATAAGCCTTCTATGCAGCAATGAGGACAATCCTCAGTTTACGGACCGAGTCCGCATAATTGCTACTACTATCTTTCAACTTAGTTTTCTCTAGGAACATATCAAAATACAGGGGAACTACAACGCGAGCTATTTGATCTACAACATAATTTGCAAAGATATTTTGACTATGTTCATGATAATGCGTTCAATTAATCATATTACTTAAGAACTCCCACTCAAATCAACATCCCTCAGGTTGTCTAAGTGTGACATGATCCAAATCCACCAACCCAAGTCCGATCATCATGTGAAATGAGGTGGTTTCAATGGTGAACATCTCCATGTTGATCATATCTACTATATGACTCATGTTCGACCATTCGGTCTCCTATGTTCCGAGGCCATGTATGTACATGCTAGGATCATCATGTTTAACCCAGGTATTCTGCATGTGCAAAACAGGCTTACACCCGTTGTATGCGAACATAGAGTCTATCACACCCGATCATCACATGGTGCTTCGAAATGACGATCCTTCGCAATGGTGCACATTGGGGTAGAACACAATTTTATTTTGAAATTTTCATGAGGGATCATCTTATAATGCTACCGTCATTCTAAGCAAAAGAAGATGCATAAAAGGATTAGCATCACATGCAAATCATATAAGTGACATGATATGGCCATCATCATCTTGTGCTTTTCATCTCCATCTCCAAAGCAATGGCATGATCTCCATCGTCACTGGCATGACACCATGATCTCCATCATCATCATCTCCATCATTGTGTCATCACGTGGTTGTCATGCCAACTATTTCTTATACAACTATTGCTAACACATAGCGATAAAGTAAAAGCAATTACATGGCATTTAGTGATTGACACGCGGGCCATACAATAAATTAAAGACAACCCTATGGATCTTGCTAGTTTCCGTACACATCGACATGCAAGTCATGATAACTATTACAAAACATGATCATCTTATACATCAACATATATCAAATCACGTCTTGTCCATATCACATCACAACTTGCCCTGCAAAAACAAGTTAGACGTCCTCTACTTTGTTGTTGCAAGTTTTACATGGCTGCTATGGAAAACTAGTAAGAACCATTCTTACCTACGCAAAGCCACAACCGTGATAATCAAGTTTCCTTTTAACCTTCTACAAGGACCACCTCGGTCGAATGTGATTCAACTAAACTGGGAGAGACAGACACCCGCCAGCCATCTTTATGCCACAAGTTGCATGTCAGTCGATGGAACCGGTCTCTCATACGTGGACGAGTAAGGTTGGTGCGAGCCGCTTCATCCCACAATACCGCCGAATCAAGATAAGACTAAGGAGGTAAGCAATCTGAAATCAATGCCCAAAAACTCTTTTTTGTTCTACTTGTGCATATCATCTATGCATAGACCTAGCTCATGATGCCACTATTGGGGAACATTGCATGGGAAACAAAAAAATTCCGACGAACACCCAAGAGCTATCTATGGAGATCAACAACTACGAGAAGGAGAGTGGATCCACATACCCTTGCATATCGCTAAGCGAGAAGTGTTGAGAAATGCAGTTGACGTAGTGGAACATCTTTGTGATCAAAATTGCAATCCGTCCCGCCATCCAATCATGATCTAGCGCTGAATGGATGATACCTATGCGTTCAGCGCACATACAGCTCGATGACGTATCCGCCTTCTTGATCCAGCAAGCAAGGGCGAAGAGGTAGATGAGTTCTCCGACAGCATGATGGCGTTCGAAATATGCCCTAGAGGCAATAATAAAATGGTTATCATTATATTTCCTTGTTCATGATAATTGTTTATTATCCATGCTATAATTGTATTAACTGGAAACACATTGCATGTGTGGATGGTTAAGGTTTCCTAGCCATGGACATGAGATGTCATTTGATAACAGGATCACATCATTGGCAGAATGATGTGATGGACAAGACCCAAACTATAAACATAGCATATGATTGTGTCAGTTTATTGCTATAGTTTTTCTGCGTGTCAAGTATCTATTCCTATGATCATGAAATCATGCAACTCATTGACACTTGAGGAGTGCCTTGTGTGTATCAAATGTCCCAACGTAACTGGGTGACTATAAAGGCGCTCTACAGGTATCTCCGAGAGTGACTGTTGAGTAGGCATGGATCAAGACTGGGATTTGTTACTCCGTGTGACGGAGGTATATCTTAGGGCCCAGTCGGTACTACGACATCACAACAAGCCTTGCAAGCAATGTGACTAAAGTGTTAGCCATGGGACCTTGTATTACAGAACGAGTAAAGAGACTTGCCGGTAACAAGAATGAACTAGGTATAGAGATATGGACGATCGAATCTCGGGTAAGTAACATACCGAAGAACAAAGGGAACAGCATACGGGATTAACTGAATCCTTGACATAGAGGTTCGACCAATAAAGATCTTCGTAGAATATGTAGGAACCAATATGGGCATCCAGGTCCCGCTATTTGTTATTGACCGTAGAGGTGTCTCGGTCATGTCTACATAGACCTCGAACCCGCAGGGTCTGCACACTTAAGGTTCGGTGACATTTCAATAGTATAGAGTTATGTATGGTGGTGACCGAAGGTTATTCGGAGTCCCATATGAGATCCCGGGCATCACGAGGAGCTCTAGAATGGTTCGGAGGTAAAGATTGATATATAGGAAGTCCTGTTTGTTGGAAATATGCCCTAGAGGCAATAATAAATTAGTTATTATCATATTTCCTTGTTCATGATAATCGTTTGTTATCCATGCTATAATTGTACTGATCGGAGACTTAAATGCATGTGTGGATACATAGACAAAACCATGTCCCTAGTATGCCTCTAATGGACTAGCTCGTTGATCAAAGGATGGTTAAGGTTTCCTAGCCATGGACATGAGATGTCATTTGATAACGGGATCACATCATTAGGAGAATGATGTGATGGATAAGACCCAAACTACAAACATAGCATACGATCGTGTCAGTTTATTGCTACTGTTTTCTGCATGTCAAGTATATGTTCCTATGACCATGAGATCATGCAACTCACAGATATCGGAGGAGTGCCTTGTGTGTATCAAACGTCGCAACGTAACTGGGTGACTATAAAGGTGCTCTACAGGTATCTTCGATGGTGTCTGTTGAGTTGGCATGGATCGAGACTGGGATTTGTTACTCCGTGTGACGGAGAGGTATCTCGGGGACCACTCAGTAATGCAACATCACAATAAGCCTTGCAAACAATGTAACTAATTGTTAGTTGCGGGATCTTGTATTACAGAACGAGTAAAGAGACTTGCCGATAACGAGGTTGAACTAGGTATGGAGATACCGACGATCGAATCTCGGGCAAGTAACATACCGAAGAACAAAGGGAACGTTATACGGGATTAACTGAATCCTTGACATAGAGGTTCGACCGATAAAGATCTTCGTAGAATATGTAGGAACCAATGTGGACATCCAGGTCCCGCCATTGGTTATTGACCATAGAGGTGTCTCGGTCATGTCTACATAGTTCTCGAACCCGCAGGGTCTGCACACTTAAGGTTCGGTGACGTTTCGGTAGTGTAGAGTTATGTATGGTGGTGACCGAAGTTTGTTCGGAGTCCCGGATGAGATCCCGGATGTCACGAGGAGCTCCGGAATGGTCCGGAGGTAAAGATTCATATATAGGAAGTCCCAGTTTGGTTTCCGGAAAAGTTTCGGGCTCATCGGTAGTGTACCGGGAGTGCCGGTAGTGTACCGGGAGTGCCGGTAGTGTACCGGGAGACCTCCGGGAGGGGTACTTCGACCCCAAGAGGTCCATGGGCTGTGGAAGAATAATAACCAGCCCTTAGTGGGCTGGGAAAACAGCCACAAAGGCCCATGGCGCAGGAGAGAAAGTCCTAAAGCAAAAAGTGGAAAATCAGCCAATAGGAGGCAATCCTACTCCAACTAGGATTGGAGGTGAAGTAGGATTTCTTCCCACCTCCTATTTCGGCCGACCCAAAGGCCTTGGCTGCCTCTCCTCTCCTCTCCTCCTATATATACTAGTGGATTGGGTGGTTTTTGGACAGAATTTCCGGCCACGTGCTACCCGTTACACCGGTGCATAGTTTCTCCTCTAGATCGGTTTTCTGCAGCGCTTAGGCGAAGCCCTGCCGGAATTGCTTCACCACCATCACCGGAGCGCCGTCATGCTGCCGGTGAACTCTCTCTCCTCTCCACCTCCTCTCGCTGGATCGAGACGGTGGAGATCGTCATCAAGCTGCACGTGTGCTGAACGCGGAGGTGCCGTCCGTTCGGCGCTAGATCGGAAGGACCGTGATCGAGATCGCGAGATGGTTCGTGATGTGATCACGGAACGGATCGTGATGAGTTCGTGGGACAGATCGTGATCAAGATCGTGAGACGAATCATGATGAGTTCACGGGACGGATCATGATGTGTTCGCGGGACGGTTCGTGATTGGATCGCGGGACGCTCGGCGATTTGGATCGCGAAGAAGTTCGACTACACCAACCGCGTTTGTTAACGCTTCCCGCTTAGCGATCTACAAGGGTACGTAGATCCACTCTCCCTCTCGTAGATGCTCATCACCATGGATAGATTTGCGTGTGCGTAGGAAAATTTTTGTTTCCCATGCGACGTTCCCCAATAGTGGCATCATGAGCTAGGTTGATGGTTCGATGAGATCTCGAGTAGAACACAAAAGGTTTGTGGGCGTTGATGCTTAGATTGCTTCCTCCCTTGGTCGTATTTTGGTTCAGCGGGATTGTGAGATGAAGCGGCCCGGACCAACATTACTCGTATGCTTACGAGAGACCGGTTCCCTCGACGCAACTTGTTTCCTAGATGGCTTGCGGGTGACAGTTTCTCTCACTTTAGTTGGATCGGATTCGACAAAGGCGGTCCTTGAGAAGTTTGAAAACCAATCTATGTATCACCGTTGTGGTTTATGCGTAGGTGAGAATCGTTCTTGCTAGATACCCGTAGCAGCCACGTAAAACATGCAACAACAATTAGAGGACGTCTAACTTGTTTTTGCAGGGTATGTTGTGATGTGATATGGCCAATTACATGATGAGATATATGTGATGTATGAGATGATCATGTGATGTATAGAATTTCACGACTTGCATGTCGTTGAATACGGCAACCGGCAGGAGCCATAGGGTTGTCTTTAATTATTGTATGACCTGCGTGTCAATCATTAAGCGCTATGTAATGCTTTACTTTATCACTACGGTAGCAATAGTAGTAGAAGCATGTAGGGCGTGACAACCCCGATGGCGACACGTTGATGGAGATCAAGATGATGGAGATCATGGTGTCGTGCCGGTGACGATGGAGATCATGCCGGTGCTTTCTAGATGGAGATCAAAAGCACAAGTTCATGGCCATATCATGTCACTTATGATTTGCATGTGATGTTAATCCTTTTTATGCACCTTGTTTTGCTTAGGACGGCGGTAGCATTATAAGGTGATCCCTCACTTAATTTCAAGATAAATTGTGTTCTCCCCGAGTGTGCACCGTTGCGAAAGTTCGTCGTGTTGAGACACCACGTGATGATCGGGTGTGATAGACTCTACGTTCACATACAACGGGTGCAAGCCAGTGTTGCACATGCAGAACACTCGGGTTAAACTTGACGAGCCTAGCATGTACAGACATGGCCTCGGAACACAAGATACCGAAAGGTCGAACATGAGTCATATAGTAGATATGATCAACATGATGATGTTCACCATTGCAGCCACCTCAACTCACGTGATGATCGGACTTGAGTTGGTGAATTTGGATCATGTATCACTCGAATGATCGGAGGGATGTCAATTTGAGTGGGAGTTCTTAAGTAATATGATTAATTGAACTCATTATCATGAACATAGTCAAAGTGTCTTTGCAAATTATGTTGTAGATTACTAGCTCGCGTTGTAGCTCCCTTAAATTTTTATATGTTCCTAGAGAAATAGAGTTGAAAGATGTTGGTAGCAATATTGCGGACTGGGTCCGTGATCTGAGGATTGTCCTCATTGCTGCACAGAAGGCTTATGTCCTTAATGCACCGCTCGGTGCGCCACCCCCTCTAGCGTCGTCTATAGATGTTGTGAACATCTGACAGGCACGTTTCGATGACTACTTGATAGTTTAGTGTGTCATGCATTACGGCTTAGAATTGAGGCTCCGAAACGTTTTGAACGTCACGGAACATATGAGATGTTCTAGGAGTAGAGATTGTGATCTCAGGCTCGTGCCTATGTTGCGAGATATGAGATCTCCAACAAGATTCTTTGCCTGTAAGATGAAGGAGAATAGCTCAATCGTTGAGCATGTACTCAGATTGTCTGGGTACTACAATCGCTTGAATCAAGTGGGAGTTGATCTTCCAGATAAGATAGTGATTGATATAGTTCTCCAAGTCACTGTCACTAAAGCTACTAGAACTTAGTGATGAACTATAATACACCAGGGATAGAAGTATTGATCCCTGAGCTGTTCGCGATGTTTGACACCGTGAAGGTAGAAATCAAGAAGGAGCGTCAAGTGTTGATGGTTAATCAAACCACTAGTTTCGAAAGGGCAAGAGCAAGGAGGGAAACTTCATGGATAGCAAGTCAGTTGCTGCTCCAGTGAAGCAACCCAAAGTTGAACTCAAACCCGAGACTAAGTGCTTCTATTATGAGGTGAGAGGTCGCTGAAGCGGAACAACCCTACATACTTGGTAGATAAGAAGGCTGGCAACATCGACAGAAGTATATTTGATATACGAGTTATTAATGTGTACCTTGCTAGTACTCTTAGTAGCACCTGGGTATTGGGTACCGGTTCGGTTGCTAAATGTTAGTAACTCGAAATAAAAGCTACAGAATAAACGGAGAACTAGCTAAGGGTGAGGTGACGATATGTGTTGGAAGTGTTTCCAAGGTTGATGTGATCAACATCGCACGCTCTCTCTACCTTCAGGATTAGTGACGAACCTAAATAAATGTTATTTGGTGTTTTGCGTTGAGCATGAACATGATTAGATCATGTTTATTGCAATACGGTTATTCATTTAAGTTAGAGAATAATGGTTATTCTGTTTACATGAATAATACCTTCAATGGTCATGCACCCAGTGGGAATGGTTTGTTGAAATCTTGATCGTAGTAGTACACATGTTCATAACATTGATGTCAAAAGATACAAAGTGAAATAATGATAGTACCACATACTTGTGGGACTGCCGCAAAATGTCATATTGGTATAAAGTGCATGAAGAAACTCCATGGTGATGGATATTTGGACTCATTCGATTTCGAATCGGTTGAGACATGCGAACCATGCCTCTTGGGCAAGATGACTAAAGGACCCCGTTGGATGGAGCGGGCAAGTGATTCATTGGAAATGATACATGTTGATGTATGCAATCTAGTGAGTCTTGTAGTGTGCAGTGGATATCGTTATTTTCTTACCTTCACTGATGATTTGAGTAGATATAGTGTATATTTACTTAATGAAACACAAGTCTGAATCGTTTGAAAGGTTCAAGCAAATTCAGAGTGAAGTTTAAAGATCATCGTGACAAGAAGATAAAAATGACTGCGATATGATCGTGGAGGTGAATATCTGAGTCACGAGTTTGGCATACAACTTAAAGACAAATGTGAAAGTTGTTTCACAACTAAACGCCACCTGGAACACCATAGTGTGATGGTGTGTCCGAACATCATAGTGATGCTCTATTGGACATGGTGCGTGCTATGATGTCTCTTGTCGTTTTACTACTATAATTTTGGGGTTATGCATTAGAGACAATTACATTCACTTTAAAAAGGGCACCATCTAAATCCGTTGAGATGACACTGTGTAAATTATGGTTTGATAGAAACCTAAGCTGTCATTTCTTAATATTTTGGGACGTGACACTTGTGTGGAAAATGTTTTCACCTAATGAGGTCGAACCCAAGGCGGACAAATGCATCTTCATAGAATACCCTAAGATCATTTGGGTGAACCTTCAATCTCAGATCCTAGTGCAAAGTGTTTGTTGCTTAAACGCATCCTTTCTCGAGGAAATGTTTCTCTCGAAAGAATTGAGTGGGAGGAATATAGAACTTGATGAGGTTGTTAAACCTTTGTTCAACCAGAGAGTAGCGCAGCGCAGAAAGATGTTTCTGTGAAGCCTATGTTAGTTGAAGAGTAAGTTAATGATGATGATCATGAAGCTTCAGGATCAAGTTACTATCGAACTTCGTAGGTCGACAAGGATGTGTACTGCTCCTGAGCGGTACGACAACTCTGTCTTGGAGGTCATGTTGTTGGACAACGATGAACCTACGAGTATGGAGAAGCGATGATGGGCCCGGATTCCGACAAATGGTTGGAGGCCATGAAATCCGAGATAGGATCCATGTATGAAAACCAAGTGTAGACTTTGGTAGACTTGCTCGTTGGACGGCAGGTCATTGAGTACAAATGGATCTTTAAAATCAAGACAGACACTGATGGTGAATGTCACTATTTGTAAAGCTCGACTTGTTGCAAAGATGTTTGTGACAAGTTCAAGGAGTTGACTACGATGAGACTTTCTCATTCATAGTGGTGCTAAAGTCTGTTGGAATTATGTTAGCAGTTGTTGTGTTTTCAATTATGAAATATGGCAGATGGATGTCAAAACATCATTTCCTTAACGGTTTCCTTGAGGAAAGGTTGTATGTGATACCACCAGAAGGTTTTGTCAGTCCTAAGGATGCTAAAAGGTGTGCAAGCTTTGGTGATCCTTCCATGGACTGAAGCAAGCATCTCGGAGTTGGAATATACACTTTGATGAGTTGATCAAAATTTCTGTAGTTTATACAAAGTTTACGAGAAACTTGTATTTGCAATAAAGTGAGTGGGAGCACTGTAGAGTTTCTGATAAGTATATGTGGTTGACATATTGTTGATCGGAAATAATGTAGAATTTCTGGAAGGCATAAAAGGTTGTTTGAAAAGTGTTTTTCAAAGGAAGACCTGGATAAAGCTACCTAATTGTTGAGCATCAAAATCTATAGAGATAGATCAAGATGCTTGATGAGACTTTCAATGAGTGCATACCTTGACAAGATTTTGAAAGAGTTCAAAATGGATCAGCCAGAGAAATAGTTCTCGTCTGATTTGTATGGTGTGAAGTTGAGTGAGACTCAAAGCTCGACAACGGCAGAAGAAAGAGAAAGGACGAATGTCGTCCCCTATGCCTTAGCCATAGGCTCTATATTATGCCATGCTGTGTACCGCACCTATGTGTGCCTTGCCATGAGTCTGTCAAGGGGTACAAGGGTGGTCCAGGAGTGGATCACTGGACAGCGGTCGGAATTATCCTTAGTAACCAGAGGACTAAGGAAATGTTTCTTGATTATGGAGGTGATAAAGAGTTCGTCGTAAAGAGTTACGTCGATGCAAGCTTTAACACCTATCCAGATGACTAGTAGTAGAAATCTGGATACGTATAGTGGAGAAGCCATTTGGAAATAGTACCAAGTGGAGTGTGGTAGCAGTGTTTACGGTTTGACATAGAGATTTGCAAAGTACACACGGATCTGAATATCGCAGCCCCGTTGACTATAAGACCTCTCTCGCATGCAAAGCATGATCGAGCCCCAGAACTCATTGGGTGTTAGATTCATAACAATGCGAATCACATGGTGATGTGAACTAGATTATTGACTCTAGTGCAAGTGGGAGACTGTTGGAAATATGCCCTAGAGGCAATAATAAATTAGTTATTATCATATTTCCTTGTTCATGATAATCGTTTGTTATCCATGCTATAATTGTATTGATCGGAGACTTAAATGCATGTGTGGATACATAGACAAAACCATGTCCCTAGTATGCCTCTAATGGACTAGCTCGTTGATCAAAGGATGGTTAAGGTTTCCTAGCCATGGACATGAGATGTCATTTGATAACGGGATCACATCATTAGGAGAATGATGTGATGGATAAGACCCAAACTACAAACATAGCATACGATCGTGTCAGTTTATTGCTACTGTTTTCTGCATGTCAAGTATATGTTCCTATGACCATGAGATCATGCAACTCACAGATATCGGAGGAGTGCCTTGTGTGTATCAAACGTCGCAACGTAACTAGGTGACTATAAAGGTGCTCTACAGGTATCTTCGATGGTGTCTGTTGAGTTGGCATGGATCAAGACTGGGATTTGTTACTCCGTGTGACGGAGAGGTATCTCGGGGCCCACTCGGTAATGCAACATCACAATAAGCCTTGCAAGCAATGTGACTAATTGTTAGTTGCGGGATCTTGTATTACAGAACGAGTAAAGAGACTTGCCGATAACGAGGTTGAACTAGGTATGGAGATACCGACGATCAAATCTCGGGCAAGTAACATACCGAAGAACAAAGGGAACGTTATACGGGATTAACTAAATCCTTGACATAGAGGTTCGACCGATAAAGATATTCGTAGAATATGTAGGAACCAATGTGGACGTCCAGGTCCCGCCATTGGTTATTGACCGTAGAGGTGTCTCTGTCATGTCTACATAGTTCTCGAACCCGCACGGTCTGCACACTTAAGGTTCGGTGACGTTTCGGTAGTGTAGAGTTATGTATGGTGGTGACCGAAGTTTGTTCGGAGTGCCGGATGAGATCCCGGACGTCACGAGGAGCTCCGGAATGGTCCGGAGGTAAAGATTCATATATAGGAAGTCCCGGTTTGGTTTCCGGAAAAGTTTCGGGCTCATCGGTAGTGTACCGGGAGTGCCGGTAGTGTACCGGGAGACCTCCGGGAGGGGTACTTCGACCCCAAGAGGTCCATGGGCTGTGGGAGAATAATAACCAACCCTTAGTGGGCTGGGAAAACAGCCACAAAGGCCCATGGCTCAGGAGAGAAAGTCCTAAAGCAAAAAGTGGAAAATCAGCCAATAGGAGGCAATCCTACTCCAACTAGGATTGGAGGTGAAGTAGGATTTCTTCCCACCTCCTATTTCGGCCGACCCAAAGGCCTTGGCTGCCTCTCCTCTCCTCTCCTCCTATATATACTAGTGGATTGGGTGGTTTTTGGACAGAATTTCCGGCCACGTGCTACCCGTTACACCGGTGCATAGTTTCTCCTCTAGATCGGTTTTCTGCAGCGCTTAGGCGAAGCCCTGCCGGAATTGCTCCACCACCATCACCGGAGCGCCGTCATGCTGCCGGTGAACTCTCTCTCCTCTCCACCTCCTCTCGCTGGATCGAGACGGTGGAGATCGTCATCAAGCTGCACGTGTGCTGAACGCGAAGGTGCCGTCCGTTCGGCGCTAGATCGGAAGGACCGTGATCGAGATCGCGAGACGGTTCGTGATGTGATCACGGAACGGATCGTGATGAGTTCGTGGGACAGATCGTGATCAAGATCGTGAGATGAATCGTGATGAGTTCACGGGACGGATCATGATGTGTTCGCGGGACGGTTCGTGATTGGATCGCGGGACGCTCGGCGATTTGGATCGCGAAGAAGTTCGACTACACCAACCGCGTTTCTTAACGCTTCCTGCTTAGCGATCTACAAGGGTACGTAGATCCACTCTCCCTCTCGTAGATGCTCATCACCATGGATAGATTTGCGTGTGCGTAGGAAAATTTTTGTTTCCCATGCGACGTTCCCCAACACTGTTTTGGTCACCGGAAAAGTTTCGGGCTCATCGGTAGTGTACCAGGAGTGCTGGGAGTGTACCGGGGGACCATCGGGAGGGGTATTGTAATGACCCGAATCTGACAAGATTTGATGTCTCTATGCTTATCGTGCTAGTCCCTGGATCGACTCGCTAGCACACACAATACATAAGTATATCAAATAACAAGTGCATCATTTACTACAACGTATGATCCAGAAATTTATAAAGTATTACAATATCATAGCATATAACTAACTTTATTAAATACTGACAGCGGAAAAGTAGCATAAACAAATGATAAATCCCATCAATGCCCACTGGCGAAAATGGTGAGTGAAGACCCGCGACCCTATTGTATCTCAATGATCATCTGAACATCTTGCAACATGATAAGTTGCAGCCACAAAGGGTCAATACATTCAATGCATTGGCAAATCACACATAATGATATATAGCAAACCTACATCTACAAGCAAGGTATGACAAACAAAACACTCAAATTGGGTTGTAGGAAAATGTCTTCACCTACCTCCACTAAATGGTCAAGGTTCACACACCACAACCAATTAACCCGAAGAAGATAAATCACAATCCTACGATGGGATGACAAGGATCTTCAGGATGTACCAAGTGCGCTCAGTTATGGCACATTCTCTAGGGATAATAGAGCTCTCAGCCAATGATGCATTCACTTGATTTCAATCCCGACAACTCAAGTGCGCTCAGCCACGGGGCATTCCCTAAGGACAACAGAGCGCTTAGTCAGTGATGCATTCACTCGAGCAAAAGCCCCGAACGTATAGCTATAAACAGATAGGATCACCACTTCCACGAATAACTCAACACCCAACTACATCTACCATAACAAACCAAGCATCTGTCAAAGCATACAAACAACACATGCATAGTAGAAATAGTGTGCATAATCAAAAGTGCAAACTTGCCTTGAACGGTGTTGAAGTACTCTAACGATTAATTCTGATCCGCTTCACACTCCGGACAAGCTATACGATAACGAAGGCACCAATAAATAAACCGTACTCACATAACACCACATTAAAGTCAACAGCAAGGAATTCAAATAAAACTTAAATAATAGAACATGTCAGTAGGTATATATTATCTACATGCTAGTAGGATCACAATGCAAAAAGAATCAACTAATTTGGATCAACGGTTTAAAAGATATGGCCTCCAGAAGGTTAAATTAAAATTTGAGCAAATTCAAATTTAAAAGTTTGAAATATTATATTGGATAGGTGTGCTGGATATAGGGGATCATGATGAAGAATTTGGTGTTGGTTTCATCAAATTTGGACAAACGATGCAGAAGTTATGAAGGTTTGAAAAAAAGAACAAATTTGCCTTTTTTCTATTTAAAACAAAATGTTTGCCACGTGGCGTGTTACTATTGGCTGGGAGGTGTTCGCTGGAAGCTCTAAACAACGGACGGCCACAACCTAAATAAAAACAGTTCGGTTATAAAAAAACATAGGCGATCTAATCTCGGAAGTCGGAGAGAGATCGGACGGTGCAGGGTGACTCACCGGAGAGGAATAGAGGCTGGGGAGGCCGGATTTGAGGAAGATGATGGTGTGAGCGACTCGGGGTTGTTGCCGGCGGTCGTTCTGGTGGCCCTTGGATTCAGTGAAGGCAGCGGAGAGGTGCGGATCAACGAGGGTGTCGAGGTGGTCTTGGTGATCGTCGGGGATGTTGGGTTGAATCAGGTTGAAGCGGGGCGTCCGTTGTTGGTGGCGGTGGTGATCTTTGGGTCGGGGTTGTGGGGTTCGTCCTAGTGTTCCCCTGCGTTCTTTAGAAGTTAAGGGACGGAGAGGGGTCCAAGGGGAAGAGGAAATAGGGGAGGAGAGGTGCAAAGACCCTCTGACAGTGGCGAAATAGACTGGCGACAGGAGCTTCGGGGCGGCAGAACTCCGACGAGATCGAACAGCCGTTCTAGGGCACGGGAGGATTCAATTTTTTGCAAAATCGGTCGATTCGGACGTGGGGAATATTTCTGTGGAGGTGGGAGTGCGTGAGGAGCAGGGCATGGATTGAATTGATCTTGGTTCGGTTCGGGCTACAGTGTCCGTGAAGAACACGATCCAGGGAGAGAGATGACAAAGGGGCCCTAGCTGTCAGTGGCAGAGAGGTGCGATGAGGAAACAAAACGAAGAAGAAGTGCGCTCGGGGTGGGCTGCTGTGTTGTGCTGAAATGGGCCTCCGGCCTACTAGCTGATGCTGCTGCGTAGCGCGCGCGAGCGACGGATAGAAACATGCTGCGATGAATAGTAATCTCTGGGTCTTACTGAACAGGAGGTCTATTCGGCTAAATAAAATGAAAATTGACTCCTAAAATTACCATAACATACAGTAAAATATTTTTGATAATATAGAATACAGGGCACATTTTTCTAAGTGAAACATAAGTTTGCAAAATTGTTTTATGCAATAGGTGCTAATAAAGAGCACTAAAACCAACTCTTAAATAATTATGAGTTTGTAAAATCTCAAAATAGATGTTATAAACTCTATATAATATTTTTAGCAATTCCCAACTATCCTTAACATGGAAGAAGTCATATTATCCCACAAGAGGCCCATGTGGCTGGGAGGAGAGACCCAAAAGGAAAAGGTGGAAAAAGAGTTTCCAAGTGGGAGAGAAGGAGTCCTAATCCTACTAGGATTGGAGGAGGACTCCTCCTCCTCCCACTTCGGCCGAACCAAAGGGTGGCCCCTTGGGGGCCAAGTCTCCTCCCTCCCTCCTCCTATATATACTAGAGGTATTGAGGGTTTTTCACATTACAAATCAACCACGTGCTACCCTCTCCTCTAGATCGTTTCAGCAGTGCTTAGGTGAAGCCCTGCTGGAATTGTTCCACCACCATCGCTGTCGCGCTGCCGGAGAACTCGTCTACCTCTCCGCCCCCTCTTGCTCGATCAAGAAGGTGGAGATCGTCATCAAGTTGTATGTGTGCTCAACGCGGAGGTGCCATCTATTCGGCGCTAGATCGGGACGGATCATGAAGACGTTCGACTACATCAACCGCGTTTCTTAACACTTCCCGCTTAGCGATCTACAAGGGTATGTAGATCTACTCTCCCCCTCGTAGATGCTCATTACCATGGATAGATCTTGCGTGTGAGTAGGAATTTTTTTGTTTCCCATGCAACGTTCCCCAACAGTGGCATCATGAGCTAGGTCTATGTGTAGATGAGATCTCGAGTAGAACACAAAGGAGTTTGTGGGCATTAATGCTTAGATTGCTTCCTCCCTTGGTCATGTTTTGGTTCAGCGGTATTGTGGGATGAAGCGGCCCGGATCAACCTTACTCGTACGCTTACGAGTGACCGGTTCCATCGACTGACATGTAACTTCGTTGCACAAAGATGGCTGGCGGGTGTCTCGTACGGATTGCTAAGTGGGCGTTGGAGCTAGGACCTCTTAATCTAACAGACGTGACTCGTATGGCTATCAAATCCCAGGCCCCTGTGGATTTTATAAACGATTGGACAGAGTGTCAAGCTCCTGAGGAAAATCCGGATAACACATACTCGACTATACATTTTGATGGATCCAAGCAGTTGGAAGGATCAGGGGCAGGAGTGGTTTTGACATCTCCCAAAGGTGATAAATTTTGTTATGTACTCCGGCTGATGTTCCCTTGCACCAACAATACGGCTGAATATGAGGCTCTGCTTCATGGTCTCAGAGTAGCCAAGGAGATGAATTTAAGCCGGGTAAGGTGTTTGGGTGACTCGGATCTTGTGGCTCAGCAAGTTTCAGGCACTTGGGATTCCACGGACCCGCGGATGGCGGCTTATCGATAGGCGGTGGACGTCATTGCTGGTCACTTCAAAGGTTATCAAGTGGATGACATTGATTGTTGTAGGAATGAGGCGGCTGATGCCTTATCACGGTTAGGCTCTCAGCGAAAGCCGGTGCCACCCAATATCTTTTTGGATGTTTTATATCACCCGACTGTCAAGTTGCCTTCAGAGGAAGATTTGGCTATCCCTGACCGAGAGGGGCAATTGGTGGTGGCTCTACATGCTATTCCGGATTGGACTGTGCCTTACTTGGACTATTTGACTCGGGGCGAATTACCTGATGATGAAAATTTAGCCAGACATATCACCCGACGGTCTAAGTCGATGACAATAGTTAATGGTGAGTTGCACAAGTGCAACGTTACCGGGGGTTTTCAGCGTTGTGTCTCACCGGAGGAAGGTCAGGAAATTTTGAATGAAATTCACCCTCGAGATTGCGGACATCACGCCAGCTCAAAATCTCTGGTAGCTAAGGCGTTACGTCACGGTTTCTTCGGGTTGACGGCTCACAAAGACGCAGAGGATCTGGTCCGCAAGTGTGGTGGCTGTCAAAAATTCGGCCGGCGTGCTCATGTTCCGGCTCAAGAATTGCGCATGATACCAATTACTTGCCCGTTTGCAGTATGGGGGCTTGATATGGTAGGACCTTTCAAGATATCCAAGGATAAGAAAACGCACCTATTGGTGGCGGTTGATAAGTTCACCAAGTGGGTAGAGGCTGAGCCAATTAGCAAGTGTGACGTGGCCACAGCGGTTCAGTTTATTAAAAAGCTGAGCTACCATTTTGGTTACCCTCACAACATCATCACTGACAATGGCTCAAACTTGTCCAAGGGGCTATGAAAAAATTCTGCGACGAAGAGCACATCCGGCTTGATGTTTCGGCAGTTGCTCATCCACAATCCAACGGTCAGGCAGAGCGTGCCAATCAAGAAATCTTGAGGGGTATCAAGCCATGGCTTATGGTTCCGTTACAACGAACTCCCGGGTGTTGGGTAGTAGAGTTGCCTTCCGTCTTATGGAGCAACAGAACCACCCCCAACAGATCTACAGGATGTACACCTTTCTTCATAGTGTACGGTGCCGAGGGAGTATTACCAAGTGACATCCGGCATGACACGCCGCGAGTGGCGGCTTACGTTGAGATGGACAATGAGACGGCATGTCAAGACGCATTGGATGCGTTGGAAGAGGAACGAGAGCTGGCGGCTGCCCGTTCGACGATTTATCAACAAGACCTACGCCGCTATCATAGCCGCAGGGTCAAGACCCAGACATTTGAAGAGGGCGACTTGGTGCTACGGCTGGTTCAAGACGAGACAGATATGCATAAATTATCTTCTCCATGGGAAGGACCTTTTGCGGTCAGCAGAAACCTCAACAACGGGTCGTATTACCTCATTGACATCCGGGACGACTCAGATACTTCGGGTCAGGAGACCCGCCAACCGTGGAACATAGCGCATTTGTGGCCTTATTACACTTAAGATTGTTGAGAATCGTCATTGTACATTATCATTGTACATATCATATTTATATATGAATAAAATAGCATCCCTGCAAGCCGGGGCCTCTGCCACGTCGCACATCTTCATTGATGCAAATACATTGGATGTCGAAGGGGGCTTCTTACCTTTGGGTATCGCTTATCTCACCCTAATTGCCGGCTTTATGCCATTTTCCGGTTAGCATGTTAGCCGCGGTTGTCGAAGGGGGCTTCTTACCTTCGGGTATCGCTTATCTCACCCTAACAACCGGCTTTATGCCATTCGAGTTGACATGTCAGCTGCAGCTGTTGAAGGGGGATTCTTACCTTCGGGTATCACTTATCTCACCCTAACAGCCAACTTTATGCCATTTCCGATTAACATGTTAGCCGCGGTTGTCGAAGGGGGCTTCTTACCTTCGGGTATCGCTTATCTCACCCTAACAACCGGCTTTATGCCATTCCAGTTGACATGTCAGCTGCGGCTGTCGAAGGGGGCTTCTTACCTTCGGGTATCGCTTATCTCACCCTAACAGCCGACTTTATGCCATTTCCGGTTAACATGTTAGCCGCAATTGTCGAAGGGGGCTTATTACCTTCGGGTATCGCTTATCTCACCCTAACAACCGGCTTTACGCCATTCCAGTTGACATGTCAGTTGCGGCTGTCGAAGGGGGTTTCTTACCTTCGGGTATCGCTTATCTCACCGTAACAGCCGGCTTCATGCCATTTCCTATTAACATGTTAGCCGCGGTTGTCGAAGGGGGCTTCTTACCTTCGGCTATCGATTATCTCACCCTAACAACCGGCTTTATGCCATTCTAGTTGACATGTCAGCTGCGGCTGTCGAAGGGGGCTTCTTACCTTCGGGTATCGCTTATCTCACCCTAACAGTCGGCTTTATGCCATTTCCGGTTAACATGTTAGCCGCGGTTGTCGTAGGGGGCTTCTGACCGACGGGTGTCGCTTATCTCACCCTAACAACCGGCTTTATGCCATTCCAGTTGACATGTCAGCTGCGGCTGTCGAAGGGGGCTTCTTACCTTTGGGTATCGCTTATCTCACCCTAATAGCCGGCTTTATGCCATTTCCGGTTAACATGTTAGCCATGGTTGTCGAAGGGTGCTTCTTACCTTCGGGTATCGCTTATCTCACCCTAACAACCGGCGTTCGTGCCAAAAATGTTGACAAGTCAACATTGGCTGTCGAAGGGGGCTTCTTACCTTCGGGTATCGCTTATCTTACCCTAATAGTCGGCTTTATGCCATTTCGGTTAACATGTTAGCCGCGGTTGTCGAAGGGGGCTTCCCACCTCCGGGTGTAGCTTATCTATCCCTAACAACCGGCGTTCGCGCAAAAAAGGTTGACAAGTCAACATAGCCATACAGGGGGCTTCCTGCCCTACGGGTGAAGCTTATCAAACCTTTATCGGCCGGATCGAGCCAAGCAATGGTCTCTGTCAGCACTTTTGGGAAGACACAGTATATTCAGGTTGCGCTTTTAAGCCTCCCTCCTAACGGTATATAGGTAGATCTATGCAGGCAAGAGATTAAGACGGTAAGGCCTACAATGAGAAGGACAAGAAAGATAGCAAATATCTATTTTAAAGCCGGGCTTTCATATGTGCGCAATGTCACAAGTTCAACAAGGGGAAAAGTTGCTGCTATCCTGTTACAGATGCTCTTTGTGGAGCCCAAAATCTTATCAAGTTTTTACATCACCCATGGCGGGTCATGGAGAGCCGGCTATCACAAGTTTTCTACAAAGCAATCAGCTGGCTGGCGGGTCATCCTGCTCCGGCTCTTCGGCTGCCTTGATCTGGAGATTTTCCAAGTCCCAGTTGCAGTCGGTTAAAGTCGTAAAAGTTCCTTCTTCAAAGAAGGGGGCGGGTCAAGATCAGAGGCAGAGAGAGTCTTACTGCGAGCAGGTGTTAGATCCTTGCACTCAAAGAGCGGACCACGGATCCTTTTTTGATCGGCGCTGTAAGCTGCCTGGTAAGTTGCCAGATTGACCTCTTCTGCTAATACGCATGCCAAGACTTTGGAATCCTTTACGCACCGGGCATAGTCAGCGTCTGAAAATTCAGAGCCGTCGTCCTTCTTGGAGCGAAACCCATCCATCATCTCAGCCGGAGTAAGCTCTAGAGCAAAAGCCAATGCCCGGCTTATGGCTGCAATCGCCCCCTGGCGGGCGGCTGGTTTCTTCAGCTCCACAATCTATTTTGGCATCGTTGACAGGAGCTCCAAGACACCTTTGAGATCCAAAGGAATGTTCTCTTTATACTGGACAACCTTGATTGTGCATACCGCCCCACAGTACAGTTGTACTGTCAATGTGTATATAGCCTTCAAAGGCAGCAGACTGTCGGAGGCAAGTTGGTGGCTCCTAGGACCTGCATAAGATGGAGGCCTCGTTATGAGTGGCCAGCACAAGTAAAATCCGGATCGAGCCAAGCTATTAAAAACTTACCAAAGAGGGCAACTACCATCTTCGTGATGTGACGCTTCAAAGACTGTAGCTCGTCAGATACGATCATGAGTCGCTGATCGGCATCATCCGCCCGTTTAGTGAATGTAGCTTTTTCAGCCTCGGAAGATTCCTTGAAGGCGATGAAGTCAGCTTTGATCTTAGATAGCTCTTCGACAAGGAGCCGTCATGTCTCGTCAGCTTCACTCCGGGCGGCTTGCTGAGTAGCTAAGTTGGTTTTTAAGCTGGCCAATTCTGAGCCGGCTTTAGTTGAAGCTTCCTACGACATATCAAAATATGGAGTACATAAGCAAGTCTCAAACAGATTGCAAGCAATATGCATGACACTTGGGGGCTAATGTCTATTTTCAAGACAGTTCCGACTCAACTTCGACAAGATTGGCCCGGAACTTGGGTGCTACATATTGGTTTTCTAAGGAGGTTCAACATGAAAGTCCCGGCTCAAATTTCAAAAAGAGAAGTTCCGGCTCAAAAAACTTCAATTATTGAGCCGACCCTTGGGGGCTAGGACAATGATTTGAGATCAAGGCTAAGTAGATTGAGGCCTACATATTACATGTTTCTACTTCTACTACAATGGAAGAACCGGATTATTATCGGTCAATATTAACCCAGCTCTTGGGGGCTACGTAAGGGTCTAAGGAGGAAAAAGGAATACCTCATATCGTCTCTTCATTAAGTTAACCAGTTTGAGCTCCAAATCCCGGCTTGTAGATAGCCGGTTCATATAGCTAGCATGAAGTTCATCGGCTGTCATTTTCTCTAAGGCAGGGAGCTCAAGTTCTAGCTTCCTCAAAGCTTCGGCTGTTTCACTATGCTTAGTTAGCACATGAGGTGAAGGAGAGTGCAAGCCGGCGCCAGTAATCACGATGTCCGGGGCAGCGGCGTCATCAGCAGCCTTGGCAGGGCTCGGCGGCTTGGAAAGGTCCCTTTGCGGGCTCTCGAGAATAATGTCATCAGTTGTCGGCTCTGCAGAAGTCGCTGGGGGGTCCGGCTTAGCAAGCTCCGGTTCTTGAGAAGTAGGGCCAGGGGAGGACTTGTTGGTTTTCCTCCGCTTAGCTTGAGCCATAGAAAAGATATGAAGGTCAGAATTCAAGGGTTACAACCGCCGAAGAGTCGGACGTAAAGGCTACAAAATGCTTACAGCGGATTAATCTTCGGAGGTGGAAGAGCGGTGGCCATAGAGTCGCCATATGAAGGTGATCCCTAAGAGATAGTTCAGATGATATAAGGCAGTGTTGAGAGTACAAAGGAAAAGCTAATAAAATCAAACAGAGATACATACATCTGCGGGGCGCTTCTTCGGAGCTGGGGAATTAGGCAACCCGGACATGAGATCAGTAGAGCCGGCGCTCCGGGTCTGATGGTGGTCGACTTGTTGTTGCTTTTTCAAAAGAAATTGGGGATCCAAATGAGCAAGAGGATGAGAAAGGGGAACTTTTCGAACAACCCGCCGTATCTTCCGGGGTACAAAACATTCTGAGTCGGATGAAATATAAGTTACCTCAGGAACGTTGGCACAGCTCGTCTCTACCTCGTCTGGTGAATAAGTTGTTATCAGTAAGGTGAATAATGAGGTTACAGAAAATAGTAAAACTATACCTCTGAGCCGGATGATTCTGGCAGTTCAAAGCATTCTTCTTGAGGGGTGGTCTTCTTTGCCGTCTTCTTGGCTAGGGCCTTCTTCTTGCTCTTCTTCACTTTAGGAATATACTTCTTCTTTCAGAAGTCAGAGTCAGCGTGGAAAGCTAAGCCGGTTAATGGTGATGAATTGAAAAAGTCCTAACTAAACAGAGAGAAGAGGCAATGAAGAGTCATCTTACGTCTAGAGCCGGGTTAACGGCACTAAAATGTGCCAGCCCAATAGCGCTGCAAGCTCCTGACGTCTCATGAACAAGACTCCGGATGACAGTGGTAATATCGTCTTTGGTTAAAGTTGTTCGGCTGAAGCATAGGGAACCATCATACTTGCCCGGATATTTGCACATGAGGTGGCTTCTCAGGCTCAAAGGCATAACTCTCCAGGAGATCCAGCAGCAGATCAAGTCTAGACCCGTCAATCCATTGGCCACGAGGGATTTAATCTTGGCATGAGCCGGCTCGTGCCTTGCATGTTCAGAAGTTGATAGCCGACCGGGAAGCTCCGAAGTTGTCTTAAGCTGGGAAGGGCGATAGCCCGACAACGGATGCTCACCCTCCGGGGAGGTATCCTTGTAGTAGAACCAAGTCTTATTCCAATCATTTGTATGACTCGGCATTGGTACAGCCGGGAAGGTAATATCCCGTCGCCTCTGAATAGAAATTCCACCAAGTTCTAAGCTCGGGTCAGCCTTTACTTCAGTTTGCCGGTTCGCGTAAAAGAATTCTCGGAAGAGACCTACAGATGGCTGAGTTTGCAGATAGACCTCGCTGAGTACTTGGAAGTTGCAGATATTTGAGACGGAGTTGGGGGCAAGATCTTGAGGATGCGGCTTATAGAAATGAAGGATGTCCCGAAAGAATTTTGAGCCGGGAGGTACGAATCCACGTTCAATATGATCCAAAAAAACAACTACCTCGCCCTCCTGAGGAATGGGTTTCAGTTCATTACCCGGAATCCGCCAATGGATGACCTCTTTGGCAGGAAGGGTGCCCGCAAGTACAAGGTCCATCAGAAACTCTTCCATAATGCAAGAACCGACCCAGTTGCAGGAGTTAGATGCACGAGACATGGCGGCAGTTTTTAATTATACAAAGTAACCATATATGGTGAGTCAAGAAAATGGCGAACAAATATGGGCGGCTTAAAAGGCGTAAGACCTTAAGGGTGAGACACCAAGATCCGACTAATGAGAGCCGGAACAGCATGGCGGGTCAACGTCACAAAAGGACAGGGAATTTGGCTAAGTACTGAAAACAGGTTCCACAAAATATTGCTAAAATTGCGGATCTACAAAAACAAAAGAAATGTCTCTATTTCCAAACTTAGAGATGAACTGGTGAAAGATTAAAACGACGGGCGGAGCGATAGTGAATCTAAAAAGCATCAGTGTCGATCTCCTACCTAGTGGCGCCATGGGGATAGGATATAATCGAGGGCTCATGGACTAAACATAACTAGCATTGATAGAACTTGAGTTCTAAGAACAGCGACAGCGGACCTCCAAGGAAATCCTACCAGAACAAGTTGCGGATATAAGGGGAGAAAGACTTACCGGCGACGACGCGATGAAGGCGGAAGATACTCTGGATCATGTCAGGTTGATGCAGCGGCCCTATCGATGGCGAGGAGGAGACGGCGCCGGAGCAGGAGGCGCTGGAAACGGAAGCATCGGAAGGAAGGAGATGACGCGGCGAGCGGGAGAAAGAAAATGCCGCCTCGGGCGGTCCTATTTAATAGGGAAAAGGCGGAACGGGCGTGAAAATCCAGGCAACGGATGACGTTTGACCAAGGCGGACGCCTCGATCTTCGGGCTATTCATTTAATAAGAAGATTCGTTGTGTGCGTTAGAGGATCTTTTTTGCAGATTTGACATGACGTCACGGCGGGTCATTTCCAGGCGACTCGCCGAAGAGTAAGAAGAAAGGCTGAAGTGAGCAAGCTCAAATCAACCTGGGGCCTAATGTTGGGGATATAGCCCCACGGTGAGACCCACCCTAAGCGCTCTGGGTCATACCTGGCTGCTCGTACACTAGCCCAAGAGTGAGCCATGGGGACTTAAGGCCCAAGACGCTTGGCGGCTCGACAGGATGGGCCGGCAGGTGGCCCGGATGAAGAAGACTCGGGTGTGTAAACCGCCAGGGGACAACTTGGTCGGGAAAGGCAAGAGAAGATAGAGGTAGACTCGGACATGTAATGAGAGTCGGTTACAACTTGTATGATCCGTGGTCTTGACCTCCTATATAAAGGCAAGACCCGAGGCGACTTAGAGATCAGGTTATCGAGAACTAGGTCAAGCAATAGCTCCTTTGTAATCGATACGTCAAGCAATACAAGCACAAGCAGGACGTAGGCTATTACCTCAACTTGAGGGGCCGAACCTGGGTAAAATGGTGTCCTACGTCCCGACCAACCCCTTTGAGTACATCACGTTAGCAATGGCCTCGAACCCAAGTCCGTTCACCCGGACATCTGCCGTGATAAAACCACGACACCTCCGATATGTTCTATGCTTGCAAAATGGAGGAGAACGGGTCTATCAGTGAACACATACTCAGAATGTCTGGGTATTCGACTCGTCTGCCGGAGTTAGGGATGCCCCTTCCGTTAGAGGCAATCACTGACAGAGTTCTTCATTCATTGCCACCAAGCTACAAGAGCTTCATGTTGAACTATAACATGCACGGGATGAACAAGTTGGTCGCCGAGCTGTTTGCGATGCTGAAAGTCGCTGGGTCTGAAATCCAGAAAGAACATCAAGTGTTAATGGTCAATAAATCCACTAGTTTCAAGAAGAATGGCAAGGGCAATAAGGGTAACTCCAAGAAGTGTGGCAAAGCAGTTGCTCCTCTCGTGAAGAAAACCAAGGCTGGACCCAAGCCAGAAACTGAGTGCTTTCATTGCAAGCTAACTGGTCACTGGAAGCGGAACTGCCCCAAGTATCTGGCTGACAAGAAGGCGGCCAATAACAAACAAGGTATATATAATATACATGTTATTGATGTGTACCTTACCAACTCTTGTTGTAGTGTGTGGGTTTTGATACCGTTTGGTTGCTCACATTTGCAACTCAAAATAGGAACTACTGAATAAATGAAGGCTGGCAAAGGACAAAGTGACGATGTGCGTGGTAAATGGTACCAAGGTTGATGTGATCTCCGTTGGCATGCTCGCTCTTCGATTACCGTCGGGATTAGTGATGAACCTGAATAATTGTTATTTAGTGCCTCCGTTAAGCATGAACATTATATTTGGATCTTGTTTATTGCAAGACGGTTACTCATTGAAATCAAAGAACAATGGTTGTTCTATTTATATGAATAATATATTTTATGGTCATGCACCCAATGTGAGGGGTTTATTCATATTGAATCTTGATAGTGATGTTACACATGTTCATAACATTGCTGCCACAAGATGTAGAGTTGATAATGATAGTACCACTTTCCTGTGGCACTACTGTTTAGGTCATCGGTGTAAAACACATGAAGAAGCTCCATGCTGATGGACTTTTGGAGTCACTTGATTTTGAATCACTTGACACATGTGAACCATGCCTCATGGGTAGGATGACTAAAACGCCGTTCTCTAGAGCAATGGAACGGGCAAGTGACTTGTTGGAAATCATACATACTGATGTGTGCGGTCCGATGAGCATTGAGGCGCGTGGTGGATATCGTTAATTGTGGTCCGATGAGCACTGATGACTTAAGTAGATATGGGTATATTTACTTAATGAAACACAAGTCTCAAAGTTTGAAAATTTCAAGCAATTTTGGAGTGAAGTTGAGAATCATCATAACAAGAAGATTAAATTCCTGTGATCTGATTGAGGAGGGGAATATCTAAGTTATGAATTTGGTAGTCACTTAAGACTATGTTGAATTGTTTCACATTTGACACCGCCTGGAACACCACAGCGTAATGGTGTGTTCAAACGTCGTAATCGAACCTTATTAGATATGGTGCGTTCTATGATGTCTCTTGCCAATTTGCCACTATCATTTTGGGGTTGTGTATTAGAGACAGCTGCATTCACTTTAAATAGGGCACCGTAGAAATCCGTTGAGACGACGCCATATGAACTGTGGTTTGGCAAGAAGCCAAAGTTTTCGTTTCTTAAAGTTTGGGGATGTGATGCTTATGTCACAAAGCTTCAGCCTGAAAAGCTGGAACCCAAAGCGGAGAAATGCGTCTTCATAGGATACCCAAAAGAGACAGTTGGGTGTACCTTCAACCTCAGATCTGAGGGCAAAGTGTTTGTCGCTAAGAATGGAACATTTCTTGAGAAATAGTTTCTCTCGAAAGAATTGAGTGGGAGGAAGATAGAACTTGATGAGGTTGTTGAACCTTTGATTCAACCAGAGAGTAGCACAACGCAAAAAGATGTTTCTATGGAGCTTACGATAGTTGAAGAGGAAGTTAATGATGATAATCATGAAACTTCAGATCAAGTTACTATTGAACCTCGTAGGTCGACAAGGGCGCGTGCTGCTCCTGAGTGGTACGGCAACCCTGTCTTGGAAGTCATGTTGTTAGACAACAATGAACCTACGAGCTATGGAGAAGCGATGGTGGCCATGAAATGGTTAGAGGCCATGAAATCTGAGATGCGATCCATGTATGAAAACAAAGTATGGACTTTGGAAGTATTACCTGAAAGGCGTAAGGCCATTCAGAAAAAATGGATCTTTAAGAGGAAGATGGATGCGGACGGTAATGTCACCATCTATAAAGCTCGACATGTAGCAAAGGTTTTTTCCCAAGTTTAAGGAGTTGACTACGACAAGACCTTCTCACCCGTAGTGATGCTTAAGTCTGTCAGAATCATGTTAGCAATAGCTGCATATTTCGCTATGAAATTTGGCAGATGGATGTCAAAACAGCATTCCTTAACGGTTTCCTTAAGGAAGAGTTGTATATGATACAACCAGAAGGTTTTGTTGATCTAGAGAATGCTGACAAAGTTTGCAAACTCCAGCGATCCATTTATGGACTGGTGCAATGATACGTCTCCGTCGTATCTATAATTTTTTATTGTTTCATGCCAATATTCTACAACAACTTTTTATACTATTTTTTGGGACTAACATATTGATCCAGTGCCTAGTGCCAGTTCCTGTTTGTTGCATGTTTTTTGTTTTGCAGAAAATCCATATCAAACAAAGTCCAAACGCGATAAAAACTTACGGATATTTTTTTGGAATATATGTGATTTTAGGGAAAAAGAATCAACGCAAGATGATACCCGAGGAGGTCACAAGCCTGCTAGGCGCGGCCCACCCCGCCGACAGCGCCCTGAGGCCTTGTGGCCACCCCTTAGGTCGGTTGGAGGTGTAATTTGGCCGCAAGAAATATATTTTTATAAGGAAAATCCCCTCATAATTTCAGCCCGATCAGAGCTACGGATCTCCGGATATTTAAGAAATGGTGAAAGGCCAGAATCTGGGAGTGCAGAAACAGATGGAAACAGAGAGAGAGAGAGAGAGAGAGAGAGAGAGAGAGATCCAATCTCAGAGGGTCTCTCGCCCCTCTGCCACCATGGAGGCCATGGACGAGAGGGGAAACCCTACTCCCATCTAGGGAGGAGGTCAAGGTAGAACAAGAAGGAGGGGGTATCTCTCCACCTCTCTCCCGGTGGCACCAGAACGTTGCCAGGGCCATCATCGTGACGACGATCTACTCCAACAACTCTGTCATCTTCACCAACACCTCCATCACCTTCCCCCATCTATCTACAACGGTCCACTCTCCCGCAAACCACTATACCCTCAACTTGAACATGGTGGCTTATGCTTCATATTATTATCCAATGATGTGTTACCATCCTATGATGTCTAAGTAGATTTTTGTTGTCCTATTGGTTGATTGATGATCATGATTGGTTTGAGCTACATGTTTTATTATTGGTGCTATCCTATGGTGCTCTCCATGTCGTGCAAGCGTGAGGGATCCCCGCCGTAGGGTTTGCAATATGCTTATGATTCACTTATGGTTGGTGGCATGAGTGATAGAAACACAGACCCGAGTAAGTAGGTTGTTTGCGTATGGGAATAAAGAGGACTTGATACCTTATAATGCTATGGTTGGGTTTTACCTTAATGATCTTTAGTAGTTGTGGATGCTTGCTAGAGTTCCAATCATAAGTGCATATGATCCAAGTAGAGAAAGTGTGTTAGCTTATGCCTCTCCCTCATATAAAATTGCAATAATGATTACCGGTCTAGTTAGCAATTGCCTAGGGACAATTCCGCAACTCCTACCACCACTTTTCCACACTCGTTAAACTAACTTAGTTGTTTCTTTATCTTAGAAGCCCCTAGTATTTATTTCTGTGCTCTTTATTATCTTTCAAGCCTATCCTATCACACCTGCAAAGTACTTCTAGTTTCATACTTCTTCTAGGTAAAGCGAACGTTAAGCGTGCATAGAGTTGTATCGGTGGTCGATGGAACTTGAGGGAATATTTGTTCTAACTTTAGCTCCTTGTTGGGTTCGACACTCTTACTTATCGAGAAAGGCTACAATTGATCCCCTATACGTGTGGGTTATCAAGACCTTTTTCTGGCGCCGTTGCCAGGGAGCAATAGCATGTGGTGAATATTCTCGTGTGTGCTTGTTTGATTTTTCACTAAGTAGATTTTATTTTCTGTTCTAAGTTGTTCTCTGTCTTTTGCTATGGATATGGAACATGAAATACCAAAAAAATTAGGTGTACTTGCTACTCATGGAGATGGGGAACCTCCACCTTTGATGCTCATTATGTGAAAGATATTATGCACTACTTTAATAATCATGAGAAAACACCATTAAATTATATAATGGGAGACATGTTGGATCAACGTGAATACTTTAGGGATTATCGCTTGACTCAAAAAGGGAAACTGTTATGGGATCAAATTTATATGTTGAAATGGTCTACTTGGAATCTATGCCAGAGATATGATTATACTTGTTGCTCTAGGATGAAGGCTCAACACCTTCCCTTTTCATGTAAATTTAATGATAATGAAACCTTGGCTCCTTATGCTAATGGTATTTATGATTACTATGATGTGGAACGAATAGAAGAATTCATTGCTTTTAAGGGTGCTTATGGAATTGAATCTTTGTTTGAGAAGTGTGAAAATTATGATGATGATGTTTATAGACCTGAAAATTACTTAAATATTGCTATGAGAATTATGAATATAATTCTAGTATTGACGCACTTATTGAGAGAATGTCTGTTGCCTTGGAGGAGACTCATATTTTGCAGGAATCTATGGAAGAAGAAATTGCTGAAACTGTGAGCTCATTAGATGAAAAGGATGAGGATGAGAGCAAAGAACAAAAGGAGGAAGAGCGGATTAGCTACCCGTGCCCACCTTCTAATGAGAGTAACTATTCAACTCATACATTGTTTAATTTCCCTTCGTTCTTACTGAAGGATGAATGCTATGTTGATTGCTATGATCCCTTGGATTCATTTGAAATATCCCTTTTTGATGAACTTGATGCTTGCTATGCTTGTGACCATGATGCCAATATGAAATATGCTTATGGAGATGAACTTGCTATAGTTACTTATGTTAAGAATGAAATTGTTGCTATTGCACCCACGCATGATAGTCCTATTATATTTTTGAATTCTCCCAAAATTGCAAGAAACTGCATATGCTATGTATTGACCTTTACTTTGTGTGCATGAATTGTTCTTTTATGACATGCCGATGCAAAGGAAGAGAGTTATACTTCGTTGTTGCATGATATATGTTACTTTGTGATAAGTACTAAATTAAAAATCATTTTTATTTAAAATTGGCTTTGATATACCTTGGGATCCAGGTGGATCCATTACTTGATCACTTTATGCCTAGCTTAATGGCTTTAAAGCAAGCGCTGCCAGGGAGACAACCTAGAAGTTTTAGAGAGTCATTTAATTATTTTGTGTGCTTTTATATAGTTTAAAAAAACAAATAAAGAGGGGAACCTAAAAAAATTTCAAAAAGAAAAGTGAAAGTGGGAGAGACGAGTATTGTGAAAGTGGGAGCTAGCCTTGAACTTTGTTCATGCCCATGGAAACTTTGCAAATCTTGATTATAGAAACTTTTCAACAAAAATAATTATCCCCTTGTATAAATCCATTGTATTATAAAATCAATGTGCCAAGATTTTTCTTTAGGATGATTAGGTTGCTTGTTTGGCGTGTGCAGTGCATAAAACAGAAACTTTGGCTGTAGTGTGTGAATTTACACTTTTTATTGGAATGTCAAAGTTTCTGAAATTTTTACACAGTACTGCTATGCAAATTGTTTATTTGTTTCCAATTTTTCAGAACTTTTGGAGTTACATAATTATGGTGAATGTTCAGATTGCTAGAGACTGTCTTGTTTTATTTGCTAAAGATTACGACAGATTCTATTTTTGATGCATTGTTTTGCTCGTTTTGATGAAACTATCGATTGTATCGGTGGTATAAGCCATGGAAAAATTATAATACAGAAGATACAATGCAAAACCAAAATATGAATTGGTTTTCAACAATACTTAAAGTGGTTATTTTCTTTATTATACTAACGGATCTCACGAGGGTTTTGTTAAGGTTTGTGTGGTTGAAGTTTTCATGTTTTGGGTGAGATCATGATGGATGAAGGAATAAGGAGTGGAAGGAGACTAAGCTTGGGTAGGAACCCCAAGGTAATATTCAAGGAGTCCTAATAACTATGCTTGGGGATGCCCCGGAAGGAATCCCCTCTTTCTTCTAACAACCATCGGTAATTTTACTTGGAGCTATATTTGTATTCATCACATGATATGCGTAAATCTTGGAGTGTCGTGTGCTTTTTATTTTTCTTTTAATAATGCACCATGATGGTATGAGAAATTCCTTGGTTTATTTATAGAATGCTTCATGCAATTCACTTATATCTTTTGAGTATGGCTTTATAGAATGCTTCATGTGCTTCACTTATATCATTTGAAGTTTGGATTGCCTGTTTCTCACACATAGAAAACCTCCATTTGTAGAATGCTATTTTTATTCACTTATATTTGTTACAGCGTGGGCATATCTTTTGTAGAAACAATTAAACTCTCATGCTTCACTTATATCTATTTAGAGAGTTAACAGAAGTTGGTCATTCACATGGTTAGTCATAAAATCCTACATAAAACTTGTAGATCACTCAATATGATATGTTTGATTACTTGCAATAGTTTTGCGATATGAAGATGGTAATATGAGAGTCATGCTAGTGAGTAGTTGTGAATTGGAAAAATACATGTGTTGAAGTTTGTGATTCCCGTAGCATGCACGTATGGTGAACCATTATGTAACGAAGTCGGAGCATGATTTGTTAATGATTGTCAACCTTTGTGTGAGGGTCGGGAGCACGCGATGGTTAACTCCTACCAACCTCTCCCCTAGGAGCATGCGTCTAATGCTTTGTTCGATAACTAATAGACTTTTGCAATGAGTATGTGAGTTCTTTACGACTAATGTTGAGTCCATGGATTATACGCACTCTCAACCTTCCACCTTTGCTAGCCTCTATAGTACCGCGCAACATTCGCCGGTGCATCAAACCCACCTTCCTCAAAATAGACACCATACCTACCTATTATGGCATTTCCATAGCCATTCCGAGATATATTACCATGCAACTTCCACCATTCCGTTTAGTATGACATGCACCATCATTTTCATATTGCTTTGCATGATCGTAAGACAACTTGCATGATGTTTTCATGGCTTGTCCATTTTTTGATGTCATTTGCTAGGCTAGATCATTGCACATTCCGGCATCCTACCGGAAGCATTCATATAGAGTCATATTTTTGTTCCAGGTATCGAGTTGTAAGTAAATAAAAGTGTGATGATTTTCATTATTAGAGCATTGTCCCGTGTGAGAAAAGGATGATGGAAGCTATGATTTCCTCACAAGTTGGGAGGAGTCTCCAGACTTTACAAAAAAATAAAAGAGGGCAGCGAAGCCCAAATAAAAAAAAGGCCAAATATGCCCACCAAAAAAATAAGAAAATGAGAGAAAGAGAGAAGGGACAATTGCTACTATCTTTTTCCACACTTGTGTGTCAAAGTAGCACCATGATCTTCATGATAGAGAGTCTCCTATTTTGTCACTTTCATATAGCTAGTGGAATTTTCATCATTTGCACGACCACTTAGTTTTCTTTTTGAGCTTTCATACACTTATAGATCTAGTGCACCCGTTGCATGGCAATCCCTTCTCACTCACATTGATATCTATTGATGGGCATCTCCATAGCCCGTTAATACGTCTAATTGATGTGAGACTATCTTCTCCTTTTTCCTCATCACCTCCACCATATTATATTCCACCTATAGTGTTATATCCATGGCTCACGCTCATGTATTGCGTGAGAGTTGAAAAGGTCTGAGAACATAAAAGTGTGAAACAAATGCTTGACTTGTTCATCGGGGTTGTGCATGATTTAGATACTTTGTGTGGGGAAGATGGAGCATAGCCAGACCATATGATTTTGTAGGGATAACTTTCTAAGGCCATGTTATTTCGAAAGGACACGATTTACTTGTTGGTGTGCTTGAAGTATTACTGTTTTTATGTCAATATATACTATTGCTTTGAATCACTCATATCTTAATATTCATGCCATGATTAGATTATATGATCAAGATTATGCTAGGTAGCATGCCACATCAAAAATTATCTTTTTTATCATTTACCTACTCGTGGACGACCAGGAATTAAGCTTGGGGATGTTGATACGTCTCCATCATATATATAATTTTTGATTGTTTCATGCCAATATTCTACAACTTTCATACACTTTTGGCAACCTTTTATACTATTTTTTGGGACTAACATATTGATCCAGTGCTCAGTGCCAATTCCTGTTTGTTGCATTTTTTTGTTTCGTAGAAAATCCATATCAAACGAAGTACAAATGCGATAAAAACTTACGGAGATTTTTTGGAATATATGTGTTTTTTGGGAAAAAGAATCAACGTGAGACGATGCCCGAGGAGGTCACAAGCCTGCTAGGCACGACCCACCCCCGTGGTCGTGCCCTGGGGGCTTGTGGCCACCCTTTAGGTCCGTTGGAGGTGTCCTTTGTCCGCAAGAAAGATATTTTTATTAGGAAAATCCCCTCACAATTTCAGCCCGATCAGAGTTACGGATCTTCGAATATTTAATAAACGGTGAAAGGCCAGAATCTAGGAGCGCAGAAACAGAAGGAAACGGAGAGAGAGATCCAATCTCGGAGGGGCTCTCGCCCCTCCGCCGCCATGGAGGCCATGGACCAGAGGGGAAACCCTCCTCCCATCTAGGGAGGAGGTCAAGGAAGAATAAGAAGGAGGGAGGATCTCTCCCCCTCTCTCCCGGTGGCACCGGAACGCTGTCGGGGCCATCATCGTGACAGAGATCTACTCCAACAACTCTGTCATCTTCACCAACACCTCCATCACCTTCCCCCATCTATCTATAGCGGTCCACTCTCCCGCAACCCACTGTACCCTCTACTTGAACATGGTGCTTTATGCTTCATATTATTATCAAATGATGTGTTTCCATCCTATGATGTCTGAGTAGATTTTTGTTGTCCTATTGGTTGATTGATGATCATGATTGGTTTGAGTTGCACGTTCTATTATTGGTGCTGTCTTATAGTGCTCTCCGTGTCGCGCAAGCGTGAGGGATCTGCACTGTAGGGTTTGCAATATGCTTATGATTGTCTTATGGTGCGTGGCGTGAATGATAGAAACACATACCCGAGTAAGTAGGTTGTTTGCATATGGGAATAAAGAGGACTTGTACCTTATAATGCTATGGTTGGGTTTTACCTTAATGATCTTTAGTAGTTGCAGATGCTTGCTAGAGTTCCAATCATAAGTACATATGATCCAAGTAGAGAAAGTGTGTTAGCTTATGCCTCTCCCTCATATAAAATTGCAATAATGATTACCAGTCTAGTTATCAATGGCCTAGGGACAATTCCTCAACTCCTACCACCACTTTTCCACACTCGTTAAACTAACTTAGTTGTTTCTCTATCTTAGCAGCCCCTAGTTTTTATTTCCGTGCTCTTTATTATCTTGCAAACCTATCCTATCACACCTACAAATTACTTCTAGTTTCATACTTGTTATAGGTAAAGCGAACATTAAGCGTGCATAGAGTTGTATCGGTGGTCGATAGAACTTGAGGGAATATTTGTTCTACGTTTATCTCCTCATTGGGTTCGACACTCTTACTTATCGAGAAAGGCTACAATTGATCCCCTATACTTGCGGGTTATCATGCAAGGATCTCGGAGTTGGAATCTGCACTCTGATGAGGGGATCAAAGCGTTCGAGTTTATACAAGTTTACAGAGAAGCTTGTATTTACAAGACAGTGAGTGGGAGCTCTATAGCGTTTCTAATATTATATGTGGATGACACATTGCTGATTGGAAACAATATAGAATTGCTGGAAAGCGTGAAGGAATATTTGAACAAGAGTTTTTCAATGAAGGACCTAGGAGTAGCTGCTTTCATATCAGGCATTAAGATCTATAAAGATAGATCGAGACGCTTAATAGGAATTTCACAAAGCACATACCTTGATAAAGTTTTGAAGAAGTTCAAAATGGATCAGTCCAAGAAGGGGTTCTTGCCTGTGTTATAAGGTGTGAAGTTGAGTAAGACTCAATGCCCAGTGACTGCAGAAGATAGAGAGAAGATGAGTGTCATCCCCTATGCTTCAGCCATAGGCTCTATCATGTATGCAATGTTGTGCACAAGACCCGATGTCAGCCTTGCCATAAGTATGGCCACAAGGTTTCAAAGTGATCCTGGAATGGAGCACTGGACGGTGGTCAAGAATATACTTAAGTACCTAAAAAGGACTAAGGAAATGTTTCTCATTTATGAAGGTGACAGGAGCTTGTCATAAAGGGTTACGTCGATGCAAGCTTTGACACTGATCCGGATGACTCTAAGTCGCAAATCGGATACATATTTATTCTCAATGGGGGAGCAGTAAGCTGATGCAATTCCAAGCAAAGCATGGTAGCCGATTCTACATGCGAAGCAGAGTACATCGCAGCCTCGGAGGCAGCAAAGGAAGGAGTTCATGACAGATCTTGCAGAAGTGCTGAGTGCACTGAATCCAATGGATCTGTTCTGTGATAACACTGGTGCCATTGCCCTAGCCAAGGAACCAAGGTTTCACAAAACGACCAGAGACATAAAGAGACGCTTAAATTCCATCCGCGAGTACATCAAGGAGGAGGACATAAATATTTGCAAAGTGCACACGGATCTGAATGTTGCAGACCCGTTGACTAAACCTCTTCCAAGGACTAAACATGATCAACACCAGAACTGTATGCGTGTTCGATTCATTACAATGTAAATCACATAGTGATGTGAGCTAGATTATTAACTCTAGTGCAAGTGGGAGACTGTTGGAAATATGCCCTAGAGGCAATAATAAAATGGTTATTATTATATTTCCTTGTTCATGATAATCATTTATTATCCATGCTATAATTGTATTGACTAGAAACACATTGCATGTGTGGATACATAGACAACACTTTGTCCCTAGTGTGCCTCTAGTAGACTAGCTCGTTGATCAAAGATGGTTAAGGTTTCCTAGCCATTGACATGAGATGTCATTTGATAACGGGATCACATCATTGGCAGAATGATGTGATGGACAAGACCCAAACTATAAACATAGCATATGATCGTGTCAGTTTATTGCTATAGTTTTTCTGCGTGTCAAGTATCCGTTCCTATGATCATGAGATCATGCAATTCACTGACACTGGAGGAGTTCATTGTGTGTATCAAACATCACAATGTAACTGGGTGACTATAAAGGCGCTCTACAGGTATCTCCGAGAGTGACTGTTGAGTAGGCATGGATCAAGACTGGGATTTGTTACTCCGTGTGATGGAGAGGTATCTCAGGACCCACTCGGTAATAAAACATCACAACAAGCCTTGCAAGCAATGTGACTAAAGTGTTAGCCACGGGATCTTGTATTACGGAACGAGTAAAGAGACTTTTCGGTAACGAGAATGAACTAGGTATAGATATACCGACGATCGAATCTCGGGTAAGTAACATACCGAAGAACAAAAGGAACAACATACGGTATTAACTGAATCCTTGACATAGAGGTTCAACAGGTAAAGATCTTCGTACAATATGTAGGAACCAATATAGGCATCTAGGTCCCTCTATTGGTTATTGACCATAGAGGTGTCTCGGTCATGTCTACATAGTTCTCGAACCCCACAAGGTCTACACACTTAAGGTTTGGTGACGTTTGGGTAGTATAGAGTTACGTATGGTGGTGACCGAAGGTTGTTCAGAGTTCTGGATGAGATCTCGAACGTCACAAGGAGCTCCGAAATGGTTCGTGGGTAAATATTGATATATAGGAAGTCCTATTTGGGTCGCCGGAAAAGTTTCGGGCTCATCGGTAGTGTACCGGGAGTGCCGGGAGGGTACCGGGGGACCATCGGGAGAGGTATTTCGACCCAAGAGGCTACATGGGCTGTGGGAGGAGGAATACCAGCCCTTAGTGGGTTGGCCAAAGTCCCACAAGAGGCCCATGCGGCTGGGAGGAGAGACCCAAAACGAAAAGGTAGAAAACGAGTTTCCAAGTGGGAGAGAAGGAGTTCTAATCCTACTAGGATTGGAGGAGGACTCCTCCTCCTCCCACTTCGGCTGAACCAAAGGGTGGCCCATTGGGGGCCAAGTCTCCTCCTTCGCTCCTCCTATATATACTAGAGGTATTGAGGGTTTTTCACATTAGAAATCAGCCATATGCTACCCTCTCCTCTAGATCGTAGTTTCTCCTCTAGATCGTTTCAGCAGCGCTTAGGCGAAGCCCTGCTAGAATTGTTCCACCACCATTGCCGCCATGCCGTTGTGCTACCGGAGAACTCGTCTACCTCTCCGCTCCCTCTTGCTGGATCAAGAAGGCGGAGATTGTCATCAAGCTATATGTGTGCTGAACGTGGAGGTCTAATCCATCCGGCGCTAGATCGGGATGGATCGTGATTGGATTGCGAAGACGTTCGACTACATCAACGGTGTTTCTTAACGCTTCCCGCTTAGCGATCTACAAGGGTATGTAGATCCACTCTCCCTCTCGTAGATTCTCATCACCATGGATAGATCTTGTGTGTTTCCCATGTAACATTCCCCCAACAAATGGCCTGGTGGCGGTGATGGTGGAGCTGTTCCGGCATGGCTTCGCCAACACTACCAAAACCAATCTAGAGGAGAAAGTTGATCTAGAGGGAGAGAGAGAGAGGTTGCGCCATGGCTTTCAGGTGCGGTGGCCCTCTCTCCTATCCACTATATAGGGGGAAGGGAGGAGGGGTGGCGCCCTAGGGGAAGGCCAAGGAGGTGTCCACCTCCCACAAGGGAGGTGGGGCGTGCCCTAGGGAGGAGTTCCTCTCCTCCAAGACTCCTCTCACCTACCACTTGGGACGCATGGTCCCTTGGGGTCGGCTTCCCAGCCCACAAGGGGATGGTGCACCACCTCCTCAGCCCATGTCCCCCCCTAGATGGGTGGGCCCCTCCCGGTGGACCCCGGAACCCTTTCGGCATCCCGGTACAATACAAGAAATACCCAAAACTTTTCTGAAACCCGAATACTTCTTTCCAATATATCAATCTTTGTCTCTGAACTATTCCGGAACTCCTCATGACGTCGGGGATCTCATCTAGGACTCCGAACGACCTTCGGTCACCAATCATACATAACTCAACAACACAACATCGTCACCGAACGTTAAGTGTGCAGACCCTGAGGTTTCAAGAACTATGCAGACATGACCGAGACACTCTCCGGTCAATAACCAATGGCAGGACCTGGATGCCCATATTGTCTCCTACATATTCTACGAAGATCTTTATCAGTCGAACCTCGATGTCAAGGATTCAGGTAATCCCGTATGTAGTTCCCTTTGTCCATCGATATGTTACTTCCACGAGATTCGATCGTTGGTATCTCCATACCTAGTTCAATCTCATTACCGGAAAGTCTCTTTAATCGTATCATAACACAACATCCCATGACTAACTCCTTAGTCACATTGCTTGCAAACTTCTTGTGATGGTGTATTACCGTGTGGGCCCAGAAATACCTCTCCGTCATATGGAGTGACAAATCCCAGTCTCGATCTAGGCCAACCCAATAGACACCATCGGAGATACCTGTAGAGTACATTTATAGTCACCCACTTACACTGGGACGTTTGATACACACAAGGCATTCCTCCGGTGTCGGGGAGTTGCATGATCTCATGGTCATAGGAACAAATACTTGACAAGGATAAGGCAGTAACAATAAACCGACACGATGAACTGCTATGCTTACGGTTGGGTCTTGTCCATCACATCATTCTCCAAATGATGTGATCCCGTTATCCAATGAAAACTCATGTCTATGGTCAGGAAACCTTGACCATCTTTGATCAACAAGCTAGTCTACCAGCGGCTCACTAGGGACGTAGTGTTTGTCTATACATCCACACAAGTATCTGAGTTTCCATTCAATACAATTATTGCATGGATAATAAATGATTATCATGAACAAGGAAATATGATAATACTATTATTGCCTCTAGGGCATATTTCGAACACCGGCCCAAGCCCGAACATCCGGCCTATGTGCGGGCAGACGCGGGCAGTAGGCCTTTGTATCCCTCTCTCTCCCCCAACTCTACTAGCACTATATAAAGGACCCATCCTCCTATTTTTAGGGTCATGTGTTGGCTCATAGTTAGTTGAGCATTGCTCCTTCCATATGTTGGGGAATGTTGCATGGGAAACAAAAAAAATTCTATGCTTCACCTAGATCAATCTAAGAGATGAGCATCTACGAGAGGAGAGATCGGATCCACATACCCTTGTAGATCGATAAGAGGGAAGCATTAAGAAACGCGGTTGATGTAGTCGAACATCTTCGCGATCCAAATAGCAAGCCGTCCCGCTATCCAACCAGGATCCAGCACCAAACAAACGACACCTCCACGTACGGCTTGAAGATGATATCTGTCTTCTTGATCCAGCCAGCGAGAGTGGAGAGGTAGATGAGTTCTCCGGCAGCACGCCCGCATGGTGGCGGTGGTGGTGAAGTAATCTAGCAGGGCTTCGCTAAGCTCTACCAAACTAATCTGGAGGAGAGAGACAATCTAGAGGGAAGAGAGTAGCACGTGGTTTTCAGGTGGTGGTTGCCCTCAAAACCCTCCACTATATATTGGAGGAAGAGGGGGAGCCCTAGGGTTTCCCCTAGGGTCTTGGCGACGCAAGGGGGAGGAGTCCACCTCCCACAAGGGAGGTGGAGTCCAAGGAGGACTCCCTCCCCACTTGTCCATCTCCACCCCTTGTGCAAGGGCCCCTTAGAGGCTGGCTACCCATCCCAACAAAGGATGGTGCGCCACATCCTAGGCCCGTGTGCCCCCTAGGGTGGGTGGGGCCCTCCCGGTGGCCCCCGGAACCCTTCCGGCACCCTCGGTACGTTACCGGTGACGCCCGAACTTTTTTGGTGACCAAAACAGAACTTCCCATATATCAATATTTACCTCCGGACTATTTCGAAGCTCCTCGTGATGTTCGAGATCTCGTAGGGGACTTCAAACAACTTCGGTCACCAACATACATAACTCAATAATACCAAAATGTCATTGAACGTTAAGTGTGCAGACCCGGCGGGTTCAAGAACTATGTAGACATGACCGAGACACCTCTACGGCCAATAACCAATAGCGGGACCTGGATGCCCATATTGGTTCCTACATATTCTATGAAGATCTTTATTCGTCAAACCTCTATGTGTAGGATCGAAAGTAGGTCTAGAGGGGGGGTGATTAGACTACTTGACTAAATAAAATCTACTTTTTCCCAATTTTAATTCTTGGCAGATTTTAGCATTCATAGTATGTCAAGTACACCCTACGCATGCATGTCTAAGAGTATTGCAGCAGAAAGTAAAGACATTGCACATGTAAGTAAAGAGAGGGTAAGGAAAGCAAACACAAATGGTGACATGATGATTTTCCCGTGGTTCCGATAGGTGGTGCTATCGTACATCCATGTTCATAGAGTCATCAACCCACGGAGGGTAATGGTCGCGAGAGTCCATGGAGGGCTCTACCCACGGAGGGTTCCACGAAGAAGCAACCTTGACTATACCATGACGGCCTACGTCCACGGAGTACTAGCCTTACTCGGGGTAGATCTCCATGAAGTAGGCGATCTCCTTTCCCTTACAAACTTCTTGGTTCACTCCACAACACAAAGTAGGAGGCTCCCAACCGACACCTAACCAATCTCGGAGGCACCACCCTCCAAAAGGTAATAGGCGCGGTAATGTCGGTGAACTCCTTGCTCTTGTTCTTCAAGATGATAGACTCCTCAACACACAATCACTCTCTCACATATTTGGCTTGGTAGAAGAGATGGGATTGGTGGAAAGCAACTTGGGGAGGCTAGAAATCAAGATCCATATGATTGGAGTGGAAGATCTTGACCTCAACATAAGGGTAGGTGGTTCTCTCTAAGAAAAATAATAGGATAGGTATGGAATGGTTCTGAGTGCTTCTCTTTTGAGTAGGTGGTGGTGAAGGGGTATATATAGGCATCCCCAAAAATCCAACCGTTACACACAAAATGACCAACTCGGTGACACCGATGTGTTATTCTCGGTGGTACCGAAGTGACCAAAAGGTGGCAACTTTCGAATCTCGGAGGGACCGATATAGGAATCTCGGTTGCACCGATATGCTGACCAACGGTCAGAATGCCCATTCTCAGTGACCCTGATTCAACAATCTTGGAGGGACCAAAACTGTGAAATTGCGTAACAGAAAGTTGGCAGCCCAACTCGATGGCACCGAAAGCAGTATTGGCTGTACCGAAGGGTTAGGGTTTGGCTGAGTCTGTCTAGGGATTGGAATCAGTGGCACCGAATGTGGAATGTTGGTTGTGTTGGAAATATGCCCTAGAGGCAATAAATAAAGTGTTTATTATTATATTTCCTTGTTCATGATAATTGTTTATTATCCATTCTATAATTGTATTGATTGGAAATACATTGCATGTATGGATATATAGACAACACTTTGTCCCTAGTGTGACTGTAGTAGACTAGCTCGTTGATCAAACATGGTCAAGGTTTCCTAGCCACTGACATGATATGTCATTTGATAATGGGATCACATCATTAGGAAAATGATGGGATGGACAAGACCCAAACTATAAACGTAGCATATGACCATGTCAGTTTATTGCTACAGTTTTCTGCATGTCTAGTATATGTTCCTATGACCATGAGATCATGCAACTCACGGACACCGGAGGAGTGCCTTGTGTGTATCAAACGTCACAACATAACCGGGTGACTATAAAGGTGCTCTACAGGTATCTCTGAGGGTGTTTGTTGGGTTGGCATGGATTAACATTGGGATTTATTACTCCGTGTGACGGAGAGGTATCTCAGGGCCCACTCGATAACACAACATCACAATAAGCCTTGCAAGCAATGTGACTAAGTGTTAGCCACGGGGTCTTGTATTACGGAAACTAGTAAAGAGACTTCCTGGTAACGAGGTTGAACTAGGTAAGGAGATACCGACGATCGAATCTCGGGCAAATAACATACCAAAGAACAAAGGGAACATCATACGAGATTAACTAAATCCTTGACATAGAGGTTCGACCGATAAAGATCTTCATAGAATATGTAGGAATCAATATGGGCATCCAGGTCCCGCTATTGGTTACTGACCGTAGAGGTGTCTTGGTCATGTCTACATAGTTCTCGAACCCGCAGGGTCTGCACACTTAAGGTTTGGTGACATTTCGGTAGTATAGAGTTATGCATGGTGATGACCGAAGGTTGTTCGGAGTCCCGAATGAGATCCCAGACGTCACGAGGAGCTCCGTGTTGGGGAACGTTGCATGGGAAACAAAAAATTTCCTACGCACACGCAGATCTATCCATGGTGATGAGCATCTACGAGAGGGAGAGTGGATCTACGTACCCTCGTAGATCGCTAAGCGGGAAGCATTAAGAAACGCGGTTGATGTAGTCCAACGTCTTCGCAATCCAAATCGTCGTGCTTCCCGTGATCCAATCACAATCCAACCCGTTATACGATCACGATCTGTCCCACGAACTTGATCACGATCCGTCCCACGAAATTGATCAGGATCCTTCCGATCTAGCGCCGAACGGACAGCACCCCCGCGTTCAACACACGTACAGCTTGATGACAATCTCCACCGTCTTGATCCAGCAAGAAGGAGTGGAGAGGAAGAAGCATTCTCCGGTAGCGTGACGGCGCTCTGGCGATGGTGGTAGAGCTATTCCGGCAGGGCTTCGCCTAAGCACTGTAGAAATCCGATCTAGAGGAGAAAGTATGCACTGGAGGAACGGGTAGCACGTGGTTGTAAAAACTAGTGCAAAAACCCAAAACCCTCTAGTATATATAGGAGGAGAGGAGGAGAGGAGGCAGCCTTGGCTTCCAAGCCAAGCTGGTTTGGCCTAACCTACTAGGAGAGGAGGACTCCTCCTCCAATCCTAGTAGGACTAGGATTGCTCCTTTTTGCCTTTTTTTCCACCTTTTCCTATTGGGTTTTTTCCCTCCAGCCACATGGGCCTTGTGTGGGAGTTTCCACCAGCCCAATAAGGGCTGATATTCACTCTCCCGCAGACCATGAAGCCTCTTGAGTCGAAATACCCCTCCCGGAGGCCTCCCGGTACACTACTGGCACTCCCGGTACACTACCAATGAGCCCGAAACTTTTCCGGCGACCAAAACAGGACTTCCTATATATGAGTCTTTACCTCCGAACCATTCTGGAGCTCCTCGTGACGTCCGGGATCTCATCCGGGACTCCGAACAACCTTCGGTCACCACCATACATAACTCTACACTACCGAAACGTCACCAAACCTTAAGTGTGCAGACCCTGCGGGTTCGAGAACTATGTAGACATGACCGAGACACCTCTATGGTCAATAACCAATAGCAGGACCTGGATGTGCATGTTTGTTCCTACATATTATACGAAGATCTTTTATCGGTCGAACCTCTATGTCAAGGATTCAGTTAATCCCGTATGATGTTCCCTTTGTTTTTCGGTATGTTACATGCCCGAGATTCGATTGTTGGTATCTCCATACCTAGTTCAACCTCGTTACTGGCAAGTATCTTTTCTCGTTCCGTAATACAAGATCCCGTGACTAACACTTAGTCACATTGCTTGCAAGGCTTATTGTGATGTTGTATTATCGAGTGGGCCCTGAGATACCTCTCCGTCACACGGAGTAACAAATCCCAGTCTTGATACATGCCAACTCAACGGACACCCTCGGAGATACCTGTAGAGCACCTTTATAGTCACCCAGTTACGTTGCAACGTTAGATACACACAAGGCACTCCTCCGATGTCTGTGAGTTGCATGATCTCATGGTCATAAGAACATATACTTGACATGTAGAAAACAGTAGCAATAAACTGACACGATCATAAGCTACGTTTGTAGTTTGGGTCTTATCCATCACATCATTCTCCTAATGATGTGATCCCGTTATAAAATGACATCACATGTCAATGGCTAGGAAACCTCAACCATCCTTGATGAACGAGCTAGTTCACTAGAGGCATACTAGGGACAGAGTATTGTTTATTTACCCACACATGTAATGTGTTTCCAATCAATACAATTATAGCATGGATAATAAACGATTATCATGAACAAGGAAATATAATAATAAACACTTTATTTATTTCCTCTCGGGCATATTTCCAACACTTCGGAATGGTCCGGAGGTAAATATTGTTATATAGGAAGTCATGTTTTGGTCACCGGAAAAGTTCCGGGCTCATCGGTAGTCTACCGGTAGTGCCGGGAGGGTACCTGGGGACCATCAGGAGTGGTATTTCGACCCAAGAGGCTACATGGGCTGTGGGACAAGGAATACCAGCCCTTATTGGGCTGGCCGAAGGTCCACAGGAAGCCCATGCGGCTAGGGAAGAAACCCAAGGTGGAAAGAAAAGAAAAAGTGAAAAACAGGAGGAGGACTCCTCCCTCCACTTCGGCCGGAGTGGATTTGGCTTCCTTGGGAGCCAAGTCTCCTCCTTCCCCTCCTCCTTTATATACTAGAGGTTTTGAGGGTTTATCCTATAGAATTTGAGCCACGTGCTGCCCTCTCCTCTAGTCCGTAGTTTTTCCTCTAGATCGGTTTCAGCAGTGCTTAGGCGAAGCCCTGCTGTAATTACTCCACCACCATCGCCGCAACGCCGTCGCGCTGCCGGAGAACTCGTCTACCTCTCCGCTCCCTCTTGCTGGATCAAGAAGGCAGAGATCGTCATCAAGCCATACGTGTGCTGAACGCGGAAGTACCATCTGATTGGCGCTAGATCGGGACGGATCGTGATTGGATCGTGGGACGCTCGGCGATTTGGATCGCGGGACGCTCGGCGATTTGGATCACGAAGACGTTCGACTACATCAACTGTGTTTCTTAACGCTTCCTGCTTAGCGATCTACAAGGGTATGTATATCCACTCTCCCATCTCGTAGATGCTCATCTCCTAGATTGATCTTGGTGAAGCGTAGGAAATTTTTTGTTTCCCATGCAACGTTCCCCAACAGTGGAATCATCACCTAGGTCTATATGTAGAAGAGATCTCGAGTAGAACACAAATAGTTTGCCGGCGTTGATGCTTAGATTGCTTCCTCCCTTGGTCGTGTTTTGGTTCAACGGTATTGTGGGATGAAGCGGCCCGGACCAACCTTACTCGTACGCTTACGAGAGACCGGTTCCATCGATTGACGTGTAACTTTGTTGCACAAAGATGGATGGCGGGTGTCTGTTTCTCCTACTTTAGTTGGATCGGATTCGACAAAGGCGGTCCTTGAGAAGGTTGAAAAGCAACTTATGTATCACCATTCTGGTTTTGCGTAGATGAGAATTGTTCTTGCTAGATACCCATAACAGCCCCGTAAAACATGCAACAACAATTAGAGGACGTCTAACTTGTTTTTGCAGTGTATGTTGTGATGTGATATGTCCAATTACATGATGAGATATATGTGATGTATGAGATGATCATGTGTTCTATAGAATATCACGACTTGCATGTCAATGAGTACGGCAACTGGCAGGAGCCATAGGGTTGTCTTTAATTATTGTATGACCTGCGTGTCAATCATTAAGCGCTATGTAATGCTTTACTTTATCGCTAAATGGTAGCAATAGTAGTAGACGCATGATGGGCGCGACAACCCCGATGGTGACACATTGATGGAGATCATGGTGTCATGCCGGTGACGATGGAGATCATGTCGGTGCTTTCAAGATGGAGATCAAAAGCACAAGTTCATGGCCATATCATGTCACTTATGATTTGCATGTGATGTTAATACTTTTATGCACCTTGTTTTGCTTAGGACGACGGTAGCATTATAAGGTGATCCCTCACTTAAATTTCAAGGTAAAAATTGTGTTCTCCCCGAGTGTGCACCGTTGCGAAAGTTCGTCGTGTCGAGACACCACGTGATGATCGGGTGTGATAGACTCTATGTTCACATACAATGGGTGCAAGCCAGTGTTGCACGTGCAGAACACTCGGGTTACACTTGATGAGCCTAGCATGTACAAACATAGGCTCGAAACACAAGAGACCGAAAGGTCGAACATGAGTCATATAGTAGATATGATCAACATGATGATGTTCACCATTGAAACCACCTCAACTCACGTGATGATCGGACTTGAGTTGGTGAATTTGGATCATGTATCGCTCAGATGACCTGAGGGATGTCAATTTGAGTGGGAGCTTTAGTAATTTGATTAACTAAACTCATTATCTTAAACAATAGTCTTAGTAACCTTTGCATATTTTTGTTGTAGGTCAATGGCTCGCACAGTAGGACCCCTGAATTTTAATGCGTTCCTAGAGAAAGCTAAGTTGAAAGATGATGGAAGTAAATTTGTGGACTGGGCCCGTAATCTGAGGATTATCCTCATAGCTTCCCAGAAGTCATATGTCCTTGATGCATCGCTTGGTAACCAACCCGAAGACATGTCATCCGAAGACGTTAAGAACGCTTGGGAGGCACGTTCTGGAGATTACTCAATAATTCAGTGTGCAATATTGTATGGCTTAGAACCGGGACTTCAAAGACGTTTTGAACATCATGGAGCATATGAGATGTTCCAGGAGTTAGAGTTTATCTTTAAGAAGAATTCCCGGATCGAGAGGTATGAGACCTCCGATAAGTTCTATGCTTGCAAAATGGAGGAGAACGGGTCTATCAATGAACATATACTCAGAATGTCTGGGTATTCGGCTCGTCTGGCGGAGTTGGGAATGCCCCTTCTGCCAGAGACAATCACTAACAGAGTTCTTCAATCACTGCCACCTAACTACAAGAGCTTTGTGATGAACTATAACATGCACGGGATGAACAAGTCAATTGCCGAGCTGTTTGCAATGTTGAAAGTCGCTGAGTCTGAAATCCAGAAAGAACATCAAGTGTTGATGGTCAATAAATACACTAGTTTCAAGCAGAATGGCAAGGGCAAGAAGGGTAACTCCAAGAAGAGTGGCAAAAGAGTTGCCCCTCCCGTGAAGAAACCCAAGGCTGGACCCAAGCTAGAAACTGAGTGCTTTCATTGCAAGGGAACTAGTCACTGGAAGTGGAACTGCACCAAGTATCTGGCTGACAAGGAGGCGGCCAACAACAAACAAGGCATATATGATATACATGTTATTGATGTGCACCTTACTAGCTCTCGTTATAGCGTCTGGTTATTTGATACCGGTTCGGTTGCTCACATTTGCAACTCAAAACAGGAACTATGGAATAGATGAAGGATGGCGAAGGACGAAGTGACGATGCGCATGGGAAATGGTTCAAAGGTTGATGTGATCGCCATCGGCACGCTCTCTCTTCGATTACCATCGGGATTAGTGATGAACCTGAATAATTGTCATTTACTACCTACATTAAGCATGAACATTATATCTGGATCTTGTTTATTGTGAGACGGTTACTCATTTAAATCAGAGAATAATGGTTGTTCTATTTATATGAGTGATATCTTTTATGGTCATGCACCCAATGTGATGGGTTTATTCATATTGAATCTTGATAGTGATGATACACATGTTCATAACATTGATGTCAAAAGATGTAGAGTTGATACTGGTAGTACCACTTTCTTGTGGCACTACCGTTTAGGTCATATTGGTGTAAAACGCATGAGGAAGCTCCATGCTGATGGACTTTTGGAGTCACTTGATTTTGAATCACTTGACACATGTGAACCATGCCTCATGGGCAAGATGACTAAAACGCCGTTCTCTGGAACAATGGAACGGGCAAGTGACTTGTTGGAAATCATACATACTGATGAGTGCGGTCCAATGAATGTTGTGGCGCATGGTGGATATCGTTATTTCTTACCTTCATTGATGACTTAAGTAGATATGGGTATATTTACTTAATGAAACACAAGTCTGAAACGTTACAAAAGTTCAAGCAATTTCAGAGTAAAGTTGAGAATCATCGTAACAAGAAGATTAAATTCGTACGATCTGATCGAGGAGGTGAATATCTGAGTTATGAGTTTTGCAGCCACTTAAGATAGTGTGGAATTGTTTCACAATTGACACTGCCTGGAACACCACAGCGTAATGGTGAGTCCAAACATCATAATCGAACCTTATTAGATATGGTGCGTTCTATGATGTCGCTTGCTGATTTGCCACTATCGTTTTGGGGTTATGCATTAGAGACAACTGCATTCACTTTAAATAGAGCACCATCAAAATCCGTTGAGACGATGCCATATGAACTATGGTTTGGCAAGAAGCCAAAGTTGTCGTTTCTTAAAGTTTGGGGATGTGATGCTTATGTCGAAAAGCTTCAGCCTGAGAAGCTAGAACCCAGAGCGGAGAAATGCATCTTCATAGGATACCCGAAAGATATAGTTGGGTATGCCTTCTATCTCATATCTGAAGGAAAAGTGTTTGTCGCTAAGAACGGAACATTTCTTGAGAAAGAGTTTCTCTCGAAAGAATTGAGTGGGAGGAAAATAGAGCTTGATGAGGTTATTGAACCTTTGCTTCAACCGGAGAGTAGTGCAGCGGAGAAAGATGTTTCTGTGGAGCCTACGAAAGTTGAAGAGGAATTTAATGATGATGATCATGAAGCATCGGATCAAGTTACTATTGAACCTCATAGGTCGACAAGGGCACGTACTGCTCCTGAGTGATATGGCAACTCTTTTCTTGGAGGTCATGTTGTTAGATAACAATGAACCTACGAGCTATGGAGGAGCGATAATGGGCCCGGATTCCGAGAAATGGTTAGAGGCCATGAAATCCGAGATGGGATCCATGTATGAAAACAAAGTATGGACTTTGGAAGTATTACCTGAAGGGCGAAAGGCCATTCAGAACAAATGGATCTTTAAGAACAAGACTATTGCGGACGGTAATGTTACCGTCTATAAAGCTCGACTTGTGGCAAAGGGCGTTTCACAAGTTCAAGTAGTTGACTATGATGAGACCTTCTCACCAGTAGCGATGCTTAAGTCCGTCAGAATCATGTTAGCAATAGCTGCATATTTCGACTATGAAATTTGGCAGATGGATGTCAAAACAGCGTTCCTCAACGGTTTCCTTGAGGAAGAGTTATATATGATGCAACCAGAAGGTTTTGTCGATCCAGAGAATCCTAACAAGGTTTACAAACTCCAGCGATCAATTTATGGACTGGTGCAAGCATCTCGGAGTTGGAATAAGCGCTTTGATGAGGTGATCAAAACGTTTGGGTTTATACAAGTTCATGGAGAAGCTTGTATTTACAAGAAAGTGAGTGGGAGCTCTATAGCATTTCTAATATTATATGTGGATGACGTATTGCTGATTGGAAACAATATAGAAATGCTGGAAAGCGTGAAGGAATATTTGAACAAGAGTTTTTCAATGAAGGACCTAGGAGAAGCTGCTTTCATATTAGGCATTAAGATCTATAGAGATAGATCGAGAAGCTTGATAGCACTTTCACGAAGCACATACCTTGATAAAGTTTTGAAGAAGTTCAAAATGGATCGGTCCAAGAAGGGGTTCTTCCCTGTGTTACAAGGTGTGAAGTTGAATAAGACTCAATGCCCAGTGACTACAGAAGATAGAGAGAAGATGAGTGTCATCCCCTATGCTTCAGCCATAGACTCTATCATGTATGCAATGCTGTGCACAAGACCTGATGTCATCCTTGCCATAAGTATGGCTAGAAGGTTTCAAAGTGATCTTGGACTGGAGCACTGGACGGCGGTCAAGAATATCCTTAAGTACCTGAAAAGGACCAAGGAAATATTTCTCGTTTATGGAGGTGATCAAGATCTCGTTGTAAAGGGTTACGTCGATGCAAGCTTTGACACTGATCTGGATGACTCTTATGTCGCAAACCGGATACGCATTTATTTTCAATGGGGGAGCGGTAAGCTTGTGTAGTTCCAAGCAAAGCGTGGTAGCTGATTCTACATGCGAAGCGGAGTACATCGCAGCCTCGGAGGCAGCACAGGAAGGTGTCTGGATGAAGCAGTTCATGAGAGATCTTGGAGTAGTGCCCAGTGCACTGAATCCAATGACTCTGTTCTGTGACAACACTGGTGCCATTGCTCTGGCCAAGGAACCAAGGTTTCACAAGAGGACCAGACACATAAAGATATGCTTCAATTCCATCCGCGCTTACATCAAGGAGAAGGACATAAATATTTGCAAAGTGCACACAAATCTGAATGTTGTTGACACGTTGACTAAACCTCTTCCAAGGGCTAAACATGATCAACACCGGAACTACATGGGTGTTCGATTCATTACAATGTAAATCACATAGTGATGTGAACTAGATTATTGACTCTAGTGCAAGTGGGAGACTGTTGGAAATATGCCCTAGAGGCAATAAATAAAGTGTTTATTATTATATTTCCTTGTTCATGATAATTGTTTATTATCCATGCTATAATTGTATTGATTGGAAACACATTGCATGTGTAGATATATAGACAACACTTTTTCCCTACTGTGCCTCTAGTAGACTAGCTCGTTGATCAAAGATGGTCAAGGTTTCCTAGCCATTGACATGAGATGTCATTTGATAATGGGATCACATCATTAGGAGAATGATGGGATGGACAAGACCCAAACTATAAATGTAGCATATGATCGTGTCAGTTTATTGCTACAATTTTCTGCATGTCAAGTATATGTTCCTATGACCATGAGATCATGCAACTCACGGACATCGAGGAGTGCCTTGTGTGTATCAAACATCACAACATAACTGGGTGACTATAAAGGTGATCTACAGGTATCTCCGAGTGTGTCTGTTGGGTTGGCATTGATTAACATTGGGATTTTTTACTCCGTGTGACGGAGAGGTATCTCACGGCCCACTCGGTAATACAACATCGCAATAAGCCTTGCAAGCAACGTGACTAAGTGTTAGACATGGGATCTTGTATTACAGAAACGAGTAAAGAGATTTGCCGATAACGAGGTTGAACTAGGTATGGAGATACCGACAATCGAATCTCAGGCAAGTAACATACCGAAGAACAAAGGCAACATCATACGGGATTAACTGAATCCTTGACATAGAGGTTCGACCGATAAAGATCTTCTCAGTATATGTAGGAATCAATATGGGCATCTAGGTCCCTGTATTGGTTATTGATCGTAGAGGTGTCTTAGTCATGTCTACATAGTTCTCGAACCCGCAGGGTCTACACACTTAAGGTTTGGTGACGTTTCGGTAGTATAGATTTATGCATGGTGGTGACCGAAGGTTGTTCGGAGTCCCGGATGAGATACCGGACATCACAAGGAGCTCGGAATGGTCCGTAGGTAAATATTGATATATAGGATGTCCTGTTTTGGTCACCGGAAAAGTTCTGGGCTCATCGATAGTGTATCGGGAGTGTCGGGAGGGTACCGGGGGACCATCGGGAGGGGTATTTCGACCCAAGAGGCTACATGGGCTGTGGGACAAGGAATACCATCCCTTAGTGGGCTGGCCGAAGGCCCACAGGAAGCCCATGTGGCTAGGGAATAAACCCAAGGTGGAAAGAAAGGCAAAAGTGAAAAAAAGCAAGGAGTCCTAATCCTACTAGGAGTGGAGGAGGAGCACTCCTCCCTCCACTTCGGCCGAAGTAGATTTGGATCCCTTGGGAGCCAAGTCTCCTCCCTCCCCTCCTCCTATATATACTAGTGGTTTTGAGGGTTTTTGCTACAGAATTTTAGCCACGTGATGCCCTCTCCTCTAGTCCGTAGTTTCTCCTCTAGATCATTTTTAGCAATGCTTAGGCGAAGCCCTGTTGGAATTACTCCACCACAATCGCCGCAATGCCGTTGCGCTGCCAAAGAACTCTTCTACCTCTACACTCCCTCTTGCTGGATCAACAAGGCGGAGATCGTCATCAAGCCATACGTGTGCTGAACATGGAGGTGTCGTCCGTTCGGTGCTAGATCAGGACGGATCATGATTGGATCGCGGGACGCTCGGCGATTTGGATCGTAAAGACGTTCGACTACATCAACCGCGTTTCTTAACTCTTCTCGCTTAGAGATCTACAAGGGTAGGTAAATCCACTCTCCCCTCTCGTAGATGCTCATCTCCTAGATTGATCTTGGTGAAGCATAGGAAATTTTTTGTTTCCCATGCAACGTTCCCCAACAGGTTGCACCGATTTTGAGTTTTGGCGTAGAACAGACTTTGGTGGGAGATTTTGTGGGTATCTTTGGTGACTATCACTTGTGCACGTATGAGCATTTTATTCACCAACAAAACTTTACCCCCTTTTAATAGTATTGGCTTTCCTATGGACTCAAAGTGATTTCTCACAAATATAAAATGTACAGTCCTCTCGCTTGAAGCTTTGCCAACCTATTTCCTTGCATCTTGGGGTATTCCACAATCTCTTTTTGCCAACCCATCATAGAACTTTTCATGAAATATACTTGATGGAAACATTAGTTCAATGACTTATATGTTGTTATGAATTTCCAAAACCACCAAGGGAGCAAATGTGCTTTCAGTCTCCCCCTTTTTGGTAATTGATGACAACATATAGATCAAAGCTTCGACATATGATATAATCAATGAATATAATCGTCGGTTTGAGAAGTATGTGATAAGAAAGAGCTCCCCCTAAATTTGTGCATTATTTTGGATTTGTGTTTGAATGCAAATGCACAATCGATTAGGTACATGGGGCACTTCTTTCATGTCACATACATCTTGGTGGTGTGCGAGAATAATTAGAGTAAACATCATAGCACAACACAATCATGCAATGAAGAAAGATCATCTCATAAAGCATTAAGATGATAGGAAGTAGTAGCAACACACAAAAAGTGTATCACAAGCAACGAAAAGACAATTATGTTTTGAAAAGCAACAAACACCAAAACGCTCAAAACACTGTGTCACTCGAAGCCAAAAGATCTATATACACTTCTCCCCCTTTGGCAACAAGTTACCAAAAAGTTCAAAGCCATATATCTAAGCGTTCTTGGGCTGATCTCCTCCGGTTGTTGATGAAGGAGTCGAGAGAACAGCGTTGGTGAAGATCTCTCCAGATGTCATGGATGGAGTTGGAGTGGCAGCTGGAGGAACTGGAGCTGATGTAGCAGGAGCTGAGGTGACAGCAGTTGGAGCTAATGAAGAGGGCCTCAAGTCTGGAGCTGGCATAGAGACTGATCTGGCCTGAGTAGGAAACTGTGTGCCTATCCTGAGAAGTGATCCATCATCATCATCATCTGAAGAAGTGGTGTGAGGAAGAGGCACTGAGTCAACTTCCTTCTGGAGTTCTAAGACTGTCTTAGTCAGCATGTCCACCTTATCATTAAGGGTCTTGATCCTAGTTTCAAAGATCCTCACAAGATTGTTCTGGTTGTCCAGAACCCCCTTAATGTCCTTCTGCATGCCCTGAACTGATGAAATCAATAGATCCATTTGCTCATTTATGGATCTAGGGACTTGAGCACTAGTGGCTCAAGCTGCCTCTTCCTCTGCCTGAGCTATATCATATGTGGGATGATCTGGGTCCATCACCATGATGTTATCCTCAAGCTCTGGCTGTAGGGGCAAATGGGGACTGTCAAGAGCAAATATGTGCTTATCAATCTGAGAGTTGATAAGCATCTGGATATAGGGTGCATAGCAGCAAGAGCGCTTCTGATCAGCAGCAACCCTCTTGACTATCTCAACAATCAAGTCCATGACTCTGATCCTGGTGTGTCTGTCAAGGTGGATCAACATGTTCATGGAGTAGCCTCGGATCATCTTGTCATCTCCTGGCTTGGGCATCAAGGTATGCCTCAGAATGGTGTTCATGGTGCGGAGGCTGAAGATAGTAGATGGATCCAAGCTTGTGAGACTGCACTTTGTCTGCAGAGATAGGAGTATACATATCCTTCATGGCATTGTGGCTTGCCTTGGATTCCATGTAGACATCCAAGTATCAATCCTAAACCTCTGGGACTCCTAGAAGTGCAGCCCATTCATCAACAATGGACTCATATCTTGCTCCTTTTGTCATCCATACAATCCTACCATCTCCATAGAAATGTGCAATGGAGTAGAATTGCATGATCATTTCATCATTCCATGCAGTAAGTTCTCTACCAACAAATTCATCCAAAGCAATGGAGTGGAAATTGTCTTGGACACTTGGAAATAGTCCTCATTCTCCTTAATGAATTTCCAGTCAACATACCTCATGTCACTCACTGTTGGGCTCTTGTAAAAAAGCATAGTCTCATAGGAATCCTATTGTTATTTGGTATAGAATATGTAGTCCACAACTGTCTTCTTCCTTTGGGCATATGGATCTATAGCTCTCCATGCCCTCAAACCTGAGTCTTTCCTCTTCTTCATATCTTTAGCAAGTGGATAGTTGGCATTATGTACTAGAAGGTGTGGTCTAAGTTTCATCAAGGTTGTCAAATAATCATCATGCTCAACTCTGGAAGCAGTTCCCTTGTTCTTTTCAGAAGCTGGAATTTGCCTGGATGTCCTCTTAGGCTTTTCAGCAGCAGCCTTCTGGGATTTTGTGCTCTTGGATGTACCAGTCTTGGGCATAGCATCAGCTAGAAGTTTCTTGGACTTCTTCTTGGGAGGAGCCTTTGTAGCTGGCTCATCCTCCTCTTCAGCAGTAGTTGTCTCCTCCGGATCTTCAAACATAGATGAAGGCCTGCCAGTCACATGGATTATCCTTTTTCTAGCTCTCTTCTCCCCTGCCTTCTTAGGCATAGACTTCCTCTGGGGATAATTGGTCACTGTTTCCCTAGCACTCTCATGTGCTTTGATAGTTTCAGCAGGTGCATAAATTTTGCTGACTACCCTCCTGGAAGAGGTGGCCTCACTTGTTGACTTCTTGGCAGCTTTCTCTTGCTTCTTGGCAAGAGCCTCTTCTGGCACAAAGTCTGAATCCTCCTCATCTGAATTCAGCTTCTTCCTGGCCCTAGTAGCAGCCTTGGGCATCCCAAGGGAGCTCGGGGTGCCTGGATCTGAAAAGGAACTAGGCTCAGGGCTAGTGCCTGAACTCATGTCAATACCCTGTTGTGGCAAATTCTGACTGTCTGACTCTGACATGCTGAGCGTGTGAATAGTGTATAGAAGAGTGGAATAGGATAAGTCATCACAAAATATTTAGGTGGTTTTTGAAAGTTTGAACAGAAAAATTATAGATGTAGTTCACTGCAAAATTGAATTTCAGTGTCAACGAGTCAAACCTTTCGGTGCTGCCGAGACGCACAAAACCCTTAATAGAAACTTGGCAACAGTTTCGATCAGACCGAAAACTGCCACTCGGTCTCACCAAGTTTTGTCCTCGGTAGCACAAAGAGGCAATCGGTGGAACCGATTTTCCTGACTCGGTCTCACCGAGATGCAATTTCACGGGCAACTAAACCTAAAATTTTCCAATTCGCTAGTCTATGGAGTTTATCTTGTGGATAGAACAATCTCAAATAGTGGCAAGATAATGGTGAAACCCTAATGCGCAAGATTCGGAGGTTGGAGCAGAAGAGGGGGGCGAATCCATACCCTAGCTCGGTGACGGATCAGCTACGGCAGCGACAGGGGCGAAGATTTCGTCGACGGCGGCAATTCCCAGCAGCGGAGGAGTGCGGGAAGACAAGGGCGACGACCAGGGGTCCTTCTGTGGCAGCTTAGGGCTTGGGGCGCGACAGTTTGAAGAGTCAATTTTCGAAACATCAGGACCACCGAATATATACCCTTTACTGTCGGTGACACTGATTCTAAATTTTTGGTGTCATCGAGTTTCTCAACTGTCATCTGATAGGGAAACTCGGTGTAACCGAGAATATGGAATCGGTAGTACCGAGATTGAAAACTAGATCAACCCTAGGAATTTGGTGTGACTGAGATTTTGGTGTTGGTTCCATCGAGATGCACTTGGGAGGTTTTAATAGTCAGTCCTTGTCGATACGGAACTCCGAGTGCTCCACACACAGAGGGATCAAAAAGCACTTGTTCAAATTTTGTGATGCAACATGAATAGAGTATGAGGTGAGAAAGCATAGATAGATAAAGGAGTGATCCTAGGAATTCTTCTCCATCTAATTGGCAAATAAATATGAAAAGCCAAATAGCAACAATTGCATATCCTTGAATGAGTAGATAAATGCAGTCCAACATGCTCACACAATAAGATGTCAAATGAAATCATGGCAAACATGCACAAACACAATAGCATCTAACAAGCACTTTAGCGATGACGGAGTCATCTATATATGAGTATATTGACTTAGGATCCAAGTAAGAGTACTTGATCATAGGTCATACTCATCGTTTAAGCACAAGTGGGCTTACCACTTTCACATAAAGCATTTAATGTTGTCACATTCTTTTGAGATGCTTTAACTCAAGTCTTAGAGTAAAGCTCCCCCTAGATGTGACATCCCCCCATAAGAGGGATAAACTAACCTTGGGTTTTGTCGATGAAGACTTCATGTTGGTGAGGTAGTGGTGGATGCTCAAAGTTGATGAAGATCACCAAGAGTTGGGAGCATCCTTGTTGTTTCATTACTCTTCTCACCTACATGGGTTAGTCCCAACACACAAGAGACAAATACAAGGATATCTATGGACATGGAGTGCAAAGCATATGTGCTGATGTCCATTGATTTGTTGATTACCTTGTCCCTTGCTTACCTTTGAGGGAATGTGTGACTCCTTGAACTATTGCATAGAGCTGATGTTCATTGCAAATAGTCCTTTCCAATAATGAATCTGAGTGAATTTCATTGGCGGAGTCACCCCTCAAGAACTCTCTAGTTCTTCTTCTTGGGGACCCACATCAAGTTGATGGGGATCCTTGGTGTTGAAGTAGCACTTGTTGAAGTTGAGCTTGTAGTAGCCTTGGGAACCCACTTCACCAAAGCTTGGGATTCATCTTCATATGAGTCAAAGTCCTCTTGAAGCTTGGTCTTGTCCTTGAGCTTGGTGTCTTGTGGTGGAAGGTCATCTTGAGCTTTTGTTCCCTTGCGGAGAGTATTTTCATACTTCTCCTTTTGAGGAAAAAACTTGGGATTGGGGTATTGACCTTCTTCCCTTTCAACTCCATTAGCGTTGAAGTAGCTAACTCCACGATTCTTCTGGCATCCTCCATGCTTGCGTACAATCTCCTCAAATTGTTTGCACCCTTCAAGACTCTTGTAGATACCTTTCTCTATAATCCCTTTCAAGAGTTCATTTTCTTGCTCAAGTGTAACTTGGATAAGATAAGAGTTAGTGGGATCAGGAGAACTACTAAAATATCATTGGATTTATCATTTTTATTGCTACTAGTTGAAGAACCTTTCTTTCCTTTGTTACTAGCTTTCTTAGACTTAACTTGAGGCATGAATGTAGATAAGAGAAGTCGTTTGGCTAGATAAGAGGAAGTCTTCTTTTGAAGATCGTCATTGATAGCTTTAAGGAACTCATGTTCTTGCTCTAAATTGAGCTTCTTGAAGCGTAGCTTCTCATGTATCCTTACAAGCTCTCTATGATCTTCTAGAGTTGACCCATGAGCTAACTTAAGAGTTTTTAGTTATTGAGTTAGTCGTTCTGTTTCCAACTTATCATCATCACATGACTTATCTATACTAGAGTGACTACTAGCAAGTTCATTTTGACTATCATTACTAGTTTTTTTCAAATAGCAAGTCATCTTCAATTAACAAGTCATCTTCATCACTATTGAAATCAAGATACTCGGGGTGTGATACCTTGGGGCCTTTAGCCATGAAGCAACTTCCACTCCGTTCATTTGGTGAATAAAATAGATCATAGGGGTTGGTTGTCACTAGTGCAATTCCGGCAACACCTTCATATTGACTATAGTCGGAGTTGGACTGATAGCTTCTCTCGGAGTGGTTGTTGGAGTCGGAGCCGAAAACCCATTCACCAACATGAGCTTGATGTTTCCTTCTTGAGGAGCTCTTTGTGTACTTGTCTATCTTCTCCGAGTCCCTACTTATCCTTGAGGGTCTTTGTTCATAACGATCATCTCTACTCCTTCTCTCTCTTCGAGGTGACTCATCTCTTGAGCTTCGTCTTCTTGGTGACTCTTCTCTTCATTTGTAGGGGGGCATGCACTCATTGGAGTAGTGTCTAGGCTTCCCACAATTGTAGCAGTTTTGGTCACGACTTGACGAACGCTTCTCTTCATCTCTTGAGTTGGAGCTTCAAGCTTTGCTTATATTCTTGTAGAACTTGTTGAATTTCTTGACCATGAGGCTTATCTCTTCATTTGTGACAAGGTTTTTGCTTGACGTAGCGGGAGCATCGCTTGTGGCTTTGTAAGCACCGCTAGACTTGTGATGAAGCTCTTCCTTGTCTTTGAGTGTCATCCCATGAGCAACAATTCTACCAATCACTTCCATTGGTTTGAGATCTTTGTAGTTGGGCATCATTTGGATCAATATGCAAATGGTGTCATATCTATCATCCAAAGCTCGAAGTATCTTCTTGATGATGAGTTTTTTTGTCATTTCTTTGCTTCCTAAGCCGGCAATCTCATTGGTGATGAGAGCTAGCTTAGAGTACATCTCAGCGACTCCTTCACCATCCTTCATCTTGAACTTGTCAAGCTAACCTTGAAGAACATCTAACTTGGATTCTCTCACAAACTCAGTTCCTTCGTGCATATCAACCAAAGTATCCCAAATCTCTTTTGTGTGTTCAAGACGGCTGATTTTGTTGAATTCTTTTGGGCACATGCAGTTGAAGAGAATGTCACATGCTTGAGCATTGAGTTGCAACATCTTCAATTCATCCGCAGTCGCTTCACGATCGGGTTCTTTTCCTTCCGCAATGAATTCACCTTGCAAGCCAACACGAACAACAGCCCAAACAGCAGGATTATGACCAAGCAAATGCATTTTCATTTTGTGCTTCCAACTAGCAAAATTTGTGCCATCAAAGTACGGACCTCTATGGTGATAATTTCCCTCACTAGATTCCATACTTCTCCTAGGTTGTGAAACCAATGCAATGGAGACCAAATCTCTCATACCACTTGTAGGATCGAAAGTAGTTCTAGAGGGGGTGATTAGACTACTTGACCAAATAAAGTCTAGTTTTTCCCAATTTTAATTCTTGGCAGATTTTAGCATTCATAGTATGTCAAGTACACCCTACACATGCTTGTCTAAGAGTATTGCAGCTGAAAGTAAAGACATTGCACATGTAAGTAAAGATAGGGTAAGGAAAGCAAACACAAATGGTGACACGATGATTTTTCCCATGGTTCCGACAGGTGGTGCTATCGTACATCCACATTCATGGAGTCTTCAACCCACGGAGGGTAACGGTCGTGAGAGTCCATGGAGGGCTCTACCCGCGGAGGGTTCCACGAAGAAGGAACCTTGACTATACCATGACGGCCTACGTCCACAGATTACTAGCCTTACTCGGGGTAGATCTTCACAAAGTAGGCGATCTCCTTGCCCTTACAAACTTCTTGGTTCACTCCACAACACGAAGTAGGAGGATCCCAAGAGACACCTAACCAATCTAGGAGGCACCACCCTCCAAAAGGTAAGAGGCTCGGTAATGTCAGTGAACTCCTTTCTCTTGTGCTTCAAGATGATAGACTCCTCAACACACAATCACTCTCTCACGGATTTGGCTTGGTAGAAGAGATGGGATTGGTGGAAAGCAACTTGGGGAGGCTAGAAATCAAGATCCATATGATTGGAGTGGAAGATCTTGACCTCAACACAAGGATAGGTGGTTCTCTCTCAGAAAACTGATAGGATAGGTATGGAATGGTTCTGAGTGCTTCTCTTTCGAGTAGGTGGTGGTGAAGGGGTATATATAGGCATCCCCAAAAATCCAACTGTTACACACAAATTGACCAACTCGCTGACACCGATGTGTTAATCTCGGTGGTACCGAAGTGATCAAAAGGTGGCAACTTTCGAAACTTGGAGGGACCGATATAGGAATCTCGGTTGCACCGATAAGGTGACCAACGTTTAGAATGCCCATTCTCGATGACATCGATTCAACAATCTCGAAGGGACCGAAACTATGAACTTGTGTAACAAAAAGTTGGCAGGCTGTACCGAAGGGTTAGGGTTTGGCTGAGTCTGTCTAGGGTTTGGAATCGGTGGCACCGAATGTGGAATGTTGGTTGCACCGATTTTGAGTGTTTGTCTTAGAACAGACTTTGGCAGGAGAGTTTGTGGGTGTCTTTGGTGACTATCACTTGTGCACGTATGAGCATTTCATTCACCAACAAAACTTTACCCTGTTTTAATAGTATTGGCTTTCCTATGGACTCAAAGTGATTTCTCACAAATATAAAATGTAGAATCCTCTTGCTTGAAGCTTTGTCAACCTATTTCCTTGCATCTTGGGGTATTCCATAATCTCTTTTTGCCAACCCATCATAGAACTTTTCCTGAAATATACTTGATGGAAACATTAGTTCAATGACTTATATGTTGCTATGAATTACCAAAACCACCAAGGGAGCAAATGTGCTTTCACTATGCTAATGATTCAGTTAATCCCGTACGTTTTCCCCTTTGTCCATCGGTATGTTACTTGCCCCAGATTCGATCGTTCGTATCTCCATACCTAGATCAATCTCGCTACCGGCAAGCCTCTTTACTCGTTCCATAATACAAGATCCCGTGGCTAAGTCTTTATTCACTTTGCTTGCAAACTCATTATGATGTTGTATTACCGAGTGGGCCCAAAGATACCTCTCTGTCACATGGAGTAACAAATCCCAATATCGATCCATGCCAACCCAACAGACACCCTCGGAGATACTTGTAGAGTACCTTTATAGTCACCCAGTTAGGTTGCAACATTTGTACACGCAAGGCACTCCTCTGGTGTCAGTGAGTTTAATGATCTCATAGTCATAGGAACAGATACTTGACATGTAGAAAAAATATAGCAATAAACTGACATGATCATATGCTACGTTTATAGTTTGGGTCTTGTCCATCACATCATTCTCCTAATGATGTGATCCTGCTTTCAAATGACATCTCATGTCTATGGCTAGGAAACCTTGACCATATTTGGTCAACGATAATAATACCATTTTATTATTGCCTCTAGGGCATATTTCCAACACCGTATACTTGTACCTAGGAGATTGACACCTCTTTGTTAGAACATCCTATGGATGCCAAGTCCCCTTCTTAGGGAAGATACCCAAGTGGATTTCAAGGCCCCTCCTCTCATAGTGGGAAGACTAGCGGTACTTCTATCCGTATTTTGAATTCGAATCTTGTATCTCTTGCATTTCAAGGCCCCTCCTCTCATAGTGGGAAGACTAGCGGATCTAGTGGATGTGTGGTTTGAGGATTGTACTTGCGTGTTCTTTGTTTGCCTCTTGATTTTCCTCTCATTCCCCTCCAAGTGTGAAAAGATCGACCCTCACGGGTTTGCCCCGTATCATCATGGTATCATCAGCCACGGTTGGTTCACACCTTGGAGTCTCTCCCTCCACTTTCTAGCCTAATTTTGTTTTGGTTTGACCTAATTTCAAAAATTCCCACAAAAATAGCCCTACCAAAATTTCTTGAATTTGTTGGATTTGAGGAGCTTTTATTGATTTGTATTCATGTATTTCATTATGGACAGGTAGGTCTAGCTTTTCCCCATCATCCCCATCATTTTCCACCACCAAATCGTGCCAATTTTGCAGGAAAAAATTTCGTGTTCTTCCCAAGTTCGTAGGGATTTTCATATCAGATCTGGATCGGGAGCTCGAACATCCAACCCTAACCCCGGACATCCGGCATGCTGCACATCCGGCTGCTTGGCCAGGACATCCGACCTGTGACTAGCAGCCGGGCAAATTTGTCTTGTTTTGCCATTTTTCTTCGATTTTCCGCCACTTCTTCTGCAACCTTCGTCACTTTTTCCGCAACCCTTTACATTTGAGATTTTGAGTCATGAGCATCGCCACTTCCTAAGGTGTTTAGGCTAATTAGGAGTGGTTCTTCATCGACATCGCCGCTCATCATTGCCCTGGGTTATCACCAACCACCTCTTCATTGACACTACACCCTAAGCAAGGATGGTACCCGCGACGATAATTTTGACACATACCCTTGCCATTATATTGTTATCCTGAGCCTCTTTGCGTTACTTGCCTATAGAGACTAGACATTGAGTATTGTCGGGCTACGCTACCTGTGCACTTTAGTGATACATAATTTGGATAGCTTCAGTTGTGTGCATATATCTTAGTATCATCTTTTGTGTTACAATAGTACCCGCATACATAATTGTTATCTTGGTGTGCACGTCCCACATTGTGACAATACAAAACATCATCACTAAAATAAATATAAGCAAATCTTTTATGTAAAAGCAAAAGAGAAAAAATAATAGCATCACCAATTTTGCATATCATACTTGATCATCTTGGATCACTTGAGTGAGTGACATGTGCCTCATACATATATAGCATGTCTGGAATAGGAAGATGACATGTTTTGTTTCTTGTAGGTTGTGCATAAATTCGTATCATGCCCATTTGAGCAATCGTGCTAGCGTCTATCTAGTGTTGTGCAACACGAGCGTTTTCCGTGGATTCCACACTTTGTGATCATTCCTTGGTTGCATGACCCCACTTATCTATCAGCGTGTGTGTGTTTCTGTGTATACTCATTGCTATTGATCCACATTGTCTTACTTAGGAATTTATGAATATCTTTCAACTTTTTTGAATCTTATCTTTGGATTGCTTGAATTTTGTGCCACCATACTAACCAAGATATTCCATATGCCTTTTATTGTGTAGGTGTGAGAAGGTCGATATTCGGTACCAATTCTACTATTTCCATATTTGAACATTGAGTGCTTGATTCATTTTCAACTTTTGTAATGGTACTTGGTTTTGTCTTCTCATTCTTCCACTTATATTCCACTTGAGTGTTATGCATAGGACTACCATGTTGAATCCGGCATTCAAGGAGCGTGATGATGACACGAACGAATACGTCACCAAGTTGCATCTCTTTGGCGCACACAAAGCAATTACCCAAGCACAAAATTTCTTGAATGACTGCATCAAGCAATTGACTACCGATTTGCGTGAATTCGAGGTGCGCACGCGGGACTACCTCGACACCAAGCTCTCAAGCCAAATGGAGGAGTTCCGTTCCTTCATGGTCAACCGCACTCCTTCAACATGTACTCCGTCAAGGTGGCGCCACTCAAGTCGCCACTCATCGGAGTACTCTTCTCACGCAAGTCCTCCTCGAGTACGTTCTCATCATAGAGACGACCGCTCTGGTCCAAGTTCGCCACAAGGTCGTCAATGTCAAGTCATGAAGAATCCATTCTTTGGCAATGGATTGCAAGATCGCCTACGAGAACACGACCAACATCTTCAACAATAGCAGGATCAAGAACGACAACTCCATGAAGAAGAAGAACGTCGTCGCCACGAATAAGAATTAGAAGCACAACATGATCTACATGTAGCTACACGTGCCTTGGGAGAACGCAACCACCAGCGCAAAGAACAAGAAGCCCTTTGGCGAGAACGACAAGAAGAACCCGCTCGCCAAGAGGAGAACCAAGGACGAAGGAACCGAGTGTGAGGACCTCGCCAACGGCCTCATGCACAACATGTTGAGCCCAATGATGACGAAGCCCCAAGGAAACCACAACAATGTCAACTCGACAACAACAATGATGTACCCCCTCCAAGACAAGTGCATCGCCAAAACAATCTCAATGAAGAACATTGCTTCGACAAGCTCAAGTTCACCATGCCTAAGTTCTCCGGGAGCAATGATCCCGAAGACTACCTCTCATGGGCCCTCAAGGTCGACAAGATATGTCGTTTGCACAACTTTAAGGAAGAGACGAAGATCACCATGGCTTCCCTTGAGTTCCAAGACTACGTTCTCTTTTGGTGGGAACAAGTGATTAAGCGAAGAAGAGAAAGAAGTGAACCTCCTATCACCACTTGGGCCCAAATGAAGGATCTCATGAGATCTCACTTCATGCCTACACACTACAACCGTGATTTCTTCAAGAAGCTACAACTACTCAAGCAAGGCACCAAGTCGGTAGAAGAGTACTATCAAGATATGGAAATTGCTATGATCCGAGCCAATGTCAAGGAAGATGAGGAGCAATCAATGACACACTTATTGAATGTCCTCAACTACCAAGTCAAGAAAATCGCGAACTTCCAACTATACTCCAACCTACTCGAGCTAGTGCGTCAAGCGACAAAGACGGAATGCCAAGTGCAAGACGACTACAAGTACTCCAAGTTCCCTTCCAAGAGCTATAGCTCAATTACTCAAGCCTCTATGACCACGACGCCTTCAACTACGAAACCAACAACTACTAACGATGACTAGTCAAGTTACAAGGACAAGATGAATTCACCAAACCACCATCCTACAAGCAACTACAAGCCGAGAGCTTCATCCTATACACCGACACCAGATGCTACCGCTAAAACAAGCTCCATCAAGTGTTTCATGTGCCAAGGCCGAGGCCACAAGACCTTCGAGTGCCTAACAAGATGTACCATGATTCTTCAAGACGATGGCACATATGACTCTATTAGTGACGATGAGATGGAAGCACTGGAGCATGTGGCTATGCATCGACTAGTCAATGAAGATGAAGATTCGCAAATCTGTTGCGACAACGATCCGAGCCCCCTCATTGTCTCCAAGGTTTTGACTCTTCAACAATAACAAGATGAGGATTAACATTGCCACATCTTCCATACAAAAGCGGACATCCAAGGAAAATTTATCAAGGTCATCATAGATGGCGGAAGTTGCCACAATTTGGCAAGTGAGGAGCTTTGTTCCAAGCTCCAATTGGTGAATAAGAAGCACCCTCACCCCTACAAGGTCCAATGGCTTAGTGATTCTGGCACCCTCAAGTCGAACACATCATGCAAGTTTCCTTCAAGATAGGCGCTTATGAAGACACCTTGGAGTGTGATGTGGTGCCAATGTCAGTTTTCCATCTCCTCCTTGGTAGACCTTCACAATTCGACCATGATGCCATCCACGACGGTCAGACTAATCACTATATCTTCAAGATGAAGGTCAATCCATATGTGCTTCGACCAATAACTCCAAGTCAAGTGACCGCCAACAAGCAAGCTTCATCCTATCATGGAGATAAAAGTGAGAGAGCGATCCACTTAAAAGATAGTGAGAGCCACAAACCAAACTTGAGTGACTCCACGATGAGGGACAAGAAAGATATAGTTCTTTTAGCCACCAAAAGATATTTGAGGGATGTGAGTGAGAGCCCATCGAGTGTACTTCACTTTGTGCTTGTGTGCAAAGATGAGGTTGTGAGGACTAATGCTTCACAACACCTTCCTCTTGTTTTGTCTCATTTGTTGTAGTAATTCCAAGATTTCTTTGCCGATGAGAAACCTCCAGGACTACCACCAAAACGAGGGATCGAACACTACATTGGCCTCATAGCTAGAGCACCGCTTCCGAACAAGGCACCTTACCACATCAATCCAAAAGAAACTAAGGAGATACAAAGTGCCTATGAGTTTATCCCAAGGACTCGGTGCATTCATGCGTGTCATGCATTATGTCTTACGACATCTCATTGGAGATTGTGTTGTGGTATACTTTGATGATATCCTTGTTTTTAGCGAACCTCTAGAGGAGCATGCTGAACATGTTAGGGAAGTATTACAAGTTCTTAGGAATGAAAAACTATGCAAACATGGAAAATGCACTTTTGGTGTTGACAAGGTTGTTTTCCTAGGATTTGTGGTACCTTCTAAGGGTGTTCAAGTTGATGAAACTAAAATTCATGTTATTAAAACTTGGCCCACACCCACCAATTTGGAAAAAGTGTGTAGTTTTCTTGGACTAGCCGTCTTCTACCGTCGCTTTGTTAAGGATTTTAGCATGATTGCGTCTCCTCTACATGCTTTGAGCAAGAAGAATGCACCATTTATTTGGGGACCATCCCAAGACATCGTTTTCCATGAGATTAAAAATTTGCTTACTCATGCACCTTTTCTTGCCTTACCCAATTTTGACAAAACCTTTGAAGTGCATCGTTACGCTAGTGGTAATGGCATAGGTGGTGTGCTAATGCAAGAGAAGCGCCCAATTGCGTATTTTAGTGAGAAACTTTCCGACGCTCAACTTAACTATCCCATATATGATAAGGAATTGTATGCTTTGGTGAGAGTATTAAATGTTTGGGAGCATTATCTCCGTCCACATGAATTTGCCATTCATACCGATCATGAAACTCTCAAGTATCTTAAGGGTCAAATTAAGTTGAACAAACGGCATGCCAAATGGAGTGAATTCATTGAGTCTTTTCCTTATGTCATCACATAAATTAAGGGTAAATAAAATGTTTTGGCGAATGCTCTTACCCACAAATGCATGCTAGTTACTCAACTTGAATTGAATGTCATTGGTTTTGAGCATATCAAAGATTTGTATGAGCATGATGTTTCCTTTGCTACTGCATATGCTAAGTGTCAAGTGAAACCTTGTTGCGAAAACCACTACATGAAAGATGGTTATCTTATGCATGCTAACAAAATTTGTATAGTCGAGTCTTCTCTTTGTTTGTTGCTTTTGCAAGAGGCTCACGGTGGAGGACTTATGGGTCACTTTTGACGCGATAAGACATATGCCACCCTATTGATACGTCTCCAACGTATCTATAATTTATGAAGTATTCATGCCAAGTTTACAATAATTCTATATGATTTTGGTATGATTTTATTAGAACTAACCCGGACTGACGTTGTTTTCAGTACAACTAACATGGTGTCGTTTTTTATGCAGAAATAAAAGTTCTCAGAATGGGTTGAAAATTAAGTCCGATTTTTCTAGACCAAAAGAGACCCCCGAAGCATTGGAGTTGGGCCAGAAGAACCACGAGGAGGTCACAAGCCTGCCAGGCGCGGCCACACCCCTGGTCGCGCCTCGCAGGCTTGTCACTGCCTCGTGGCACCCCTTGACGTGATTCTAACGCCAAAAATTCCTATAAATATAGAAACCTCCGAAAAGAACCTAGATCGGGAGTGCCACCGCTGCAAGCCTCCAGAGCCACGAAAAAAAAATCAGGAGCCCCTTTTGGCGCCCTGGTAGAGGGGGGAACCATCACCAGAGGCCATCTTCATCATCTCGGTGCTCTCCATGACGAGGAGGGAGAAGTTCACCCTCGGGGCTGAGGGTATGTACCAGTAGCTATGTGTTTGATCTCTCTCTCTCATGTTCTTGAGATGGCACGATCTTGATGTACCACGAGCATTACTGATATAGATGAATCATATGGAGTTTTCCCCTCTCTATCTTGTTGTGATGAATTGAGTTTTCCCTTTGAAGTTTTCTTATCTGATTGAGTCTTTAAGGATTTGAGGACACTTGATGTATGTATTGCGATGGGATATCCGTGGTGATAATGGGTGTTCTATTGATCCACTTCCTGTATGTTTTGGTGATCACCTTGCGGGTCCCATGTCCTTGGGAATCTATGCATAGGTGTTGGCACACGTTTTTGTCTTGACTTTCCGGTAGAAACTTTGGGGTGCTCTTTGAAGTTCTTTGTGTTGGATTGAACATGATGAATCTGAAATTATGTGATGCATATCGTATAATCAAGCCCATGGGTACTTGTGCTGACTTTGGAGTATTTAGGTGACATTAGGGTTTTGGTTGATGTGTATCTTAAGGTGTTATTTTAGTACGAACTCTAGGGCTGTTTGTGATACTTATAGGGATAGTTCATAAGATTGATCGGAGAAGATAACTTTGAGGTGGTTTCGTACCCTAAAATAATTTCTTCGTTAGTTATCCACTATTTGTGACTTTGGAGTGAACTCTTTGTCGCACGAGAGGTATTTACAGATGATTCAACTATGTCAGTATTGTTGGGAGAAATTGCACTAGTGAAAGTATGGACCCTAGGCCTTGTTTCCAAGCATTTGTACAATGTTTTTCTCATTGTTTACTATTTGTTACATTGTTGTTTTTATATTTTAAGATTACAAAAACCTATATCTACCATCCATATTGCACTTGTATCACCATCTCTTCGCCGAACTAGTGCACCTACGCAATTTGCCATTGTATTGGGTGTGTTGGGGACACAAGAGATTTCTTGTATTTGATTACAGGGTTGTTTGAGAGAGACCATATTCATCCTAGACCTCCCACGGATTGATAAACCTTAGGTCAGCCACTTGAGGGAAAATTGCTACTATCCTACAAAACTCTGCGCTTGGAGGCCCAACACGAGCCTACAAGAAGAATGTTGTGTAGTAGACATCAAGCTCTTTCCTCGCGCCATTGGCGGGGAGGTGAGTGCTTGAAGTAATATCTTTAGATCTTGCAATAAAATGTTTTTGTTTCTTGTTTTTCACTAGTTTGGTTTTATAAAAGAAAACTACAAAAAATGGAATTGAGGTTGCCTCATTTGCTTCATCTTTTTAATGTCTTTCGTGAAAACGATGGAAAGGAAAATTGTGCTCAAGTGTTAGAAGAAGAAGTTATTAAAATGTTTGGCACTAAATCTTTGAGTGATGATCATGATTGCAATGTTTTTAGTATGAATTCTATGAATATTCGTGATGCTAATGATATTCTAAGCCACAAGCTTGGGGATGCTATGCTTGATGAATATGATATTTTTAGTCCCCCAAGTTTTGGTGAGCAAAACTATTATGATGATGGCATGCCTCCTATCTATGATGATTATTGTGATGACATGTATGCTAAAAATATTAATGACAACCATGAAACCTATTATCGTGATTTTTAATATACAATGTGGTTTTGTCAATCAAGTGTCACATGATAGTTATTTTGTTGTGTTTTCTCCCACTACTATGAATGAGAAGAAGTTTGCTTATGTGGAGAGTGATAAATTTTCTATGCTTGTAGATCATGAAAAGAATGTTGTATGTGCTGGTTATATTGTGAAATTCCTTCATCATGCTACTGACAATTATTATGAGGGAGGAACATATGCTTGTAGGAATTGCAATAATATCAAGTTTCCTCTCTATGTGTTCAAGGTTTTGAAGTTATGCTTGTTTTGCCTTCCTATGCTAGTTGATCCTTATTCCCATAAATTGTTTGCTCACAAAATACCTATGCATAGGAAGTGGGTTAGACTTAAATGTGCTTGTCATGAGATTCATGATGCTCTTTTGCATGTTTCAAATATTATTCGTATACGAGCATCATTGAAATCATCATGCCTAGCTAGAAGGCATTAAAGAAAAGTGCTTGTTGGGAGACAACCCAACACTTTTACTTTCTGTTTTGATGTGTTCACATGATTAAGCTACTGTAGTAATCATGTTTCGTGTCTTTTGTTTCAATAAAGTGCCAAGTAAAGCCTTTGGGATAATGTGTATACTTGCATGTATGATTCTGTGCAAAACCAGAAAGTTTTGCGTCCAGTATATGAATTATCTAATTTTACTGGAGCGCGGTGGTGATTCTACCATATGGGCACCCTGGGCACGTGCCCGGGCTCGAGCGCTACAAATTTTACGAGCCGAATCACAACATACGATGTACGATCCGATATATACAACAACTTTCATGATAAATTGGCTAGTATGGGCATCGTTTTAGCCATTTGGGCTTTCCCACGTCAAACTAGTACGACATAGGCAGGCCCATCCCTGAATTTCCTTATATGGGCCACAATAGGTAATCATCTCATGGACTCCTGTTAAGTAATGTGGTACCCTTCAAAAAAAGTAAAAGGACGTGGTTCTGCTAAAAAAAAGTAAAAGGACGTGGATAATATTCGGGAGGTTGCATCGCTAGCCTCGCCGGTTCATCTGTACGGCACAACACCCCAAAAAGAAAATGTGCGGCACGACATGCCCTTAGTAACTCCAGGGTTCAAGGCAGCGGTCGGTGAGGTGGACTGGCGTCTGGCGGAGGCACGGCGGCCGGAAATACTGCAAGAGATGGTGCATGGCCGAGCCTTCAATGAGGCTATGACCCCAGCGAGCAATGATCGGGATCAAAATTGAAATCTAGGCAGTCATAGCGGCATCCCCCGTGGGGGAAATTTCACTCCGTCAGCGGCGAATGGTGGCTCCTCCTAGTCACCATCTGCACTTCAGCGAGCCCTAGCCACACATGCAGCATTGGTGATTGTCCCTATGATATATCGACATATTGTTCAATTTACATATAATACATTATTAATTAGTAATTTAATTGGTATAGTATCTCATGTTTTTATTTATTTCTATGATCCATGAAATATTGGTGTGTATATTGCACATGGCGTTTATCCAAAAATATGATACTTGATGTTTGATAGACCAAAGTAAAATTTAGCTTATGTGTGCCCAGGCTTTAGCAATTCGCTAGCTCCGCCCCTGCTGGAGCGTTGAAAAATTCTGAAATTTTAACACCACATTTATATGCACATTATTTGAGTTTTCCTAAGTTTTCAGAATTTTTAGAGTCAGGTAAGTAAGGTGATCATTCAGATCTTTACAGACTGTTCTGTTTTTGACAGATTCTGTTTTACATGCATAGTTTGCTTTTTTTTCAAGTGTTCCAATAGCTTATATTGAGTAATATAAATTATGGGAATGATGGAATATAGTAGGTATCATGTGGGAATAATTATGAATCTTTTCTTGACAGTACCTAAGTGAATGATCTATCTTTATTACACTAACCCTTCTCACAAAGTTCCGTTAAGTTTTCTGTGATTGATGTTTTCAAGTTTTGGGTAAGACATCGGTATGAGGAGAATATGGAGTAACAAGAACCTAAGATTGGGTATTCACAAGGCACCCCCAAGGTAATATTTAAGGAAGACTCAAGTGTCTAAGCTTGGCGATGCCCCGTAAGGCATCCCCTCTTTCGTCTTCAACACTATCGGTATATCTTACTTGGAGCTATATTTTTATTCATCACACAATACGAGTTTTGCTTGGAGAGTCATTTTATTTTGTTTTTATATGTTAGGTGTTATTTATAATCTTGTTTTTCAATAAAAAGTTCCAAGAATTGCCTTTAGGATGCTTGAATTGCATGTTTGATGTGTGTTGTGTAAAAACAGAAACTTCTGCTATAATGTTTGAATTTTTCATATTTTACTGGAAGGTGGAAAGTTTCTGAAATTTTTACACAGTGTTTTAATATAAATTTGATAGCATTTCCTAATTTTTCATAATTGTTTGAGTTATATAAGTACATTGTTTTCATAAATTTCTACAGACTGTTCTATTTGGACAGATTATTGTCATAGTTTTGTTATCTACTTATCCTATAGTTTCCATAGCCTATATTGGTAGATATAAATTGTGGAAATGATAGTATACGGTACCTAATGTTTGAAAATTATTTTGAAACTTATATTGGCAGTACATGAAGTGTTGATTTGTTGTTATGTGTACTAACCTATCTCACGAGTTCTTTTTGAGTTTTGTGTGGATGAAGTATTTTGAGAATAGGTGAAACCTGGATATGAGAGGATTGAACGAGATACACAATCTCAAGCTTAGGGATGCCCAAGCAACCCCAAGTAAATATTTCAAGAAGTCTCAAGCATCGAAGCTTGGGGATGTTGCGCATCCCACCTCTCTTCTTCAACTATCGGTTAGCCTATGTTGAGCCTAAATTTTTATTCGTTCACATGATGTGTGCTATTCTTGGAGTGCTATTTTTATTTTTTTTGCTTTTTAAATAAAATACTCAGATCTGAAAATATTTATTGTGTGAGAGAGAGAAAGTCCTCACATACCTACTTAATTGTTTGACTACTCATTGATCTTCACTTATATGTTTTGGAGTAGTTTTGTCATTTACTCTCGTGCTTCACTTATATCCTATGAGTAAATGGTTGAATGAATTGAATATCATAAATTTGAAATTATATATGTTTTATATGCTTATCCCATGGGGAGTAATGACTTCACATATAAGAAGTATAGGTGGTAAAATTTATTGAAAGTTAGCAAACACCGCATTGGTCACTTGAATAATTCATGAAATAACATCGAAGGAAGAGAGATTTCACATATAAATATACCATCTTGGACGTCTTCTATGATTGTGAATACCGATTAATTATTTTCAAACTTGAGAAAATGAGTTGAAGTTGGACAAGGAAGACAACGTAATGAGTTATGCTTGGGTATATTTGTATAGAAGTTATATTGTTATGGATCCTCCAACATGTAGTGCTTGCTTCCACCTCATACTAGCCAAAACTTCTGCACCAAGTAGAAATACTACTTGTGCATCCAAACACCCTTAAAACCAAAGATGTTCCATATGAGTCCACCATACCTACCTATATGCGGTATTTACCTGCCGTTGCAAGTAAATTTGCATGTGTCAAACTCTAAACCTTCAAATAATATTATGTTTTGTATGCCCTAATCACTCATATAATGACTAGGGGTTGTCAGTATCTTCCATGCTAGGTGGGTTATTCTCACGATATGTGTTGATTCACTATCATTCAATAGAAAGTGGCTGGTAATAGGGATTCCCAGTCCCGCAATCAAAGAAAAAAATGCAAATAATTAAACAAAACTCCCACAGGAATGTTGTTGGTATCGACGGTACCCGTGGATTCGGCTCACCGTGGAGTGTGATTGATTGGTGGAGGGGGAGTACAACTTTACCATTCTGTTTGGGAACCACCTATAATGTATCTAGCATGGAACATACCGAGATCTCTCGGTTGTTATGGTGACAATGAAAGCATACCACCCAAAATTATTATTCATCTTTGTTTTAAAAGCTCGAGCTCTGGCACCTCTACAAATCAATGCTTCCCTCTGCGAAGGGCCTATCTTTTACTTTCTAGTACTTACCTTTATGCAAGAGTCATGGTGATCTTGACCACTTCCTATATTTTGCCTTTTTCTCTTGGCAAGCGTCATGTGTTGGGGAAAGATCCAAGCATATATGGCCATTCAAGTATATCTGATCATGAATTATTATTGTTGACAATTATCTATATAATAAATAAGTTGGGAGGCGAAACCTTAAGCCCCTATCTTTCTCTGTGTTCAACGGATGCCATTTGCTCTAAAAATATGCTTTAAGTGTAAGCAATCATGGAAGACTATATGATAGTTGAGTATGTGGAATTTGCTAAATCAAAGCTCTTACATAGACCCTTCCTGAAAATAAGATGAATTGCAATTGTTTGGTGACTAAAAGCATAGTTTGTTAGTCTATAATTTAACATGTGGATAGCTTGTTATTTCATCATGAGAAGGTTTATGAGATGAGATATTGTTTATGATATATAATGATGCTAGAAAAAGTGTTTGGAATTATCACTCACCAAACTTGTGCAATTGCTAGCATTCACACTTCATAAATTATTTCTTTTATCATTTACCTACTCGAGGACGAGCAGGAATTAAGCTTGGGGATGCTGATACGTCTCCAACGTATCTATAATTTATGAAATATTCATGCCATGTTTACAATAATTCTATATGATTTTGGTATGATTTTATTAGAACTAACCCGAATTGACGCTGTTTTGAAAGAACTACCATGGTGTCGTTTTTTGTGCACAAATAAAAGTTCTTAAAATGGGCTGAAAATTAAGTATGATTTTTTCTGGACCGAAAGAGACCCCCAAAGCATTGGAGTTGGGCCAGAAGAGTCACGAGGAGGTCACAAGCCTGCCAGGCGTGGCCACGCCCCCTGGTCGCGCCTAGCAGGCTTGTCAGCGCCTCGTCGCACCCCTTGACGTGAGTCCAACGCCAAAAATTCCTATAAATATAGAAACCTCTGAAAGGAAACACAGATAGGGAGTTCCGCTGCCGCAAGCCTTCAGAGCCACAAAAACCCAATTGGGAGCCCATTTTGGCACCCTGTCGGAGGGGGAAACCATCACCGGAGGTCATCTTCATCATCCCAGCGCTCTCCATGACGAGGAGGGAGTAGTTCACCCTTGGGGCTGAGGGTATGTACTAGTAGCTATGTGTTTGATCTCTCTCTTTCTCTCTTGTGTTCTTGAGATGGCACGATCTTGATGTAACGCGAGCATTATTGATATAGATGAATCATATGGAGTTTTCCCCTCTCTATCTTCTTGTGATTATAACACCCTGTTACACCTGGTGGGATCTAGCCTGGCCCCACAGACCAACACTAATCTTTCCTGCGCACTTTGTCCTCACTCGTGCGCACCCGGGAGCAACTTCCCGGTCGGTCACCGATCCTAGAATCGCTCCAAGCCAATCACGCTTAACTTTGGAGTTCTTTTCGGATGGGCTCCCGGAAAAGAAGGAATTCCTTGTTGATATGAGTAGACTATAGGCTCTCACATACACCCCCACTCAAAGGAACCAACGTCCTCGTCGGCCCATCAGGAACATTCCCTTTTGGCACACGTATGTGCGTCCAGTCCGGCACATGTGCCATGTTGTGTGCCTGTGTAACCGCAAGGCTCGGCTCTAATACCAATTGTAACACCCTATTACACCTGGCGGGATCTAGATTGGCCCGACAGACCAACACTAGTCTTTCCTGCACACTTTGTCCTCACTTGTGCGTACCCGGGAGCAACTTCCCGGTCGGTCACCCATCACGCTTAACTTTGGAGTTCTTTTCGGATGGGCTCCCGAAAAAGAAGGAATTCCTTGTTGATATGAGTAGTCTATCATTCCTATTAAGCCAGGCTCTCACAGTGATGGATTGAGTTTTCCCTTTGAAGTTTTCTTATCGGATTGAGTCTTTAAGGATCTGAGAACACTTGATGTATGTCTTGCGATGGGATATCCATGGTGACAATGGGATGTTCTATTTATCCACTTGATGTATGTTTTGGTGATCAACTTGCGGGTTCCGTGACCTTGGAAATCTATGCATAGGGGTTGGCACACGTTTTTGTCTTGACTTTCCGGTAGAAACTTTGGGGCGCTCTTTGAAGTTCTTTGTGTTGGATTGAACGTGATGAATCTGAAATTATGTGATGCATATCGTATAATCAAGCCCATGGGTACATGTGGTGACATTAGGGTTTTGGTGTATCTTAAGGTGTTATTTTAGTACGAACTCTAGGGATGTTTGTGATACTTATAGGGATAGCTCATAAGATTGATCGGAAAAGATAACTTTGAGGTGGTTTCGTACCCCACAATAATTTCTTTGTCAGTTCTCCCCTATTTTGTGACTTTGGAGTGAACTCTTTGTAGCACGTGAGGTATTTACATATGATTCAACTATGTCGGTATTGTTGAGAGAAATTGCACTAGTGAAAGTATGGACCCTAGGCCTTGTTTGCAAGCATTTATAAAACGTTTTGCTCGCTATTTACTATTTGTTACATTGCTGTTTTCATATTTTCAGATTACAGAAACCTATATCTACCATCCACATTTCACTTGTATCGCCATCTCTTCGCCGAATTAGTGCACCTATACAATTTGCCATTGTATTGGGTGTGTTGGGGACACAAGAGATTTCTTGTATTTGATTGCAGGGTTGTTTGAGAGAGACCATCTTCATCCTAGACCTCCCATGGATTGATAAACCTTAGGTCATCTACTTGAGGAAAAATTGCTACTATCCTACAAAACTCTACTCTTGGAGGCCCAACACGAGTATACAAGAAGAAGGTTGTGTAGTAGACATCACCTATCAAACAAGTACATTTGTCCAAACATGTTTCATGATGTTGCACAACCTATGCTCTACGTATTGCAAAGCTAAGTCTAAAGCTCAATCCCATGGTCTTTACATGCCTCTTCCTATACCTTTCCAACCTTGGGAAGGCATTAGCATGGACTTTGTACTTGGTTTGCCACGAACTAAAAATGTCCATGGTTCCGTTTTTGTTGTTGTGGACCATTTTTCCAAGATGGCACATTTCATTCCATGTCATAAGATTGAAGAAGCTTCACATGTTGGAAATATCTTTTGCAGGGACATCTTACGACTACATGGAGTTCCCCAAGACCATTGTCTCGGACCGCGACGACAAGTTCCTTAGCTACTTTTGGAAGACTCTATGCGCCAAGCTCGGGATCAAGCTACTTTTATCTTCGGCCTATAACCCGCACACCGATGGCCAAACGGAGGTGACAAACCTCAAGGAATGGGAAGATTGTCTCCCCATCGCCGAGTACTCCTACAATCGTGTGTGTCACTTCACCACCGACAAGTCTCCTTTTGAAGTGATCTACGACTTCAACCCTTTGTCCCCATTGGACATACTTCCACTATCATTCCAAGACCGTGTCAACATGGACACAAGTTCAAGGGCAAGCTACATCAAGAATATGCATGAATATACAAGGCGCACGACGGAAAGCCAAGTGGAATGCGTCACCAACAAGCATAACCTCAATAAGCACCCCATGGTGTTCAAGACCGATGATCTTGTGTGGCTCCACCTATGCAAGGATCGCTTCCCCGCCGAGCGCAAGTCAAAGTTACTTCCTCGAGCCGATAGACCCTTCAAGGTGTTGGTATGCTACAACGACAATGCCTACAAGATCGACATTCCACGCAACAAGTACAATGTGAGTGACATCTTCAACGTCAAGGACCTTTCCCCTTTCCATGGTGATGAAGATCTTGATCCGGGGATGGATCTTTCCCAAGGGGGGGGAGATGATGCGGAGCATCCCATGGTCATCCCCATGGACCCATCACCAACACCTCAAGATCCAAAGGGTCCCATGACAAGAGTGCGTGCACGTGCCATCGAAACCAAGGTGACATCTCTCCCATGCGATTCTCCCTTTGATGCTCATGGAACTTGGACACTACCTCAAGCGGAGACTCTTTGCATGCTTGGTACCATGAAGATGATCTTGAAGACACTAGGAGTGAAGGACAAGTCACCATGAAGATTGATCCGAAGACGAACGAGCGAGATGACCAAGAAGACCTCCTAGGCCCGTGACATCTGGCAAGCACCCCAAATGTCCGGCCCCTGGGGACTCCACCTACGCCAAGGCCAAGATACAAGCGACGTACATCCGTCCCCACGCCCAGACATCTGGCCCCGGCTCAAAAATCCGTCCTTCAGCCCCAAAAATCCGACCGGACGATGCAAGAACCAGAAACCCCCTGACCAGGTCTAGGCCGAACATCCGGCCCCTGGCCCGGCCATCCGGCAACCCCCAAGAGCCCGGTTATCCAGCTCACATCCCGGAAATCTGGCTACCCCACACCCGAACATAGCGAAGGGCAGTGCGAGCAGCCCGTACATCCGGTCCCACGGTCTGGACATCCGGCCTCGCCCTGAAGCCCCGTACGTCCGGTCCCACGGTCCGAACATCCGACCTCCCCCTGAAGCCCCAGACATCTGTCCCCCAAGCTCGTACATCTCGCCCCTGTGCGGGCAGACGTGGGCAGGAGGCCTTTGTATCCTTCTCTCTCGCACCCAACTCTACTAGCACTATATAAAGGACCCCTCCTCCTCTTTTTAGGGTTAGGAATGTGTTGGCCCATTGTTAGATAAGCATTGCTCCTTCCATATGCTTCTCCCTAGGAGATTGACACCTCTTTGTGAGAAGATCCTATGGATGCCAAGGCCCCTTCTTAGGGAAGATCCCCAAGTGGATTTCAATGCCCCTCCTCTCGGAGTGGGAAGACTACCGGTACTTGTATCCGTTTGTTAAATTCAAATCTTGTATCTCTTGCGTTCTATAGATCTAGTGGATGTGTGATTTGATGATTGTCCTTGAGTGTTCTTCATTTGCCTCTTGATTTTCCTCTCTTTCCCCTCCAAGCATGAAAAGATCGCCCCTCACGGGTTTGGCCCGTATCAATCTTGGTATGACCTCGTCCTCGTGCGGTTGCACCGTATCTCCCCAGATTGAGTCTTGATAAGCTAGGCATGGGGACTGAGGAGGCACGAGACCCGTTGGTAGGTCGCGGCACGTCATCTACTGCCATTGAAGCGACGTGGTCGATTAATCCTGATGACTTGACTCCTTGGGTCATCATCGTGCCTCAATTATTGCACTCATTATGTGTGGGTTGGGTAGTTTGATAGTGGCCGTGTGCCCCGCATTGAGGCGAGCAAGGCTTCACTCGGGTGCCTCGTGACCTTTTTATAACTGAGAGAGGGAGACACAACTAGGTCATCGTCACATTTATGTAGTGTATCTCTCCCATTATGGTGAGAGATCATGATGTCGCACTTTATATGTGAAATAAAGACGAGGAGTTCATATCGCTATGACTATATCTCGCCCATACAGAGAGACCATTAGTGGGCCGCCCTAGTATTGTACTTGCCAGATGCAGTTTTAGGAGTATTCTATGGACAAGTCGATCAGGTTTTAGAAGCTTATTAGTTTTAACGTCTTTTTGTTTCCTTCTTCATTTCCCCTTTTTCAAATACATGTTGATTGTTTCTAATACACGATGTCATTGTTCTTATACACCTATAACATTTTTCTGATACACATTGATCACTTCTCAAATGCATGATGAACACTTTTCTAAATAGTTTTTTGAATAAATGTTTATAAAACTCATTAGACGTTTTTGAATGGTATGTAACGTTTTTTAAAATACGTGATTGTACTACATTATAAAAATATATTTTAAAATTTCAATGAACATATTTTTGGAATTCACGATTTTATTTTCAATGTCACAAAAAATTATTTTTTAATAGTATGAAACATTTCTTTACGTTTTATAAACATTTTTTAAGAAAATTTTAACTATATTGTCAACACATGTGAGTATTTTTGGAAGGCATGAAGCATTTTTTAATTACATAAAAACTTTACTCTACGTAACTATCTTTTGAAAATGTCACAAACATTATTTTGGAAGCGTTTAACATTGTAAAATGTGAAAAAAAATAATGCTATCAATATTTCTAAAACTTACATGAACAAAGGTTTCGAAACCAGAAGAAGAATCTCAGACGCCTAGTGCTATTGGGCCAGCCCATCTCTAGGTCGACCACTTGATTGCTTGTGTGTCCAGTCAACAGTTTGATGTACTAAGTTACGAGCTCGTCGTATTTGAGGGACCACATATGCGATGCGAGTTGCGTCCAACAGACGCGCGTCGCACAGGGGTCGCCCGACTGAGAGGGCCCAGCATAGTTTTTCGTCTAAAAAAGATTCTGATAATTTTTTTCATATTTTTCTATTTATTTATTTCCCTTTTTTTATTTCCTTTCTTTCTTTCTTCTTTTGTTAGTTTTTTCTTTCCTTTTTATCTGAAAATGAACAAATGTTGAATTTCCTCATCATTTTTTGGAAACATGATTATTTTTTTAAAGGGAGAACATATTTGAAAGCGGAAACAATTTTTTGAATCTTGAGAACAAATTTTGAAATCGGGGACAGTTTTGAAAAATCCAGAACAAATTTGGAAGCACGATAAAAAAAATTGGTGCACGAACATTTTTTGAATCTTTAGAAACAAATTTTGAAACTGAGAACAATTTTGAAAAATCCTGAACGAATCTATAAATTTGAACATTTTTGAATCTTGAGATCAATTTTTTAAAAATAAGAAATTTTTTAGAAAACAACCAACTTTTTTTTTGAAAAACAAGAACATTTGTAAAAAATCAAGAACAGTTTTTGAATTTACAAAAAATGTTTGAAAAATGACAATTTTGTTAAATTTGCAACATTTTTAAAATTCAAGAACATTTTTCTAAATTTAAGAACAATTTTCGACCGTCAATTTAGTTTATAAATTGAACACAATTTTCATATTTAGAACATTTTTTAAAATACCTAACATTTTTTAAAATACCGATTTTTTAAATCCCAAACATTTTGTGAAATTATGATTGTTCATCAAAAACGGAATCTATTTGAAATTTAGAATATTGTTGCTAAAAAGAAAAAATATATTTCGAATTTCAAGAACAATATTAGAACATGAACTTATTTTAATATTGATAAAATAACATTGGAAAAAAGGGGAAAAAAGAAAGAGAAAAAAGGAAAAGGAAACAAACAAACATAAGCAGCATAAAAAGACATAATAAAAACTGGTAAAAAACAAAAAAAAACTGGTTCAGTGAACCTCCTAGAAGGTTCCCAAAACCGGAGTCGAAGCAAACAGTGACAGGCTGGCCCATATCGCTCGCTCGATTCTGCTCGCTGTGCGAAACTTCAACATTTTGACGCAGAGAGCAGCAAATAGAATTTTTCCCGTATTTGACGCGCTGCACACGGGAAAACACGAGAGCTATATGTCTCTCGTCCTAAGTTTTAATACACATCGTCCCAAGGTTTTAGTGTGGTGGTGTTTTCGAGGTCGGGCCATTAGTGTCGCTGTACTCGCTAAGTTTGTTGTGAAATTATTATTTGGGAGTATTCGATCCAAATTTCACTCTCACATCTTCAGGTTGCAGTGCATTACTTGTTGAACCTTCAAAGTTTTCATTTTTTTCGTAGATCTGTTTGTTCAAAATGTTTTATCTCTTAAATCATACGTCCAAATATCGAACTGTTTACATCATTGGATTTCTTGCGTTGAGATCTTCAAAATTAGATTTCATGTTGATAGGCTTTGACAAACTTTTTTTCATAAAAAAATGGACAAAAAACCGAAGCAGGAAACAATTTTTTTGAAAGAGGCACCACTGTACCTCTCGCGGAAGCAATTCCGTGCCTCCACAAGAAGTAAACCCGTGCCTCTCGCGAAAGCAAAACTATGCCTCTTGCGGAAGCAAAAACCATGCCTCTTGCGAAGTGAAAGAAATAAAACAAGTTTTTTTTGTTTTCTAAAGGCACAACCATGCCTCTCGTGATAGCCAAACCGTGTCTCTCGCCGAAGAAAAAAACACCTTTTTTCATGCAATTTTTATCTTTTGAAATTTTATTTTTGTCCAAAAGCTAAGTATGACAGGTGAAAAACCAGATATCCAAAAATAATCAGGGAAAACCCACTTAAAAACACAAAACTGTGTGCAAAAAAATAAAAAAAGCAAAATCCAGATGAAGTGCTCAAAGTGCGACACGTGAAGTGTTGCAGCCCACCCCAAAGTGAACGTTGAGACGATCTCGAAGGAGCGCTCATCAATTAGTTGCTCCCTGTTTGTTGGTTCGGTTGAGCAGGCCGTTTTTCTCTCCTTTTGGATGTACACAGGCCCGAGTGTTCCGGTCTTATTGCTTTCTATTTTAACTTATTTTTCTGTGATTTCTTCGACTCTCCTTTGGTTACCTTCGCTCTTTTGCCATTGTTCTCTGATATTGTTAGTTTCCAGTTTATTTGATTATTTTCCTTCAATTGGATTTTTATAATAATAAAAACTTCTTTTCCCATTTCCTTCAACAAATATCAACCTTTTTTTTGTAAACATGTTATATTTTCCATCCCTACGAGGAATATTTTTCTTAGTCATTAAATACTTATCATATACATGATTATTATTATCTTCTTTAAACTTTGTTTTGTTTCTTTATTGGTTTCCTTTGAGGTTTTTCAGTTCCTTCAATTTTATTTTGTTTCTTTTTGTTAAGTTTCATTGAGTTCTATATTTGAACACATATCTTCATTGTTTCATACCCATTGTAAAATTTTGGTATACGTTTCGAACATTTCTAAACCCTTTTAGCATTTTTAAAATACATGCTTAAGAAATTTGTAGCAAAGAATGTTTTCAATATTTTCATATACATGTTAAACCTTTTTCAAATGCATATTGAAACATCTATTAAATGATAAAAAAATAACTATGCAAACATTTATATACATTGTACAAACATTTATTGAAAAATCACTAGCACATTTTGAAACTTGTGAAGATATTCTTTATTGAATTACCTGAACATTCTTTTGACATTATAATTCTTTTATAAAAATATCATGTAATTTTTTTATTTTGGAAATTTAAAGAAATTTAAAAAATATGTATTATTATATTTTTTTGTAGACATGATTAACATTTTTATAGTTTTACATTCACATTAATAAGTTTTCTATATACATCACAAACATTTTATATAAATTTAATAATTCTCAAATGAAAGATTAACATTGTTAAAATTAGTTATAGATATATTTCTAATATATAGAATTATATTGTTACATCATGCTGTCATCATGTAAAATAAATTAGAAAATATAAAAGAAAACGAAACATGTGCATGCTGTCATCCCGAAGCGGCACATAGTTAATACGCAGGCCCAGTTTCGGATCAGCCAGCCATCGCAGCGACTAGCACATTGTTGCGTCCAAAACCGAGAGAAACTACCTGAGGAGCGGCCCTTCAGGAGCCCAAGGGTCATTCTTAGGCATCGTCACTTACGCGTTCTCAACTGCTGTCATATTTTGTGTTTTGGGTGTTTCCTCCCGATTTATTGTTTTTCAGCATGTATTTTCGGCTTTTTAGATGTTTTTTTGTTTTTTAGCGGTCTTTCTCAGCATTTGGGCTTAATTTTTTTTCTTTCTCAAGAGGTACGTTCGTGTCTCTCAGAAAGAAAAAAAATGCGTTTTTTTCTTCTCGAGAGGCACGATTTTGCTTCGATGAGAGGCACGGTCGTACCTTTCGGAAATGAAAAAAACACATTTTTTCCTTCCTCGAATGGCATGATTTTTCTTTCATGATAGGCACGGATTTCCGTCTGCGACAGGCACGGACGTGCTTCTTGGAAATGAAAAAAATATGTTTTCTTTTTTTACCTTCCTCGGGAGGCACAGTTTTGTTTCTGCGAGAGACATATATTTTCTTCCGTGAGAGGCACAACCCAGCCTCTTGGAAACGAAAAAGAACGTGTTTTACTTTCCGCGAGAGGCACTGTTCTTTCATCCGGTTTTTTCATGAAAAAATGCATTCTCGTTTTTTCCTTCCGCGAGAGGTATATTTTTTTCTTGTCATTTTTTTGAAAAAACAGTTCATCAAAACCTATCAACATATGATCTAGTTTTGAAGATCCCGATGGAAGGAATCTAACGATGAAAACGGTTCAAGATTTGGACGCACGATTTAAGAGATACAACATGCAATGCGCCACTTGTCCTAACCTGAGGAGGTGGGACTGACCTTGGAAATTACTGATTTCGCCCAAAACCGATTTCCCAGGACGCCCGTTTGGGTTGGGCCATTAATTGGAGGCAGGGAAGCTTCCCTTTTTACATTTACTTTTTTTCCTTTTTCTTTTTCCTTTCCGTTGGTTTTCTTCCTAAAAAAAGATTTCAAAAAATAGACAAAATCTTAAAATTTCTATATATTAAAAAAATGCATGATTTTGTCCACAAATATAAATGTTCGGGTATTAAAAAATAATTTTTTTTTTGTTAATTCAAAAAAGACATGAATTATTTCGAAAATGTTCCCAAATTTCTGAATATTTCATTGTTTTAAAAAAAGTTCACTCATTCAATAAATAGTTAATAATTCGAACAACGTTCATTTATTTGGAAAAATAGTTCTTCAAATAAAAAAGTGTTCGTATGTATGAAAAATTATTAAATTTTTTAAAAAATCTTCATTAGTTCAAAAACTTTTCACACATTCCAAAACCATGTTCATAATTTCAAGAAAATAGTTTATGATTTCAAAAAATGTCACAAACTTGAAAGGTGTTCACAAAATTTTACAAAAATGATGGAAAAAAAGATCAACTAAAAAGAAAAGAAAAAAGAACATGAGAAGAAACGAAAATGAAAAACAATAAAGAATAATACAAATGGGAAAAGCAGATAAATAAACCCAACGAACAACACAAAAAATGAAATAGAACCGATCTGAGAATGTTCTAGAAGCTTCCCAACACCATAAAGGGTCTAAGTGGTCCAATCCAACTGTACGTAACGGAGATTGGGCTAGGTCGTTATTTGGCTACCTAAACGTCAGAAGATGTTCTGCGCATGAGCGTAGTGTAGGGATGGCCGCAAAGATGCATCTAGGTGGAAGAATTGGAGTTTTGAGGATGACAGTGTTTAAGAGCCTGTTCGGGACTGCTCTGCTCCATAAAATTCAGCTCCGCTCTAAGAAACACAAGCCAAACGAGGTAGCTCCATGATATGCCGCTCTGTAAAAATACTAGAATCTGGGGTACAACTCGAAAGTTTTTATGAAGCTCTTGGAAGGATGCTCCAAAAAACTCTAGAAGCTGGAGTTGGAGGGAAACTATCCAACGCTACCACCAGTAGGTGGATACCCCTTCATTCCCCCCCTCCTCAACCAGTCAAATAGATTCTTTCTACCAAATTTTTCATTTTTGAAGCTGGAGCTAGATGAAAGCCAAACATTCTCATGATAGTGTTATAGCTTATGTATGAAACTGCTCCAAAATGAATTTGATGAAGTGGAGCTGATTTTGATGAAGTGGAGCAGTCCCAAACAGGCCTAAAATGTTACGCGTGGTGCCAGCAGTCAATGGCTAAACTTGTACTGTGGTATCTAATGGGACTGCCAAGGGCACAATCGACCTTTTTTGGAAAAGGAGAAACACAGGCCCCGGTCTCTACATCAATCGATGCATATAGCCACATTATTAACATAATCCAAGAATGTATTCATAACTTTTAAAAGAGCTCGTGATCTGAGCATAAACACAAATGCTAAGATAATTTAGAAAAACTGCCATAGCCAACGAAACCAACAATAGACTACGATGCATATACACCTAGCGTATTATTAGCTCGCCATCCAAACCGTTTGAAGATAACCCATGCGACCATTTTCCATTGGTTGCACCCAATAGCCATACGCTCCCTGGAGTCCGCATGCGTTAGTAATGACCACGTATGGATCCAAGCCGTGGCTCTATAAATGACCTGCAAAAATTGTTGAAGTTCTTGCCATTAAAAATCATATCGTTTCTAGTGTTCCAAATAGCCCAAAATAATGCACTTATCCCAATCTGGATAAGGTTCGCTATAATTACGTCTACTCCATTGGGCCACGTCCCAAATAGCGTATTGATGCATGTTGATGGATTAATGTTGAATGCAGTCTGAATTGTGCGCAAAAGCAATTTTGCTAATGAACAATCTAGAAAAAGGTGTCTTATAGATTCATTTTGATAACAATAGCAACAAATGGGGATTTCTATTCATCTTTGTTTTATCAAATTATCTTTGGTTAGTATCACACCCTTATGTACAAAACACACAATTTTTTTGATTCTAAGAGGCACTTTAATCTTCCAAATATGTAAAGATCTCGAGAGGGACCCAGAGTTAATTAAGTCCAAATACATCGACTTCACTGAAAAAAGTATCATTTGTACCTAGTTTCGAGTGAATAATATCCGCTGATCATAGTGTTGGACATCCATCAATCATCTGACCAGGTGCAACCAAGAATTCCAGCGTCCTCCCACTAGAGATCGCATGAATTGGATATTAAGAGGTACCGACTATAATACTTTGGCAACATAATCTTCCTTATGTTGTACAATATTATATAAGGTAGGATATTGCATAGTTAGAGGTGTACCCCCAATCCATGTGTCCTCCCAGAATCTGGTAGTAGTACCATTGTGAACTAAAAACTTCACCCGTTGGAAGAAAGTTACCTTCGTCCTCACTAACCCTTTCCAAAAAGGCGAGTCATTAGGTCTCGCAGTAACTTGGGCCAAAGTCCTAGACTGTAAGTACTTATTCATCAATATTTGTACCCACATTCCTTTTGTCTGAGTGGATAGCCTAGATAACCATTTGCTAAGCATGTATTTATTATTCACTTCTAATTTCTCAATGCCTAGACTCCCTTGTTCTTTGGGTCTGCAGATAATATCTCATCTTGCTAATCTGTATTTCTTATTAGCCTCATCACTTTGCCAGAACAAACGAGATCGATAAAAGTCTAATCTTTTGTATACACCTAACGGTACTTCAAAGAAAGATAGGAGGAACACCAGCATGCTCGTCAAAACCGAGTTTATTAGCACTAGCCGCCCTCCATAAAACATAAGTTTGCCCTTCCAACAACTTAGTCTTTTTTGAATCTGTCTTCAATACATTTCCATATCTTATTCATAAAACTTCTATGGTGAATGGGAATTCCTAGGTAACTAAATGACAATGATCCCATTTCACAACCGAATAGTTGCCTGTAAGCATCTTGTTCCTCCTTGGCTCTCCCAAAGCAGTACAATTTGCTTTTTTTAAAGTTGATTTTGAGTCCAGATAATTGTTCAGATAGACACAGAACAAGCTTCATATTCCTAGATTTTTCCATACCGTGTTCCGTGAAGATGATTGTGTCATCCGCATATTGCAAAAGAGACACTCCCCCCCTACAAGGTGTGGGACAAGTCCTCCTACTTGACCAATCTCTTTAGCCCGACCAATAAGGACTGGCAACATATACGCTACTATGTTGAACAACACGGGTGACATGTAATCTCCCTATCTCAGTCCTTTATAAGTCTGAAAATAATGACCTATGTCATCATGAACTTTAATTCCAACACTACCTTTCTGAATGGTGGCATCCACTTGATCACACCAGCATTCGTTGAATCCCTTCATGCGTAAAGCCTGTTGGAGCAATGTCCATTTTACCTTGTCATATGCCTTCTCGAAATCCACTTTAAAGATAACCCCTTCAAGTTTCTTTGTATGAATTTCGTGAGACGTCTCATGCAAGACAACCACCCCCTCTAGGATGTGCCTTCTAGGCATGACAGCTGTCGGAGTCGGGTGGACTACCGAATGGGCTACTTGTGTCAACCTATTGGTGCCAACCTTCGTAAAAAAGTTTAAAGTAACATTAAGCATACATATCAGCCTAAACTGCTCAAAGCGAACAACCTCAACCTTCTTTGGCAACAGTATTATTGTTCCAAAGTTAAGGTGGAAAAGCTGAAGATGACCACTGAATAGATCATGGAACATAGGCAAAATATCACCTTTTATAATATGCCAACACTTCTTATAAAATTCCGCTGGAAATCCATCCGTCCCCGATGCCTTAGTTTGTTTCATTTGTGCTATTGCTTGAAACATCTCTTTCTCTGTAAATGGGACAGACAATACCTCATTCGCAGCCGAACTGAGCTGAGGTATGTCACTTATGATGCTCTCATTCAGAAAGACAAAATTCTCTTCAGGAGCACCAAAAAGTTTCTTATAGTACTCAGATATGTACAATTTTAGGTTCTCATGGCCTACAATTGTACCCTCATCATGTTCAAGTTGAAATATTTTCTTCTTCCTATGCTTGCCATTCGCAATCATGTGAAAGCATTGTGTGTTATCGTCCCCATGAACTACCTTCGCAACCTTGGCTCGAAGGGCCGATTTCATCTCGTCCTCTCTCAGAAGAGTTTGCAACTTCTTCTCAGCCTCAATCTTAATATTTCGATCTGATATACTAAGAAGTGTAGACTCGGCTTTCACGTCCAACTCATTGATGAGTTGAATATGCCTCTCTTTTTCCACTTTGTAGATGCCGCTTTGGTTCTTAGCCTAGCCTCTCAAAAACTGGCATAAGTATCCTATTTTGTTTCGCCACCTGTCCATACTAGATGACCCACCAGAATCCTTTGCCTATTCATTAGCAATGAGATCCAGGAATCCTTCTCTCTCGAACCAGCTTAATTCGAAGGAGAAAACATTTCTGTTATCTACATGATTCACTTCCCCAGAATTGATCCGTAGGGGTGTGTGGTTCAAAATTGCCCTTTGCAAAGCATGGACTATGACAAGTGGGTACTTCTGTTCCCAGTCTATGCTAGCCAGAACCCGATCCAACTTCTCATATGTTGGCACCGGTAATGAATTAGCCCACGTGAATTGTCTACCCATGAGGTTCATTGTAACAGCCCAAGTGCTACCCTTGCCATTTATGGTCATGTAACCCATGTGAACCTCTATGTTGCCATGTGTTTGAATGATATGATTTTGCTCATTACCATTCCATCTCATGCATCGTGCATCATGCTCATCATTTCATTTGCATACTTGTGTTGCTTGCTAGTTTGGTCTTGTGTGATGTGGTTGTGTGCAACGTGTGGTGCAACAACTCCCTCCCTTCTCCTTCATTTTCAAAACTTGCCTAAACCTTTTTATTCCCTTTTGTTTTTCTACATGAGAATTAACTTGATAATAAAATATATTAAAAATGTTCTGTTGTTCTGGGATTTCATTTTGAGTAGGAATGGGGTGCTCTCCTTGTTGTTTAAAAATTTGGACTCATGGGGTTTTGCAAAACAGTGGTTGTTTAGTTTAAAAAGTATTTATTTTACTTGTCCTAAGAATTATCTTTTTATTTTATTTAAATAGGGCATATTTATTTCAGTGCCAAAGTATTTTTTTAACAAATATCCTTTTCTTTTTCTCTGGGGTTTTTATCTTGTCTTATTTATATTCATAAAGAAAACCTCTGTTGGTTTTTTCTTGTGTGTGGTGAGCGTTGGGCCTCCCCCCCCCCCCCCGCCGCGGCCCAGCTAAGCGAGCTAGCCAGCCCAACCCAGCTAGCGATGGTCACCTGCTCCCATCTCCTTCCATCAGGTTCAGAGAGCACAGCGAGAGAGAGATCGACACCGACGCCGTGAGATAAGCTCACGGATGTCGAGGCTAGGCCCCCTTTATATGTGCGCGCATTCCTAGGGTTTCCCTGTTCCGCCGCCGCTCCTCCTCCTCCTCTCCATATCCCCCTCTCCTTCTTCTTCCCCTCATGTAAGGTTCACAGAGAGGCGAGGTTCAGAGAGAGTAGAGCGTCGGAGCCATCGACGTCATCGTCGTCGTCTCCGGTGGCCCGCTCATTGTCGTCGGAGATGTCGTGGTGCTCGCTGGTGTCGTCTGCGCCCTGTTCTCGGCGCTAGGTCACGAAGAGAGGCCCTGCATCACCGGCTTCCTCCTCGTCTTCCCCGCGTCCCCGAAGCTCGTTGTCGTCCTTCTTCCTCCCCTTCTTTGCGAGCCGAGCTGTTGTCGTCGCCCCCTGTGAGCACCTGCGCATCCTTCCCCCTCTCTGCTTCTCCTCTTGTGGTCGCCGTTGAGTAGCCATAGTCGTTGCCGCTTCGTTCGCCGCCGCTTGTTGCCTGTCACCGCTGTTCCGCCATGGCCGAAAAGGTTCTACCTTGGGCCCATGTTTAGTGCTCGCTGCCACGCCGTCTCGCGTCCTAGCTCCGGGGGATGGGTCCTCCTGAGCATCCCGCTTTCCTCGTCGGGCTTCCTCCTCGCCGGAGAGCCCCTATGCTGCCGGATTTCGCCGCCGTCGTTCATCTGTCAAGCGCTGTCTAATTTCTTGAGTTTTGACAGTGTGTGCTTGTGCGTGTTAGTAGATGAGGTGCGAGATTCCCCTTCGATCAGTAGTTCCCGCCTAGTACAGTGGTAGACGACTCGGGCCGAGACCGCGAGGTCGTGGGTTTGATCCCCGGCTCACCCCCTTTTTTCTTGTTTTTGGATTGGCCGATTGCTGAGTGGGGTGTGCAGATCTAGTGTGGCTACACCATATCTGGTGTGGCTTTGTGCTGCTGTGTGTGTACCTACGTGTGTGTAGGTGTGTGTTGGATCTCCTGTGGCAGAGAGATCCATAGCTATGTGTGTGTGTGTGTGTTCGCTGTGTATGTGTGTATGTGTGTGTGGTGTAGTGTGTGTATGCCAAGTGGGCCTGGCCCCACTTGTCATCCACAGAGGGGCCCTGGTGTTTATGCCAGGTGGGCCCCTCCTGTATATTGGTATTCTTTTATTATGTTTTAATGTTTTTATGTGATATAAATAGTTTTTTCCTTTTATGGTATATTTATAAATTTGGACCTGAGCTTATTTGGACATGGGCATTTTTAGTAAGTTTCACTTATGGGATGTATGGTATTTTTCGAGCTAGTGTTGTGCCATGTTGTTCCATGCAAGTATATGAGTATGATATATGATTTTGGGGTAGAATTTCCAAATGAATTCATTCGTGCAATTGGTTTGGTCATTTGAGCAAGTTGGAAAAAATGTCATTTTGTTCCAAGGTGCCATTTTGTCATTTTAGTTGTAATTAATCCAAGCATGCTATGATAATTGTGCCAACATAGAAGTGGTAGTATTTCATGAGTAGAATGCCATGGTATTTTATTTTGACATGATAATCTTGCTTATAAGTTGGAACCATGCTCCAAAGTGGCTATTAAAATGTTGCTGTTTTCAACATGCTAAATATTTCTAAGTCTGAGAATCTGTTAATATTTTTATGCCATGATGAGTGGGTGCTACCAAGTGATATGTTGTGTGTTAGCTCAAGCTCAGTGCTAGTGTATTGAAGTAGATGTTGCCCTCTATCATCCTGTCAATTTTCATGTCATAAGGTGGTCTATATCACCATTAGTTTTTGCTGTCAACTTGCTATCAGCTTAACTCAGATTCCAGAAAACTGTGATTTTCTCTAAGTCCCTAGAATCTGTTTCATCATGCCAACTCGTGAGCTTCATGCTTATTGATATGTGCTTCCTTTACAGTTTGTGTAGATGGATGATTTGATAAGCATGTTATGTAATTTCTGTGAATGCCTTGTTTGAGGTTGGAAACTTCCTGTAGCTCTAGATATTTGTTGGTAAAGTTGCTATGTTGCTATTTGGGACAGATTGTGTGTTTTAGTGTTGGCTTGTGGGAGCTATGCTCCATGGTTTTGCTTGATTTTTGGATCTATTGTGGTTGGATTTTCATTACCTAACCAGTCGCTACCTTGAAATGCCAAGGAATAGCCCATGGCCTTCATTGTCTTGTATTGTGCCTTCGTAACTTGTCGAGAGCATAGCGTGAGGTCCGTTACTCCGTTTCCTAGGTTCTACATATGCATTTGCATCGATTTTGCATGAAGCATCCATATTTGCCATGATCATGAATGTTCAAACAACTTAACATGAGGTTCTGTCTAGAATTGTAAATAACTCAACTATTGCATGTGAAACATGACTAGTTTAGGATTGTCATGCTAAATACTTCAAATGTATCATGCATCATCTTGTTTGTGCATTGCACCTGGGTTGGTTGTTTATTGTTGCTGTTTCTCTTGGGTAGACGCGAGTGTTGAACCTGAGTATGAGGATCCAGGAAAGTACCACTACGAGGACCCCGCTCTTTGTCCCTCTCAAGAACCAACAGGCAAGATGATCGTACCCGGATCCCGACACTATTTTTGCTTTGCTAGATGTCTCTCTCTTATTATTACATATGCGTTACCTACCACTTGAATGTCAAGCCTTCTACATTGCCATGATAGCCTCTAACCCCTCCACATGCTAGCAAACCTTGTTAGGCTAAGTTACCGCTGCTCAGCCCCTCTTATAGCGTTCTTAGTTGCAAGTGCAAGTTGTTTCCATGTGATAACATGGATATCTGGAGATATCACAATATTAACTGCTATTTAAATTAATGCACATATATATCTTGGTATGGTGGAAGGCTTGGCCTTTGTAACATCCCAAAATTCCATTTTGGAATGTTATGAAATATAGCTATGCATCATCATCATCATTGCTTGAATATATGAAATAGTTGAAATGCTCCTTCTAAATTTCTGAAAGCCCTTTCTACTTTCAATGTGCTTCTTTCACCTAATTGAAATTCTTGGTAAAAAGTTCAAATAAGAGAGTAGGAACATGACACTCCACACCAGGACCTAATTGGTGTTTTATTTGAACAATAAAAAAAACCAGGGGTTGTTTTGAAAATATTTGCAAAAGGATTTAAAAGCAAATAGGCCCTTTCTGAAAATAATATTTTTTTCAAAGTGTTTGAATGATAGAATAAAAATGTTCAATAAATGGAATTTATTATTCTGTTAATTTTGATATATAATACTCCTATATTTGAAAATGTGTTGAATGCTTTTAAAGATGTTTTACTGCTCTGAATATTAAAAAGAGTAACGGATTTGCATTTAAACGGGCCGGCCCACGGGCATTTATTCGCGAATTAACTATGAGCCGGTCGACCCACGCGCCTTCGCCGCTCCCTCTCTCTCTGACATCTGGACCCACCCGACCGACCGTTCGCACCGCGCGGTCGCCTCCTTCCTCGCGCGCGCGCCGCCGTCGCCGAGATTCCCTCGCCCCGGATCTCCCTCCTCTCTCCTCCCCGCACCCACCCGAGCACCCTATAAGTAGCCCCTGCCCCTCCTCTCTCCATTCCCCCCCAATCCCCTCTCTCCCTCGCCGAGACGCTGCCCAAACACCTCGCCGGAGCTGCTCCGACCACCGAAGCTCTCTCCACTCGTGCCCGTCGCCTCGGACGTCCCCTCGCCCCTCCGACCCCACCACTCGACGCCCGACGTTCGCCGCCGTCGTCTGGACCACTCAACTGCCACGGAAGACCACCGGAGACGTGCCCCGACGACCACGTCGCCTCGGCCTCGCCGGAGAAGCCCTCGCCGGCGACCCACCTCACGATGAGCACCTCATCCGTTCGATCTGGATCTGACGATCCAGATTATAACGTATTAATTCCCCGAACCGTTTTCTTTACGGTTCGGTTGACCGCCCGAAACACCCGCACGCATGCGCTAGCCAGCCAATAGGAACCTGCCACGTCACCCTGGCCGTTCGGTAGTTTATTTTTTCTTTTTCTGTTTAGTTTTAGTTAACAGATTGTTTTCTAAATTGTTTTGCTTATATCTTTTAAAATATTTAATGTTTTGAGTTGATTCTTTTTGCATAAGATCACATTTGTCATGTAGTTTCACCCTGTAGTCTTAGATTTTCAAATTGAACTCTAAAATTTGAATTTAGTCAAATTTGCTCAAATCACTCAAATCTGAATAACTAGAGTTTAAAAATAGATTTTGATATGAATCTTTTTGCTACTGCTTGGTATTAGTTAGGACTCTCAGATTGCTTAGTTTGAGGATTTTTAGGATATATTTTGGTTAGTGTTCTAGCTATAAACAGAATCTGCCTAGTATTATGGTATAGTTTTATTTGCTTAGTTTTAGTTAGTTTCAATTAGATTTAGTTTTAATTTGTTTTAGTAGTTTTTGTTGCTTGAACATTTAGTGTTTTACTTACTGTTAATAAAAATATAAAATTGTTTAGTTTATTTCTTTGTTAATATAGGAATCACAACTTCTTTTCAAATAGGTTTAATTTGATTAAAACAACTAGTTAGTAATAGTTTTTCTTTCAACAAAGTTTTATATAATTTAATTCTGTTTTCTAAGACAAGTTTAATTGTCAATTCTTTTCTGTTAAGAACATGTTTTGTTAATAAATAATAAGTTTAGTTTCATTCTTTTGTTAGTAAAGCTATAGTTGATTCATATAGTGTTTATCAAAACTAAAAAAAAAACTTTACTAAAGTTTTCCCAACAAACTTAATTTGATTTTATTCTGTTTATTAATAAAAAAAATTATTGTTTTCTTGCTGTCAACTATTGTTTTGGTTAATACAAATGGTTTCATTATGTTAGTAATGTTTTATCCATCACCTTTTTGAAAACAAAACTTTGTGTGTTTTCTTGCTTGTGATTTGTGCATTGTTTTGTCTTGATTGTTTACTAGTTCATGGTTGATGTTTGTGAGTTGCAATATTTTGTTGTATGCTTATTGAGTGCTGGTTTGCTTCGTTAGATTATCCGGAGTGCGAAGCTTGTTACTTAGAGTCCCTCGAGTACGAAAATCATCAATCAGGCAAGTCACTTTGATCATCTTTACCCATGTTTTTATTGCATTAGTTCTTCCATCACCCCAATTGCATGAAAAGTAGGTTAGTTGGAAACTTGGTTACTGTTGTAGTATCATGTGGTAGGTACCCCCTCAACACTTTGACACATTGGCCCCGGGAAACGTTGTTTTACATTTTGCTATGCTACTAGTAGACGGGGTTGGATGTGTGATTCATGAGAGTTGTGAGGTAATAACTTCAAGACCTACATAATGATCAAGACTTCAAGACTCCGAGTTTTCAACTTACCTCTGGGTGGATGATGGTTGAACGGCACCCTGGAGAAACCAGTGGATTTGCCTAGGTGTTGCTGGAGATGGCCAGTATTCACGCGGAAAGGTCCACCCAGGCACAAAGAGATGGATGGATGCTTCAAAACCCAAGGCTTACCTGCACAGCCACAAGTCATTATGGGCTCTGGCTTGGTTGGATATCGTGGTGACCCTGGACAGGCGGTGCTACGAGATGTAGAAGAACGGTAGGAAAGGATGGGCACCGACAGAGTCGCAGGGAAACCCTTTGGAAGACCATGTTTTGGTCATCCGTTTCTCAAACACCCTGAAGTGCGAGAAATCAAACGGAGGTGACCAAATCTTGTGGGGAACGTGTGCAAAGCTCTGCAGAGTACTCAAACCTTATCGATTAGCCGTGTCCACGGTCATGGACGACTTGAGCCAAAGGAACTGAAACTTCCGGAACTCTCAACACAATTAATATGATGATGTGGGTATTAATGACTTGGGTATGAGAATTGGTTGGTGGAACCATCTCATTAATCAACCAACTTAGTAATATTTTTGCTTAGCCCTCTCTTGATGTAGGAAAAATTGGCTTTTTCGCAAAAACTTACCACCCCACCTGCCATATATGCATATAGATTAGATGATTATCTTTTCACCCCTCTCTTGTGACTTTGCCGGCATATTCCATATGCTGACCTACACGGCTGCAACGTATCATGTTGCAGAGTACTTTTCCAACCAGGAGTGAGGACACGTTCTACGCTCGGTGAGATGCCCTTGGAGTCAGATGGACTCATCTACCTTCGACGCTTCCGCAAGACTTAGTTATTCTCATGAGTTGGCCTTCAGCCACTTTATTGTAATATTTATTGTAATAAAGGACTCGATATGAGATTTCGATTAATATAATGCTGTGTGATTTCCCTTTGATATATGCATTGATGTACCGTGTGTGTACCAGCATGATCTTGGGATGGTACGGAAACACCGGAGATTCGACCTTTCAGGTCGAGTCGTTACAGCCTTTTGCTCGTTGTTTTGTTCCACTTTTACCGTCATAGTTACTTGTTACCGGTGTCATGTTTCCATACTTTGCGCTCCTAACATGCTCGGGGTTGTTATGGGGACCCCCTTGATTATTCGGTTGAGATTAAAACTTGTCTGGCAAGACCCAACATTGGTACTATTTGCTTAAACAACTTAATAAAATTGCATAGGGATTTGCAACCCCATGGATAATTAATCAACAACCCGGGCCAGTGCTCCTCATGAGTGTTGGTCCAAACTAGAGCACTGTGCGGGGCCAACCTGGGCCAACTCGGGAGATTTCTATCAGGCCATGGTACACTAGCTTATTCGGTCGTGTCCTGAGAACGAGATACGCGGCTCTTATCGGGTTCGTCGACAGGTCGGGTGGTCTTGCTGGACTTGTTTTACCTTTCTCGAGTGGCTTGCATGAGGGACTCTGATTTTCTTTGGGCTATCTCGAGGTGTCGGAATTCCTTTGGAGTTGCCTAGGAGTGGTCGAGGTTATTCCCGCGGAGTGTGGTTAATTTATGATGGACTAGTTGGAGCACCCCTGCAGGGTTAAATCTTTCGGAAAGCCGTGCTCGCTTATGTGGCAACTTGGATATTTGTTTAACACCCGGTTATAGTTAACTTGAAGTAAACTCCAATAAAATACACCAACTGTGTGAGTAACCGTGATCGTCTTTGCTCGTGAACATGATTCGAGAGAGAACACAGTGGGGTTATGTTTGACGCAAGTAGGTGTTCAGGATCGCTTGATCGTTTAACGTAGGCCACATATTTACATTCATGTTCTCGTAAGATTAGCCACCATAAATGCTTAGTGCTGCTGCAAACTAAACACTTATTCCCCATCCTACCTAATAAGCTTTAATAGTCTCGGTACCCGGTCACGAGATTGCTGAGTCCCCGTGGGTCATAGATTACTACAACAAATACAGATGCAAGTGCAGATGAGATCATGCCAGATGATGTGACGTAGCTCCAGTGGGAGTATGACGAGGAGTGTGGAAGGATGTACGTCACTTATCCAGACGAGTAGAGAGGCCTTGGTCATGATCTTCGGCGCTAGCAAGACAGTTTCATTGCATATCTTTTCTCGTTTGTTTTCTTCCGTAGTCAGACCCTGCCTTTGGAATGATGTTTGAATAAACTATGTGGAATTGTAATTTAGCATGTGGTGAGTGTAAGCCAACTCATATACTCCTCCCTTCCTAAATGTATGTAATGATACTGTTCTTGCGAACGACTAGATGTGCATCTATCCCTGTCGAGGCCCCCGTGCCTTAATATGGATAGGCACGCATCTTGGGCGTGACAAGTTGGTATTCAGAACCATACGAGCATAGGAGCCCTTTGCTTGATCGAACTTGGCCGAGTCGAGTCTAGTAAAAACTATTTTGAGTCTAGTTATATCGGAGAGTAGGTTTCTTATTACTCCTCTTCTATACTCTGGTGAGGTACTCGACTTAGGAATTTTGATTCTACTCCTCTTCTCGCTCAAAACAATTTTAGGATCACGCGGGTATTTTGAAAACTATATGATACCGATGTGATGGAGTTCTGTCTTGTTGCCTCTTGTCTGACTTGATTTCTTCCGAGGAGTCGAGCTCCAGGGAATTCTTGGCACATTGTTATCATTCAGCTTCCTTAGTATCTCGGGACGGAGGGTGTTCGGAATTACTTCAATACTTGTCGTGGTGAGATAAGGTCGGAGTCACCCAGTACTAGGGAGGCGTCCGGGGTACGACCATGGTTAGTATCGTTGTGCTTTCGAGGATTTGAGTTATATGGACTTGCGAAAGCCTCTGGTTATGTGTTGAAGGATGGATACAGTTGGGGTATAGGTTTGTTAGTTGTGTGAGATATTTCCTCCTTGTATCCCCAACACCGGATTGCATAACCAGAAAGTTTTCGGAAGTTCTTAGGTGGGAACTCATGTAGATATCTAAGATCATCTTCTTCAGATGTATGAGGGCATATACATTTGTTCCGAGAAACATTAGCTCAATACTTTTGTGTTATTGCAAGTGGCTTCTAATATCTGATGATGTTATTGCAAACCCAAAGAAGGCGTTCTTACTAATCTTTCAGTAGGAAGGCTGTTATGTTATTCGTTCAATTTCTTTCAAAGCATTTGATTCAGCTTTTGAATTCATCTTGTCAATAAGGTGTTGATGTTCTTGTCCATCTCCAGGATGGCTCCAACAACTCGCGGGAATCTGGGTCGGGGTGAGGAGTAGTCTGATCCTCCACCACCCCCGCCACCACCTCCTCCTCTAGAAGCTTGGCAAGCTGTGATGGACACAACCAATGCAAATACTCAGATGTTGCTCAGGACGTTGCAAGAAAGAGATCAGGGTCAACAAGGCTTTCAAGGGAATTTTCAGTATCAACCTCAGTTTGCGACGCTCAACCAGTTCCTTGCTAACCAGCCCAAGTCTTTCACCTGTTGTGAGCAGCCTTTCGATGCAGATGATTGGCTCTGTGACATGAGTAAGCATTTTGAGTGTAGCAATGTCAGACCAGAGGACTTCGTCGGATTCGCGTCGTTCCAGCTCAAGGGTCAGGCAGCAGATTGGTGGCAGCAATACAAGGACTCCAGGGGCGATCGTGTTGTTACTTGGGACGATTTCTATCGTGACTTCAGGGGCCATTACATTCTGACAAGCTTTGTCGAGGAGATGTGTGAGAAGTTCAGGCACCTGAAGCAGGGAAGCAAGTTTGTCTATCAGTACAACATCGAGTTCCAGAATCTGGCCCGCTATGCTAAGCAAGATGTTCCAGATGACAAGTCCATGATTTATTAGTTCAGAGGTGGTCTCAAGGATGAGCTTCTGCCAGGTCTGGTCCTTCAAGAGCCTCGTGAGTTTGATCAGTTCTAGAATATGTCTTTGAAGGTCGAGGCAACACAGCTCAAGTTGGAGAACTCAAGGAAGCGTTTCAGGGATTCATATTCTTCTTCTTCGAGCTCTCAGATGGTCCCAAGCAGCAGAAATATTGGGTTCCTAATCCTCCTCCGTTTTGTCCTCCTCAGCAGCAAAGACAGTTCGATGGCCGTGGCTCTTCCCACCCACCCAACCCAGGATATCAGCAGAGACCCCAGGCACCCAAGTCAGCCAATGTTCCTTCTCTAGGAAACTTCCGTCCGCTATATGAGGTTACTTGTCACAAGTGTGGTCAGAAGGGTCACTACTCAAACGAGTGCAACCAGCGGTGTCTTCCGTCTCCTCCTCCAGTCAGACCTCCAGGAAATGCTATGGTGAAGCATAATCCCAAGTTAGTAAGGGTGAACATGGTGAATGCAGTAGAGGCAGCGGATTCTTCTCAAGTGATCATGGATAATCTCTGTGTTAATTCTATTCTTGCAAAAGTTTTGTTTGATACTGGTGCATCGCATTCATTCATATCTAGGCCTTTTGTGGCTAAGCATGATTTCGTGATGTTGAAGACCCCTAGGCCATTGAATGTTCTTTCTCCTGGTTTGCAAATGACTTCCAATGTGTGCGTTCTGGATGTGTCTATCAAGATGGGCAATTATTCTTTTCTGGCTTCTCCAATTGTTCTCGGTAAATCCGATATTGATCTCATTCTGGGCATGGACTTCCTGGCTATGAACAAGGCATATGTGGATTGTCAAGCCAAAGAAGTAAAGCCGACTCATCCTTCAGAAGATGTGATTATTTTCACTGCTCGCGATGACACAATCCGTCTCTTTGCTCTTAATGAGAAGGGTGAAATCTAGGCTATTTCTCAGATTCCGGTGGTTAGTTAGTATGAAGATGTCTTTCTAGAAGAATTGCCAGGAATGCCTCCTCACCGGCCAGTCGAGTTCGTGATTGACCTCGAGCCCAGAACTGAACCGGTTTGCAAGCGTCCTTATAAACTTCGCCCCGAAGAGCTGAAAGAGTTGAAGAAGCAGCTAGATGAACAAGAACGTGTGGGTCTGATCAGACCAAGTTCTTCTCCATGGGGTTGTGGTGTTTTGTTTGTCAAGAAGAAGGATGCCACAGACCGACTTTGTGTCGATTACCATCCATTTAACAAGAAGACAATCAGAAACAAGTACCCACTTCCCAACATCAATGAGTTGTTTGAACAATTGAAAGGTGCCAAGGTTTGCTTGAAGCTTGATCTTTGCATGGGCTATCATCAGATTCACATTCGTGAAGAAGATATTCCAAAGACCACTTTCAGGACGAGTTTTTGCTCTTATGAGTACACCGTCATGTCGTTTGGTCTCGCAAATGCTCCTCCAACCTTCTCAAGAATGATGAACTTCATATTATCTCCTTTCAAGAATGAGTTCATCTTGGTCTATCTGGATGATATCCTTGTGTTCTCGGAGACTGAAGAAGAGCATGTAGAGCTTCTCCGGCTTGTGCTTGACAAGTTAAGAGAGCAACGATTCTATGCAAAGTTTTCCAAGTGTGAGTTTTGGGTCAATGAAGTGGTGTAACTTGGGCATGTGATCTTTGCTGAGGGCATTAAAGTGCACCCTGAGAAAGTTAAGGCAATCTTGAAGTGGGAGCCTCCTCAGAATGTGAAGCAGCTTCATAGCTTCCTCGGGCTTGCTAGTTATTACAGAAGATTCGTGGAGAACTTCTCTCAAATTGCTAAGCCTCTGTCTAAACTCCTTCAGAAGAATGTCAAGTACGTTTGGTATCCTGAGTGTGATGTGGCGTTCAATACGCTCAAGCAGAGACTGACATCAGCTCAAGTTCTTGTTCCTCCCGAGTAATCAAAGAATTTCCAAGTTTTCTGTGATGCTTCTCTCCAAGGTTTTGGTGGTGTTCTCATGCAAGATAAGAAGATAGTTGCTTATACCTCGCATCAGTTGAAACCTACCGAGAAGAACTACCCCACTCATGATCTTGAGTTGGCGGCAGTTGTGCATGCTTTGATGACTTGGAGGCATTTGTTGTTGGGTAGACCAGTTGAGGTGTACACCGATCACAAGAGCTTGAAGTACATTTTCACTCAACCCAATCTCAATCTTCGGCAGTCTCGTTGGGTGGAAATGCTTGAGGACTTCAATCCAAGCATTGAGTATACTCCTGGAAAAGAAAATGGCATTGCAAACGCACTCAGCCGAAAGGTGTACTGCAATAGTCTCATCCTGAAGCCTCTTCAACCCGAGCTTTGTGAAGCCTTCCGCAAGCTCAATCTTCAAATGATTCCGCAAGGATTTCTTGCCAATCTTCAAGTCTCTCCAACTCTGCAAGATCAGGTTCACCAAGCTCAACTTCTTGATGCAATGGTGAAGAAAGTGAAGAAAGGTGTGGCCAAGGGCATTCCGAAGTATAAGTGATTTCGCGTTGATGACAAAGATACCTTGTTCTTTGAGGACCGTCTGGTGGTTCCAAAAAGTGATCTCAGGAAGGTTATCATGGATGAAGCACACAATTCTCTCCTATCCATTCATCCAGGCAATTCCAAGATGTATCAGGATCTCAAGCAAACCTTCTGGTGGACTTGCATGAAGCGTGAAATTGCTCAGTTCGTGAACAAGTGTGATGTTTGTCGCAGAGTGAAGGCGGAACATCAACGTCCAACAGGTCTCCTTCAACCTTTGCCTATTCCAGAGTGGAAATTCGATCATGTGGAGATGGATTTCATCACTGGGTTTCCCAAGTCCAAGAGGGGCAACGATGCCATCTTTGTGGTGATCGACAAGCTAACCAAAGTTGCTCATTTCTTTCCGGTCAAAGAATCTATCTCGGTAGCTCAGCTAGCAGAGTTGTATACGTCAAGGATAGTTTCTTTGCACGGTATTCCTCAGCTCATCTCATCTGACCGTGGAAGCCTCTTCACTTCCAAGTTTTGGAAGTCCTTCCAGACTACTATGGGTACCAAGATCTGTTTCAGCACTGCATTCCATCCGTAGACAAGTGGTCAAGTTGAGAGAGTAAATCAAATCCTTAAAGACATGCTCAGAGCTTGTGTGATTTTGTTCGGCATGAAATGGGAAGACTGCCTTCCATGCGCTGAATTTTCATACAACAACAACTTTCAGGCTAGCTCAGGCAAGGCCCCTTTCGAGATTCTCTACGGTACGAAGTGTTGTACCCCGCTTAATTGGTCTGAAACCGGTGAGCGTCAAATTTTGGGCAATGAAATGATCACCGATACAGAAGAGATGTGTCGTGTCATTCGTGAGAACCGCAAAGCAGCTCAATCCCGACAGCCGAAGTGCTACCCTTGCCATTTATGGTCATGTAACCCATGTGAACCTCTATGTTGCCATGTGTTTCAATGATATGATTTTGCTCATTGCCATTCCATCTCATGCATCATGCATCATGCTCATCATTTCATTTGCATACTTGTGTTGCTTTCTAGTTTGGTCTTGTGTGATGTGGTTGTGTGCAATGTGTGGTGCAACTACTCCCTCCCTTCTCCTTCATTTTCAAAACTTTCCTAAACCTTTTTATTCCCTTTTGTTTTCTATATGAGAATTAACTTGATAATAAAATCTATTAAAAATGTTCTGTTGTTCTGGGATTTCATTTTGAGTAGGAATGGGGTGCTCTCCTTGTTGTTTAAAAATTTGGACTCATGGGGTTTTGCAAAACAGTGGTTGTTTAGTTTAAAAAGTATTTATTTTACTTGTCCTAAGAATTGTATTTTTATTTTATTTAAATAGGGCATATTTATTTCAGTGCCAAAGTATTTTTGTTTTAACAAATATCCTTTTCTTTTTCTCTAGGGGTTTTATCTTTTTTTATTTATATTCATAAAGAAAACCTCTATTGGTTGTTTTTTTTCCTGTGTGTGGTGAGCGTTGGGCCTCCCCCCCCCCCCGCGGCCCAGGTAAGCGAGCTAGCCACCCCAACCCAGCTAGCGACGGTCACCTGCTCCCGTCTCCTTCCGTCAGGTTCAGAGAGCGCAGCGAGAGAGAGAGAGATGCCGACGCCGTGAGAGAAGCTCACGGACGTCGAGGCCGCCCCCCTATATATGTGTGCGCATCCCTAAGGTTTCCCTATTCTGCCGCCGCTCCTCCTCCTCCTCTCCATCTCCCGCTCCTCCTTCTTCTTCCCCTCACGTAAGGTTCAGAGAGAGGCGAGGTTCAAAGAGAGCAGAGCGCCGGAGCCATCGTCGTCGTCATCGTCTCCAGTGACCCGCTCGTCGTCGTCGGAGATGCCATGGTGCTCGCCGGTGCCGTCCGCGCCCCGTTCCCGGCGCTAGGGCACGAAGAGGCCTCGCGTCGTCGGCTTACTCCTCGTCTTCCCCGCGCCGTTGAAGCTCATCGTCGTCCTTCTTACTCCACTTCTCTGTGAGCCGAGCTGTCGTCGTCACCCCGTGTGAGCACCTGCGCATCCTCCCCCCTCTCTGCTTCTCCTCTCGTGGTCGCCATTGAGTAGCTGTAGTCGTTGCCGCTTCATTCGCCGCCGCTTGCTGCCTGTCGCCGCTTTTCCGCCATGGCCGAAAAGGTTCTACCTTGGGCCCGTGTTTAGTGCTCGCTGCCGCGCCGTCTTGCGTCCTAGCCCCACGGGATGGATTCTCCTGAGCGTCCCGCTTTCCCTGTCGGGCTTCCTCCGTTCTGGAGAGCCCCTGTGCCGCCGGATTTCACCGCCGCCATTCCTTTGTCAAGCGCTGTCTAATTTCTTCAGTTTCGACAGTGTGTGCGTGTGCGTGTTAGTAGATGAGGTGCGAGATTCCCCCTCGGTTAGTAGTTCCCGCCTAGCATAGTGGTAGATGACTTGGGCCAAGAACGTGAGGTCATGGGTTTGATCCCCAGCTCGCCCCCCTTTTTTTCTTGTTTTTGGATTGGCCGATTGCTGTGTGGGTTGTGCGGATCTGGTGTGGCTTTGTACTGTTGTGTGTGTACCTACGTGTGTGTAGGTGTGTGTTGGATCTCCTGTGGTAGGGACATCCACAGCTATGTGCGTGTGTGTGTGTGTGTTTGTTGTGTATGTGTGGATGTGTGTGTGTGTGGTGTAGTGTGTGTATGCCAAGTGGGCCCGGCCCCACTTGTCATCCACAGAGGGGCCCTGGTGTTTATGCCAGGTGGCCCCTCGTGTATATTATTTTTCTTTTATTATGTTTTAATGTTTTTATGTGATATAAATAGATTTTTCCTTTTCTGGTATATTTCGAAATCTGGACATGAGCTTATTTGGACATGGGCATTTTTAGTAAGTTTTCACTTATGGGAATGTATGGTATTTTTCGAGCTAGTGTTGTGCCATGTTGTTCCATGCAAGTATATGAGTATGATATATGATTTTGGGGTAGAATTTCCCAATGAATCCATTGGTGCAATTGGTTTGGTCATTTGAGCAAGTTGGACAAAATGTCATTTTGTTCCAAGGTGCCATTTTGTCATTTTAGTTGTAATTAATCCAAGCATGCTATCATAATTGTGCCAACATGGAAGTGGTAGTATTTCATGAGTAGAATGCCATGGTATTTTATTTTGACATGATAATCTTGCTTATAAGTGGGAACCATGCTCCAAAGTGGCTATTAAAATGTTGCTGTTTTCAACATGTTAAATATTTCTAAGTCTGAGAATCTGTTAATATTTTTATGCCATGATGAGAGGGTGCTACCAAGTGATATGTTGTGTTTTAGCTCAAGCTCAGTGCTAGTGTATTGAAGTACATGTTGCTCTCTATCATCCTTCCAATTTTCATGCCTTGAGGTGGTCTCTATCAACATTAGTTTCTATTGTCAACTTGCTATCAGCTTAACTCAGATTCCAGAAAACTGTGATTTTCTCTAAGTCCCTAGAATCTGTTTCATCATGCCAACTTGTGAGCTTCATGCTTATTTATATGTGCTTCCTTTCCAGTTTGTATAGATGGATGATTTGATAAGCATGTTATTTAGTTTCTGTGAATGCCTTGTTTGAGGTTGGAACTTCCTGTAGCTCTAGATATTTGCTGTGAAATTTTCTATGTTGCTGTTTGGGACAGATTGTGTGTTTTAGTGTTTTGTGGCTTGTGAGAGCTATGATCCATGGTTTTGCTTGATCTTTGGCTCTATTGTGATTGGTTTTCATTGCCTAACCAGTGGATACCTTGGAATGCCAAGGAATAGCCCATCGCCTTCATTGTCTTGTATTTTGCCTTCGTAACTTGCCGAGAGCGTAGCGTGAGGTCCATTACTCCATTTCCTACGTTCTACATATGCATTTGCATCGATTTTGCATGAAGCATCCATGTTTTCCATGATAATGCATGTTCAAACAACTTAACATGAGGTTCTGTCCAGAATTGTAAATAACTCAACTATTGCATGTGAAACATGACTAGTTTGGGATTGCCATGCTAAATACTTCAAATGTATCATGCATCATCTTGTTTGTGCATTGCACCTGGGTTGGTTGTTTATTGTTGCTATTTCTCTTGGATAGACGTGAGTGTTGAACCTGAGTACGAGGATCCCGGAGAGTACCACTACGAGGACCCCGCTCTTTGTCCCTCTGAAGAACCAACAGGCAAGATGATCGTACCCAGATCCTAACACTATTTTTGCACAGTGTGGGACAACCCGGGGAAGCTCGGGAGATTTCTATCACGCCACCATACACTAGATTATCCGTCCGTGTCCTGAGAGCGAGATACGCGGCTCTTATCGGGTTCGTCGACATGTCGGGTGGTCTTGCTGGACTTGTTTTAACTTTCTCGAGTGGCTTGCGTGAGGGACTCTGATTTTCTTCGGGCTATCTCAAGGTGTCGGAATTCCTTTGGAGTTGCCTAGGATGATCATGAGATCCGTGGTCGAGGTTATTCCCGCGGAGTGTGGTTAATTTATAATGAACTAGTTGGAGCACCCCTACAGGGTTAAATCTTTCGGAAAGCCGTGCCCGTGGTTATGTGGCAACTGGGATATTTGTTTAACACCCGGTTATAGTTAACTTGAAGTAACCTCCAATAAAATACACCAACTATGTGAGTAACCATGATCGTCTCTGCTCATGAACATGATCCAAGAGAGAACATGGTGGGGTTATGTTTGACGCAAGTATGTGTTCAGGATCACTTAGCGATCATGCTAGTTCTCGATTGTTTAACGTAGGCCACATATTTACATTCATGTTCTCGTAATATTAGCCACCATAAATTCTTAGTGCTGCTACAAACTAAATACTTATTCCCCATCCTACCTAATAAGCTTTAATAGTCTCGGTACTAGGTCACGAGATTGCTGAGTCCTAGTGGCTCATAGATTACTACAACAAATATAGGTGCAGGTGTAGATGCGATCGTGCCATATGATATGATGCAGCTCTAGTGGAAGTATGACGAGGAGCGTGGCAGGATGTACGTCACTCATCCAGAAGAGTAGAGAGGCCTTGGTCATGATCTTTGGGGCTAGCAAGACGATTTCATTGCATATGTTTTCTCGTTTGTTTTCGTCCGTAGTCGGACCCTGCCTTTGGAATGATGTTTGAATAAACTGTGTGGAATTGTAATTTAGCATGTGGCAAGTGTAAGCCAACTCATATACTCCTCTCTTCCTAAATGTATGTAATGATATTGTACTTGTGAACGACTAGATGCGCCTCTATCCCCGTCGAGGCCCCCGTAACTTAATATGGATAGGCGCGCATCTTGGGCATGACATCCATCTCCCCCAAATCGAGACTCTCAATAATCATGTTGAACATGAATGACCATCTTCCATCGAAGTTGTCATTATTTTTTTCCTCTTTTCTTCTAATGATATTGAAGTCCCCACCAACAAAAATGGGGAGCCTTTCATCTCCACATATTCTCACTAAATCTGCGAGAAAATATGACTTAAGCTCAGGCTGCTCTACCCCATATACGACCACCAAAGCCCATATGAAGCCATCAACTTTCTACCTGACACGAAATTTGACAGCAAACTCACCATAAACCACATTCAGCACCTCTAGTGTTTTGCACTTTACCCCAAGTAAGATCCTCCGGATCTACCTCTTGGTGGTAAACAATGCCAATCAAACTCAACTCCTCTTGCAATGTTCCTGAGAAATTGAGGTGTAAAATTATCTCTACCCGTCTCTTGTAAAGCAATAAAATACAAATTATGTTCTAAAGAAACGTCACTAAGGAATCTCGTTTTAGCCAAGTACGCTAGACCTCTACTGTTCCAAAAGATTCCTTTCATAGGTCATCATGGATTTTTTTCTCTTTTGTTAAACTCTCGCGCTCCTCTGAACCGCTGACAGATGATAGAATTTCCTCTTCCAAGGTCTCTTAGGTTTATCCTACATCATCTCGATATCCTCATGGGTGGATGTAACACGAGGAAGATTGTCGGGCATCAAAGGAGCCATATACCCCTTTGATCCCAAGTCTTCCTCGTCCACCACTAATCCCTCTGTGGGTATTCAATCCTCACATAAGCTTTGTAGTGTTGTGACTCCAAGGTTATTAATATCCGCCCCATTCATTGGTTTTGCCGTGGCTAAGTTTGTAATAATTTCCATGGCTCTATCTGCTTATAAGTCTAAGATGTCATTAACAAATTTAGCTATTTATGTTCCATTAGTACCGATAGATATCCCTAAGTTGCTTGATTTATCAATAATTTCATGCTTAGAGAAATGAAGTATGGAACAACTTGTATTAACTGACATACCTGTATTTGCCTCAATATCGCTAAGCTTGGCGGCCCTCATGGCACGCCCCGACTGTATGTCATCAGCATCTGGTTGTTCCTCGATGCGGTGACTGTATTGACGCTCCCTGGAAGTAGGGTTTGGAATTCCTCCGAAGTTGATCACATCCTCCATGGATACCTCTGTTGGGTTTCGGCTTCCTGCCTCATTCCCGACAACGTTTGGGGTGTCAATCTGAGATGACACAACTACCTTAGTGACATCCTTGACAGGGCGCCCCCGTCCTCCCCTGTACCGATAAGGACCTGTTGTCCCTCGATCACCGCGGAAGATGTGGGTGAAGGTGGAGGTGAGAGCGGTTGGGCCTCCTACCCATTGCTCTCATACCCCGTGGCTGAAGGTGTGATGGGTAGGGTCTCCTGCCCGTGAATCTCGTACCCCGCCTCATAAGAAGAAGACGGTCACGGTAGAGACGGAACTGAATGCCGGGCCGCCTGCTCGTGGCTGTCCGTCCCCACCCCCATGAAAAGAACGTCATGGCTGCGGTGTCTGCTGCAAACAAGACCCGATGGCCTCCATCTGGTGATCGATCTTCACCTTCACGTCAAACATCACTGCACCGTCGGCATCATCAAACTCCACCCCCCACACACAGAGATGACTCAGTGCAGATACAACATGAAACGAACAAAATTGGAGAGATGCCATCGGTGTTGAAGATGGAGCTATACCCTTGTCATGTGACGAAGCAACTGCTTTTGATGACTGAGAAGTCTGACCCTTATCAATGGACCCATCAGCATGTTTACCAAGGTCCCCATTGGCCCCTTGGTTTCTACTCCCATCACCATCATCGATCATATTGACAACATTGTTCCCATTATTATTTACCTGCTGGAGCGGTTCCTCGACCTCCATGTCAAGATCATAATGTAAACCATCATAAGCCCATGGAATAAAATCCAGCACAAACTCGGAGTCCAACACACCAACAAGCAACCTCACAATCCCATGTTTGCGAGTAAACGACATATTGACCTTATCAGTTTTTCCTAGCAGAGAGCCAAGACTCCATACAATGAGAAAATCATTAAGAAGTGTCTCAGGGACACCAGAAAACCTGATCCAAACCTTATCAAGAGGTGTTCCTTTTGGCTCTGGTATTTTGCACTCATCAGATTCCAGCATACATTTATTTCCAGCCACTTTGCTGAACCCCAACTTCAAGAGGCGCTCGAGATCCTCTATCCTTGGGAATTCCACTCGGTACACCTGTTCATCCACTTTGACTAATGCCTAGTGAAACGACTCAGAAACAAGCCTCCCGAGCTACTGCGTCACCAGATGCTCTATCAGTGACCCATGTGTAACCTTAACCAAGCAAGTCCTCGTTTTTTTCTAGGAATGAATGAATTAGTGGCATGGTATTAACCTTTAAAAAGTGAACCAACCTGTGGTTGGATGGTTAGAGGGACTGTGGTACCCCCAGCCCACCAGGGTTCAAGTCCTGGTGCTTGCTGTTGGGGAACGTTGCATGGGAAACAAAAAAATTCCTATGCACATGCAAGATCTATCCATGGTGATGATCATCTACGAGAGGGAGAGTGGATCTACATACCCTTGTAGATCGCTAAGCGGGAAGCATTAAGAAACGCGGTTGATGTAGTCAAACGCCTTCGCAATCCAAATCGCCGAGCGTCCCGCGATCCCATTACGATCCGTCCCACGATCCAATCACGATCCGTCCCGCGATCTCATCATGGTTCGTCGTGCGATCCAATCATGAATCGTCTCGCGAACTTGATCACGGTCCTTCCGATCTAGCACCGAACGGACGACACCTCCGCGTTCAGCACACAAACAGCTTGACGACGATCTCTGCCTTCTTGATCCAGCAAGAGGGAGCGGAGAGGTAGATGAGTTTTCCGGCAGCACAACGACGTGGTGGCAGTGGTGGTGAACTAATCCTGCAGGGCTTTGCCTAAGCACCGCATAACTAATCTAGAGGAGAAATAGATCTAGAGGAAGAAGAGGTCAGCACGTGACAATTAGGGTTTTGGGGCTGCCCTCAAAAATCTTCAATATATATAGGAGGGAGAGGAGAGGAGGCATCCGAGCCCATCCTACAAGGAGGGCTTCAGCCGAACCAAAGGGGAGGAGTCCACCTCCCACAAGGGAGGTGGACTCCTAGTAGGTCTCTCTCCCACTTGGCCCCATTCATCACTCCCGGTACACTACCGGAAATGCCCGAAACTTTTCCAGAGTTCAAACACCACTTTCCTATATATCAATCTTTACCTCCAGACCATTTCGGAGCTCCTCGTGACGTCCGAGATCTCATCTGGGACTCCGAACAACCTTCGGTCACCAACATATATAACTCAATACTACCGAAACGTCACCGAACCTTAAGTGTGCAGACCCTGCGGGGTCAAGAACTATGTAGACATGACTGAGACACCTCTACGGTCAATAACCAATAGCGGGACCTGGATGCCCATATTGGTTCCTACATTTTCTACAAAGATCTTTATCTATCGAACCTCTATGTCAAGGATTCAGTTAATCCCGTATGATGCTCCCTTTGTTCTTCGGTATGTTACTTGCTCGAGATTCGATCGTCGGTATCTGTATACCTAGTTCAATCCCGTTACCGGCAAGTGTCTTTTACTTGTTATGTAATACAAGATTCCGTGGCTAACACTTAGTTATATTTGTTTGCAAGGCTTGTTGTGATGTTGTATTACCGAGTGGGCCATGAGATACCTCTCCGTCGCACGGAGTAACAAATCCCAGTCTTGATCCATGCCTAACCAACTGACACCCTCGGACATACCTGTAGAGCACCTTTATAGTCACCCATTTACGTTGCGACGTTTGATACACACAAGGTACTCCTCTGGTGTCATTGAGTTGCATGATCTCATGGTCATAGGAACAGATACTTGACATGCAGAAAACAGTAGCAATAAACTGACACGATCATATGCTACGTTTGTAGTTTGGGTCTTGTCCATCACATCATTCTCCTAATGATGTGATCCCGTTATCAAATGGCATCTCATGTCCATGACTAGGAAACCATAGCCATCTTTGATCAACGAGCTAGTCTATTAGAGGCATACTAGGGACATGGTGTTGTCTATGTATCCACAGATGTATCTGAGTTTCCGATTAATACAATTATAGCATGGATAATAAACGACTATCATGAACAAGGAAATATGATAATAACCAATTTATTATTGCCTCTAGGGCATATTTCCAATAGTCTCCCACTTGCACTAGAGTCAACAATCTAGTACACATCACCATGTGATTCGCATTGTTATGAATCTAACACCCAATGAGTTATGGGGCTCGATCATGCTTTGCATGTGAGAGAGGTCTTTTAGTCAACGGGTCTACGACATTCAGATCCGTGTGTACTTTGCAAATGTCTATGTCATACTGTAGACACTGCTACCACACTCCACTTGGAGCTATTCCAAATGGCTGCTCCACTATACGTATCCAGATTGCTACTAAGAGTCATCCGGATTGGTGTTAAAGCATGCATAGATGTAACTCTTTATGACGAAATCCTTATCACCTCCATAATCGAGAATCATTTCCTTAGTCTTTTAGTTACTAAGGATAATCTTGACCACTGTCTAGTGATTCACTCCTGGATCACCTTTGTACCCCTTGACAGACTCATGGCAAGGCACACACAGGTGCGGTACACAACATGGCATACTATACAGAGCTTATGGCTAAGGCATAGGGGACAACATTCGTCCTTTCTCTTTCTTCTGCCGCGGTCGAGCTTTGAGTCTTAATCAACTTCACACCTTACAAATTAGGCAAGAACTCTTTCTTTGACTGATCCATTTTGAACACTTTCAAAATCTTGTCAAGGTATATACTCAATAAAAGTCTTATCAGACGTCTTGATCTATCTCTATAGATATCGATGCCCAACTATTAAGTAGCTTTATCCAGGTCTTACTTTGAAAAACTCTTTTGACACAACCCTTTATGCTTTCCATAAATTCTACATCATTTCTGATCAACAATATGTCATCCACATATGCTTATCAGAAACTCTATAGTGCTCCCACTCACTTTATTGTAAATACAAGTTTCTCATAAACTTTGTATAGACTCAAAAACTTTGATCACCTCATCAAAGTGTATATTCCAATTCTGAGATGCTTGCTACAGCCCATAGAAGGATTGCTAGAGTTCGCACACCTTTTAGCATCCTTAGGACTAACAAAACCTTCTGGTTGTATCACATGCAATCTTTCCTCAAGTAAATCGTTAAGGAAACGATGTTTTCACATCAATCTGCCAGATTTCATAATTGAAAAAAGCAGCAACTGCTAACATAATTCCAACAGACTTTAGCATCGCTATGAGTGAGAAAGTCTCATCGCAGTCAACTCCTTGAACTTGTCGGAAACTTCTTTGTGACAAGTCCAGCTTTATAAATGGTGACATTTACCATCAACGTCTATCTTCATCTTAAAGGTCTATTTGTACTCGACGACCTGCCGTCCAACGAGCAAGTCTACCAAGGTCTATACTTGGTTTTCATACATGGATCCTTTCTCGGATTTCATGGCCTCTAACCATTTGTCGGAATCCGGGCCCATCATCGCTTCTCCATAGCTCGTAGGTTCATCGTTGTCCAACAACATGACCTCTAAGACAGGGTTGCCGTACCACTCAGGAGTAGTACGCGTCCTTGTCGACCTACGAGGTTCGATAGTAACTTGATATGAAGCTTCATGATCATCATCATTAACTTCCTCTTCAACTAACGTAGGCTCCACACAAACAACTTTCTATGCTGTCCTACTCTCTGGTTGAAACAAAGGTTCAACAACCTCATCAAGTTCTACCTTCCTCCCACTCAATTCTTTCGAGAGAAACTCTTTCTCGAGAAAGGACCCATTTATAGCAACAAACACTTTGCACTCAGATCTGAGATAGAAGGTATACCCAATTGTTCTTAGGGTAGTCCATGAATATGCATTTGTCCACTTTGGGTTAGAGCTCATTAGGTGAAAACCTTTTTCACATAATCGTCGTAGCCCCAAACATTAAGAAATGACAGCTTAGGTTTCTATCAAACCATATGGTGTCATCTCAATGGATTTAGATGGTGCCCTATTTAAAGTGAACGTAGTTGTCTCTAATTCATAACCCCAAATCGATAGTGGCAAAACGATAAGAGACATCATAGTTCGCACCATATCCAATAGAGCACGACTACGATGTTCGGACACACCATCACACTATGGTGTTCTAGGTGGCGTGAGTTGTGAAACAGCTTCCACTTTGTCTTAGGTTGTATACCAAACTCGTAACTCTGATATTCACCTCCACGATCATATCGTAGACATTTTATCTTCTTGTCACGATGATCTCAAACTTCACTCTGATTTTGCTTGAACTTTTCAAACGATTCAGACTTGTGTTTCATTAAGTAAATATATACTATATCTACTCAAATGATCAGTGAAGATAAGAAAATAACGATATCCACCGCACGCTACACCACTCATTGGACTGTATACATCATGTTGGGAGACGTAGTAGTAAATCAAAAAAATTCCTACGTGTCACCAAGATCTATCTATGGAGAAACCAGCAACGAGAGGGGAGATATTTCATCTTCATACCTTTGAAGATCGCTAAGCAGAAGCATTACAAGAACGCGGTTGGTGGAGTCGTACTCGCAGCGATTCAGATCGCGGTGGATTTCGATCTCAACGCCGAACAACGGCGCCTCCGCGTTCAACACACATGCAACCCGATGACGTATCCTACGCCTTGATCTAGCAAGGAGGAAGGAGAGGTTGAGGGAGAGCTCCGGCAGCACGACGGCGTGGTGACGGTGGAGCTACGTGTACTCCGGCAGGGCTTCGCCAAGCGCTACGGAGAACGAGGAAGAGGAAGAGTAGGGATGCGCTGAGAGAGAGAAGTCGTGTCTCAAATCAGCCCAAACCCTTGCATATGTATAGGAGGAGGGAGAGGGAGGGCTGCCTTGGCCCCTCCTCCAAGGAGGAGAGCTTCGGCCGAAGGTGGGGAAGAGTCCACCTCCCACAAGGGAGGTGGATCTCCTCCTTTTAAATCCTTTTTCCCTTTATCTCTTGATCCCAGCCTCATGGGCCTTTCTAGAAGTTCTTGGCCAGCCCACCAAGGGCTGGCACACCTCCTCTAAGGTCCCACGAAGTCCTTTGGTCGTCACACCCCTCCCGGGGGTCCTCGGCACCCTCCCGGCACTCCCGGTACACTACCGATGAGCCCGAAAACTTTCCGGTGACCAAAACTGGACTTCCTATATATCAATCTTTACCTCCGAACCATTCCGGAGCTCCTCGTGACGTCTGGGATCTCATCCGGGACTCTGAACAACTTTCGGTAATCACGTATACCATTTCCCTATAACCCTAGCGTCATCGAACCTTAAGTGTGTAGACCCTATGGGTTCGGGAGACATGTAGACATGACCGAGACACCTCTCCGGTCAATAACCAACAACGAGATTTGGATACCCATGTTGGCTCCCACATGCTCCACGATGATCTCATCGGATGAACCACGATGTCATGGATTCAATCAATCCCATATACAATTCCCTTCGTCTATCGGTATGATACTTGCCCGAGATTCGATCGTCGGTATCTCTATACCTTGTTCAATCTCGTTACCGGCAAGTCTCTTTACTCGTTCCGTAATACATCATCCCGTGGCTAACTCCTTAGTCACATTGAGCTCATTATGATGATGTCTCACCGAGTGGGCCCAGAGATACCTCTCCGTCACACGGAGTGACAAATCCCAGTCTCGATCCGTGCCAACCCAACAAACACTTTCGGAGATACCCGTAGTGCACCTTTATAGCCACCCAGTTACGTTGTGACGTTTGGCACACCCAAAGCATTCCTACAGTATCCGGGAGTTGCACAATCTCATGGTCTAAGAAAACGATACTTGACATTGAAAAGCTTTAGCAAACGAACTACACGATCTTGTGCTATGCTTAGGATTGGGTCTTGTCCATCACATCATTCTCCTAATGATGTGATCCCGTTATCAACTACATCCAATGTCCATGGTCATGAAACCATGACCATCTATTGATCAACGAGCTAGTCAACTAGAGGCTCACTAGGGACATGTTGTGGTCTATGTATTCACACATGTATTACGGTTTCCGGTTAACACAATTATAGCATGAACAATAGACAATTATCATGAACTAGGAAATACAATAATAACAATTTTATTATTGCCTCTAGGGCATATTTCCAACACATCAATATGTATCATTTCCAATAAGTTACTAGCCCGCTCCATCATACTGAAAATGGGGTCTGTAGCCATCTTGGCCAAGAGGCATGGTCCGCATGTCTCAACCGATTCGAAACCGACTGAGTCCAAAGATCCATCAACATGGAGTTTCTTCATGCGATACCAATATGACATTTAGCGGCAATTCCACAAGTATGTGGTACTATCATTATTAACTTTTTATCTTTTGGCATCAATGTTATGAATATGTGTATTACTACAATCAAGATTCAACAAACTATTCTCACTAGGTGCATGGCCATTGAAGATATTATTCATGTAAACAGAATAACCATTATTCTCTGACTTAAATGAATAACCGTATTGCAATAAACAAGATCTAATCACGTTCATGCTCAACACAAACACCAAATAACATTTATTTAGGTTCGTCACTAATCCCGAATGTAGAGAGAGCGTGCGATGTTGATCACATCAACCTTGGAAACATTTCCAACACACATCGTCACCTCACCCGTATCTAGTCTCCATTTATTCCGTAGCTTTTAGTTCGAGTTACCAACATTTAGCAACCGAACCGGTATCCAATACATAGGTCCTACTAGGAATACTATTAAGGTACACATTAATAACACGTATATCAAATATACTTCTGTCGACGTTCCAAACCTTCTTATCTACCAAGTATCTAGGGTTGTTCCACTTCAGCGACCGCTCTCCTCATAATAGAAGAACTTAGTCTCGGGTTTGGGTTCATCTTTGGGTTGCTTCACTTGAGCAGCAACTGACTTGCCATCCATGAAGTTTCCCTCCTCGCCCTTGCCCTTCTCAAAACTAGTGGTTCTACTAACCATCAACACTTGATGCTCTTTCTTGATTTCTACCTTCGCGGTGTCAAACATCGCGAACAGCTCAGGGATCATTCTTTCCATCCTTGACATTTTATAGTTCATCACAAAGCTCTAGTAGCATAGTGACAGTGATTTGGAAAACTATATCAATCACTTTCTTATCTGGAAGATCAACTACCATTCGATTCAAGCGATTGTAGCACCCAGGCAATCTGAGCACATGCTCAACATTTGAGCTATTCTCCTTCATCTTGCAAGCAAAGAATCTTGTTGGAGATCTCATATTTCATAACACGGGCATAAGCTCGAGATCCCAATTTCAGCTCTTAGAACATCTCATATGTTCCGTGACGTTCAAAACGTTTTTGGAGCCTCAATTCTAAGCCGTAAAGCATGACGTACTAAACTATTAAGTAGTCATCGGAACGTGCCTGTCAGATGTTCACACCATCTATAGACGATGCTAGACGGGGTGGCGCACCGAGAGGTGCATTAAGGACATAAGCCTTCTGTGCAGCAATGAGGACAATCCTCAGATCACGGACCCAGTCCACAATATTACCACCATCATCTTTCAACTCTATTTATCTAGGAACATGTAAACATTCAAGGGAACTACATCGTGAGCTAGTAATCTACAACATAATTTGCAAAGACAATACTCACTATGTTCATGATAATGAGTTCAATTAATCATATTACTTAAGAAATCCCACTCAAATTGACATCCCTCCGGTCATTTGAGTGATACATGATCCAAATTCACCAACTCAAGTCCGATCATCACGTGAGTTGAGGTGGTTTCAATGGTGAACATCATCATATTGATCATATCTACTATATGACTCATGTTCGACCTTTCGGTCTCTTATGTTTCGAGGACATGTTTGTACATGCTAGGATCGTCAAGTTTAACCCGAGTGTTCTGCATGTGCAACACTGGCTTGCACCCGTTGTATGTGAACGTAGAGTCTATCACACCCGATCATCACGTGGTGTCTCGACACGACGAACTTTCGCAATGGTGCACACTCGGGGAGAACACAATTTATCTTGAAATTTAAGTGAGGGATCACCTTATAATGCTATCGTCGTCCTAAGAAAAACAAGGTGCATAAAAGGATTAACATCACATGCAAATCATAAGTGACATGATATGGCCATGAACTTGTGCTTTTCATCTCCATTCTTAAAGCACCGGCATGATCTCCATCATCACCGACATGACACCATGATCTCCATGATCTTGATCTCCATCAATGTATCGCCATCGGGGTTGTCAAGCCCACCATGCTTCTACTACTATTGCTACTGCTTAGCGATAAAGTAAAGCATTACATAGCGCTTAATGATTAACACGTGGGTCATACAATAATTAAAGACAATCCTATGGCTCCTGTCGGTTGTCATACTCATCGACATGCAAGTCGTGATATTCTATAAAATACATGATCATCTCATACATCACATATATCTCATCATGTAATTGGCCATATCACATCACAACATACCCTGCAAAAACAAGTTAGACGTCCTGTAATTGTTGTTGCAAGTTTTACGTGCCTGCTACGGGTATCTAGAAAGAATAATTATCACCTATGCAAAACCACAACGGTGATACATAAATTGCTTTTCAACCTTCTCAAGGACCACCTTTGTCGAATCCGATCCAACTAAAGTAGGAGAAACAGACACCCGCCAGCCATCTTTGTGCAACGAAGTTACACGTCAGTCGATGGAACTGGTTTCTCGTAAGCGTACGAGTAAGGTTGGTCCGGGACGCTTCATCCCACAATACCGCTGAACCAAAACACGACCAAGGGAGGAAGGAATCTAAGCATCAACGCCCAGAAACTCTTTGTGTTCTACTCGAGATCTCATCTACATATAGAGCTAGCTCATGATGCCACTGTTGGGGAACGTTGCATGGAAAAAAAATCCTACGCACATGCAAGATCTATCCATGGTGATGAGCATCTACGAGAGGGAGAGTGGATCTAAATACCCTTGTAGATTGCTAAGCGGTACGCGTCAAGAAACGCAGTTGATGTAGTCAAACGTCTTCGTGATCCAAATCACCGAGCATCCCGCGATCCCATCACGATTCGTCCCCCGATCGAATCACGATCCGTCCCGCGATCTCATCACGATCCATCCCGTGATCCAATCACGAATCATCTCGCAATCTTGATCACGGTCCTTCCGATCTAGCGCCGAATGGACGACACCTCCGCGTTTAGCGCACGTACAGCTCGATGACGATCTCTGCCTTCTTGATCCAGCAAGAGGGAGCGGAGAGGTAGATGAGTTCTTAGGAAGCACAACGGCGTGGTGGCGGTGGTGGTGAACTAATCCTCCAGGGCTTCACCTAAGCACCGCAGAACTAATCTAGAGGAGAAACAGATCTAGAGGAAGAAGAGGGCAGCACGTGGCAATTAGGGTTTTGGGGCTTCCCTCAAAAACCTTCAATATATATAGGAGGGAGAGGAGAGGAGGCAGCCTAGCCCCTCCTACAAGGAGGGCTTCGGCTGAACCAGAGGGAAGGAGTCCACCTCCCACAAGAGAGGTGGACTCCTAGTAGGACTCTCTCCTACTTGGCCCCTACTCCTTCCTCCTGTGCATAGGCCTTCTTGGGCTGGCCTCCCAACCCACCAGGGGCTGGTGTGCCACCACTAAGGCCCATGTGGCCCCTTGGGGTGTGTGGACCCACTTGGTGGTCCCTCGGAACCCATTCGTCACTCCCGGTACGCTGCCAGAAATGCCCGAAACTTTTTCGGAGTTCAAACACCACTTTCCTATATATCAGTCTTTACCTCCGGACCATTCCGGAGCTCCTCGTAATGTTCGGGATCTCATCCGGGACTCCGAACAACCTTCGGTCACCAACATACATAACTCAATACTACCGAAACGTCACCAAACCTTAAGTGTGCAGACCCTGCGGGTTCGAGAATTATGTAGACATGACCGAGACACCTCTATGGTCAATAACCAATAGAGGGACCTGGATGCCCATGTTGGTTCCTACATTTTCTACGAAGATCTTTATCGGTTGAACCTCTATGTCAAGGATTCAGTTAATCCTGTATGATGTTCCCTTTTTCTTCGGTATGTTACTTTCCCGAGATTCGATCATCGGTATCTGTATACCTATTTCAATCCCGTTATCGGCAAGTCTCTTTTACTCGTTCCGTAATACAAGATCCCGTGGCTAACACTTAGTCACATTGCTTGCAAGGCTTGTTGTGATGTTGTATTACCGAGTGGGCCCTGAGATACCTCTCCGTCACACGGAGTAACAAATCCCAGTCTTGATCCATGCCAACCCAACAGACACCCTCGGAGATACCTGTAGAGCACCTTTATATTCACCCAGTTACGTTGCGACGTTTGATACACACAAGTTACTCCTCCGGTGTCAGTGAGTTTCATGATCTCATGGTCATAGGAACAAATACTTGGCATGCAGAAAACAATAGCAATAAGCTGACACAATCATATGCTATGTTTGTAGTTTGGGTCTTGTCCATCACATCATTCTCCTAATGATGTGATCCCGTTATCAAATGACATCTCATGTCCATGACTAGGAAACCATAGCCATCTTTGATCAACGAGCTAGTCTATTAGAGGCATACTAGGGACATGGTGTTGTCTATGTATCCACACATGTATCTGAGTTTCCGATCAATACAATTATAGCATGGATAATAAACGATTATCACGAACAAGGAAATATGATAATAACCAGTTTATTATTGCCTCTAGGGCATATTTCCAACACTCGCGTTTATTCCTGGATTTATTTCAGGAATTCCGACGAAGTGCATTAAGTGGGAGGACACGTTCCGATCGACGACGAGGCGCCTATAGTAACTTTGTAAATCTCTACATGATATGTCGGCTCAGTCTCTCGGAGGTTCTCATAGGGGTAGGGTGTGCGTGTGTGCCTTCATAGGGATGAGTGTATGCGCATGTATGTGAGCGTTTGCGTCTGTACTGTGTTAAAAACATTTAAAAAGAAAGAAAACTAAACAAAAACTAAAACAAAATCAAAATAAGTAAGTTTTCTATGGAACAATAAATTAGTGGCATTTGTATTACTGTTTAAGAAGAAAAAGGAAAAAACTAACGCAAATAATAATAATGACTTTTTCTAAGGATGAATGATCTAGTGGCACTGGTGTTACCCATTAAGAAAAAAAGCTTGCTCACAATTTTGCTCTAAAATCATATTTTTTTAATATGCCAAAAATAATCATACAATAGTGCAATTTTTGCACTCTAGTATAATTTACACGCATATTGCATCGTAACTGAGTGCATACTTGCAAAAACAACATAACAAAATTTCCTAAGTAAAATGAATTAGTGGCATTGATATTACCCTCTAAGAAAAAGGGAAGTGAAAAAATGGTAATATGTGTACACAATTTACATATAAATTGCATTTGTTCTGATATGCAATGATAAGCATATAATGGTAGAATTTATGCAAATAAGAAGTTTTGTAAGGAATAATGAATTGGAGGCATTGTTATTACCACTATGGAAGAGATAACATGAAATTAATAATAAAGAAAAATCAGAAAAATGAAATTTCCTAAGAACTAATAAATCAGCGACATTGGTATTACCCTTTAAAAAGAACAAAACAATACAAAAAAGGTTAAAAATAGTAACAGACAACTTTAAGACCTAGGAAATGAAGTTTTTTTCTAATGGACAATGAATTAGTGGCGTTGATATTACTCTTTAAGAAGAAAAACAAAATGGGGAAATAATATTTTTTAAAGGATGAATGAGTTAGTGCTATTGGTATTATATTAATTTCAAAAGAATAAACTAAATTTAAAGTAAACGAAATAATGACAAAGTTTACACATTTACACATAAGTTGCATTTATTTAATAATGTGTAATAAATAAGCATCACACGAAACAAAATGAAACAAAAAACATCACACAACTTTGCACTTGATTTGCACTGTTTGTTATGCAAAGAATAGTCATAGTGCAATTTTTTTCACATATATTGTATAGTAGTTATGTGTATACATTTACACTCACCAAACGTCCCAAAAATATCCAGCAAAATAAAAACCGAAATCAACTAATAATAAAAAGGAAAAACATGTAGAAACAGACAACAAAAGAAATAAAGGGAGGGAGAGGGGGGTTGAGGAATCATGGCATAGATAGTGGCAGCCCGAGAATGAATTGAGTGACCCAAAATAGGGGTCAGTCAAAATACTTCAGCCCAAAACAATACACACCACACAATAGAAAGAAAGAAACGAGCATGAATCTTAGAGCAGCAATCAAAGGATAGAAAATCGACTGACCAAAATTTAATTTACAGCTGACTTATGTGTAGCTAGAGTGATATCTAATATGTAGGATAGAAACCTTTGGAATATGGATGTATATACAATCTATATGGAGAAATCATTAATAACTAAATAAAAATTCAAAAAATTCTGAAAATATTTTTGAAATAAACTTGACCTTCCATTGTACTTACAAAAAAATCATTGAATTCTTTTCAAAAACAAATCGGCCAAAATATTGTGAATAGTGACCTATAATAGGAAATATTATTTTTTTGCCCTGAAGCCAAAACTGGTTTTAATTCGTGAAAATTTATATGATAGTGCAAAAGAAAAAGAATTCTAGAAAAGTTTGTAAACATTTTGAATTTTTAAAACTTATTAAAAAATAAATTCCATATCCGGTGTATATACACCCAGTAACCAAATGTTATTTCCCATAATATGTATCCCTACAATAAAAATTAGTATGAATCGTTGGATAGGACACTCTCAATGAGTGTTGAAGAATAAACAACTCTCTACAAGTGCTGAAGGTGATGTTTAACTAATATATAAATTTGACTTTCTATGGTAAGTGTATGAGTTAAGATATAATTTATATACTAGGACACTCTAAATGAGTGTTGAAGAAGAAACAACCCTTGGGGATGGAGGACTGAGTGTCCATGTCAGCAACATCACCTTGCAAAACAATTTATGATGGTTCGGGAGTGCTTTGTTCGTTTTTAAAAGTTTAGGGGATTAAGATTCTGGTTTTGGAGGTTTGGGGGTGGGGGGTGGGGGGTGATGTGGCAGAAAAGTGAAGCTTTTGTGGGGTTCGATAGTAAGTTAAGTTTGTCCATGTGGGCACATCGTCTTACCTACAAATGTTATAACTTGCTCAAAAAGACGTGGACGTATATGAATCTCCAAGGGCAGTTACAATAGAAAGTCAGAAACAATCCTGTGGTGAAAGAAAATAAATAATTAGTATGAATCGTTTGATTGAAGATGTATGGCACACACGCAACTTAGAAAATTTGAAGTGACAAATTTTAAAACATACACCGGCAAGTTCTAAACCTCACACCGACAAGTTTCAAAACTTACGAATCAACCTAGCCATGTATCTCCAATCCGACGGTCCAAGTTGTTTTTTCTATTTTTTACCTCACGAGGATTGTTCCTATTGTAAGTTGTCCCTAAATCATCCACTTACCACCCATGTGATTAACATCATTTAATTTCAGATAAATGTAGAACACACCAGATTGTATAAACACGGAAGAGTAGAAGCTTAGCGGGTATTTATCATTTTATCTCATTAGAGTGGAAAGGACTAGGGAGAGAGGGGGCGATGACGGAGGCACGTCTTCGGCTCGCTTCTATGCTTATAGTCGTCACTCGGTGGTATATGGATTTGAATGTAATTTATATTATTTCTAGAATTCGTTATACTATCATGATTGAAAGTTTTCCCGTAAAAAGGACTCGTCAATGTTTTTTTTGAATAATCACGGGGAGAGGCTTCCCACCTGAATGGATTACTCAAGGCGTCACAAGGGCGAAATTACCCATCAATTATTTACTCATCTATATCTCGATTCTTGAATCAGGAAGGACTTGTTATGTGTAAGTTGGTAATGTTCTGATCGATCGAAATTCCTTGCAGTTCATACACCACTGAAGATTACAACAAATTCACAAGGCAGCATAGCAATATCCAAACACCGCAGTCGTCGAAAGCATGGGTAAAACAATGAAACAGCTACGTGCCAATGCGCAAGCAAAGCTGACTGAAAATGGTGAACCACCAGCCTACTCAACATGACTACAGGAGCACCGCCCGATCAGAGTCAGAACCTCATCAACTCAGGAATGCATCCAAGAACCAAACACCTTGCCGATGAGACATGAATCGTTACCCTAAGTTAGGGATTGCATGCATCGATGATTCTCATTGATGGTGCGCTAGGCACATAGATAGGTACAAGGGGTCCAGCTCATGTCTTTTCTCCCAAGTTACATACATATTACAATGAGAGGGAGACGTGACAGGTGCAATATACAACCAAGACCTATAGACGTGTTACACAGAGTCTACATGCTCAACACCCCCCGTAGTCGAAGCGTCACCGAAGACGCAGAGACTGGACCAAAAGCCCTCGAAGGTCGAGGTTGGTAGCCCCTTTGTCATGACATCGGCGAACTGCTGATCGGTGGGCACATGTAGGACTCGAATGTGACCGAGCACAACCTGCTCACGAACAAAGGGAATGTCGAGCTCAATGTGTTTTGTGCATTGATGATGAACTGGGTTGGCCGTGAGGTAGACGGCGGACACATTGTCACAGAAGACACGTGTGGCCTTAGGAACCTCAACCAGCAACTCCTGCATCAGCTATCGTAGCCAGGAACACTTTGCAACAGCATAGGCCATAGCGCGATACTCTCCCTCGGCACTCAAGCGGGACACCGTGGGTTGTCGTTTAGACAACCATGATATCAAGGTGGGACCGAGGTAAACGCAGTAGCCAGAGGTGGAGCGGTGAGTGTTCGGGCAGCCTGCCCAATCCGCGTCATAGTAGGCGATGAGGTCGATGGCGGAGGAGGCTATCAAGGTGAGACCCATGGCCATGGTGCCACGGATGTATCAGAGAATATGTCGCACCAATGCACAGTGAGTGTCTCGCGGAGAGTGCATGTGAAGGCACACCTGTCCGACAACATACTGTAGATCCGGCCGCGTGAGCGTGAGATACTAAAGAGCATCGATGATGGACCTATAGAAGGCGGCGGTGGACGTTGGAGATCCCTCAACAGTGGACACCCTGGCCTTTGTATCAATAGGCGTGGTAGTAGCCTTGTAGTTAAGCATGTCTGCTCGCTCCAGAATCTCTTGGGCGTACTTCTACTGATGCAGAAAGAAACCGGTAGGGCGGCGAATGACCTCGATGCCGAGAAAGTAGTGCAGAGCCCCCAAGTCCTTAAGAGCAAACTCGGCGTTGAGGTGAGCAGTGATCTGCTGGAGAAGCGTGCAGGAGGACATCGTCAAGATGATGTCATCAACGTAGAGGAGGAGGTATGTAGTACCAACGCCCTGATAATATATGAAGAGCGAGGCATCGGAGCGAGTGGACCGAAACCCCATCTGCTGAAGAAAGGCCGCCATGCGTTGGTACCATGCCTGAGGTGCCTGCTTCAATCCATAGAGCGACCTAGAGAGCAGACACACATGATCTGAGTGTGCTGCATCGACGAAACTGGTGGGCTACTGGCAGAACACCTGCTCCTGAAGATGATCATGAAGAAAGACGTTCGACACGTCCAGCTGGTGAACGGGCCAAGCACAGGAGATAGCGAGCTAGAGGACGGTGTGAATGGTGCCCGGTTTGACAATCGGGGCAAAAGTGTCGGTGAAGTCGACTCTAGCACACTGTTGAAAGCCGCGTACCACCCAGCGCGCCTTGTGGCGCTCAAGAAAACCATTAGGGCGAGTCTTGTGGTGGCACACCCACTTGCCGGTGATGACGTTGGCATGAGGTGGCTGCGGAATAAGCTGCCATGTGTCGTTGCGCTCAAGGGCGTCAAACTCCTCCTACATCGCCGCAAGCCAGTTCGGATCCCAAAGGGTTGCACAACCGGAGGATGGGAGCGGTGACAGTGATGATGTCGAGGCAGCACACACATACTCGTTGGAGGGGTAGCGTGTGCTAGGCCGGAGCATCTCGGTGCGAGCCCGAGTCACCACTCCGGAAGGAGGCCCAGAGGGGCTAGACCTGCCCAAGGCACCTGCCGTGGCAGCTAGAGAGCCGGTGGAGGCGGCGCCTGAGGAGGCGGCGGAGCCCGAGACATCCGAAGGGACAGTTGGGGCAGGAGACGCCGCGCGTGACGACGAGGCCGGGGTGCGACCCGATGATGGTAGCCGACCAGTGGGCGGAGTAGAGGCATGCTGTGACGGGTTCCCGTTGTTGGGGAACGTCGCATGGGAAACAAAAATTTTCCTACGCACACGCAAACCTATCCATGGTGATGAGCATCTACGAGAGGGAGAGTGGATCTACATACCCTTGTAGATCGCTAAGCGGGAAGCGTTAAGAAACGCGGTTGGTGTAGTCGAACATCTTCGCGATCCAAATCGCCGAGCGTCCCGCGATCTCATCACGATCCGTCCCGCGATCCAATCACGATACGTCCCGTGAACTCATCACGATCCGTTCCACGATCTCATCACGAACCGTCTCGCGATCTCGATCACGGTCCTTCCGATCTAGCGCCGAACGGACGGCACCTCCGCGTTCAGCACACGTGCAGCTTGATGACGATCTCCACCGTCTTGATCCAGCAAGAGGAGGTGGATAGGAGAGAGAGTTCACCGGCAGCGTGACGGCGCTCCGGTGATGGTGGTGGAGCAATTCCGGCAGGGCTTCGCCTAAGCGCTGCGGAAAACCGATCTAGAGGAGAAACTGTGCACCGGTGAAACGGGTAGCACGTGGCCGGAAATTCTGTCCAAAAACCACCCAATCCACTAGTATATATAGGAGGAGAGGAGAGGAGAGGCAGCCAAGGCCTTTGGGTCGGCCGAAATAGGAGGTGGGAAGAAATCCTACTTCACCTCCAATCCTAGTTGGAGTAGGATTGCCTCCTATTGGCTGATTTTCCACTTTTTGCTTTAGGACTTTCTCTCCTGCGCCATGGGCCTTTGTGGCTGTTTTCCCAGCCCACTAAGGGCTGGTTATTATTCTCCCACAGCCCATGGACCTCTTGGGGTCGAAATACCCCTCCCGGAGGCCTCCCGGTACACTACCGGCACTCCCGGTACACTACCGGCACTCCCGGTACACTACCGATGAGCCCGAAACTTTTCCGGAAACCAAACTGGGACTTCCTATATATGAATCTTTACCTCCGGACCATTCCGGAGCTCCTCGTGATGTCCGGGATCTCATCCGGGACTCCGAACAAACTTCGGTCACCACCATACATAACTCTACACTACCGAAACGTCACCGAACCTTAAGTGTGCAGACCCTGCGGGTTCGAGAACTATGTAGACATGACCGAGACACCTCTACGGTCAATAACCAATGGCGGGACCTGGACATCCACATTGGTTCCTACATATTCTACGAAGATCTTTTTCGGTCGAACCTCTATGTCAAGGATTTAGTTAATCCCGTATAACGTCCCCTTTGTTCTTCGGTATGTTACTTGCCCGAGATTCGATCGTCGGTATCTCCATACCTAGTTCAACCTCGTTACTGGCAAGTCTCTTTACTCGTTCCGTAATACAAGATCCCGTGACTAACACTTAGCCACATTGCTTGCAAGGCTTGTTGTGATGTTGTATTACCGAGTGGGCCCTGAGATACCTCTCCGTCACACGGAGTAACAAATCCCAGTCTCGATCCATGCCAACTCAACAAACACCATCGGAGATACCTGTAGAGCACCTTTATAGTCACCCAGTTACGTTGCGACGTTTGATACACACAAGGCACTCCTCCGATATCCGTGAGTTGCATGATCTCATGGTCATAGGAACATATACTTGACATGCAGAAAACAGTAGCAATAAACTGACACGATCATATGCTATGTTTGTAGTTTGGGTCTTATCCATCACATCATTCTCCTAATGATGTGATCCCGTTATCAAATGACATCTCATGTCCATGGCTAGGAAACCTTAACCATCCTTTGATCAACGAGCTAGTCCATTAGAGGCATACTAGGGACATGGTTTTGTCTATGTATCCACACATGCATTTAAGTCTCCGATCAATACAATTATAGCATGGATAATAAACGATTATCATGAACAAGGAAATATGATAATAACTAATTTATTATTGCCTCTAGGGCATATTTCCAACAGTCTCCCACTTGCACTAGAGTCAATAATCTAGTTCACATCACCATGTGATTCGCATTGTTATGAATCTAACACCCAATGAGTTTTGGGGCTCGATCATGCTTTGCATGTGAGAGAGGTCTTATAGTCAACGGGTCTGCGATATTCAGATCCGTGTGTACTTTGCAAATCTCTATGTCAAACCGTAAACACTGCTACCACACTCCACTTGGTACTATTTCCAAATGGCTGCTCCACTATACGTATCCAGATTGCTACTACTAGTCATCTGGATAGGTGTTAAAGCTTGCATCGACGTAACTCTTTACGACGAACTCTTTATCACCTCCATAATCAAGAAACATTTCCTTAGTCCTCTGGTTACTAAGGATAATTCCGACCGCTGTCCAGTGATCCACTCCTGGACCACTCTTGTACCCCCTGACAGACTCGTGGCAAGGCACACATAGGTGCGGTACACAGCATGGCATAATATAGAGCCTATGGCTAAGGCATAGGGGACGACATTCATCCTTTCTCTTTCTTCTGCCGTTGTCGAGCTTTGAGTCTCACTCAACTTCACACCTTACAAATCAGACGAGAACTATTTCTCTGGCTGATCCATTTTGAACTCTTTCAAAATCTTGTCAAGGTATGCACTCATTGAAAGTCTCATCAAGCATCTTGATCTATCTCTATAGATTTTGATGCTCAACAATTAGGTAGCTTTATCCAGGTCTTCATTTGAAAAACACTTTTCAAACAACCTTTTATGCCTTCCAGAAATTCTACATTATTTCCGATCAACAATATGTCAACCACATATACTTATCAGAAACTCTATAGTGCTCCCATTCACTTTATTGCAAATACAAGTTTCTCGTAAACTTTGTATAAACTACAAAAACTTTGATCACCTCATCAAAGTGTATATTCCAACTCCGAGATGCTTGCTTCAGTCCATAGAAGGATCACTGAAGCTCTCTCATCTTTTAGCATCCTTAGGACTGACAAAACCTTCTGGTTGTATCACATACAACCTTTCCTTAAGTAAACCGTTAAGGAAACGACGTTTTGACATCCATCTGCCAGATTTCGTAATTGAAAATGCAGCAACTGCTAACATAATTCCAACAGACTTTTAGCATCGCTACGAGTGAGAAAGCCTCCTCGCAGTCAACTCCTTGAACTTGTCACAAACAACTTTGCAACAAGTCGAGCTTTACAAATGGTGACATTTACCATCAGTGTCTGTCTTCATTCTAAAGGTCCATTTGTACTCAACGACCTGCCGTCTAACGAGCAAGTCTACCAAAGTCTATACTTGGTTTTCATAAATGGATCCTATCTCGGATTTCATGGTCTCTAACCATTTGTCGGAATCCGGGCCCATCATCGCTTCTCCATAGCTCGTAGGTTCATCGCTGTCCAACAACATGACCTCGAAGACAGGGTTGTCGTACCGCTTAGGAGCAGTACACATCCTTGTCGACCCACGAAGTTCGATAGTAACTTGATCCTGAAGCTTCATGATCATCATCATTAACTTCCTCTTCAACTAACGTAGGCTTCACAGAAACATCTTTCTGCGCTGCGCTACTCTCTGGTTGAACAAAGGTTTAACAACCTCATCAAGTTCTATCTTCCTCCCACTCAATTCTTTCGAGAGAAACCTTTCCTCGAGAAAGGATCCGTTTTAGTAACAACCACTTTGCACTCGGATCTGAGATAGAAGGTTCACCCAACTGATCTTAGGGTATTCTATGAAGATGCATTTGTCCGCCTTGGGTTCGACCTCATTAGGTGAAAACATTTTTCACACAAGTGCCGCAGCCCCAAGTATTAAGAAACGACAGCTTAGGTTTCTATCAAACCATAATTCATATGGTGTCATCTCAACGGATTTAGATGGTGCCCTATTTAAAGTGAATGTAGTTGTCTCTAATGCATAACCCCAAAATTATAGTAGTAAAACGACAAGAGACATCATAGCACGCACCATGTCCAATAGAGCATAACTATGATGTTCGGACACACCATCACACTATGGTGTTCCAGGTGGCGTTTAGTTGTGAAACAACTTTCACATTGTCTTAAGTTGTATGCCAAACTCGTGACTCAGATATTCACCTCCACGATCATATCGCAGTCATTTTTATCTTCTTGTCACGATGATCTTTAAACTTCACTCTGAATTTGCTTGAACCTTTCAAACGATTCAGACTTGTGTTTCATTAAGTAAATATACACTATATCTACTCAAATCATCAGTGAAGGTAAGAAAATAATGATATCCACTGCACACTACAAGACTCACTAGATTGCATACATCAACATGTATCATTTCCAATGAATCACTTGCCCGCTCCATCCAACGGGGTCCTTTAGTCATCTTGCCCAAGAGGCATGGTTCGCATGTCTCAACCGATTCGAAATCGAATGAGTCCAAATATCCATCAGCATGGAGTTTCTACATGCGCTTTATACCAATATGACATTTAGCGGCAGTGCCACAAGTATGTGGTACTATCATTATTAACTTTGTATCTTTTGACATCAATGTTATGAACATGTGTAATACTACGATCAAGATTTCAACAAACCATTCTCACTGGGTGCATGACCATTGAAGGTATTATTCATGTAAACAGAATAACCATTATTCTCTAACTTAAATGAATAACCGTATTGCAATAAACATGATCTAATCATGTTCATGCTCAACGCAAAACACCAAATAACATTTATTTAGGTTCGTCACTAATCCTGAAGGTAGAGAGAGCGTGCGATTTTGATCACATCAACCTTGGAAACACTTCCAACACATATCGTCACCTCACCCTTAGCTAGTTCTCCGTTTATTCCGTAGCTTTTATTTCGAGTTACTAACATTTAGCAACCGAACCGGTATCCAATACCCAGGTGCTACTAAGAGTACTAGCAAGGTACACATTAGTAACTCGTATATCAAATATACTTCTATCAATGTTGCCAGCCTTCTTATCTACCAAGTATCTAGGGTTGTTCCGCTTCAGCGACCTCTCACCTCATAATAGAAGCACTTAGTCTCGGGTTTGAGTTCAACTTTGGGTTGCTTCACTGGAGCAGCAACTGACTTGCTATCCATGAAGTTTCCCTCCTTGATCTTGCCCTTTTCGAAACTAGTGGTTTGATTAACCATCAACACTTGACGCTCCTTCTTGATTTCTACCTTCGCGGTGTCAAACATCGCGAACAGCTCAGGGATCAATACTTCTATCCCTGGTGTATTATAGTTCATCACTTAAGTTCTAGTAGCTTTAGTGACAGTGACTTGGAGAACTATATCAATCACTATCTTATCTGGAAGATCAACTCCCACTTGATTCAAGCGATTGTAGTACCCAGACAATCTGAGTACATGCTCAACGATTGAGCTATTCTCCTTCATCTTACAGGCAAAGAATCTTGTTGGAGATCTCATATCTCGCAACACAGGCACAAGCCTGAGATCACAATCTCTGCCCCTAGAACATCTCATATGTTCCGTGACGTTCAAAACGTTTCGGAGCCTCAATTCTAAGCCGTAATGCATGACGCACAAAACTATCAAGTAGTCATCGAAACGTGCCTGTCAGATGTTCACAACATCTATAGACGACGCTAGAGGGGGTGGCGCACCGAGCGGTGCATTAAGGACATAAGCCTTCTGTGCAGCAATGAGGACAATCCTCAGATCACGGACCCAGTCCGCAATATTGCTACCAACATCTTTCAATTCTATTTCTCTAGGAACATATAAAAATACAAGGGAGCCACAACGCGAGCTAGTAATCTACAACATAATTTGCAAAGACACTTTGACTATGTTCATGATAATGAGTTCAATTAATCATATTATTTAAGAACTCCCACTCAAATTGACATCCCTCCGATCATTCGAGTGATACATGATCCAAATTCACCAACTCAAGTCCGATCATCACGTGAGTTGAGGTGGCTGCAATGGTGAACATCATTATGTTGATCATATCTACTATATGACTCATGTTCGACCTTTCGGTCTCTCGTGTTCCGAGGCCATGTCTGTACATGCTAGGCTCGTCAAGTTTAACCCGAGTGTTCTGCGCGTGCAAATCTGGCTTGCACCCGTTGTATGTGAACGTAGAGTCTATCACACCCGATCATCACGTGGTGTCTCAACACGACGAACTTTCGCAACGGTGCACACTCGGGGAGAACACAGTTCATCTTGAAATTCAAGTGAGGGATCACCTTATAATGCTACCGCCGTACTAAGCAAAACAAGGTGCATAAAAGGATTAACATCTCATGCAATTCATAAGTGACATGATATGGCCATGAACTTGTGTTTAAGATCTCCATCTTCGAAACACCGGCATGATCTCCATCGTCACCGGCACAACACCATGATCTCCATCATCTTGATCTCCATCAATGTGTTGCCATTGGGGTTGTGGCGCCAGCCCTGCTTCTACTTCTATTGCTACTGCTTAGCGATAAAGTAAAGCATTACATAGCGCTTAATGATTGACACGCAGGTCATACAATAATTAAAGACAACCCTATGGCTCCTGCCGGTTGCCGTACTCAACGACATGCAAGTCGTGAAATTCTATACATCACATGATCATCTCATACATCACATATATCTCATCATGTAATTGGCCATATCACATCACAACATACCCTGCAAAAACAAGTTAGACGTCCTCTAATTGTTGTTGCATGTTTTACGTGGCTGCTATGGGTATCTAGCAAGAACGATTCTCACCTACGCATAAACCACAACGGTGATACACTAGTTTGCTTTTCAACCTTCTCAAGGACCGCCTTTGTCGAATCCGATCCAACTAAAGTGAGAGAAACTGTCACCCGCAAGCCATCTAGGCAACAAGTTGCGTCGAGGGAACCGGTCTCTCGTAAGCGTACGAGTAATGTTGGTCCGGGCCGCTTCATCTCACAATCCCGCTGAACCAAAATACGACCAAGGGAGGAAGCAATCTAAGCATCAACGCCCACAAACCTTTTGTGTTCTACTCGAGATCTCATCGAACCATCAACCTAGCTCATGATGCCACTGTTGGGGAACGTCGCATGGGAAACAAAAATTTTCCTACGCACACGCAAACCTATCCATGGTGATGAGCATCTACGAGAGGGAGAGTGGATCTACATACCCTTGTAGATCGCTAAGCGGGAAGCGTTAAGAAACGCGGTTGGTGTAGTCGAACATCTTCGCGATCCAAATCGCCGAGCGTCCCGCGATCTCATCACGATCCGTCCCGCGATCCAATCACGATACGTCCCGTGAACTCATCACGATCCGTTCCACGATCTCATCACGAACCGTCTCGCGATCTCGATCACGGTCCTTCCGATCTAGCGCCGAACGGACGGCACCTCCGCGTTCAGCACACGTGCAGCTTGATGACGATCTCCACCGTCTTGATCCAGCAAGAGGAGGTGGATAGGAGAGAGAGTTCACCGGCAGCGTGACGGCGCTCCGGTGATGGTGGTGGAGCAATTCCGGCAGGGCTTCGCCTAAGCGCTGCGGAAAACCGATCTAGAGGAGAAACTGTGCACCGGTGAAACGGGTAGCACGTGGCCGGAAATTCTGTCCAAAAACCACCCAATCCACTAGTATATATAGGAGGAGAGGAGAGGAGAGGCAGCCAAGGCCTTTGGGTCGGCCGAAATAGGAGGTGGGAAGAAATCCTACTTCACCTCCAATCCTAGTTGGAGTAGGATTGCCTCCTATTGGCTGATTTTCCACTTTTTGCTTTAGGACTTTCTCTCCTGCGCCATGGGCCTTTGTGGCTGTTTTCCCAGCCCACTAAGGGCTGGTTATTATTCTCCCACAGCCCATGGACCTCTTGGGGTCGAAATACCCCTCCCGGAGGCCTCCCGGTACACTACCGGCACTCCCGGTACACTACCGGCACTCCCGGTACACTACCGATGAGCCCGAAACTTTTCCGGAAACCAAACTGGGACTTCCTATATATGAATCTTTACCTCCGGACCATTCCGGAGCTCCTCGTGATGTCCGGGATCTCATCCGGGACTCCGAACAAACTTCGGTCACCACCATACATAACTCTACACTACCGAAACGTCACCGAACCTTAAGTGTGCAGACCCTGCGGGTTCGAGAACTATGTAGACATGACCGAGACACCTCTACGGTCAATAACCAATGGCGGGACCTGGACATCCACATTGGTTCCTACATATTCTACGAAGATCTTTTTCGGTCGAACCTCTATGTCAAGGATTTAGTTAATCCCGTATAACGTCCCCTTTGTTCTTCGGTATGTTACTTGCCCGAGATTCGATCGTCGGTATCTCCATACCTAGTTCAACCTCGTTACTGGCAAGTCTCTTTACTCGTTCCGTAATACAAGATCCCGTGACTAACACTTAGCCACATTGCTTGCAAGGCTTGTTGTGATGTTGTATTACCGAGTGGGCCCTGAGATACCTCTCCGTCACACGGAGTAACAAATCCCAGTCTCGATCCATGCCAACTCAACAAACACCATCGGAGATACCTGTAGAGCACCTTTATAGTCACCCAGTTACGTTGCGACGTTTGATACACACAAGGCACTCCTCCGATATCCGTGAGTTGCATGATCTCATGGTCATAGGAACATATACTTGACATGCAGAAAACAGTAGCAATAAACTGACACGATCATATGCTATGTTTGTAGTTTGGGTCTTATCCATCACATCATTCTCCTAATGATGTGATCCCGTTATCAAATGACATCTCATGTCCATGGCTAGGAAACCTTAACCATCCTTTGATCAACGAGCTAGTCCATTAGAGGCATACTAGGGACATGGTTTTGTCTATGTATCCACACATGCATTTAAGTCTCCGATCAATACAATTATAGCATGGATAATAAACGATTATCATGAACAAGGAAATATGATAATAACTAATTTATTATTGCCTCTAGGGCATATTTCCAACACCCGTGCCATGGGAGAACGGCCTGGGAGACCATGGGTGGCTCGACTGAGGAAATTACCTGCTGAAAAGGGAACACCATCTCGTCAAATTACACGTGTCGCGAAGTATAGACGTGGTGGGACACATGATCATAGCACCGGTAACCTTCCAAGGAAAATGCAGGGAACAAACCTAGGCGCGAGTTTATGAGGAGTGGTGTACGCGGTACTAGGATAACAGAGACACCAGAAGATGCGAAGGCCATCGTAAGATGGAGGCGCACCAAAGAGAAGCTGATGAGGTGCGTAGTTCCAACGCAGATGGCATGGTCGGATGTTGATGAGAAGGGTGGCGGTGGCCAGCGCGTCCAACCAAAACCGGGGAGGCTCGTTGGAGTGGAAGAGTAACGTGCGAACACAGTCGTTAGGAGTGCGAAGGATATGCTCGGTGCGACCATTCTGTTGAGACGTGTAAGGACATGTGAGACGAAAGATAGTACCCTGTGTGGCAAGAAGGTGGCGAACAACAGCGTTGTCAAACTCTTTTCCGTTATCAGTCTAGAGTGTTAGGATGGGACGACCAAATTGGGTGGTGACATAAGAGTAAAAAGTGGTGAGTGTGGCCAGTCCGTCGGACATGCGACGAATAGGAAACGCCCACACATAGTGAGAAAATTCATCTATCACAAAATAATAGAGATAGCCCGTGTTTCTTGCAACCGGGGATGTCATACATCGCTATGAACTAACTGAAATGGAAAAAGTAGCAATATAGATAGACACACTAAAGGGTTGATGAACGTGTTTGCCAACACGGCAAGCCTCACAAGTGTGGTCATCGACCTTATTACATGAAAAGGCAAAAATCTGAAGAATATGACGCAAAACGGTGGAGTTCGGATGGCCCAGGCGAGCATCCCAAAGATCGACGCCAGCTACAAGGGAGACGGGTCGGATGGAGGTGGTGGTGGAGGGATGCACCGGGTAGAGATCCTCAGGGGCGTCACATCGGTACAACACCATCCGGGTACGGGCGTCCTTCATAGAAAAACCGACAACGTCAAATTCAACAGTAAGAGGATTCTCACGAGCAAGACAATGAACAGAACAAAATTCATGACTTAGTCAGGAGAAACAAGAACATTAGACATGTTGATAGGTGTAGACGAAGAGATAAACGAGGTATGACCTATATGGGTGATGGGTAAGGATGAACCATTACCAACGGTGATCCGAGTAGGAGTATGAAGTGGAGTGGAGCAAATGAGGTTACCGAGATAAGAGGTCATATGAGCAGTGGCACCCGAGTCCATGTACCAGTCACCACCGCCCCCATAGTTGCTTGAAGAGGGGGCCGAGTGTAGTGCCGCCAGGAGAGTGGGATCCCAAGGCGAAGGCACCTACGATGGGAGGGTCCCGCCGTAAGGGGTCCGTCCGTATGGAGGAGTCGGGGCAGCGGGATAGCTGCCAGGAATCGGCAGGGCGGGCAGGGCCGGGAGACCAGCAGGTCCGGACGCGCCAAGGTAGGCCTGGTGACGCGGGGGAGGAGGGCCGAAAAGGCTAGGCGCAGGGGCCCGAGGCACCTGCATCGAATAAGCATAAATGACTCCAGTCCATGTATTCGTACCGAATGTCCAGGGCGGAGAAGGTTGTTGTGGACGAGGCCCCCGTATGCCGGTTGTTGTTGCTCCTGCTTCTGACGTCCGCCGTCACGATGGTTGTTGTGCCGGCCATCGCCGCCACCGCCACCGCCTTGCTGCTGCTGTGGCATGGATAGCATGGGTGGTAGGGGGAAGAACCCCGATGGTGCGGGAGGTACCAAGGCCCGAGGCGCGGGAAGCCAAGCGCTGCGAGAGAGACCCGTAGCGAGGGCGGCGTGTTGAACCCGCCACTTGACCTGCTTCATCCGTCGTTTCTCCAAGCGAAGTTAGGCAACGAACTTGGGAAATAGAGGGATCCGACATCAAGGTGAGGTTGGAGGCGGTGTTGCCGAAGTCCTCGTTGTGGCCCGCGGTGAGCGTGCTAAGGAGGTTGTCGTCATCGATCTTGGCACCAATGTCGCGTAGTTCATCGGACAACGTCTCGAGGCGGCGGCAGTAATCGTCAATGGACTAATCATCTTGAGACAGTCAAAGAACTCTTGCTGCAAGAGGAAGCGACGCTGAACCTTGTTGTCGGTGAAGAGGTCGTTGAGTTTGACCCAGACGGCGTGCGCATCAATGCCCTCGCTGATGACGGTGTGAAAGAGATCCTTGGAAATGGTGAGGAAGAACCATCGGATGAGGGTGGCGTTGATGTCGGTCCACTCGGAGTCGTCCTTCATGTCGATGGAGTGGACGGAGCCATCGATGTGATCCACGATGTTGTACTCGCGAAAGACGAGCGAGAAGTAGGTCTTCCGCCCATAATACGAGGAGTCGTGAGGATCGAGGGTGACAGGAACGCGCCCATGGATGTCGAGGTTGCGGATGTCGGTGGGATCAGGTCCGGCGAAGGGGTTGGTGTTGTCGGATTGGGAGGAGTGAACCGACATGACGACGACGACGCGATAGGAGGGAAGGTGCGGTGCGGCGGCGGGGGGCGGGTGCGGCTGCATGGAGGGAAGAGGGCAGCGGCGGGGTGTTAGGGTTTGAGCGGCGGCGGCGGCACGGGGCGGCAGCAGGAAGCGGCGGCAACGACACGAGGCGGCGACGGCGGCTAGGGCAGCGGAGGAGGAAGGATCGCTGTGCTATCTGATACCATGTAAGTTAGGGATTGCATGCATCGATGATTCTTATTGATGGTGCGCTAGGCACATATATAGGTATAAGGGGTGCAGCTCATGTCTTGTCTCTTAAATTACATACAGATTACAATGAGAAGGAGACGTGAAGATGCAATATACGATCAAGATCTATAAACGAATTACGCAGAGTCTACATGTGCAACAAGTAAGAAACGTCGATGAAGGATAGCATGGAGTGCGCAACGAGCTGTTACGCCGGCCGTCTCGGCCCGGAGGGAGTAGTACCGGTGGCCGAGCTGCGGCACCGGCGCCCTTTGCCGGCGGCCTCTCACTCCCAGGCATGCGCGCAGCTCGGCGTCGAAGTACGCGGCGGCCACCTGGAGCACGACGCAAACCCGTGGCAGGTGGTGCAGCTATGGCAGCGTGAGGTTGAACGGCCACAGCAGGATGGAGAGCTTGAACGCGTGCAAGAACCGCCCACTGCCGTCACGGCGAACAGCGCCAATTTCTTGCACCACCGGCAACGCCGCGCCTACAACATTGCCGGTCGCTCCCTCCGATGGTGATAGAGCCGAGTCGTACGGATGCTTTGGATCGTGGACACGTACTGCCAGAGGACTCAGGTGCTACTCATGGTCACGGCCGGCATGCGGCCGGCGACGATTGTTATTGCGTAGCGTATGCCCGTGTATAAGGTCGGCGTGAATGGATTTGGCAAGGCACTTGGGAGTTAGGGCGTCAAAATATTCTCGCGACGGGGCGTCATCATATTTTTCTGTTGCTACCGTATCTGGATCGATCGACACGACATTTCCTCCGTGGGGTGCACCATCACCTGCCAGTCGTCGCTGGCAGTACTTCTCCATGAGGGCAGTTGAAGACGCTGCTGCTGCCATGTGCGACGCATGCAGGCCATTGTCGCCGTGATAATAGTTCATGCGGCATGCGGCCCACACGAACCAATATTTCTGACGGAGCACCGAGATCACATGTTAGGGGATACTAGTATTTCTCTCGATCCAGCTCTCTGACGCAGTAGCTTAGGTACAAGAGATTACATGAATTGGGAAATTGTTGCCAAGGAAGAACAGAAGAACAAGAAAGGGAAAAGTGAGTAGCCGCTGCCGGTAGCCTTGATCCTCTGGATGCCTCTTCATGAGGGGGAGCTTGTGTTAAGTAGTGGCTGGCCAACTACACCCACTCTGGCCCAGCGACCCGACTGTTGGGCCTGCGTGCACGGCTGGGCCGAGCACGCCCTTGAGCATCACCCTCTGTAGGTGGGTTTCCGTCGTCAGGGTTCCTGACATCCCCTCCGCCTTGGCTTGAGGCTTGCCTCCAAGCCTCGGCTTGTGAAAATCGAGCCTGAAGTGCCACCTTGTCCTCCCATGTCGTGCCCATGGCATCATTGCTTGACCATTTCATCAGGACCTGTTCGATCATCGAGCTATTCTTCTCGTGCCAACGAGATTGGAGTATTTCTATGGGGACAACCAACTCGTCAGTAGTGAGAGAAAATTCAGTATGGACGGGCGTACCAGGCAGTAGAGCTTTTCGGAGCTGTGACACGTGGAACACTGGGTGAACTTGGGAGGACGCCGGAAGTTGAAGCTTGTACGCCACCTCGTTGATGCGTTGGATCACAGAAAAAGGCCGAGAGTACTTGAAAGACAGCTTGTGATTGGACCGTGGTGCCAATGAAGATTGGATGTACGGTTGCAACTTCAAGAACACTTGATCCCCTAGCTCGAAAGTGCGGACAGATCGCTTCCGGTCAGCTTGGGATTTCATGCAATGTTTGGCCCGGTTGAGGTGTTGTTGGAGAAGCTGTTGTATCACCTTGCGTTCCTCAAGCCAGGACTGCAGCGAAGGGACAGAGCAATCTAATATTGCTGTCAAACCCCAGTGTCGTGGTTCATACCCGAACATGGCCTTGAAGGGTGTCATCTCGATGGAAGAATGCAGGGACGATTTGTACCAATACTGAGCCATCGGGGTCCAATAGCTCCATCGTTTGGGGGCAGCATGGGTGAAATAGCGAAGGAAGGTTTCCAAACATTGATTTACCCGTTCTGTGTGCCTGTCACTTTGCGTATGATTGGTTGTACTCATTCATAACTCTGTGCCAGCATATTTGAATAATTCCTTCCAGAAATTGCTTGTAAACACTGGGTCATAGTCGGATACTATAGACTGTGGAAATCCATGAATTCTGTATATCTGGTGCATGTAAACCTGGGCAATCTTGCTGCCGTGTATGGGTGAGTCACTGGTAGAAAATGGGAAAATTTGGTGCGAAGGTCAACAATCACCAATAGACAGTTGAAGGTTCCCGACTGTGGAAATCCATCGAATTCACACTGATAGTATCCCAAGTATCTTGCGGAATGGGTAGAGGAAGTAATAGTCCGGGGGATGCTGACCTGTCTGGTTTAGCCTGTTGACAGATTGTGCAACAACGCACATATTGTCGTATATGGGTCTTCATTTCGGCCAGGCAAACAAGCGACGAACACGCGAGTATGTCACCGGAAATCCCGAGTGCCCCCCCCCCCCCCCCCCCCCCCCCAAGGCATTGTCATGGAAGGCTGCGATAATTTTCTGCTGCATCTCTGTTGATCCCCCTAACCAGATTCTGTCCCGAAACCGGATTATTCCTTGTTGGAGAGTAAATATCTTTTTCGGGTCCTCCCTCAAGGCCAACTGTTCCAGTAGTTTTTGAGTTTGAGGATTGCAATTATAGCTGGCTACTAAGTCCTCCATCCAGACAGGTTGACACGAAGTGATTGAGTAAATTGTGTCTTCAGTTACTGCTCTTGATAAGGCATCGGCTGCATTGTTTTCCACCCCTTTCTTATATAAAGGATGGTGTAGCGCAAACCCAACAGCTTTGTGAATGCTTTTTGCTGCCAAGGCGTCGACAGGCGCTGCTCTTCAAGGTGAACCAGGCTGCGTTGATCCGTTAGGATAACAAACTCTGCATGCTGGAGATATGGGCGCCACTGATCCACGGCAACAATGACTGTCAGATATTACCTTTCATACGTCGACAAGCCTTGGATTTTTAGAGATAGAGCTTTGCTGATGAAGGCAATAAGGTGGCCTTTTTGCTGGAGTACGGCCCCTACACCCGTGTCGCAGTCGTCTGTTTCCGCGGTGAACTGGCACTTGAAATCAGGCATGGCTAACACCGGAGCTGTCGTGAGTTGTTGTTTCAGTACCTAAAATGTTGTTTCTGTGGCCGGTGTCCAGAGAAAAGGGGTGCCCTTCTTCAGTAAATTGAACATCGGTCTGGCAATTATACCGAAGTTGCGGACGAAACTCTGGTAGTATCCTGCTAAGCCGAGGAAGCTTCACACTTCCTTGACAGAGGTGGGAGTTGTCCAAGCTGCCACTGCTCTCACCTTGTTTGGATCGGGGGCCACGCCCTCTGCACTCACGCCATGGCTCAGGTATGTGAATTGCTTTTGACCAAACAAGCACTTCGAGTTGTTAACTTTCCATTGGTCCTTACGCAGAAGTTCGAGGACTTGCCTCACATGTTCTCTGTGCTCTTCGAGAGTTTCACTAAAGACCAAGATGTCATCAAAAAAATTCAGCACACATTTTCTCAACAGAGGATGCAGGGTGACGATCATTGCACCATTGAATGTTGCCAGTCATCCAGCGAGGCCAAAAGACATCACCTTGAATTTGAATTGCCCACAATGTGCTTGAAAATATGTTTTAAATTCCTCCCCCTCAGCCAGTCTGATTTGATGATAGCCTGAACGGAGATCGAGCTTTGAGAACCACCGCGACCCATGGAGTTCATCCAAAAATTCTTCGATGATAGGCACTGGAAACTTGCTGACACATGTAAGTGAATTGAGCTATCGGTAATCAATACAGAGGTGCCACGTGCCATCCTTCTTCTTGACCAAAATCACCGGTGGAGATAATGGGCTAGTGTTGCGCTGAATGATGCCTGCCTTGAGCATTTTTGCAATATGCGCTTCAATTTCGTCCTTGTGGTCCGGCTTGTGCGTGTAGGGTCGAATGTTTACTGGCTGGGCTCCAGGAATCAAAGGAATGTGATGATCGCACGGCCAACGAGGTGGTAATCCTTCAGGTTCACCAAACACATCCGGAAAGGCATCCACCACTTGCCGAACCATTTGTGGCACTGGAGTTGCCTGCTCCACTTCCTCCTAAACCGTACAGAGGTGCACGATATGGGTAATCGCCTGTTGTTTGTACAAACTCTGGAGCTGCATTGAGTTGATCACAGAGCAGGTAGTGGACTTGGCCTCGTGGCCTCGCAAACAAACGGTGCCTTCCGATGTTGAAAACTCGAAATACTTCACACGCCAATCCACCTGCATTGGGCTGTGAGCTTCAAGCTAATCCATACCCAAAATGGCATCATATGTGCCCAGAGCCAACACCTTCATATATGTCACAAACTCCTGGCCTTGCGAGTACCAGATACACCGAGGCATAGCAATAGCACATGACAACTCTCCACCATCAGCCACGCACACCTTATACACACACGGTAGAGCTTGTATGCCCTACAGTTGCTGAGCGAGTCTCTCATTGATGAAAGATGTAGAACTGTCCGAGTCCACTAACATGAGCACTTCCTTTCCCTGAATCCATGCTTGGAGTTGGAAAGCTTTAGCTGAGACCCCTCCTGGCAGTGCTAACTTAGAGATGGCCATCACTGTATCTTCAGGTGTGTCTGCTGAGCCATAAATAGCATCTACCCCGAAGATCTCGAGTAGTTCTTCGACGACATGGAGTTGTACTGAAGCAGGGCAAACGTGATCGTGTCCCCATCTCTCGCCGCACTTGAAACATAGACCACGCACACATCTGTAGTCATGCAGTGTCTTCAATTTTCCTGTGTCTGCTTGGGTGGCGTCAGTGCTGCGCCGGTCAGTTGCTCCAGTGGCCGACAGCATCCTGGAGGGAGGAGGAGGCAAGGGAAGTGGCATGCCGCCGTGGTGCACCGCCTCTAGTGGCTTGGGAGGCGGGGTTGATGTCGAAGCCCCAAAAGCACCATCGACGACCTCCTCTTGCAGGAGCGCCAAAGAACATGCCGTGTCGAGGTCCGGTGGCCGCTGTACCAGCACCACCGCGCGAATATCCGGTTGCAATCCTTCCACAAAATGAGTAAGGTAATAGTATGGATGAATTGTATCAAATTAAGAACTTAAATGATTGATAATCAGCTCGGATCGCTCTATGTAAGCTGCTACTGTGGTGGTCTGGCAGATAGTGTAAAACTGTCGGATCAATAATTGGTGTCGATCCCTCCCAAACCTACTGCAAAGCAATGTAGTAAATGATTCCCAGTCTAATTGCTGCAATTTTTTTTTTTGTAGAGACTGCAGCCAAACAAAGGCAGTGCCTGAAAAATTCAGACACGCCATGGAAACCCAGAAGGTGCTATGAATTCCAAAAATGGTGAAATACTGTTCACATAGTGTTTTCCACAATCATGGATTCTCGCCAGTGAATTGAGGAAACACCAGTGATGAGTGAGCCTGACCCAACCCCGCCAAGAGCTGACTAGCATGAGCAACTGGTGAAAGAGCAGTAGCTGGAGCTTGAGAATCGGTCTGACCATTGGCCGGGAGTGGCGGCGGGGTCTGGAACGACGCCGCCGGCAACCCCTGTGTGATGTCGAACTCGTCGTGGTCCGTAGACCCGTGGATCGCGTCGCCCGCGCCGGCGCTAGTCTCGATGGAAGCACCGCGTATCGCTGGGTTGGGGACGGCATGCGTCGCCGCTGGACGCACCACCGTAGGTATTGATGACGATTGTGGGTGTGCCTGCTGCAATTGCAGCGAGTGCTGCGCCGAGATCCGCCACCCGCTTCTCCAGATCGGGACGCCAGGAGACGAGATCGTCGATCTTGGCTATCGAGGCTTGAATCGCTGCGATCGACATGGAGTGAGCCGCCAGTGTGGAGTCGAGACGGTCTAAGAAGGCTTGGATCAAATGATCCATGGCGGCCAATTCAGATCGAGAGTGTCGGAGGCGACGCGTCTTGATGTACTGAGCCAGCACGACGCGGAAGAGAGGTGAGATGGGCTTTGATACCAGATGTTAGGGGATACTAGTATTTCTCTCGATCTAGCTCTCTGAAGCAGTCGCTTAGGTACAAGAAATTACATGAATTGGGAAATTGTTGCTAGGGAAGAACAGAAGAACAAGAAAGGGAAAAGTGAGTAGCCATCGCCGATAGCCTTGATCCTCTGGATGCCTATTCCTGAGGGGGAGCTTGTGTTAAGTAGTGGCTGGCCATCTACACCCACTCTGGCCCAACGACCCGACTGTTGGGCCTGCGTGCATGGCTGGGCCGAGCACGCCCTTGAGCATCACCCTCTGTAGGTGGTGTCCCGTCGTCAGGGTTCCTAACATCACATATCTGTCGTTTTCCCCAGGTCGAAGCGCAGCTGCTGTCCGCTGAACACATGATACAGACCGTATGGCTGCGAGTCTCATAGCAATGCCGTAATTCTTGGGGTGCTAATTTGTTTTTGTGTTTTTAAATGCCTTGGTGTGCTAATTCTTAGGTGAGTAAAATCACCTCGGAGTTTAACAAAGTAAGAAAGAATCTGGCATGTAGGAAAGGCAAAAGCTGAGGCCTCCTTTGGTTCATAGGAATTTTGTAGGAATTATAAGGGATAAGAACTTTGTAGGCAGTATATTCTTTCAAGGCCTTTGGTTTATAGGATTGGATTCATATTCCTATGTAGGATAGGATTCAATCCTTCATATTTTAAAGGAAAAACATTAGCCTAAAATCAATAAAAAAAACCTATCCTATGCACCGTACAACATCTCTTTTTTTATAAAAAGATGCATGCCATCTTACTTCCTACGAATCAAAGAAGATCTCTATTCTTTCGGGTCTGAAGCAGGGTGACATGTCGGCATCCACGTACCGGGCACAAACCAAGTGAGATTTGATATAACAGAGCTTCTGACCCGCAAGTTCGATTTTCATGCAATTTCCTTTTGACAAAAGAAAACAAACGTTTCACTTCTTTCCTAGAGTCTAGACAGAACATGAAAACGGCTTTTATATCAACAACCGATATGGTGTTTTCTGAGGCTGAAATGGGTTACCCTTTTCAAGTATATCCCATGTGCACAAGAGGGCAAGAAAAGCAAGTAGTGATTCAAACACATTTATATTTCCTTAGAAAGGAAATACATACTTAGATTGATCTAGGAGTTCAGATATTTGTCTCAAAATCTGTCCAAAATTTAGAGTATCTATAGCCGGACATAGCAAATTCAGTCCCTCGAACACCCGCGGACGCGTCTGGTGGTTCGCTGGTATTGACCGGATATGCCTCTTTTGTTGGCTTCCACACCCGCGTTCATCATATCTGAACCCTTAAAATCATATAACCCATGCAACACTAAGTAAAATTAGATCAACACACAGTTTATCGGATCACATTGTATCGTCGGACAAATGGAGCATAGTTTGTCGGAGTTCAATGACAAATCCATACTACAAACTACTTAAAACATACTCAAAGTATAAACAAAACAGGTAAGGGTCGAGGAAATCACCGTTTCCTCGATGGCCGCTTCCCCTTCCGACCGTCGACGCGACTATACCCCTCCTCCGTGTAGGCGTTGGCGTGCGGAGGTGCGTCGTCATCGGAGCTGGAGGTGGAGCCGTTCGCAGGTCGGAGACGGAGCTACACCAGCTGCCCGACAGTGTGAAGAGCAGGTGCTCCGACTCCTTCACATGGCGGGCCTCCTTCGCCTTTGTCGCTGCCTCCTTGTTTGCCTCGCGCTCCGACGCTTTGATGGCGAGTCGGAGCGCCTTGGCATTCTTGCGACGGAGGTGCCTCGCATCTATCTCCGTGGTCATGAGGGAGTGGCGGAGGACAGACGCGAGGAGCGCGTCCTTGGGATTGACCAACGCGCTCGCGCACGAACAACGCGTGGACATCGTCTCCCCTCTCTCACTCGCCCGTTGCCGCTCGCGTCGGGCTACACGTGCTTCAGACTAAGGCGTCCCCGTGCGCCCGGGCCCCGACGCAGGCACAAGGACCCAGCGGTGGCCATGCACCAGTTGGGGACCAGAGGGTGGTTGAGGTTGATGGCATACCTAAACGAGGGGGGCAGGCCTGCCTGAGTTGTCCGCTAGGCAAGAACAAACGTCTGGCGCTGAGGAAGATTTGTAGGTCCTGCCTTGCTCCAGCAGCGACCTCCTAATGGTGACGTGGAGGGCGAGCTCCTCCGCATCGATGGTTGAGGAATCGGACTCTCCGCCGGCCTTGGATCGGAGGGGATCAAAAGTGGAGTGGACGGATACCAAAGTGGAGTGGAGTTTGGATTGACCGAGGACTAGGGTTTGCCGGATGGGGATATTTATGGGGTCGGGTGGGCCAAGCTGAGCTAGGCCGACGTGGCGGACGCGTTCAGGCATGCTCGGGCCTCCCTCATATCCGTCCCATATTTAGGCATGATATGCGGGGGAACGGTCATTCCGGGTGTTTGAGTCCCATTTGAGACGTCCGTCTCGATCAGATTTTCGTGACCGGTCAATGACCGGGTGGGCCACCCAGACGTTTGAGGTCGTTTGGGACGCCCGACTGTAGATGCTCTTACAAAGCAATAACTGAGGGAAGCATCAAGAAATAATTATAAGCAAAAAAATAATTATCAATAAATTATTATATGTCTTTAGTAAGCTTAAATACCCCCACTAACAAAAGTAAGCTTAAATAACGAGATGTCGCAACTTGGTATTTAAGCAAAAATATTTTAATTGCGACCTACTTTTAATATTCCTGTTTCTTATTATTAGCAAAAAGACCCATGCATTGTATTGGGAAAAAAGTTATTTACATAGCCTAATGACTGAGGACTATATTTTGATGCATTACAAAAATACTCTCTCTATCTCTGTGTCAACGACGCATTCCTCATCATCTCATGTTTCTGACAGTCTTAAACATACAAAATCAATTATTAAAGGATGAAACAATTCACTTCGAAGTGGATTTGTTTTGGTGTCAATTTATAGTGTCTTTTTTCTGATGGCCGTCTCGTTGCTAGTTTTCTTTGCTGCTGCCAGCACCTTGTTCAAGTCTTCCTTGGTCATCGTGCACCTTCCATCGATTTGGTCAGTATATACTAGACCAAGGCGCACGACGACCAGATGGAAGGCAAAACGCCCCGTGACGAAAGCCTTACGCGAGAAGTCACTAGACCATCTGGCCACCCCGTGACGAAAGCCTTACGCGAGAAGGCAAAACGCCTCGCCGCCGTCACTGGCGGCCAGGCTTTGTCCGGTCGCGTCCTTAGGCGACGGCAAGGGAGGAGGAGAGGGAGAGGAGGCTATTGGAGGTGGTGGCTGAGGCGCCCTCCCGTCGCCCATGGCAGCGACGTGGGAGGGTCAGATAGAATCTGGTCGGTCCATCCATATCGGCCTACGCAGCTTCATGAGGACGCGGTGCGAAGCTCTGTTTGTTTGTTAACACCATGGAACATCTCGGTCTCTTAATTTCCATGACGTAGACAGTGGTGGAGAAAGTCCTGGTGGCTGAGATTGGAGGATCAATAAGGCGGAGGGAACCTTGAAGACGATGGGGCCAGCCAGGTGTTTGATAACTTTCAGAAGCAACAGTGATAAGTGGGGGCGACAACATCGGAGGATTTCGTTTTTGGGGTACCCCTCCATTGCCGAGTCGTGACTTTCACGGTAAAAATCTAAAGTCTCGCCTTTATTGGTTGTGCGTGGCAATTGTCTTGCTGAAGGTATTGTTTTGAGAGCTCGAACTTTCTTCATGGTGAAAACCTAAGATCTTGGATCGGACAACAACAGCGTTTGTTTGTGCACCGTTTCCTTCTTGAAGCTGTCATTTTTGGAGACCATTTATGTTTTCCGGGTGTTGTATTTGGTGGTGTTTTGTGTGATGCTACTGAAAGGAGTTGATCACTGTGGCGAGACCTTTCTTTTTTCTCTTTCTTTTTTTCTTTTCTTTTCGGGCTATGTATATCATGAAACGTCTTTGAGATATCTTGTCTTTGAGATATTTTGTTGATGCAGAGGTTGAATGTAATTGATATTTTTAAGAAATTAATATATTTTCCTTGTCAAGAAAAACATGCTAGCTTACGATAAATTTTTCCCATTCACGTCGCTTTTTCTTCTTCTTTTTATTCAAAAGGACGGATCCTGTTTTTCTTGAAAGGATGGACCAGATCCTTCTTTCTTTTCCCTCGAGACATGTCTCTGCCAAGTCATTTGAAAGCTTCTTTAGGACCAATTCTTTTGTTGCTTCTAGAATACGCTAGAATGAGCCATTATTTTAAAAACCCAATCAATTTTATTTTATTAATTGATGCATGACTAGTAGTTTTAGAAAAATGATTGGGCTTTTGAAACAGAGGCAGCTTATTCCAACTTGTTCTAGACCGAGGGAGTACAGAAGATAATGTATTCTTCACACCCCTCCCTTAAAACTTCTCAATTTGTTTTTGCTGAAGATAACAAAAAGCTCACATGTAATTACGCGGACATTGGACTAGTTACAACTTACAACAAATCTATCACTGCACCTGACAAATGCAGGAAAAAAGAAAAAGAAAAAATCGAACGCCTCTGTACATGATCCAAAAGAAAATTCTGAACCAACCTATCCATCGAACCAGAGCACCGCCCTTATTAAACAGCTCCGGCGTGCGACCACCTTGGCGACGCAGCGGGCATCAGTAGGAGATGTCGACGAGGGCTAGCATGGCGTGGTCGACGAGCCGTTCCGCCGGCCGTCTCCGCACGCCGCGGAGGGAGAAGTACTGGCGGTCCAGCTGCGGCAGGGGCACCGGCGCCCTTCGCCGGCTGCCGCTGAGGGACGCCCTTAGCTCTGCGGCGTAGAGCGACGCGGCGCCCTGGAGCGTGGCGCAGACGCGCGGCAGCTGGCGCAGCAGCGGCAGCGTGAGGTTGAACGGCCACAGCAGGATGGAGAACTTGAACGCGTGCAGGAGGAACCCGCCCACCGCCGGCGCGGCGAGCAGCACCACGTGTACCACCATCGGTCGAACTCTTCCGCCACCGCCGCTGCCGCTCCTACATGCCTGATCCCTCCGCCTCTGCCATGACAACGTTCTTGACTCTTGAGGTGGCGCCGCAGCTGCTGGGTGGTCACCACGGGCCTGACTGACCGGCCATTAACTATGTAGGGGCATGTCGCGTGGGCGGATTAATAATGGCCGGCGATGACGATCGAGAGATGTCTCATAATCAAACAGAATCGACTCAATTATATGGACGCTCTCGATCGTGGACGCAAGTCGCTGAGGACATTGTTGTTGCGTGCCGCACGCCTTGTGTCCTCGCGTACGCTTGCCGCGAATGGAATTATCGAGTTGGGGCGTCACGAGATTCTAGCCATGGACCAACGCCCGTTCGATCTCGGATCGATCAACGTTTTCGTCCTCTGTGGGACACCGGCCGTCGATGGCACTTGTCCAGGGTAGAGCAGTGACGAGGTTTTTTGTCGGTTATAAGAGCATCTCCAGCCGTTGGCCTCAGGGCTGATTTTAGCGCCGCCTGGGTCAGCCGACGCTAAAATTGGCCTGGGGCTTGGCTTCCCCGTCACGGCCCCGACACGGTGCATGTAAATTTAAACATTGCGTTTTTAGTTGTCCAAAAAATGACGCGAGTTCGGCGGTTCGGCGTCGGCCATGTCACAGTCGGCATCCATCATGCCATAGGTTTCGACGGTCGTCACAGGTTCAGCGATCGAAACACGTCAATAATCCGGCATAAAAAAAATGCGGGAGACGTATGCATAGAACTTCTCAAACGGCCAGCTTCCCGTCGTCGGCCCTAGAAACGGGAGAGGCCGACATAACGGTCATCGTAGGCGAGGTCGGCGTAGCGGTCATCGTAGTTGTAGCGGTCGTCGTCGGCGAGGTTGGCGTAACAGGCAACGTCGGGGACGCGGGCGGGCTCGGCGGCGTGGGCATGGGCGGTGCGGGGGGCTGCGCCGACATGCGGTTGAGGATGAGGTCGCGCTCCGCCAGGTACCACCGCTTCATCATCGGGTCCATGTCCGTCGTGACGCCTCCCATGAGAAACACCAGGTCGGTGTTGTGCTTCTTCGCGGCGACGTTGGTCCTAAGGAGGTCGAGCTTGGAGTCCTGCTTCTTCATCAATGTCGACCACCTCGTCTCCATCTTCTCCTCCCTCAGGGCAGAGTGAGTCTTTGCATCGGCGATGCATTGCTCGATCGACGCATGCAAGCGCTCAACAGCCGGCGCGTCGTTCCTGGCCTTCTTCGCCTTCTTGTTTCCATCTGGCCGCCCTTCTGCCGCCCCAAGAACAGGCCCGTCCGTGTTGAGCGCGCCGTCCTTGTTGGCGAGCTGATGTCGGACCTCGGCCCATTTCTCGCGGGACTCGATCCGGGTGAAGACATGGAGGAACTTGAAGTCGAAGCCGGCGTCCCGGCAAAACAAGTCGAACATCTGAACCATCTGCGCCAAAAAGACAACAGTTCGGCACCGAAAGGACGACGCAGATCGGCGAAAGAGAGTCGGCGAACCATGTGGTTTGCGTCGGTGATCGGGTCCATGCTGACCAGCTTCCATGGTTCGGCGAGGCACACGTCTTCCACCGACGTCCACTTGATGTGGCGCTCGCCCGGCTTGCCGTTAGCCGACCTCGTCTTCCTCTTCTTTTTCCCTTTGCCCTTCGCAGGCGCGGGTTCCGGCACCGGCTCTTCCTCCTCAATCTCTTCCATGCCGTCGGTGTGCTCCGCCTCTTGCGCACCAAATCTGGGGCACGAGGCGGCCGTAGCGGAGCCGGTGTTGATGATGTCCTCCATCTCGCCTTCAGCGTTGTTGTACTGCGGTGCCGCGCCGGACGCGAACGACAGAGGGCCACGCCGTAGACCCATCGCAGACGAGCCGGAGTACGTCGGTGAGGGCACGTGATACGTCCCCAACGTATCTATAATTTTTCATGATGTCATGCTATTATATTATCTGTTTTGGATGTTTTATATGCATTACTATGCTATTTTATATTATTTTTGAGACTAACCTATTAATCTAGAGCCTAGTGTCAGTTTCTGTATTTTTTTTATTTTTGAGTTTTACATATATGGAATATTAAACGGAGTCCAAACAGAATAAAATCTTCGAAATGATTTTTTCTGGAAGGAAACAAATCCAATAGGCTTGGAGTGCACGTCAGGGCACCTACCGGGAGGTCACAAGCCTGGTAGGCGCGGCCACACCCCCTAATCGCGCCTGACAGGCTTGCCATCTCCTGGCAGGTCCCCTAACCCGATTCTTCGTCCAATAAATACCCAAATATTTCCCCAACACCAAAACAAGCCATGCAAATATTTTTCCGCCGCCAGAAGCCTCCGTTCCCGAGAGATCCAATCTTGGAGCCTTTTTTGGTAACCTGTCGGAGGGGGTTCGATCATGGAGGGCATCTACATCAACTTCATTGCCCCTCCGATGATGCGTGAGTAGTCCATCACAGACCTACGGGTCCATAGCTAGTAGCTAGATGACTTCTTCTCTCTCTTTGATTTTCAATACCATGTTCTTCATGATCTTTATGGGGATCTATCCGATGTAATACTCTTTTGTGGTGTGTTTGTCAAGATCCGATGAATTATGAGTTTATGTTCAGATTATCTATGAATCTTATTTGAATCTTTTTTGAATTCTTATATGCATGATTTCATATTCTTGCAAGTCTCTTCGAGTTATTGGTTTGGTTTGGCCAACTAAATTGGTAATTCTTGCAATGGGAGAAATGCTTGGTTTTGGGTTCAATCTTGCGGTGTCCTCACCCAGTGACATAGTAGGGGTAACGAGGAACGTATTGTATTGTTGCCATCAAGGGTAACAAGATGGGGTTTTCATCATACGGAGTTTATCCCTCTACATCATGTCATCTTACTTAATGTGTTACTCTGTTCTTCATGACCTTAATATTCTAGATGCAGGAAGGAGTTGGTTGATGTGTGGAGTAATAGTAATAGATGCAAAATCGTTTCATTCTACTTGACACGGCCGTGATGCCTATATGCATGATCACTGCCTTGGATAACTACATGGTTATTCACTTTTCTGTCAATTGCTTGACAGTAATTTGTCTACCACCATGATATTTTACTTTAATAGAGAAGCCTCTAGAGAAACCTATGGCCCGCGGGTCTACTTTCCATAATATATTTTCAAATCTATAAACAAAAAAATACCAAAAATACTTTGATGCAATTTACTTATCTTTTACTTTTCGTTCTCTTTTACATCTATCTCTATCAGATCTAGTCCTTGCAAATAACCGTGAAGGGGTTGACAATCCCTTTATAGCGTTGGGTGCAAGAGTATGATTGTTTGTGTAGGTGCATCCATTGGTGACTTGATTCTTCCTCCTACTGGATTGATACCATGGTTCTCACCAATTGAGGAATATACTTATCTATTTCGTTGCATCGCGCTTTCCTCTTTAAGGGAAAACCAATGCAAGCTCAAGAGGTAGCAGTACGTAGCTGTACTGGGCGTTGGGGTGGCCGGCGGAGAAGGCGGAAGGCGTGCGGGGGAAGGTAATGTTGGGGTTGAATCCACCGAGGCCGTCACCGTTGACGTACTCCGGCGAGGGTGCGTATCCACACGCCGGCAAAGGGAAGTTCGGCGAAGGAAAGTGTGGGTTGGACAGAGACGCGACACTTTGCTGGTTGGCGCCTTGTGGGAACGGGCCCGCCGGTTGTCGCCCCGGGAAGATCGGCCGGAGAGACGACACCTCCTGCTCAACCGCCGTCGCCGCCGCCGCTTCCCGGGCTTTCTTCATGAGGAATTTGTTGCGACGATCGGTGGTCACAGTCTCCCTCCGCTCGATGTCGGCCTTCCACTCGGCGTTTGTCATCCCCAGCGGTCGTGCTAGCGTCACACGTGCCTTGCGTGGTTTGGCGACGACGGTTCCGAGGGCTTGCTGAGGGGCGACGCACTTCTTCGGCGACATGGCGATGGAGAGAGGGAGATGGAGGGAAATAAAGAGAATGGAGGTAAGAAACGGTGGGATAGAGGGAAAGGAAGGGAAAAGGGCGGGAAGTGGCAGCCGGTCTCACCGACACCTCGGCCCCACCCGCCTTTTCGCTTCAACCGGCGCCCCAGTGCCCTGGGTTCGGCCTGGGTTCGCCGGCCAAAAAAAGGCCCCAACCAGCGAATATCGGCATCTTGAGGCCGCGACCGGGCATTTTTTTGCCCGCCGGCGATAACAAAAAGGCCTGGGAAGGTCCTTTGGGACCACGGGTGGAGATGCTCTAAGAATCTAGAGTTTGAGCGTATCTGTATGGATAGTAAAAGCAGAATGTTTTCTGTTAGTGTGTATACTCAGAATGATTGACTTGATATGTCGGCATACAGTGGGGTCGAAATGGAGTGCAAGTTGAGACTGTCCCTAAATTTTGTTTTTTCTAAAGAAAAGGAGTAGTGCACTCTTATAGATTTAGGGGGAACACTATTGTAACCGAACATTTTGAATCTATAAAGAAAAACATCTTGCATCGTCCTTAAGGAAATCGAAGATACAATATCATTATCATGATCTTCACCGGTCATATCCTCGTCCGCATCTAGGCCGGCTTTTATTATTGAAAGGAATTTACGGTGTCCAGATCGGTTCACCTTCTATGCATCTCTACGACATGTATAGAAACTAAACATAAATATGAATGTTCAAAAAAATCACAAATATACTTTTCAAAACAAATTCAAAATTAACAAACCAAATTATTTATCCTACAAGACAATTCTTCCATTTTCAATGTACATGGTCAATTGATCCAAGCATCTTTGGCCATCCTTGGTTCACTCCCTGTCATCATCCTTTGGTTGTCTTCCTCGTTGGGTGCCCTCAAGTACTCCGGTCCAAAACCATCGATCATTACTTTAGTGAACATTCGATCAGCTGGCAATATTGTGTCTTCACTAATGCAAACATGGTCGTCAACTGCATCGATCGAACACCCATGTGCCAAGATTCGAACAAATGCAATGCATTTCATCAGAGGGCTTGCACTTATCTCTCCGCATGCATTTCTTCAAAACTTGGACCGGACATCATACTTCTTAACAGCTTTTGCAATGGTCAGAACAAGACTTGTGGGCATCTGAAAGCGTGGACCAAAGTAGTTTCTCATGATCTTGACATGGCCCTCCCCTCTATCGCGATAGAATTGTATGCGGTCAAACTGTATTCCTTTCCTCGGCCATCGAATATCATCGTTGAAAATCATGCGAATAACGGTTTCAAAATCTTCGTCGTCGTCTTCCTCTTCGGGTGATGACAAGTCCTCGAAGACCATCTCCCTCAATCTCTTCATCTTCAATTCAAACGGCTAGGTTGAGTACAAACGGCTCGGTTCAAAACGAAACGAAAGAAAAAAAGTTCAAAGAACTCACCTAGGCAAATAGTCGAACACTTGTGGTGCAGTGGTGGTGCACCGGCCGGCCGGTGACGCTTAGGCCAAACTAGCGAACGACGACGCGTGGGAATGAACTGCATCGGTGCTCAAACAAGGTCAGATGCGGTAGCTGTCAAAGAGGAAGAATATTTGAAGCAATCTGACGAATCGGCTATGACAACGGCGACGACGTTTCACCTTGATTTCGACGATGGTGATGGGCGGGGAACGGCCTCAGAGTCGGGCAGAAGGGCGACGAGGACCAAGGAAGACAACAAGGTAAGGGGGGGGGGGTCTGGCATGCGATCGCCGGGAGGTGAGCCAGCAAAGAGGCGGTGGTGGGGGAGAAGCGCGAGAGAGACGGATTTTTTCTCTCCAAACGGTAACGAGCGAACAAATATAGGTGTGGGATAAAAGACAGATGATAAATTATCCTACTCTATTGGGTTTAGGGGATCGGGCTAGTTGCCGGTTAGAGGAATAAAATCAAAAATTTATCCCTCTAATACTGGATAGGGGATTGTTTAGAGTTGATCTTAGTATCTTGCGTGTTTCAGTTTATTTTTGACAGAAACATACCGTCACGTGACAACCTACAGATGTATACGAACATACACACATCCACATGCACCACGGACGTGTCGTCCACACGCCGCATGATCCGTGGAAATAACAACAGATCAACACCAAAGCACCGCCCTGGTCTAGACTCTAGTGTTCTTCTGCTTAGCGTGCGTTTGTCAAGACGCTTTGGCGTCCGAAGTCGGCGATGGGCCAGCGGCTGTCCGATGTCAATCGATCGACATTTCCTGCGCGGCAGCGCGGGACACCGGCTGTGCTGCGAGTGCGACCCACTTCCAATGAACTTCATGTCATTACTAAGTTCAAAAAAAGAAAATCATGTCATTACATGTCGACACGCGTCTCTCCTGTTTCTGACGGAGTACGTACTGCCATTACATGTCGACAGCTGAATCATACGTGCAGCCGCTCCTGTCCACGGAGGTTTTGCTCGACAGTTCTCACGCCAGCGAATCAGCGATTTCTGTACGTAACGCCGTTAACCTTGTGTGGGTTGGACGCGTACGTTCGGAACTGGTCCAAGAAAGAAGGAACATTCGGAAATGTAGGAAAGCTATATGGGCAGAGTGTTTTCTCTTCCCAGTCTAACGCACAATGATTTAGCTTCGACATGTCGGCATACACCCGGGCCCAAACACAAAGCTATATGTGCAGAGCGTTTTCTCTGTTCCAGTACTTTGCAAACATATTCTCAAGTTAACTCTGCTACAGGTTCGGAAATGCATCAACAATCACGTAACTATCATCATCATCAGCCACCGGGCACCGGGCGAAAGCTTAATTCTAAATTTATTTTAAAAATAACTTTCTTTCTATTCATCATCTATCATGACAATACAAAAAATGCTAAACATAAGAAAATTTGTATCTAAGTTCATAAATCATCTAATGACGACTACAAACACTAAAACATAATTGAAATGATCCAACCTATAGGCACATAAACGGAAGGATGTATACATAGAGATCCACCGAAGACCAACATCGACTGAGTCTCACGTGATTGCCCGGCCTCTCGATGGTTTGGTTGTGCCCCGGCGGTCGGCCAACGTCTCCTATCAACGCACCCAACAACTTCTCTCCCACCCGTGGCTCCTCCCGATGCCAATTTCGGCAATGCCTTCCCATGGCTAATCATAATAGCAAATCTAGGGACGTCTCCCTCCCGACAGCGCCACCGTGTCTCCCGTGGTTCTTCCCCTTCAACGTTGGCCGTCGTGGTGCGTAAACTCTCTCCCTTCCTGTTGTGTTCCACCACGTCCTTCCATCCACCCCGTGCCCTCCAGCTTTTCGGCGTCTTCCTGATGGCGGAGTCTCGTCCCGGCCATGTCTCGTCCTCTCAGGCTGGCCGTGGTGGTGCGTCCCCTGGCCTCCTGTTGTCCGGAGTCCTCCCGGTGGCAGAGCCTCATCCTAGGCATGCCTCGTGCTCTTGGGCTGGCCACCGTGTGCCGATGGCAGCAGATTTGGGCCTTCCTAGCCATATCTGCCCCGCGATGGTTCTCGGTGGTGGAGCGCCGGTGACGCCCGATGTCACCTTCCTTGGTGATGGGCGCATCTCTTCTTCCGACGGTGGTGGTCCCAACTTGTTGTTTGTTTCCATGTCTTCGAATCCTGATTCGGCGGTTCTCGGGATTGTTTGGACTTTGGCAGGGGCGAAAGCTCTGGTCGGTTTGCCGATGCTGGCGCGGCGACACCTATGGGTGTCGTTCCCTTCTTGGAAACAATGCCATGGCCTCTTCTCTGTGCCCCTACTCGAGTACTAGGGGAAACCCTAGGTTTGGTTGTCCAATTGGACAGCGGTGGCGTCTTGGCGCCGTATTCTTCATGAAGTTGTTGTCTTGGTTGCTATTGATATGTTTGGTGTTGGATTTGAAGATATTGGATGCTTTGTTGGTCTGGGATGCTCCCAATGGTGTGGTCTCTTCCAGGGTGCAATGTACGGCCTCGACGGCGCTCTGTCCATGGCTTGTGCTTCCAGTCCGACCAAGTCCTGGACCCCATTTGCCGATTCTCTTGGTGCATAAGTGGGAGGTACGTTGATCCGGTTTGTCATGGAGTCGTGACCGTGCGATGATGGTGCCACTTAGTCGTGATGCGGTCTAGTTACCATGTATCTCGTCTCTTTGTCTTGCCCGTTGGAGTTCGAGCTAGAAAGAGTTTGTGTTGTGTTGGGTTCCTCCTTGCTTTTCCCACACCTAGTGTGACGCCTCTTTTTTTTCCTTATGTATGCCATCGTTGTTTTCTTTTCTATCTATCAATGAAATGATACACAAACTTTGCGTATTCGTGAAAAGAACCTAATCACATGTGCAGTCGCGAGAGGAGGCGAAGGGGTTTGCCAAACAGTACTTAATTACTTCCTATTACACAAGAATTAATATTGAATAAAAAAACTCTACTTCAACAATAAGGGTGCTTTCACACAAGCTGGATTTGATTATTTAAGATGATGTTTGTTTGTATGTTCAAATCAAATACCAGCACATTTTGCGTGCATAGGTGTAGAAGTAAAGCAACAGCGGATTACGGATATGATCATAAAGATGATGCTAAGACCGAGTGACGAGTGTTAACCGAGATTTCACTGCGGAAAGCATCAAACAAATTATAAACATGAACTCGACATGTATTAGTTGTAGACTTGGACAGCCATCCTTGAGATACGTACGATAGGGAGAATGCACTTGGTCTCGTGGTCGTTTCCCAACATATCTCTTTTTCTGGCTGAAATAGACATTGTGTTCGGCCTTTCAGCGTTTGAGAAGTCGCTCTTTTGCTTTTGTGGTGTCCCCTTTCAGGGCATATGGACGCCCCGTTCCCGTTGTCCTCTACTATTACACAGGGAGCAACTAAGAGCATCTATCACCGGACATAACAAATATGATCCTTTAAACATCTACGGACGTGTCTGGTTAATGATCAAGCGTGTTCTTTATTTGTTCGTTCTCGTAACCATATCCTTTATTTTCTTTCTTGTATGTCCGGCCATTTGCATATGAATGAAGAAGAGGAAGAGAGGGAGAAAAAAATGAATAAAAAAAGAAAAAGATGGTTTGGGATGGGGTCGCGTCTTACGTGATGGACTGAGAGGACGCGTCAGTGAGCCTTCATATCCTCCTTATATTTGAAATAGATATAAGGGTTCACGGACAGCCCGGGCGTATAGGGTTGATATGAGGGGTCCGGTCGGATCACTTTTTTTCTTCTCTTCTCCTGTCCGGTCACTGATCGGGCGCGTCCGCGAGCCTATGAGGGATCTTTCACTAGTAGAAAACAGCCCTTTTGTCCCGGTTTCAGAGGGCCATTAGCCCCGGTTCAGAAACCGGGACTAAAGGGTCGGGACTAAAGCCCAAAACCTTGAGTCCCGGTTCGTTTATGAACCGGGACAGAAAGGGCTTCACGTGGCCGCTGCGGGGAGCCCAGGCAGGAGGACATTTAGTCCCGGTTGGTAACACCAACCGAGACCAAAAGGCATCCACGCGTCAGCATCTGGCAGGAGCTGGGTTTTTTTTTGAAGGGGGGAGGGTTAGGGGGTTTTGGAGGGTTAATTTAGTGGTTTCATATTGTGTTAGCCAGCTAATAGAGAGAAATGACCTCTCTTTCTCCGTGTTTGGTCGACGCTAGTAGCTATTATACATATAAAAAAAACTCGACGCGAGCTAATAAGCAAATAAAGGAAACCATTAATTACACAAGATCTAACAATTCATCATCATCATCTTAATCATACAAAGTTAAAGTCTCATAAAACAAAAAAAGATAAAATGACATAGTCCTCCCTCATTGGACCTGCTCCTTCCTCGTAGGCAAAATGACATAAAAAAGAATAACACCTATGTCTCCATGATGAAGCAAAGAGATCCAACAGTCTTCAACTTGTAGCTTGCGATCCTTCTTTATTTGTCCTCATGCTTCAATTTGGAACCGTCTTGGTGGTTTGCGCTCAGTCGAGTATGCAAAAGAGAACTCAGGATGGAAGGGGCTTTTAATTATCATATTACCTTCGGGTAGCATCAACGGTGGCACAACTTCATATGGAATTTCTGTTGAAGAACATAATAGTAGCCTAGTTACAAATGTAATCAATACCATTTACGGAAAGTACTAGTGTACTTAATTAGCAACTCTTACCAAGATATTTTGGCGAATGTCATCTGACCTCAAACTATGTGCTAGTGTCATGTACAATGTATAGTTTGGGCCAGTTCCTAAATTATACGGGAATATGTCCCTACCAGTTAGGACACCAATAACAAAGTAGATAAGATCATCCTTCTCCTCCCAAGTTGGATGTGATCCATAAGTGTAGTGTGTCGTGTCGATTATGTTCTGTGTTTCACTCTAAGAAATGAAGTAAGCTGTAAATTAAAAATTAAGAAATTTAGTACGGATGAACAACAAACATTTATATATATAAAATGTAAATTACTTGACAAATATGTATGGTTGACAAACTCACATGGAGGTAAAACAGGAAGCATATCGACATCCATCCAAATGTCGATGTTTCCTTCAATATGATCTTTAAGACGAAGATCGAAGGTTATTTCCATATCCTCCTGAAATACATATGCCTTGCAAAGAGCTTCCCAATTTGAGCATCCTAATTCTGTATTATTAGGTGCATTCATTACTTTCACAATAAATGTGTGACCATGTTTAGTCTTTAGGTTGGTTGTCCTCGTCTCGAAACTCCCGTGCTCTTCGAAACCGAGCCTCTCCAAGAAATACCGTCTTGCATGACAAAGGACGAACTTGTCGAATTGTATAAAATATAAATTACGCGTTGAAGGAAGGAAACAAAAGTCAAGCTTAATTATGAAAAAACAGTTGTCATCGTTGCGTACCGTAGAAACATCATAGTCCTCGTAAAGCTTTATGGTGAAGAACCTGCCGTCTCGCAGCCCAAGCTGGTCACAAAGACCCTTATCTTCACCGCAAAATTCACATGCTTGGATCCTATCATCGTCTAATGACGACGACATTTCCTGTGTTCATGATTCAAGAATTACGGCATGCTTTGGATCCTAATGCGTGTGTGACTTTCGGTCCGTCGAGGCTTTTCTTAAATAACTCTCATATCTCATGGTGTGTTGGTGCGCATTCTCTCACATTGATACGGTGGTGTATATATGTTGATGGACACTCTCTCACAATAATAGTTCGACCGTCGGTGATGGATGCCCCACCTCTTCTCTTCTTGCGCATTATACCGATGAATATATCGCAAAGAAGAGAAGAAAGATGAGGCGCCCCTCACGACAACAGTCGGGATTCCTCCATCAAGAGCACACATGAAAGTCACACAAGGAGCAATGACAGACCGTAAGTCACACATGCACTATACCGATAAAATATCACTAATACATTTATAATGAACTTGAATATAATATCACTAATACATCATCTCGAATAATCCAGTTATTAATGCATCATCAAATATTAATTAATACATCTCGAATATTATCATATAAGATCAGTAATACAGATCAAATACTATCGAATAATCTAAGCCAGTAAAGGTTCCTGAGTCACGGGTGGTGGACACCCAAAGATAAGGAACCATCACAGGATCATAATTCGGGTGAGATCCCTGAAGAATCTGTCAGGTATCACTACAGGAATCAGCAACTTTGCCATCTGCCATAGCGGACGGCAAAGGCATGCATGGCGAACGACAAAGGCTTTGCCGTCTGCGAGCAGACGGCCAACCGTCTGGCTGAATAAGCTACGGTAAATGGCGCTTTGCCCTCTGCCGGCTGACGGCAAAGATGCAAAGGTCTTTGCCATCAGCGAGCAGACAACAAAGGGCGTGGACGGCACACGTGGCATCTTAATTCCGTTAAGGGGTTAACGGCGTGCTTTGTCGTCTGCTGGCAGACGACAAAGATGCAAAGTTTTTTGCCATCTGCTAGCGGACAGCAAAGCAACGGTTTCTTTGCCGTTTGCTGGCTGATGACAAAGATGCAAAGTTCTTTGCCGTCAGCCAGCAGACGGCAAAGCAACCACATAGGTCAGCCCAGTGCCAGCCCAGGTTGCACAGGTAGCTGCCATGTGGCAGCTTTGCCGTCTGCTAGCTGACGGCAAAGCTCTTTGCCGTCTGCCAGCGGACGGCAAATAGCCTGTATAGCCCCTGTTTTTTCTGTTTTTTTCTTAAATTCATTCAATTTTACAGAATTTCATATACACACACACACATTTTAAAATACTTTCAACAAGCATACCAACACATATCCAACAACAAGTTTCCAACAACATATCCAACAAGTTTCCAACAACATATCCAACAACAAAGTTCATCGTACAAAATCAAAACAAAAAGGAAGCACAAGGAGAAGTGTAGATTCCATCAACGCAAGCTTCCTCATCTAAAGCAAATCTGCAAATTGGGAAAGAAGAAAGTTAGAAGAAGAAGAAGAAGAAGACTAGCTAGAAGAAGAAGAAAAAAAGAAGAAAAAGAAGAAGAAGAAGAAGAGGAAGAATTTTTCTTCTCTTTCTTTTTCTCCTCTCCTCTTCTTTATCTTCTTCTTCTTCTAAGGTAGGTAAAAATGCCATTTTTTAGCTAAGCTAGGTAAAAATGCTAAGTGTAGGTCATTTTAGAGCTAAGCTAGATAAATAGGTCATTTTGGAGCTTCATAAGGTTATTATGTCATTTTCGAGGAAAATAAGCTAAGTCTATGTCATTTTGGAGCTAAACCAAGGTTATCATGCCATTTTTTATCTAAGTATGCTAAGTATGTCATAAATGAACTGAAGAAGCTAAGTATAGGTCATTTTTTAGCTAACCTAGGTAGTTATGCCATTTTTGAGCTAACTAATCATATTTACTCATTTTGGAGGACAAAATGGCAAGTGTAGGTCATTTTAGAGCTATCCTAGTTATAATCGGTCATTTTGGAGGTAGGTAAGGTTATTTTGTCATTTTGGAGGAGAATAAGCTAAGTCTATGTCATTTTAGAGCTAAACCAAGTTATCATGCCATTTTTTACCTAAGTATGCTTAGTATGTCATAAATGAACTAAAGAAGCTAAGTATAGGTCATTTTAGAACTAAATAGGTCATTTCTTAAGCTAAGTATGCATTTGTTAAGCAAAACACTCGGGAAAACTTACCATCATCACGGAGGTGAAGTACCGGTCGGGTTTGCGCTAGTGTGAGACGGAGAAGGACTGGTCGGGGTTGCGGTGGACGCAGAAGGATCGGTCAATGCTTGTCGGGAGGCACACTACACCAAAGATCATTTGCAATGTCTCCTTAGCATGATGCAACTCAAATGTGAATACTAGTAACTAATGACCATTCAAATGAAACTCACTGTGGGTGCTATAGCAATCTGGGGCATCGACGGAGGGCTCTGACCATTGTTCTGGCACACGGTCCGCACATTTTGTTTTCACGAGTTAGTCATATTAGTTAGTGATGAAAAGAACATTACGTGCATGATTTGGCTAATATGCAGGAGAAACTTATCAGTAGGAGCTCATATAGGGCCCGGTGAGATGCGTCGTTCCGGTTCCTCTCCTCCACCAACATCCTAGCCGCCCTCTCCTCCATGTCCGTCTTCCTCTATGCCGTCTACCTGTTTGCCTCCGCCAGAAGCTCCTGGGCCCTAGCCTCGATGGCGAGCTCCATTGGCCGTGGACGAGGCCTTATCTCAGGATCGGAGCTCGTCTGGCGCTTCTTGATCTTTGGGAGAGTTCTAGGACAATGTATCAGTCCATCCCCAATGGCTATCGAGCCATGGGGCCTCCTGTCACCAGATATCATCACGAGCTCTAGATCAAAAGGACTCTGGCTCGGGTTGAAGTCCTCCCCTTTCCTCGCCTTCCAATCATCTTTGTACCTCACGAGCTTGTTGTGGAAGAAGATGTTGCTGAAGCTCTATGGATGATCAAGGTCATCCTCAGAGAATTCCTTGGCCTTCTTGTATGAGGCACCGACGAAATTCTACATCTGATCTGGAGCAGAGCATATGGGAAAACGAACCCAATCTACACATACTCAGGCTGTCCATGGATAACGTTGGACAATTCGAAAGAATCACGGTTATAAATATGCTAATGAATGCATATTTATAGATGTAACCCTTTCGAACGGGAGACACATAGTAGTCACGCATACTGATGATTGAATACACCTATAGCAAGCAAGTTTTTCATCGGCACGAAGACCAGAATAGAGCAAAAAAATTTAAGGGTGCCGGGGGAGAAGATGTCATTTGTGCTCACCAACGAACGCAGTAGGGGAGCTAGTCAAATGCACGGGGAGGTCATCGAACAACTCCACATTGAAATTCACATGATCAACACAAAATATGATGTTTTTTAAAACAAAATAGGAAAATATGTGACCTAGATCATAATTTACAAAACTATGACCTCCTCGGCCTCACGAAGGCCGAAGAGCACCATTTTGGTCAACAGGAGGCAAAATAGGTGTCGGGGGTCGGGGGTCAGTGGCATCGGCGGTCGGGGGTCGGTGGTGTTGGGAGTCGGGGGTCGGTGGCGTTGGTGGTCGGGGGTTGATGGCGTCGGTGGTGTCGGTGGTCGGGGGCGATGGCATCGGTGGTTGGGGTCGGGGTCGGCTGTCCGGGGCGTCGGGGGTCGGTGGCGTCGGGGGTAAACCTAAAACTCCTCCTCCTTCGTCTTCTTGTTGTTCTTCTTCTTCTTCTTCCTCTTCTCCCTCTTTTTCTAATTATTTATTTTCTTCTTCTTTTTTCACAACTAAACCTAAAACTCCTTCTCCTCTTCTTCCTCTTCTTCTTCTTGTTCTTCCTCATTTTCTAATTATTCTTATTTTCTTCTTCTTTTTTCATAACTAAATATAAAACTAAAACTAAACTAAACTAAATGTAAACCTAAACCTAAAACTAAAACTAAATCTAAACTAAGCATAAACCTAAAACTAAAAAAATAGAAAAAATAAGAGGAGGAGGAGGAGCTCACCACAGGGTAGGGGGATGTCGGTGACGGAGGGGGCGGTGGACGAGGGGGAAGCCTGCCGCAGGGGAGTGGGCGGCGCCGCGGCCTTCCTCACGGCGGTGCTCGGGCGGCCACCGCAGGGGAGGGGCGTCGTGGCCGGGGCGGTGGGGCGACGTTGCCGGGGCGGCGGGGGCACGGTGGGGGTTGGGAGCAGGGCGGCGGGGGGCAGGGGCGGCGGGGGCGCGACGGGGCCGGGTGAGAGGCGGCAGGGGCGCGGTGGAAGTCGGGGGTGGGGAGGCGAGGGGCACGACGGGGGCCGGGTGCGCGGCGGCGGGGGCACGGTGGGGGTCGGGGGTGGGCGGCAGGGGGTCAGCGGCGGGGAGGGCGCGGTGGGGGTCGGGGGCTGGGCGCTTGTCAGTGGCGGCGGGCGTGCGGTTGGGTCGGGGGATCGGATGAGAGAGAGAAGAGAGAGAGAGAGGCGTGGGGGTGTGCCATTAGTAGAGGTTAGGTATTAACCTCTTTGCCGTCCGCTAGCTGACGACAAAGAATCTATGCCATCAGCTAGCATACGGCAAAGAGCTGGCTGATGGCAAACAATATCTTTGCCATCAGCCAATTCTTTGTCGTCTGCTTTTTGTAAGCAGATGGCAAAGAAGGTCTTTGCCATCAGCCAGCAGACAACAAAGAAGTGGCTGATGACAAATTCTCTGATTCCAGTAGTGTATTGTTGAACCTGGCGTCCAATGTCGCCATGTAGCAACGGACATGCTCGTCCTCCTCCCTGACATGACGACTTACCACCTCTGCGCGGGCCCACTCCCTCTGCACCAAAAGTGGCCCACGTGACCGCCACCAAAGAAGCTCCGGGTCGACGACGAGACCTGTCGTGGGTTTATCTCGGCAGATGTCCGGGTGAACGGACTTGGATTCGAGGCCATCGCTAACGGGGTGGACTCAAAGGGGTTAATCGGGACGAAAGACACGGATTTACCCAGGTTCGGCCCCTCAAGTCGAGGTAATAGCCTACGTCCTGCTTGTGCTTGTATTACTTGTGTATCCATTACAATGGGCTAGAAGCTTGACCTAGTTCTTGATCACCTGTCCCCTAAGTTGCCTCGGGTCTGCCTTTATATAAGAGGTCAGGACCACCGGGTCATTACAATTGCTAACCGAGTCTTACTGTATCTCCGAGTCTCTCTCTATCTTCTTGTCCAAGCTGTCTTTGTGATGGCTTACACGCCTGGGTCTTCTCTGTCCAGGCCATCATACGGCCCACACCTCGAGCCGCCTATCTTCCTGGGCCACCAGTCTCACGGCTCACCCTTGGGCCGGCTCACGAGCCAACAACATAACCCGGAGCCTCCAGGGCGGGTCATACCGTGGGTTTATATCCCCAACATTAGGCCCCAGGTTGAATTGAGCTTGCTCACTTCATCCTTCTCTTCCGATTTTGGCGAGTCGCCCGGAAATGACCCGACGTGATGTCATGAGATCTTGCTGATGTGCCACGGAATCTTTCATTAACTATCATCCCGAGAGTTGAGGCGGCCGCCTCGGTCAAAAGGTGTCGTCGTCTGGATTTTCGCGCCTTCCTTAATCCCTTTTTAAATATGACCCATGTAGGTCGGAGCTTTCCATCCTCCCGCTCGTCCCTCTTCTTCTTCTTCCTGTCGCCACCCCTCCAGCGTCCTCATCGTCCGGCGCCGTCTTCGCACCTGCACCGACCGGGCCACTGCATCACCCTGATACGGACCAGAAATCTTCCGCCGCCGCCGCAACATCTCTGGTGAGTTCTCCTTCTTCTTTAGATCGCCCACCGCAGTAGTAGGGTTCCACCGTAGCAGGGTTCCGCCACCGTCGCTCGGACTCCGGCACCGCCACCGCGAGTATATCTTGACGCCGTTGTCACCTTTAGATCGTGCTCTCGCCCCGCCGCCACGCGCGGGCCGGCCGCGCGTAATGCGTGGACCGCGATAGCTCCGCTCCATTTTCTTTCCTTCTGCTGTTCAGCGCTAGGTCTGGATTTAAATCCTTTTTCACCGCTTTTGTAGATCCGTAGCCATAGCAATAGTTTGTGGAATCTGTTTTTAGGACTTAGCCGATTTTTCAATCTTCCTTTCCTCCGTTGAGTCGCTAAGCTTCTCCGGCTCTCATCAACCGGGTCTTTCCACCTTATCCGTAGAACCCTTAAACCTTTAAGCCGTCAAAAATATTTGCTTGCACTTTGACTCATCACGCCTTTTACCTTGCACATCACTTAAGCCGCCAATATGTCTCGTGCGTCCAGCTCATGCAAATGGGTTAGTTCTTGCGTTACGGAGGAGTACTTAGCAGGTTACATTGAAGTGGGTACTCTCCCTCCCAAAGAGGTTCTCAATTGGCGGGTTCCGGGTAACGAGACCCGGCCTTCTCCCCAAAAAGGAGAGATAGTAGTCTTCGTTGATCACATCGAGCGAGGGTTCGTGCCGCCCGGCTCTAAGTTTTTCCGGGATGCCCTTCATTTTTACAAGCTGCATCCTCAAGACTTGGCACCCAACTCTGTCTCCAACATCTGCAACTTCCAAGTTCTCTGCGAAGTTTATCTGCTAACTAAGCCGTCTGTGGGGTTCTTTCGAGAATTCTTCTACGCCAACCGCCAAGCTGAAATGAAGGGTGGTCCGAGTTTGGAGCTGGGCGGCATTTCTATTCAACGCCGCCGAGACATCATCTTTCCTGCTACTCCAATGCCGAGTCACCCAAAGGATTGGAATAAGATATGGTTCTATTGCCCAGAGACCTCTCCTGAGAAACAGCACTCATTGGCGGGTTACCGCCCCTCCCGGCTTAGGACAGACAAAGAGCTTCCCGGCCGGCTCTCAGCCTCAGAGCGTGCCAGATACGAGCCGTTCCACACCAATATCAAAGCGCTCCTGGCCAACGGTTTAATAGGATTGGATTTGATCCGCTGCTGGATCTCCTGGCGGATCATGCCTTTAAGCCGCAGAGGTCGGCATATGTGCGAGTATGAAGGCAAATATGACAGCTCGTTGTGCTTCAGCGAATCAACACTGTCAGAGGATGATATTACCACTACCATCCGGAGCCTTGTCCACGAGGCCTCTGGCTCATGCAGTGCCATCGGTCTGGCACCTTTCTGCGTCAATAATCCGGCTCCCGATGTAAGTTAATCTCTTCCCATCCGTCTCTTAGATGTTGCTTGTACTTTGTTGATTTGTTATTCATTCTCTGGGTCATTCCTATAGGCCGACTCAGACTTCTGGAAGAAGGAATATGTTGCCCCTCCAAAGAAATCCAGGAAGAAGGTCGTGACCAAGAGGGCTAAAAAAGATGCCCCGCAAGAGAATTTGCTTGACCTGCCACCATCATCCAGCTCAGAGGTAATATTTTAACTGCTTTGTTTGATATTTTGCCTTCCTGCTTTATTAATGCTTGTTTAATCGCAGGATGAAGTGGAAACCAGCCGTGCCAATGCTCCTGAGGTAAATTACGTTTCTTCCGGCTCAGAATGTTTCGTCTCCCGAAAGCCGCGACGGGTTATCAGAAAAGTTCCTCTTTCTTACCCTCTTGCTTATCTGGCTCCCGATTTTCTCTTGAAAAAGCAACAGCAAGCCGAGCATCGACAGACTCGAAGCACCGGCTCTACTGAGCTCATGTACGGGTTTCCAAACTCTCTGGCTCCAAAGAAACGCCCCGCCGAGGTTTAAGTCTCTAATTTTCCTTTGACTTTCCTTTGTAAACTTGATACTTTCTTCACCTTTCTGTTTTATTCTTTTTAGAAATCACCTTCCTCCGGCAACTCTTCGGCGTCAATTCTACCACCGCCCAAGGTCAATCCGCTGTAAGCATTCCTTACTATGATATCTGGATATACGACTCTTAATATGATAGCAACATCTTCAACTGCTGATCCTTCTATTTTGCAGTGCTCAAGCTAAACGTCGCAAGACCAACAAGCCCTCCTCCGGCCCAGTTATCCAAGAGCCGGAGCCCGAACAACTGGAGGAGGCTGACGCAGAAGAAAATCCACCAGTGGCCTCCACAGAGCCGACTGCTGCTGATATCATCATGGAGAGCCCTCCAAGGGCTCCTTCAAAACCGGCGACTCCTGCCAACACCCCTGAAACTCCAGATGTTGTTATCACCGGGTCTGGTCATCAAACTCCTCCGGCTCATGTGTTGACCAAGCATACAGAGCCAACTGAAGCCTCGAAGAAGCTGAACTTTGACTCTTCGTGCGAGAAGATGACAGTCGAAGAGCTCCACGCCGGGTATATAAACCGGGTTACCACCAGCCGGGATCTGGAACTTTGGCTGGTCTCTTTAATGAAGACAAAATATGAGGTACCTTTCCTTCTTACCATATCCTTACTAAGTCCCCAAGAGCCGGTTTAACGTACTCAATCGTTGAACTGGGTCTTCGTTTAACTTTCTGGTAGAACAAATTCATAGTCATTATCCCCTAGAGTCGGCTTAATTTGCCAAAGTTGAGTCGGATCTTCCTTTAGATAACTTAAACTGCCATTCGTAGCCCCCAAGGGCTGGCTCAAGCTTGATGAAGTTGAGTCGGATCTTCTATTAGAAGTAAATCGAAGAGCTATAGTGTATCCCCCAAGTTTTGGTTTAACTTCAAAGAAGATGAGCCGGAATTGCACTGCATACTGAAAGATCAAATATACATTAGCCCCCAAGTGTCAAATATATTGCCTGCAATCTGTTTGAGACTTGCATAAATTTGCTTTTAATACTCGTCCTGTATTTTGGCGACTTATCCTATATTTTGATGTCTTATAGGAAGCTTCAAACGAAGTCGGCTCTCAATTGTCTGATCTGAAGGCAAATTTAGCGGCTCAACAAGAGGCCCGCAGCGTCTCTGACGAAAAGTGTCGGCTGCTGTCTGAAGAGCTGGTCCATATGAAGGCGGAGCTTGCTTCTTTAAAAGAATCTACTGAGTTGGAGAAAGCCGCGTTGAACAACGAGCGGATGACGCCGACCAGCGGCTGACAGCCGTGGCGGATGAGCTTCAAGGCCTAAAGTGTCATATAACCAAGATGGCAACTGCTCTCTTTGGTAAGTTCTTACTCACTTCATGGTTCCAGCATGTCTCATTTATCTGTTGTGATGGTGACTCATCTTGCTTTGTTTGACCTATACAGGCCCCAGAAGCCGGCAATTGGTTTCAGATAGCCCTTTACCCCTAAAGGCTATTTACACCTTTGCAGAACAACTTGATTGTGGCGCTATTTTCACGATTAAGACGGTTCAATACAAGGAGAAGATCCCCACCGCTCTTAAAGGTGTCTTGGAACTCTTCTCCACAATGCCTAAGCAAATAGAAGAGCTGAAGAAGTCCGCCTTCCACCAAGGATCTCTCACTGCATTGAGCCGGGCTCTGGGCTTCGCCCCCGAGCTAACGCCGGCTGAAATGATGGATGGTTACCCGTCCAAAAAAGATGACGGCTCAGAGTTCACTGAAGAAGATTACATCTGGTGTGTCAAAGAGTCGCGTTATCTGGCCTCTGTGCTGGCGGATGAAGCTGACTTGAGCACTTATCAGGCGGCTTATGACGCAAAGGAGAAGAGGATTCGCGGGCCTCTCTACGAGTGGAAGGATCTGACACCCGCCCGTAGTAAGGACCTCTTCCCTTGTGAGCTTGACGCATCCCCTTTCCTTGAAGGGTCTTTCACTGCTCTGGCTGACTATAATTGGGAATTGGGAAATCTCCAGATAAAGCCAGCGGAAGAGCCGGAGCGGGATGAGCCGGCCAATAACTGGAATTTGTTCTTGTAACCTTTTTGAGCGTAGACTCATGTACTGATCTATGTAATGACCCGCATGTGAACGGTTGAAACTTGGCAATACCTTTTGCTCCTTCTGAGAGTAGCTTTTGTAACAGAGTAAGGATGATCCTGCCGTTTGCCGGCTGTATATATTTTCATCTCTCTGTGTGCACTTTCCTTCTCTCTGTGTTTCAGTTTAATGCGTTGCCGGCTCTCCATTGATATACCTTGAGCTTTTCTGATGAGGGGTGTCTGTCTTTGAAGACGTCATTCCTTCTCCAGAATATTAGAGCCGGATAATATCTTTGAAAACTCAAATTTTGTCAACTGAAGCAACATGGCTCCGGTTCTTGTCGGATGAATCCATTAAGGAGCCGGTTGTCTTAGGATAATGTAAGCTATACCTGATGGTAAGAAGCCTCTATCGACAACTGCGGCTATTGATGAACCGGAAGCGGCTTAAAGCCGGCTGTATGAAGGGTAATGTAAGCTATACCTGACGGTAAGAAGCCTCCTTTTAACAGCAAATGTTGTATGTGCGAACGCCGGCTGTTGATGGGAGATGTAAGCTATACCTTAAGGCAAGAAGCCTCCATCGACAGCCGTAGCTAATAATCAGCCTGAGACGGCATAAAGCCGGCTGTTTGAAAGGAGATGTAAGCTATACCCGAAGGTAAGAAGCCTCTTTCAATAGCTACAGTTGATAAGCAACCGAGGTTTGGCGTAAACGCCGGTTATTAGGGTGAGATAAGCGAACCCGTCGGTAAGAAGCCCCCTTCGACAACCGCGGTTAATAAGTAACCGGAAGTGGCATAAAGCCGGCCATTAGGGTGAGATAAGCGATACCCGTCGGTAAGAAGCTCCCTTCGATGGCCGCAGTTGATAAGCAACTGGAATTTGGTGTACACGCTGTTGTCTTAGGGTCATGTAAGCTATACCAAAGGTAAGAAGCCTCCATCAACAACAACGCTTAATGTAACCAAACTAGGCATAAAGCCAACTGTGCAAGGGAGATGTAAGCTATACCCGGAGGCAAGAAGCGTCCTTGCAACAGTTTAATAACAACTGGTTGTGCAAAGGAGATGTAAGCTATACCCGAAAGCAAGAAGACTCTTTGCAACAACGTGAAAGCAGACTGTGCAGGGGAGATGTGAGCTATACCCGAAGGCAAGAAGCCTCCCTGCAACAGCGCTTGATAGGGCATAAAGCCGGATCAGCCGTTTTGACGGTGAACAAACCACTTTAACTCAAATTTTTGAGCCGGAAAAATTTCATCTTGATTGCACAAAGGTATACCTAAGAGCAGAGGCCCCAGTCTTTGCGGGGATGCTAGCTTTTACTCATGTAAGCATGATATATACAATGATAGCGGCTTTCAATGCCTGTTAGTAAAGTATGGTCGCAAATGTGCGATATTCCATGGCCGCAACGTCTCTTGACCCGCGGTTTCCGACTCATCTCGGATATCAATGAGGTAATATGACCCATTGTTAAGGTTTCTACTGATCACGAAAGGCCCCTCCCATGGTGGAGATAACTTATGCATTCCAGATTGGTCTTGAATCAGCCGGAGCACCAGGTCACCCTCCTGGAACGTCTGGGTCTTCACCCTGCGGCTATGATAGCGTCGCAGGTCTTGTTGATAAACTGCCGACCTGGCTGCTGCTAACTCCCGTGCTTCATCCAAGGCGTCCAACGCATCTTGGCGTGCTACCTCATTGTTCATCTCAACATAAGTCGCCACCCTTGGTGAGTCGTGCCGGATATCACTGGGTAGAACCGCCTCAGCACCATACACCATGAAGAAAGGTGTGAAACCTGTAGATCTGTTAGGGGTAGTTCTGATGCTCCATAAGACAGAAGGCAACTCCTCAACCCAACATCTGGGTGTCCGCTTCAAAGGAACCATGAGCCGTGGTTTGACACCTCTTAAAATTTCCTGATTGGCTCGCTCCGCCTGACCATTAGACTGTGGATGTGCCATGGTTGAAACATCAAGCTGGATATGCTCCTTCTCACAGAACGTTTTCATAGCTCCTTTGGATAGATTTGTTCCATTGTCCATAATGATACTGTGCGGGTAACCAAAGCAATAGATCAACTTTTTAATAAATTGAACCGATGTAGCCGCGTCACATTTACTGACCGGCTCTGCCTCTACCCACTTAGTAAATTTATCAATTGCCACCAGAAGGTGTGTTCTCTTATCCTTGGATCTCTTGAATGGTCCTACCATATCAAGCCCCCAGACCGCAAACGGCCAAGTGATTGGTATCATCCTCAACTCTTGAGCCGGAACGTGAGCACGCCGGCCAAACTTCTGACAGCCGTCACACTTACAGGCTAAGTCTTCTGCATCCTTGTGAGCCGTCAACCAGAAAAATCCATGTCGAAAAGCCTTGGCCACTAAAGATTTTGACCCAACATGATGTCCACAGTCGCCAGCATGAATTTCACTCAAGATCTGCCGACCCTCCTCTGGTGAGACGCAGCGCTGAAAGACACCCGTCACACTACACTTATGTAACTCACCACTGATAATCGTCATAGACTTAGAATGCCGAGTGATCTTCCTGGCCAGACCTTCCTCCTGAGGTAACTCGCCGCGTGTTAGATACGCCAAATAAGGCATAGTCCAGTCTGGGATGGCATGTAGAGCCGCCACCAATTCCGCTTCCGGGTTAGGAATAGCCAGATCCTCCTCAAAGGGTATCTTGACAGTCGGATGATGCAATACATCTAGAAAAACATTAGGTGGTACCGGCTTTCGTTGAGAACCTAATCATGATAAAGCATCAGCCGCCTCATTCCTGGGATGATCAATATGATCCACCTGGTACCCCTTGAAGTGACCGGCAATGATATCAACCGCCTGTCGATAAGCCGCCATCTGCGGATCCTTGGAGTCCCAAGTACCTAAAACTTGCTAAGCCACAAGATCTGAGTCGCCTAAACATCTGACCCGGCTTAAATTCATCTCTTTAGCGACTCTGAGACCATGGAGCAGTGCCTCATACTCAGCTGCATTATTAGTACAAGGAAACATTAACCAGAGCACATAACAAAACTTGTCACCCTTGGGGGAGGTGAGAACAACTCCTGCACCGGACCCCTCTAGCTGTTTGGACACATCAAAGTGTATAGTCCAATACGTGTTATCCGGCTTCTCTTCGGGGGCTTGACATTCTGTCCAATCATTTATGAAATCCACCAAAGCTTGAGACTTTATTGCTGTACGAGGAACATATTTGATGTTGAGAGGACCCAGTTCTAAGGCCCACTTGGCAATCCTCCCTATAGCTTCTCTGTTTTGAATGATATCTCCCAACGGGGCAGAACTGACCACGGTTATCTGGTGCCCCAAAAAGTAGTGTCTTAACTTGCGCTTAGCCATGAAAACTCCATATACCAACTTTTGCCAATGCGGATACCTCTGCTTAGACTCTGCCAAAACTTCACTGATGTAATAAACCGGCCTTTGCACAGGATACTCCTTCCCTGCCTCCTTGCGCTCAACCACAATTGCTACACTGACCACTCTGTTGTTAGCCGCCACATAAAGGAGCAACGGCTCTTTCTCAACCGGAGCGGCTAATACTGGCGGCTCAGTCAACTGTTATTTAAGAGCTTCATGTGCTTTAGCCGCTGCTTTGCTCCACTTAAACTTGTCTGTCTTTTTCATCATCTGGTATAAGGGAATGGCTTTCTCCCCAAGCCGGCTTATGAAGCGGCTCAACGTAGCAATCCGTCCTGCCAGACGCTGAACGTCATTAATGCACGTTGGCTCTCCTAAAGAAGTGATAGCCTTAATTTTATCTGGATTAGCCTCGATGCCCCACTCAGAGACCAAGAAACCCAAAAGCTTTCCCGCTAGAACATCAAAGACACACTTCGTCGGGTTAAGCATCATCTTGTAGACCCAGAGATTGTCAATGGTTTCTTTCAGATCTTCTAGGAGAGTTTCCTTCTTTCTGGATTTAACCACGATGTCATCTACGTAAGCATGAACATTTCGGCCAATCTGACTGTGAAGGCAGTTCTGCACACATCGTTGGTAAGTCGCCTGGGCACTCTTGAGCCCGAAAGGCATGGAGACGTAGCAGAACGCCCCAAAAGGTGTAATAAATGCCATCTTCTCCTGATCTTTTGTTGCCATCTTGATCTGATGATATCCTGAGTATGCATCCAGGAAGCATAAACTTTCACATCCGGCTGTAGCATCAATAATCTGATCGATACGAGGGAGTGCAAAAGGGTCGGCCGGGCAAGCCTTGTTAAGGTCCGTGTAATCTATACACATACGCCAAGTGCCGTTCTTTTTGAGAACTAGCACCGGGTTAGCCAGCCACTCTGGGTGAAAAAATTCCACTATAAAGCCTGTAGCCACGAGTCGGGCAACTTCCTCCCCAATAGCTTTACGCCTCTCTTCGTTGAACCGTCGTAGAAACTGTTTGATCGGCTTAAAATTTGGATCCACATTAAGATTGTGCTCAGCGAACTCTCTCGATACACCCGGCATGTCAGAAGGCTTCCATGCAAAGATATCCCGATTTTCACGGATGAATTCGATGAGCGCGCTTTCCTATTTGGGATCCATGTGAGCCCCGATGATGAACTGCTTGGATGAGTCGCCCAGATTGAAATCTACTGCCTTGGTATCATCCGCTGAAAACTTGAGTGGCGGCTCAACTTCCATAGTAGGATTCTTCAGCGGGGTCATATCCTCCGGGTCAATGTTCTCCTTGTAGAATTTCAGCTCCTCCTGAGCACAACTAGACTCTGCATACGCCGCATCTCCTTCCTCACACTCGAGAGCCGTTTTCCTATTACCGTGAACAGTAATCGTACCATTTAAGCCAGGCATTTTGAGTTGCAAATAAACATAGCAAGGCCTAGCCATAAATTTGGCATAAACCGGCCTCCCAAACAGCGCATTATAGGGACTTTTGATTTTGACCACCTCGAACCACAAGGACTCCACCCTGTAATTATACTCATCGCCAAAAGCCACTATAATGAAATCTGGCCCACCGGGTATGCCGACTTACCCAGGACCACACCATGAAAGATGGTGGAGGAAGGTTTAAGGTCTTTGTCAAGCAACTTCATCCGCCGAAAAGTGTCATAGTAAAGGATGTTGATGCTGCTACCTCCATCCATAAGCACTTTATTCACCATATAGCCATTCACCTGAGGGGCCACAACTAGAGCTAGCCGGCCCGAGTCATCTACCCGTGGCGGCTGATCCTTCCGGCTCCACATTATGTTATACTTAGACCACGGTAAATATCACGGGAGAGCCGGAGCAACTGCATTAACCGCTCGCCTCCGCAACTTCTCGTCTCGTTTATTGTGACCGGTCATGAATACGTGATACTGTCCAGAACTGAGCTGCTTCGGATTACTCTGAAACCCGGACTGATTGCGCTGCTACTGATTGTTGTTATTGTTGTTGTTCCCAGGATGATGTTGGTGCCCCCCTTGGTTATTCTGGCCCGGATGCCCGTTTCCTGAACCGCCGGCACCGAATCCAGCCCCTGATCCGACGTGCCCTGAGCCGCCAGGTGGGCCACCGCCCTGATTATTACGCGGTTGGGAATGCTGGTTTTTGAATCTCTGCATGATAAAGCAATCACCCCACGCATGCAACGCCGGCTTGTCAGGCGTGCTGTGCTCCGGACAAGGCTTCCTAAGCGCTTCTTCTAAATTGAAAGGGCCTCTATTCCTTTGGTGAACCGGCCTGAATTTTCCATTCCCCTTGGGATGGTTCTGTCCTATGTTGGTATTTGCCACTAGCTCTGACCCGCCATCAGCGCTCTTCCGCTTATTCTGATTCCCATTGTTCACAAAACCTTTTCCTTGATTGTTTTTCTTCCCTTGATTGGCTTTCTCATCATCCGATCCTGGATCCTTGGTGTTATCTGAGTCGGCATACTTTGTCAAGGCCTTCATGAGCTCTCCCATATCCTGACACGTGCGCTTGAGCCGGCCGAGCTTCTGTTTCAATGGAACAAAATGACAGTTCTTTTCTAGAATAAGCACCGCTTGAGCCACCCTGATCTGCTCCGAAGAGTGAATAATGGTCGACACCCGCCGGACCCAATGATGGGCCGACTCATTCTCCTGTTGAACACAATGGTCCAAGTCAACAATGGTCATAGGCTACTTACAGGTCCCCTGGAAATTCTTAATAAACTTCGCTCTTAGCTCCGCCCATGAGCTTATCGTGTTAGGCAGCAGACCTTTCAGCCATGTACGAGCCGGACCCTCAAGCATCATGATGAAATATTTTGCACATACCACCTCACTGACATCCAGCATCTCCATGGCCAGCTCATAACTCTCAACCCACGCCTCAGGGGGTAGATCAGCTGTGTAATTCGGAACCTTTCGAGGCCCCTTGAAATCTTTCGGTAGTCGTTCACTTCTCAGAGCCGGAGTTAAACATGGCACCCCTACGGCTCTGGTACTAACTAATCCCATTGAGACGGAGAGCGCCGGCTCTGGATGGGTTGCCGCTATCTCCGCCTCTCGCCTGTTTCTCGCCTGGTCCGCGAGGGTTTGTGCATCTAGAGCCGCCCGCTCGCCCTCCGGTGGTCCACGACGTGGATGACTGCTGGAACACGCTGGCCACTCATAGCGCTGGTTGAAACTTTGACTGGGGAGGGGGTGGAGTGAACCCGGCTCCGGCTGTGAGCATACCTCTCTTGCTGGGCCATAGCCGTCTGTAAATATCCAATGGCGTTTCGCACATCCTCGGCAAAGGGTGCTTCATCTGGGATGGGAATCGTCTCAAGCCGGGCGGCCGCTGCCACTATGTTTTCGACCGGGTTAGAGTAATGATCCGCTGGTGTTGGAAAAGCTCTAGGTGATATTTGGTTATGCTGGGGTGGATGAGTCGCCGGGAGTTCCATCGGGCGGCTTTCCAGCGCGCCCGTAACCCGCCCCGCACCAGGGGTGTTAAACAGGTTCCTCGCTTCGTAACGTTCCGGCAGACGGGATTGATGCCTCCTTCGGTGCACCACGGCTGCTGACCTTTGCTCCAGCTCCAGATGGAAAGCATCGGCCTTGATACGCTCCGCATCTTCCTCCATGCGGATCTTCAACTCGGCCATCCTTTGTCGTTCCTCTGCCATCAGGCCCTTGATCCGTGCCACCTCTAGATTCCTGGTTGCTTGATTATCCGGTGTTACTTCTGTGGCCATGAGAGCTGTAAGTTCGTCCATCAATTCCACTAGAACCTGAGCCGGCGGCGGCGGGCTATCACCCGCTGCGGCGGCTCCCGCAGCTGTGTCACCGGCGGCTGAAGCCGATCCTACCATGGACACCACCACATGAACCGGGGATCTCGGAGCATCCAACTCAAAGCCCTCTACCTCAGAATAGGTGTCATAGTAGCCCCCGAGGCCACCGTTACTGAGCCGATACACTGACTTTGTCTCCCCACTTGAGGACTCATCTTCCGAGCAAACGAGAGTTCCCTGTGACCCGGATGCTTCCAGGTCCATGCCTTGAGTGAAGCAAACGAGAACATGCTTTTGACCCGGATGGGCACGGGCAGGCCGAACACCACTCGCAGATTGGAGACGTCGAGTTGGCTCGAAGATGTTGGTGCAGATGTCCGGCCCGGGTGTAGATCCATCAACCTTTCCAATGAAAACCTGGATCCCGCCAAATGGAACCCGGAATCCATACTCCATAGAATCAACATCAAGCCCCTAGCCGGTGGCATCGATGTAAAGCCGGTCGCGGCGACTCTTGCTCATCCTTACAACCACGTATCCTTCGAGCCATGGGAGAGAGACCTTTGAGAACTCAACACCACCAAGTGCTAGCCCCACGGTGGGTGCCAACTGTCGTGGGTTTATCTCGGCAGATGTCTGGGTGAACGGACTTGGATTCGAGGCCATCGCTAATGAGGTGGACTCAAAGGGGTTAATCGGGACGAAAGACACGGATTTACCCAGGTTCGGCCCCTCAAGTCGAGGTAATAGCCTACGTCCTGCTTGTGCTTGTATTACTTGTGTATCGATTACAAAGGGCTAGAAGCTTGACCTAGTTCTTGATCACCTGTCCCCTAAGTCGCCCCGGGTCTGCCTTTATATAAGAGGTCAGGACCACCGGGTCGTTACAATTGCTAACCGAGTCTTACTGTATCTCCGAGTCTCTCTCTATCTTCTTGTCCAAGCTGTCTTTGTGACGGCTTACACGCCTGGGTGTTCTCTATCTAGACCGTCATACGGCCCACACCTCGAGCCGCCTATCTTCCTGGGCCACCAGTCTCACGGCTCACCCTTGGGCCGGCTCACGAGCCAACAACATAACCCGGAGCCTCTAGGGTGGGTCATACCGTGGGGTTATATCCCCAACAAGACCTGGATTCCTCACCAAGCTTCGAGCCTCGAAAGGTAGCACCTCCCAGTGCCAGCCCGGCGGAGCCCAGTCCAGGACATGGCGCCTATCAACAGGCTCTCGTGGACCAGTCGATGACGAGGATGCGGGTCACGCATCGTCGATGTCGAGACAAATTCCTATGAGAACATTTTCTTATCGTTTAATCACTAATTTTTCCCAAACCAAGAATTTTTCTCTAATCTAACATACACATACTAATTTTTCCTAGCCCTCCTAATTAACTAAAACATAAAAAAGCATCATAAACAAAAAAAAAATCTATGGCTCGGGATGGGCTCGGGGTGGTGGCTCAAAATCTACATATATGCATACATCTACATATACATCTACTTATATACATACATTTACATATACATCTACATACATGAACAAAAAAATCTATGAAAAAAAGGAAAGCTGGGGCGGCGGCTCATGTTGGAAATATGCCCTAGAGGCAATGAATAAAGTGTTTATTATTGTATTTCCTTGTTCATGATAATCATTTATTATCCATACTATAATTGTATTAATTGGAAACATGGATACATGTGTGGATACATAGACAAACACAATGTCCCTAGTATGCCACTAGTGAACTAGCTCGTTGATCGAAAGATGGTTAAGGTTTCCTAGCCATGGACATGAGATGTCATTTGATAACGGGATCACATCATTAGGAGAATGATGTGATGGACAAGACCCAAACTACAAACGTAGCTTATGATCGTGTCAATTTATTGCTACTGTTTTCTGCATGTCAAGTATATGTTCCTATGACCATGAGATCATGCAACTCATAGATATCGGAGGAGTACCTTGTGTGTATCAAATGTCGCAACATAACTTGGTGACTATGAAGGTGCTCTACAGGTGTCTCCGAGGGTGTCTGTTGAGTTGACATGGATCGAGACTGGGATTTGTTACTCCGTGTGACAGAGAGGTATCTCAGGGCCCACTCGGTAATACAACATCACAATAAGCGTTGCAAGCAATGTGACTAAGTGTTAGTTACGGGATCTTGTATTACGGAACGAGTAAAGAGACTTGCCAGTAACGAGGTTGAACTAGGTATGGAGATACCGACGATCGAATCTCGGGCAAGTAACATACCGAAGAACAAAGGGAACATCATACGGGATTAACTGAATCCTTGACATAGAGGTTCGACCGATAAAGATCTTTGTAGAATATGTAGGAACCAATGTGGACATCCAGGTCCCGCCATTGGTTATTGACCGTAGAGGTGTCTCGGTCATGTCTACATAGTTCTCGAACCCGCAGGGTCTGCACACTTAAGGTTTGGTGACGTTTCGGTAGTATAGAGTTATGTATGGTGGTGACCGAAGTTTGTTCTAAGTCCTGAATGAGATCCCGGACGTCACGAGGAGCTCCGGAATGGTTCGGAGGTAAATATTCATATATAGGAAGTCCCGTTTTGGTCGCCGGAAAAGTTTCGGGCTCATCGGTAGTGTACCGGGAGTGCCGGTAGTGAACCGGGAGGCCTCTGGGAGGGGTATTTCGACCCAAGAGGCTTCATGGGCTTTGGGAGAGTGAATATCAGTCCTTAGTGGGCTGGTGGAAACTCCCACACAAGGCCCGTGTGGCTGGAGGAAGAAACTCAATAGGAAAAGGTGGAAAAAAGGCAAAAAGGAGCAATCCTAGTCCTACTAGGATTGGAGGAGGAGAGTCCTCCTCCACCTCCCACTTCGGCCGAAGCCTCCAAGGCTTGGAGGCCAAGGCTGCCTCTCCTCCTCCTTCCCTCCTATATATACTGGTGGATTTCTAGGGTTTTGCATCAGAATTTCAGCCAGGTGCTACTTGTTCCTCTAGTGCATAGTTTCTCCTCTAGATCGGTTTTCTGCAGTGCTTAGGCGAAGCCCTGCCGGAATTGCTCCACCACCATTTCCGGAGCGCCGTCAGGCTGCCGGAGAACTCTTCTTCCTCTCCACTCCTTCTTGCTGGATCAAGATGATGGAGATCGTCATCAAGCTGTACGTGTGCTGAACGCGAAGGTGCCGTCCGTTCGGTGCTAGATCGGAAGGATTGTGATCAAGTTCGTGAGACAGATCGTGATCAAGTTCGTGGGACAGATCGTGATCGGATCGCGGGACGGATCGTGATTGGATCGCGGGACCGATCGTGATTGGATCGCGGGACGCACGGCGATTTGGATCGCGAAGACATTCGACTACACCAACCGTGTTTCTTAACGCTTCCCGCTTAGCGATCTATAAGGGTATGTAGATCCACTCTCCCTCTCGTAGGTGCTCATAACCATGGATAGATTTGCGTGTGCGTAGGAATTTTTTTGTTTCCCATGCAATGTTCCCCAACAGTGGCATCATGAGCTAGGTCTATGTGTTGATGAGATCTCGAGTAGAACACAAAAGGTTTGTGGGCATTGATGCTTAGATTGCTTCCTCCCTTGGTTTGATTTTGGTTCAGCAGTATTGTGAGATGAAGCGGACCAGACCAACATTACTCGTACGCTTACGAGAGACCAGTTCCCTCGAAGCAACTTGTTGCCTAGATGGCTTGCGGGTGGCAGTTTCTCTCACTTTAGTTGGATCGGATTCGACAAAGGCGGTCCTTGAGAAGGTTGAAAAGCAAATTAGGTATCACCATTGTGGTTTATGCGTAGGTGAGAATCGTTCTTGCTAGAAACCCATAGCAGCCACGTAAAACATGCAACAACAATTAGAGGACGTCTAACTTGTTTTTGCAGGGTATGTTGTGATGTGATATGGCCAATTACATGATGTGATATATGTGATGTATGAGATGATCATGTGATGTATAGAATTTCATGACTTGCATGTCGATGAGTATGGCAAATGGCAGGAGCCATAGGGTTGTATTTAATTATTGTATGGCATGCGTGTCAATCATTAAGCGCTATGTAATGCTTTACTTTATCGCTAAATGGTAGCAATAGTAGTAGAAGCATGCAGGGCATGACAACCTCGATGGCGACACATTGATGGAGATCAAGATGATGGAGATCATGGTGTCGTGCCGGTGACGATGAAGATCATGCCGGTGCTTTGAAGATGGAGATCTAAAGCACAAGTTCATGGCCATATCATGTCACTTATGAATTGCATGTGATGTTAATCCTTTTATGCACCTTGTTTTTCTTAGTACGACAGTAGCATTATAAGGTGATCCCTCACTTAAATTTCAAGATAAAATTGTTTTCTCCCCGAGTGTGCACTATTGCGAATGTTCGTCATGTTGAGACACCACGTGATGATCGGGTGTGATAGACTCAACGTTCACATACAACGGGTGCAAGCCAGTGTTGCATGCACAGAACACTCGGGTTAAACTTGACGAGCCTAGCATGTACAGACATGGCCTCGGAACACAAGAGACCGAAAGGTCGACCATGAGTCATATAGTAGATATGATCAACATAATGATGTTCACCATTGAAGCCACCTCAACTCACGTGATGATCGGACTTGAGTTGGTGGATTTGGATCATGTGACACTCAGATGACCTGAGGGATGTCAATTTGAGTGGGAGCTTTAGTAACTTGATTAATTAAACTCATTATCTTGAACAATAGTCTAAGTGGACTTTGCATATTTGTGTTGTAGATCAATGGCTCGCGCAATAGCACCCCTGAATTTTAATGTGTTCCTAGAGAAAGCTAAACTGAAGGATGATGGAAGTAACTTTGTTGACTGGGCCCGTAATCTGAGGATTATCCTCACGGCTTCCCAGAAATCATATGTCCTTGATGCACCGCTTGGTGACCAACCAGAAGACATGACCTCCGAAGACGTGAAGAACGCTTGGGAGGCACATACTGGAGATTACTCAATAGTTCAGTGTGCAATATTGTATGGCTTAGAACTGGGACTTCAAAGACGTTTTGAACGTCATGGAGCATATGAGATGTTCCAGGAGTTGAAGTTTATCTTTCAGAAGAACGCCCGGATCGAGAGGTATGAAACCTCCGATAAGTTCTATGCTTGCAAGATGGAGGAGAACGGGTCTATCAGTGAACATATACTTAGAATGTCTGGGTATTCAACTCGTCTAGCGGAGTTGGGAATTGCCCTTCCGCCAGAGGCGATCACCGACAGAGTTCTTCAATCACTGCCACCTAGTTACAAGAGCTTCGCAATGAACTATAACATGCACGGGATGAACAAGTCAGTCGCCGAGCAGTTTGCGATACTAAAAGTCGCTGAGTCTGAAATCCAGAAAGAACATCAAGTGTTCATGGTCAATAAAACCACTAGTTTCAAGAAAAATGGCAAAGTCAAGGGCAAGGGCAAGAAGGGTAAAACCAAGAAGGATGGCAAAGCAGTTGCTACTCCTGCAAAGAAGCCCAAGCATGGACCCAAGCCAGAAACTGAGTGCTTTCATTGCAAGGGAACTGGTCACTGGAAGCGGAACTGCCCCAAGTACCTGGCTGACAAGAAGGCGGCCAACGACAAACAAGGTATATATGATATACATGTTATTGATGTGTACCTTACTAGCTCTCGTAGTAGTGCCTGGCTACTTGATACCGGTTTGCTTGCTCACATTTGCAACTCAAAGCAGGAACTACAGAATAAACAAAGTCTGGCAAAGGACGAAGTGATGATGCGCGTGGGAAATGGTTCCAAGGTTGATGTGATCGCCGTCGGCACGCTCTCTCTTCTATTACCATCAGGATTAGTGATGAACCTGAATAATTGTTATTTAGTGCCTGCGTTAAGCATGAACATTATATCTGGATCTTGTTTATTGCGAGACGGTTTCTCATTTAAATCAGAGAATAAAGGTTGTTCTATTTATATGAGTAATATCTTTTATGGTCATGCACCCAATGTGAGGGGTTTATTCATATTGAATCTTGATAGTGATGATACACATGTTCATAACATTGATGCCAAAAGATGTAGAGTTGATAATGATAGTACCACTTTCGTGTGGCACTGCCGTTTAGGTCATATTGGTGTAAAATGCATGAGGAAGCTCCATGCTGATGGACTTTTGGAGTCACTTGATTTTGAATCACTTGACACATGTGAACCATGCCTCATGGGCAAGATGACTAAAACGCCGTTCTCTGGAACAATGGAACGGGCAAGTGACTTATTGGAAATCATACATACTAATGTGTGCGGTCCAATGAATGTTACAGCGCGTGGTGGATATCGTTATTTTCTCACCTTCACTAATGACTTAAGTAGATATGGTTATATTTACTTGATGAACACAAGTCTGAAATGTTTGAAAAGTTCAAGCAATTTCAGAGTGAAGTTGAGAATCATCGTAACAAGAAGATTAAGTTCCTGCGATCTTATCGAGGAGGTGAATATCTGAGTTATGAGTTTGGCAGTCACTTAAGACAATGTGAAATTGTTTCACAGTTGACACCGCCCGGAACACCACAGCGTAATGGTGTATCCGAACGTCGTAATCGAACCTTATTAGATATGGTGCGTTCTATGATGTCTCTTGCTGATTTGCCACTATCGTTTTGGGATTATGCATTAGAGACAGCTGCATTCACTTTAAATAGGGCACCATCAAAATCCGTTGAGATGACGCCATATGAACTATGGTTTGGCAAGAAGCCAAAGTTGTCGTTTCTTAAAGTTTGGGGATGTGATGCTTATGTCAAAAAGCTTCAGCCTGAAAAGCTGGAACCCAAAGTGGAGAAATGCGTCTTCATAGGATACCCGAAAGAGACAGTCGGGTATACCTTCTATCTCAGATCCGAAGGCAAAGTGTTTGTCGCTAAGAACGGAACATTTCTTGAGAAAGAGTTTCTCTCGAAAGAATTGAGTGGGAGGAAAATAGAGCTTGATGAGGTTATTGAACTTTTACTTCAACCAGAAAGTAGCGCAGCACAGAAAGATTTTTCTGTGGAACCTACGACGGTAGAAGAGAAAGTTAATGATGATGATCATGAAGCTTCGGATCAAGCTGCTATTGAACCTCGTAGGTCGACAAGGCCGCGTACTACCCCTGTGTGGTATGACAATCCTGTCTTGGAGGTTATGTTGTTGGACAACAATGAACCTACGAGCTATGGAGGAGCAGTGATCGGCCCGGATTCCGAGAAATGGTTAGAGGCCATGAAATCCGAGATGGGATCCATGTATGAAAACAAAGTATGGACTTTGGAAGTATTACTTGAAGGGCGAAAGGCCATTCAGAACAAATGGATCTTTAAGAAAAAGACAGACGCAGATGGTAATGTCACCGTCTATAAAGCTCGACTTGTGGCAAAGGGGTTTTCGCAAGTTCAAGGTGTTGACTACGATGAGACTTTCTCACCCGTAGCGATGCTTAAGTCTGTCAGAATCATGTTAGCAATAGCTGCTTATTTCGACTATGAAATTTGGCAGATGGATGTCAAAATAGCGTTCCTCAACAGTTTCCTTGAGGAAGAGTTGTATATGATGCAACCCGAAGGTTTTGTCGATCCAAAGAATGCTGACAAAGTTTGCAAACTCCAGCGATCCATTTATGGACTGGTGCAAGCATCTCGGAGTTGGAATAAGCGCTTTGATGAGGTGATCAAAGCGTTTGAGTTTATACAAGTTTACGGAGAAGCTTGTATTTACAAGAAAGTGAGTGGGAGCTCTATAGCGTTTCTAGTATTATATGTGGATGACATATTGCTGATTGGAAACAATATATAAATGTTGGAAAGCGTGAAGGAATATTTGAACAAGAGTTTTTCAATGAAGGACCTAGGAGAAGCTGCTTTCATATTAGGCATTAAGATCTATAAAGATAGATCGAGACGCTTAATAGCACTTTCACAGAGCACATACCTTGATAAAGTTTTGAAGAATTTCAAAATGGATCAGTCTAAGAAGGGGTTCTTGCCTGTGTTACAAGGTGTGAAGTTGAGTAAGACTCAATGCCCAGTGACTGCAGAAGATAGAGAAAAGATGAGTGTCATCCCATATGCTTCAGCCATAGGCTCTATCATGTATGCAATGCTGTGCACAAGACCCGATGTCAGCCTTGCCATAAGTATGGCCTAAAGGTTTCAAAGTGATCCTGGAATGGAGCACTGGCAAGCGGTCAAGAATATCCTTAAGTACCTGAAAAGGACTAAGGAAATGTTTCTCGTTTATGGAGGTGATGAAGAGCTCGTTGTAAAGGGTTACGTCGATGCAAGCTTTGACACTGATCCAGACGACTCTAAGTCGCAAACCGGATACGTATTTATTCTTAACGGGTGAGTGGTAAGCTGGTGCAGTTCCAAGCAAAGCGTGGTAGCTGATTCTACGTGCGAAGCGGAATACATCGCAGCCTCGGAGGCGGCGAAGGAAGGTGTCTAGATGAAGCAGTTCATGATAGATCTTGGAGTAGTGCCCAATGCATTGAATCCAATGAACTTGTTTTGTGACAACACTAGTGCCATTGCTCTGGCCAAGGAACCAAGGTTTCACAAGAGGACTAGACACATAAAGCGACGCTTCAACTCCATCCGGGATTACATCACGGAGAAAGACATAAATATTTGCAAAGTGCACACAGATATGAATGTTGCAGACCCGTTGACTAAACCTCTTCCAAGGGCTAAACATGATCAACACCAGAACTGCATGGGTGTTCGATTCATTACAATGTAAATCACATAGTGATGTGAACTACATTACTGACTCTAGTGCAAGTGGGAGACTGTTGGAATTATGCCATAGAGGAAATAAATAAAGTGTTTATTATTGTATTTCCTTGTTCATGATAATCATTTATTATCCATGCTATAATTGTATTAATTGGAAACATGGATACATGTGTGGATACATAGACAAACACAATGTCCCTAGTATGCCTCTAGTGAACTACCTCATTGATCGAAAGATGGTTAAGGTTTCCTAGCCATGGACATGTGCTGTCATTTGATAACGGGATCACATCATTAGGAGAATGATGTGATGGACAAGACCCAAACTACAAACGTAGCTTATGATCGTGTCAGTTTATTGCTACTGTTTTCTGCATGTCAAGTATATGTTCCTATGACCATGAGATCATGCAACTCACAGACATCGGAGGAATACCTTGTGTGTATCAAACGCCGCAACATAACTGGGTGACTATAAAGGTGATCTACAGGTGTCTCCGAGGGTGTCTGTTGAGTTGGCATGGATCAAGACTGGGATTTGTTACTCCGTGTGACGGAGAGGTATCTCAGGGCCCACTCGGCAATACAACATCACAATAAGCGTTGCAAGCAATGTGACTAAGTGTTAGTTACAGGATCTTGTATTACGGAACGAGTAAAGAGACTTGCCAGTAACGAGGTTGAACTAGGTATGGACATACCGACGATCGAATCTCGGGCAAGTAACATACCAAAGAACAAAGGGAACATCATACGGGATTAACTGAATCCTTGACATAGAGGTTCGACCGATAAAGATCTTCGTAGGATATGTAGGAACCAATGTGGACATCCAGGTCCCGCCATTGGTTATTGACCTTAGAGGTGTCTCGGTCATGTCTACATAGTTCTCGAACCCGCAGGGTCTGCACACTTAAGGTTTGGTGACGTTTCGGTAGTATAGAGTTATGTATGGTGGTGACCGAAGTTTGTTCGGAGTCCCGGATGAGATCCCGACGTAATGAGGACCTCCAGAATGGTCCGGAGGTAAAGATTCATATATAGGAAGTCCCGTTTTGGTCGCCAGAAAAGTTTCGGGCTCATCGGTAGTGTACCGGGAGTGTACCGGGAGGCCTCCGGGAGGGGTATTTCGACCCAAGAGGCTTCATGGGCTTTGGGAGAGTGAATATCAGCCCTTAGTTGGCTGGTGGAAACTCCCACACAAGGCCCATGTTGCTGGAGGAAAAAACCCAATAGGAAAAGGTGGAAAAAAAGGCAAAAAGGAGCAATCCTAGTCCTACTAGGATTGGAGGAGGAGAGTCCTCCTTCACGTCCCACTTCGGCCGAAGCCTCCAAGGCTTGGAGGCCAAGGCTGCCTCTCGTCCTCCTTCCCTCCTATATATACTGTTGGATTTCTAGGGTTTTGCATCAGAATTTCAGCCACGTGCTACCCGCTCCTCCAGTGCATAGTTTCTCCTCTAGATCGGTTTTCTGCAGTGCTTAGGCGAAGCCCTGCCGGAATTGCTCCACCACCATCGCCGGAGTGCCGTCAGGCTGCCGAAGAACTCTTCTTCCTCTCCACTCCTTCTTGCTGGATCAAGACAGTGGAGATCGTCATCAAGCTGTACGTGTGCTGGACGCGGAGGTGCCGTCCGTTCGGTGCTAGATCAGAAGGATCATGATCAAGTTCGTGAGACAGATCGTGATCAAGTTTGTGGGACGGAGTTTGATCGGATCGCGGGACGGATCTTGATTGGATCGCGGGACGGACCGTGATTGGATCACGGGACGCACGGCGATTTGGATTGCGAAGACGTTCGACTACACCAACCACGTTTCTTAACGCTTCCCGCTTAGCGATCTACAAGGGTATGTAGATCCACTCTCCCTCTCGTAGGTGCTCATCACCATGGATAGATCTGCGTGTGCGTAGGAAATTTTTTGTTTCCGATGCAACGTTCCCTAACAGCTCGCAATGGGGGCGGCGAGGGCTCGGGAAGGAGGAAGAGCGTGTGGGCTCGGCGGCGTCGATGACGACGGTGACGGTGACGGCGAGGCAGGGACACGACAAGGGCTTGGGGAGGAGCAACATCGCGTGATCTCGGGGGCGGCGACGACAATGTCAACGACGACGACGGGGCAGGGGCGTGTCAACGGCGTTGGGGTAGGGGCGCGGCGACAACATCGGGGCAGCCTGGCGGCGGTGGCATCGTTGGGGGCAAGATGAAGAATGGTGAGAATCCCAAAGTGTCGGTTTATATAGCCAGAGCATTGGTCTCGGTTGGTGGCACCAACCGGGACCAATGCCCCCTTTAGTCCTGGTTGGTTGCACCAACCGGGACCAAAGGTCAGTTTTCAGCGGCCCAAAGGGCGGAAAACAGGGACCTTTTGTCCCGGTTGGTAGCACCAACCGGGACAAAAACGGGGGCATTGGTCCCGGTTGGTTCGACCAACTAGGACCAAAGGTCAGTTTTCAGCAACCCAAAGGGTGGGAAACAGGGACCTTTGTTCCTGGTTGGTGGAACCAACTCGAACCACACAAACCGGGGCCAAAGGGTGGTGCTGCCCGGGACCAAATTTTTTAGTCCCACCTTGCTAGCCCAGAGAGCTCGACGATGGTTTATAAGCGCTGCTGCGCACACCCTCCTGAGCTCCTCTCAATTGCAGGCTTTCGGGCCTAATCTGTCACTCCCTGTGGGCCTATTGGGCCTTTTGCGGGCCTGAATCCTGGCCCAACAAGTTGGTTGGGTTTCTAGTCGTATTCCTGCCGTGGTGGCCCAGTAGGTGGCATTTAAAAAACATTTTTTTGCCTTATTTATTTTATTTTGTTCCTACTTACAGTTTTTCAGTGATTCTTTTTGCTTTTAGGTCACAAAAATTATAAGCTTTCTGTTAGTGCCATTAGTTTTCAAATTTGAATAGTTTAAATTTCAATTTTTTGAATTTGTGTGAATCACTAGTTTGTGAATAACTTTACTTAAAAAATAGATTTTTGAGTGATTCTTTTTCCCGCTATTTGGTAAGTTTTAGGTTATTTTGAATGTATGTTTTAATCAAAAACAGATTTGGTTATTTTAGTTTCCTATTAAAGTTTCTAAATAAATTTCTTTATGAAAATTCTTTTTGCTATTAATGTTTCGAACAAAAAATACTTTGATAATTTTAGTTGCATAAATTTTATATAATTTAAGTTTCAAAAATACTAGAGATTTATAAAAGCTTTTTAGTTGATTCCTTTTGCTATTAGAGTTTTATAAAAGCTTTTTAGTTCATTCTTTGAGCTAAATAACCCTGAAATTAAAAATCACTACAAATGAACTCTGAAAAGGTTGAAAGTTGACATGGTATCATCATTTCACCCACATAGTATGTGCTAAAATTTGAGAGGGTTACGGGAAAAACTGGATGCACTTCGTGGATAAAACGGACAATCTCTTTCGAAGTATCACGGTTTCGGACGAAAACTCTTCTGTCACAAAGGGATTTCATTTTTTGAACTTGTTTGAACTTCAGACTTTTTGTGTGTTCAAAATGCACCATTCAAAGCCACATCATCAATTTTCAACCCTTTTTGGCTTCTTTTGGTATTTTTCATGCATTTACTGATTTTTTTGAGCTAAATGACTCTAAAATTGAAAAGCACTACAAATGAACTCTCGGGAGGTTGAAAGTTGGCATGGTATCATCATTTCACCCACATAGCATGTGCTAAAAATTTGAGAGGGTTACGGAAAAAACTGGATGCACTTTGTGTACAAAATGGACAATCTCTTTCGAAGTATCAGGGTTTCGGACGAAAACTCATCTATTACAAAGGTATTACATTTTTTTGAACTTATTTTAATTCCAGACTTTTTGTGTGTTCAAAATGCACCATTCAAAGCCAGCTCATCAATTTTCAACCCTTTCTGGCTTCATTTCATATTTTTCATGCATTTACTGATATTTTTGAGCTAAATTACCCTGAAATTGAAAAGTACTACAAATGAACTCTGAAAAGGTTGAAAGTTGGCATGATATCATAATTTCACCCACATAGCATGTGTTAAAAAATTGAGAGGGTTACAGCAAAAACTGGATGCACTTCGTGTACAAAACGGACAATCGCTTTCGAAGTATCAGGGTTTTGGACGAAAACTCATCTTTTACAAAGGTATTTCATTTCTTCACATGTAACTGCAATGATGTTCTCAATCAAAGGCTTCATCATAATAGTTGTGGAGAGAAATTCTTCACTTTTTCTTCGCTTATGTCCTTTGCTTATTGCGTCATAACCATGGATAATCTTCATCGTTTAACAAGGTACTTGGGTCAACCTTGACTTTGAAGGGAGGAATTTCATGAAACTTTTCATAATCTTAAGACATGTCTGTCTTGCCCTCCAATCCCATGATATCTCTTTTTCTTGAAAGAACTCTGTGGCATTTTGGCTCATCGTATGATGTATTTGCTTCCTTATCTTTTCTTTTTATCGGTTTCGTAGACATGTCCTTCACATAGAAAACATGCGCCACATCATTGGCTCGGACGAATGGTTCGTGTTTGTACCCAAGATTGTTCCGATCCACAGTTGTTATTCCGTACTATGGGTCTACCTGTACCCCGCCTCCTGAGAGATTGACCCATTTGCACTGAAACAAAGGGACCTTCAAATCATGTCCATAATCAAGTTCCCATATGTCCACTATGTAACCATAATATGTGTCCTTTCCCCTCTTGGTTGCTGCATCAAAGCGGACACCACTGTTTTGGTTGGTTCTCTTTTGATCTTGGGCAATCGTGTAAAATGTATTCTCATTTATCTCGTACCCTTTGTAACTCAATACAGTCGAAGATGGTCCCTTGGCCAATGAGTACAACTCATCAAAAATAGTGTTGCCACGCATGAGACAGGTTTGCAATCAACTGCCGAAAGTCCTGATGTGTTCACATGTAATCCAGTCGTCACACTGCTCCGTGTGTTTGGAGCATAGAATATTCTTGTGTTCATTGACATATGGGATCACCAAGGTAGAATTCTATAGAACTGTGTAGTGTGCTTGAGACCAAGAATGCTCATCCCTACATATTATTGAGATCGCTCCTAGCGTGCCTTTTCTAGTCAGTCTCCCCTCATACCGTGATTGAGGGAGACCAATCTTCTTAAGGTCAGGAATGAAGTCAATACAAAACCCAATGACATCCTCTGTTTGATGGCCCATTGAGATGCTTCCTTCTGGCCTAGCGCGGTAACGAACATATTTCTTTAAGACTCCCATGAACCTCTCAAAGGGAACATATTGTTTAGAAATACAAAGCCTAGAATGACAATCTCGTCGACTAGATGAACTAGGACGTGTGTCATGATATTGAAGAAGGATGGTGGGAACACCAGCTCGAAACTAACGAGACATTGCACCAAATCACTCCTTAACATTAGCAGTATTTCTGGATCAATCACCTTCTAAGAGATTGAATTGAGGAATGCACATAGCTTCGCAATGGCTAATCGAACATTTTCCGATAGAAGCCCCCTCAATACAACCGGAAGTAGTTGCGGCATAATCACGTGGCAGTCATGAGACTTTAGGTTCTGGAACTTTTTCTCTGCCATATTTATTATTCCCTTTATATTCTACGAGAATCCAGACGGAAGCTTCATACTGAGCAGGCATTCAAAGAAGATTTCCTTCTCTTCTTTGGTAAGAGCATAGGTGGCAGGACCTTCATGATGCATGCCGTATTTTTCATGCACACCTTGTTGTTCCTCCCGTGCCTCCGGTGTATCTTGTTCCACATGGGTGCGCGTCCTGCATCATCAGTCAGAAAAGATAGTCCGCCAAGACCCTTTCCAAAGATTACTTCTAAATCATTAACCATATCAAGTATGTGATCACCAGTACGGAGGACGGGCTTCTTCCAGTGATCTGCCTCACCTTTGAAATGCTTTCCTTTCTTTCGACGTTGATGGTTGGCCGGAAGAAATCGACGATGCCCCAGGTACACATTCTTCCTGCATTTGTCCAAATATATACTACCGGTGTCATCTAAACAATGTGTGCATGCGTGGTATCCCATGTTTGTCTATCCTGAAAGGTTATTGAGAGCAGGCCAATCGTTGATGGTTACAAACAGCAACAAATGTAGGTCAAATTCCTCCTGTTCTTTCTCATCCCACACACGTACACCTCTTCCATTCCATAGCTGCAAAAAGTTCATCAACTAATGGCCTTAGGTACACATCAATGTCATAGCCGGGTTACTTAGGGCCTTGGATGAGCACTAGCATCATAATGAACTGTCGCTTCATGCACAACCAAGGAGGAAGGTTATAGATACATAGAGTCATATGCCATGTGCTATGCTTGCTGCTCTGCTCCCCAAAAGGATTAGCGTCATCTGCACTTAAACCAAACCATACATTCCTTGGGTCACCTGTAAAGTCGCTCCACTTTCTCCACTGCGACCCGTCAGCGGGTGCTCTCAACTTCCCGTCTTTCTTACGGTCCTCTTTGTGCCATCGCATCAACTTGGCATGCTCTTTGTTTCTGAACAAACATTTCAACCATAGTATTATAGGAGCATACCACATCACCTTGGCAGGAACCCTCTTCCTGGGGCGCTCGTCGTCAACATCACCAGGGTCATCTCGTTTGATCTTATACCGCAATGCACCGCATACCGGGCATGCTTTCAAATCCTCGTATGCACCGCGGTAGAGGATGCAGTCATTAGGGCATGCATGTATCTTTTGCACCTCCAATCCTAGAGGGCATATGTCGTGGGAGCGATTCTGCCATTAGAGAGGGGTAGGATAACGGAGCATGATCTATCGAGATGCAAATGGGTGACATAGTGGTTTTAGCGAGTTCGGGCCTCTCATGGTGGAGATAACAACCCTACGTCTCGTGCTCCGGAGAGGCTTTGCTTATTCGTCATGAACATGAGTTACATAGTCTATTTGAGAGGGATAAAGGAGAATGGATCTCCATGCCTGAGCTAAGTCCTGAGACTAATGGCGAGAGAGGCAAGGGAGAAGAAGCTGGCTTGAGCCATGTGCTGGGGGGTGGCTTATATAGAGTGCGCCACCCCCACACCTCCTATGTTACAAGATGGGGCATTGATGCCATAATGTCGGCCCACTACAGAACCTTCTCTAAGCTTCGACTGGCTTGCCGACTATTGGTCTTAGCATATCCGAGTGAGTCGTATTGCTGAGTGAGCCGTACTGCTGAGTGGTTTGTACTGCTGAGTGGTTGACTGTCATCCGAGTGGATGGAACGTTGCTTGCGGAGTGGATAGTTTGAATGTATTTATCTGGACCCACCTGAAATGTGGACCCCATGCTGTTATGATATTTCGACCCTTCATGGGCCTACCTATTTTTTGTATCCCTGACAGTAGCCCCTGAGACTTTGACTGATTGCTGACGGTCGGTTGGAGTCTGCAGAGCTTATTTAAACTTGAATGTTGTTATCGGACCTGACCAAGCATAATGTTTCTTTTATTTCTCTTCCAGTGGGGGCACGCTAAGTGCACCCACTGGGTGTAGTCCCCGAGCCTCTGTCGGACTAGATGAGTCAGGCAGAGGGTTTATGTCTTCCAGTGCGGAACTGAATTAATAGGTGAACTCTGATGCGCTTGGCATAGTAATTTGTTGCAATCTGGAGCTGAATCACTCGGACTGATCCTTGTGCGCTGGGCATAGTAAATAGATGTAACCTGGAATTGGGCCAGTCGGGCAAATCTTTGTGTGGTTGGCATGCTGAATGTTTATTGAGTCTGCCTTATATGATTTCTGCATCATGGCTAAGTACCCGAGTGTGGATGTTGTCCTCACTGGGAGTAGCTTCTAACTTAGGCAAATCAGGTTCGCAGCTAAGCCCCGAGTGTGGATCATGTCCTTACTCGGAATAGTTTTTGCCCTAGGCTATACGGAATCGCAGCTAAGCCTTCGAGTGTGGAGCATGTCCGCACTCAGAGTAGTTTTTGACTTAGGCGATACGGAATGGCAGCTAAGCCCCCGAGTGTGGAGCATGTCCGCACTCAGAGTAGTTTTTGACTTAGGCAATACGGAATCGCAGCTAAGCCCCCGAGTGTGGAACATGTCCGCACTCGGAGTAGTTTTTGACTTAGGCGATACGGAATCACAGCTAAGCACCCGAGTGTGCAGCATGTCCGCACTCGGAGTAATTTTTGACTTAGGCGATACGGAGTCGCAGCTAAGCCCCCGAGTGTTGAGCATGTCCGCACTCAGAGTAGTTTTTGACTTAGGTGATACGGAATCGCAGCTAAGCACCCGAGTGTGGAGCATGTCCGCACTCGGAGTAGTTTTTGACTTAGGCGATACGGAATTGCAGCTAAGCCCCCGAGTGTGGAGCATGTCCGCACTCGGAGTAGTTTTTGACTTAGGCGATACGGAATCGCGGCTAAGCCCCCGAGTGTGGAACATGTCCGCACTCGGAGTAGTTTTTGACTTAGGCGATATGGAATCACAGCTAAGTACCCGAGTGTGGAGCATGTCCGCACTCGGAGTAGTTTTTGACTTAGGCGATACGGAATCGCAGCTAAGCAACCGAGTGTGGAGCATGTGCGCACTCGGAGTAGTTTTTGACTTAGGCAATATGGAATCGCAGCTAAGCCCCCGAGTGTGGACAGGTCCGCAATCGGAGTAGTTTTTGACTTAGGCGATATGGAATCGCAGCTAAGCACCCGAGTGTGGAGCATGTTCGCACTCGGTATAGTTTTTGACTTAGACGATACGGAATCGCAGCTCATCCCCCGAGTATGGAGCATGTCCGCACTCGGAGTAGTTTTTGACTTAGGCGATATGGAATCACAGCTAAGCACCCGAGTGTGGAGCATGTCCACACTCGGAGTAGCTTTTGACTTAGGCGATACGGAATCGCAGCTAAGCCCCCGAGTGTGGAGCATGTCCGCACTCGGAGTAGTTTTTGACTTAGGCGATACGGAATCGTAGCTAAGACCCCGAGTGTGGAGCATGTCCGCACTCAGAGTAGTTTTTGACTTAGGCGATACGGAATCGCGGCTAAGCCCCCGAGTGTGGAACATGTCCGCACTCGGAGTAGTTTTTGACTTAGGCGATACGGAATCGCAGCTAAGCACCCGAGTGTGGAGCATGTCCGCACTCAGAGTAGTTTTTGACTTAGGTGATACGGAATTGCTGCTAAGCCATGCGATGGCACGCGAGGCATCTTAATGATGAAGACGTGCCACACGGAGTGGCGACGCGTGGGGCTGTCGAGTGATGAAGACGCATCCATCGGAATGGCGACACGCGGGGCGGCAGAGTGATGAAGACGCATCCATCAGAGTGGCGACGCTAGCGGTGGCCAAGTGATGAAGATGCATCTGTCGAAGTGGCGACGCACAGGGCGGCCGAGTGATGAAGACGCATCCGTCGGAGTGGCGACGCGTGGGGTGACCGAGTGATGAACACACATCCATTGGAGTGGTGACACGCGGGGCGGCCGAGTGATGAAGACGCAACCGTCGGAGTGGCGACGCGCAGGGCGGCAGAGTGATGAAGACGCATCCATCGGAGTGGTGACGCGTGGGGCGGCCAAGTGATGAAGGTGCATGCGTCGGAGTGGTGACGCGCAGGGCGGCCGAGTGATGAAGACGCATCCGTTGGAGTGGCGACGCGCGGGGCGGCCGAGTGATGAAGACACATCCATTGGAGTGGCGACACACGGGGCGGCCGAGTGATGAAGACACATCCATTGAAGTGGCAACACGCGGGGCGGACGAGTGAGGAAGACGCATCCGTCGGAGTGATGACCGCGGGGCGGCTGAGTGATGAAGATGCATCCGTCAGAGTGGATTCGACCAAGTGACGGCGCACGGGGCGGCCGAGTCGAGCAGGTCGTTGAAGAGGAATCGACCAAGTGACGGCACGCGGGGCGGCCGAGTCGAGTTTGTCGTCGAACAGATAGCCGATCAAGAGGCGGCGCGTGGGGCAGCCAAGTCCATCATGCCATCAAGGAGGCGTTTGAACAAGTGGAAACACACGAATGATCGTGGCGGCGACTGAGCCTGAGTAGCGACGAAGATGGTGCACAGATGCGTCGAGTGAACGCGTAACCTATGTACGAAAAATAGCACAAGCCAACATAAAAAGTTCTTGAAGTACCTCATATTTGCTGAAATAATTTGTGTAAATAACACCTATAGACACCCGCTGGGTGTGCCAGGTGCTTGTTGGTTCGGGGCCGGCAAGGGTCTAACAAAGTGCAAGATCCGACTGAACTCGTTTGAGTACTGGACCCAAAAGAAGCAGAAATGAAGTGTTCCCCCATAAAAATAAACAACCGAGCGTAGAGGTACACTAGGTGGCGTGGCCTCCGAGTGAACGTCATGTGTGACTTCCTCGACACTCGGTGATGCAGAAATAACTATTTAATTGAATGCAGCGTATGACGAATGACTTAGCTGTTTGATGGTGCAGGAGTGGTCGGGCGAAGTAGACACGTCCGGCTGAGTGGCGATGCACGGAGCTGCCGAGTGACGAAGACGTGTCTCATCGAGTCGTGATGTGCGGAGCTGCCGAGTGACAATGGAGTGTCCGACTGAATGGCGATGCATGGAGCTGCCGAGTGACGATGGAGCGTCCGACTGAATGGCGATGCGCGGAGCTACCGAGTGATGAAGGTGTGTCCAGTAGAGTGACGGCGCATGGAGCTACCGAGTGACGATGGAGCGTCTGGCTGAATGGCGATGCGCGGAGCTACCGAGTGATGACGACGCGTCCAGTAGAGTGACGGCGCGCGGAGCTGCCGAGTGACGATGGAGCGTTCGACTGAATAGCGATGCGCGGAGCTGACGAGTGACGATGGAGCGTTCGACTGAATGGCGATGCGCGGAGCTGCTGAGTGATGACGACGCGCCCAGTAGAGTGACGGCGCGCGGAGCTGCCGAGTGACGACGGAGCGTCCGACTGAATAGCGATGCGCGAAGCTGCCGAGTGATGACGACGCGTCCAGTAGAGTGACGGCGCGCGGAGCTGCCGAGTGACGATGGAGCCTCCGACCGCATGGCGATGCGTGGAGTTGCCGGGTGATGATGATGCGTCCAGTAGAGTGATGGCGCGCGGAGCTGCCGAGAGACGATGGAGCGTCCGACTGAATGGCGATGCGCGGAGCTGCCAAATGACGAAGACGTGCCTCACCGAGTGGTGACGATGCATCCAGTAGAGTGACGGCGCGCGGAGCTGCCTAGTGACGATGGAGCGTCCGACTGAATGGCGATGCATGGAGCTGCAGAGTGATGACGACGCGTCCAGTAGAGTGACGGCGCGCGGTGCTACCGAGTGACGATGGAGCGTCTAGCTGAATGACAATACGTGGAGCTGCCGAGTGATGACGACGCATCCAGTAGAGTGACGGTGCGTGGAGCTGCTGAGTGACGATGGAGCGTCCGACTGAATGGCGATGGCGGAGCTGTCGAATGACGAAGACGTGCCTCGCCGAGTGGTGATGACGCGTCTAGTACAGTGATGACGCCGTGTGTCTCGACAAGTTACTGCATGTTAGTTGTCTACATGTCACCTTGTTACTTGCGTGAACGAAATGTCTTTCCGAGTGAGCCGCCGTTCGGACTCGGCGACGGACAAGTGACTCTGTAAGTTAGTAGCAAACATAGCTACGAACATTTTTTATGAACTAAAAAATCTCTACGCGGATGCAGCTTGCAAGGATTAAAGACCACTTATGACCTGGCTATGCATGCATGCATGCACACTTAACTCACGCGGAAAATGCTCGCCTGATGAGGCACTTGATGACGTGTTTAAATGGATGAAACGGCCAGCCCTTTTTACTAAGGATTATGAGGGCCTCATTATGTGCTTGGGATAGCAGGCTATGTACCGTCCGATGTAGACGACCCACGTGAAGGGGACCTAGGCAGCCGGGTAGCGCGTGCGGCCGGTGATGCAAGCGACGATCGGCCAGCGCGTCCGCGGCGTGCATGCATCTCCAGTTGCGACGCATTGATAGCAATGCCCACGTCCAGAAACTATAAATTGCATGGCTCATTCCCTGTATCGAGAAGGCGTTAGCGCTAATAAACAAGAGTTAAAGCCAGTTCAGTTCAACATGCAAAGGAAGTTTCCTTTTCCCACGCATCATGCACTGCATGCAATTTATTGCCACGCCCTGGAAGGCAACGAACTAGCCCGCGACGGAGGTCCCGGACAGCATCTTGGAGAGGGTGAAGAGGACCTCGCCAGACGTCGCGGTCGCCGGGGCGCGCTCGGCGTGCAGCTGTACATCAGCGAACCTGATCGTGGCTTACCAGGTCGGGTTGTGGCCGCGAGAGCCATGCATGTTGGGCGTAGCCTGTCCTCGTCATTTGCACATCGTTGGACCGACACCTCCACCACGGGAGCCTGAACAGGTACTGCACCATCCATCGGCGTGCGCCATCATAGGGTAGCCGGACTGCCGACCGGAGTCACCAAGGAGAGGACTTGGACGCCACGGCAGCGCAGTTCAAATGCAGCAATTGCATGCACTGAGGCGGTCGCCTCAAGAGCCATGCTCGATGATATCCATCATGAGATACCTACGGGTGCTTGTTCATGCAGATGATAAGATGAGATAAAATAGGTAAACTCTTGACCCTTTTTCTTGCACGAATGACCCGATGGCCAAAACTTGAGCGGAAGCTTCGAAGATGGTTGTCGATCTGTTGTCTGGCACGATAGACGCCATGTCCCACGGTGGGCGCCAAATGTCGTGGGAGCGTTTCTGACATTAGAGAGGGGTAGGACAACGGAGCATGATCTATCGAGATGCAAATGGGTGACACAGTGGTTTTAGCGAGTTCGGGCCTCTCACGGTGGAGATAACAACCCTACATCTCATGCTCCGGAGAGGCTTTGCTTATTCGTCATGAACATGAGTTACATAGTCTATTTGAGAGGGATAAAGGAGAACGGATCTCCATGCCTGAGCTAAGTCCTGAGACTAATGGCGAGAGAGCCAAGGGAGAAGAATCTAGCTTGAGCTATGTGCTGGGGGGTGGCTTATATAGAGTGCGTCACCCCCTCACCTCCTATGTTACAAGATGGGGCATTGATGCCCTAATGTCGGCCCAATGCAGAACCTTCTCTAAGCTTGGACTGGCTTGCCGATTGTTGGTCCTAGCATATCCGAGTGAGTAGTACTGCCGAGTGGTTTGTACTGCCGAGTGGTTGACTGTCACTCGAGTGGATGGAATGTTGCTTGCCGAGTGGATAGTATGAATGTATTTATCTGGACCCACCTGAAATGTGGACCCCGTGCTGTTATGATATTTCGACCTTCATGGACCTACCTATTTTGTGTATCCTCGACATCATACAACCTTCTTTGCTGCGTACGTACTGTCGGGCAATTCGTTATCCTTTGGAAGCTTCTTTTTCAATATTCTCAGTAGCTTCTCAAATCCTTTGTCAGGTACACCATTTTTGCCTTCCACTGCAGCAATTCCAATGTGGTATCGAGCTTTGTATTGCCATCTTCGCAATTGGAATACAACCCTTTTTTGTGATCCTCTAACATGCGATCGAACTTTAACTTTTCTTTTTCACTTTCGCATTGTCTCTTTGCATCAACAATGACCTGGCGAAGATCATCATCGGGCACATCGTCTGGTTCCTCTTGATCTTCATCTTCCCCCGTTGCAGCATGACCGCATTCAGGAGGCACATAGTTGTCATCATCCTCTTCTTCTTCGTTATCTTCCATCATAACCCCTCTATCTCCGTGTTTGGTCCAAGCATTATAGTGTGGCATAAAACCCTTCTCAAGCAGGTGGAAGTGTAGGGTTTTAGAGTTGGAGAAAGCCTTCGTATTCTCACACACAGTGCATGGACAATGCATAAAACCATTCTGATTGTTTGCCTCACCCGCTTCGAGGAAATTATGCAGGCCCTTAATATAGTCGGAGGTGCGTCGGTCACCGTACATCCGTTGCTGGTTCATGTGTGTGCGTTATATAATAAAATGTATTAAAAACCATTACATCATATCATGAATAGATGAGTGACCAAATTAATAGAAATTCATCATCAAATTAAAGCCAAAGTACACCAGTGACCAAAATAAATACATAGTTCATACATAGTTCTCGTTATTGAACAACATATAGCTCTATAGAGCATCTAATTAAAAGATACATCGAAACTATGTTAAAAATTTAAATGCAACAACAAATGCGATTATAACCGCTACTAAGGTACCAATTGATCCAACGGCATAATGATACCAAGCCTTAGTATGAATGACATATTTTCTACTCTTTCCAATCTTCAAGCGCATTGCATCCATCTTGATCTTGTGATCGTCGACAACATCGGCAAAATGCAACTCCAACTTCATCTTATCCTCTTCAACTCTTTGTAAAAAAAATTCAAGTAATTGTTTTCTTTTTCAACCAAATTTAACTTCTCAACAAGAACTTCTATGTCGGTTAGAATTTCTGGTTCACATACGTCCTAGATTAAAAAATCTATGTCAGGTTGGTCGGCATAGTTGTGATAAACCCTAAATAAAACAAATAGTTATAAAAGATAATATATACCACATCCGAATCATAGACATGACGAGGTCCGACTGATGCGGATACCAAAACCATCGCACTATATAATAATAAACAATAATAAAAGTATGAAAATTACACAAGTATCTATCTAAATCATACGAGTAAGAATTTTTTTTAGAAAGAAGATAAGAAGAAGAGGCTAACCACGGTGGTGTCAGCGCCGAGATGGGCGCGGGCGATCGGCAGCGGTGAGGACGGGGTTGGGACAGGACGGACCGCCAAACCTAGACAAATCTTGAGAAAAATAAAGCTTGAACAAGGAGCTTCGAGACGAGAAAGCTTAAATATGGCTCGGACATTTCATCGAACACTTCATGTGCATAGGAGGTAAGCTAGAGCACCACAAAGCTCTACCACGACCTGCCAAAAAAACAGTGCAGTGCACTACTCTGCTCGTGGACAGGGGGTATATATAGGCCAACCATTGGTCCCGATTTGTGGCCGGAACCTGGACTAACGGACCACATTTGGTCCTGGTTCCAGCCACAAACTGGGACCAACGATTGTGGGCCAGGATCGAGGCCCATTGGTCCCGGTTCGTGTCTGAAACCGAGACCAAAAGTGTCAGACGAACCGGGATCAATGGCCAACGAGGCCCCGCCGACGCCCTGGCCTCACGAGCCGGGACCGATGTCACCATGGGTCCTGGTTCGTGAGTGAACCGGGATTAATGACATTTCAGGCTTAGACCAAAACCCTATTTTCTACTAGTGGTTTTTCACGTCCGGTTGTAGATGCTCTAATTAGGGGATATATTTTGGAGAGTTTTCATAAAGATTATTTTTCGCCTATAAGCACGTCAAGTGGTGAGCCCATCCGTCGTGACATGTTGTGTGTTGACCGCACCCTCATGACTTTGGTTTCCTTTTCTGCACATGTTTCAGGTTTTTTTTTTGGCCTTTTTTATTTTTGCTTGGATTTTCCTAGGTTCCAGTGCCTTTTTTTAAGGAAGCAGTGCGTTTTCGCGAGACAAAGGAAAAAAACACAACCTTACTTCTGTGGAAGCAGCTTCCACGAGACGTAGAATTGTGCTTTGGAAGAGCACAATTGCTTTCGTGAAAAAAAGAAAAAATATAGTTGTGCTTTTCAAAAAGGCGTGCTTTCAAATAAAATGAGAAGTGTAATGTGCTTCGGGGTTCCCTTTTTCTTTCGTCTTTTTGGTTGCCCTTTTTTCCCTTTTTAATTTATTTTCATATATTTTATTTCCTTTTTAGTTTTTTTTACATGAAGACGGTGTTGAAACCGATTAACATGGGATTTAGTTTTAAATATCTCGACATGGGTAATCAATAGTGAATACTAAAAAGGTTCAAGATTGAACACACGGATCATAAAATAAGACGTTGTGAAACAAAGAATCTAAGGAAAAAAGAAAAGCATAGAGATTGTAATAAGTGCCACACATACAATACGCCACTCTTCGCACCAGAGATCTGGGGAGTGACCTTTGTAACTTAACTAACAATTTTGCTACTACAGTTAAGAACTACTTCCCCTGTTCCTAAATATAAGTATTTTTGGAAATTTGACTATAGACTACATACGGGTATATATAGACATATTTAAAAGTATAGATTCACACCTTTTGTTTCGTATGTGGTCCGTACTGAAACCTTTAAAAAAACTTGTATTTAGAAACATAAGAAATATGATGCGTGCGCCACACATACAGACTCGGTTCAATATTCTGATACTTGGGGTAAGGTACGATAGACACATAGTCAAAGCATGCTCCAACCGACAGGGCTATATGTCTCCCGTACCGGTTCCTAATAGAAATCACTGATGGGTTTTCTATTTTTTTAGTTTTATTGTATTTATTTGTTTTTTCCTTCTTTTTTGCCTGGCTCTTATTGTTTTTGTGTTTTTCTTTCTTTCTTCGCTAAACTTTTCTTTTCATTTTCTCTTTCATTTCTTATTTTTTTGCTTTTCGTTTTTTCTTTGTCAGTTTTTATCAGTTTTATTCCTTTCAACAAATCTCTGCTTTTTTCTCGGTACACAATGTACATCTTTGGAGCACAAGTGAAATATGTTTCAGAAATAAATTGGACATTTTTCAAATACATGATGTATATTTGTAAATATATACATGTTCCGAACACTTGATTGAGTACACGGAAGTTTTTTCCAAACATAAGTTGTACATTCCTCAATTGTAATAAACATTTTTTAAACTACACACATTTTTGTACATTGTATAAACCATTTTGAGAAATATTGGCGGATAATTTTTGAAAACGCGTGATAAATTCATTAAAATTACATATGCATTTTAATAGAAATAAACATTTTTTACATACACATACATTTTATTACAATGCATGTATTGATTTTAAATTGTCAGAAACCTTTTTTGAAATGACAGAATGTTTCCATAAAATGCCACATAATTATTTTTAATGGTATGAAACTATTTTCCATATTATGCAAACATTTTTATAATTTTATGTACACATTTTTAAAAATCTTATTCATTTTAATGAAATGTGATAAAAAATCCATTGGCGTGAACTTTTTTTTGATGTTATCAACATTTCTTTAAATTGTGGCGGCACCTATATTCTACTTTGTTAACATTTTATGAAATTCACAGTTTCAATTTTTGTTAACTAATTTAAGTTTATAAACTATATTTGTTTAAAATATAAATGAGAGAAAAAAGAAGGATTTTTTTAATGACGCTAGAATGCGAGACATGTCCTACTGAGCCGGCCCATTAGCACGCACTGCCCCCTATAGGCGAGGCAGCCATCTACCTCGTAGTTAGGGGCACATAACCGCTCTACTCCAACACCATCTAAAAAAATACACGCGCTCCATTAGAAAAGTTTGTTGACATCATATTTTGACACGGAATAAAACATTATTAAAATGTCTTCAATGAAGAAGTGATCTATATAAAAAAGTGACGCGCTATGGGTTGGAAGGTCGACAGAGTAGACAGACGCACAACTCCGACTTGGGGCACTGTCGGGAACCTTCGTAGAGAAGATGACGAGGCAAGAGCCAACTGGTCCTGAATCATGACGGGTCCCAAGGAAGCAACGGTGTCGTGGGCAGCGAGACCTCGAGCTCCTTGCGGCGGGAGGAAGAGGAGGGAGGGACAGACGAGGGAGAACATCACAACTTGCTGATCCGGCATAGACGGCCTTCGCCTGTCAAACTGGCTGAATTTTTACATTCCAAAATGCCATCACGACATGTATACTGGTGGACAGGAGCGAACCGGTATACTTCTTGCGATTCCATTGTCAATTTGAACGGTACAGGTTGGTCGTCAGCGTTATATTTCGTGAATAAACGACACATAATCGTCGCAGGGTACCATAAAAGAGCTTTAGAAACATGCACTTGGTCACATGGTCGTTTCCCAACATATTTCTTTTGGTCCCTGAAAGTCACATTGTCTTCGGCCTTTCAGATTTCTAGGAGTCGCTTTTTTCCTTCTTTTTTTTTTCTTTTTGTGTTGCCGCTTTCAGGGCTGGGCCTTCAGCCGGAACCATGACGCGTGCGAGATCTAGGTCCATCGTTTCAATACTTGGGTTGGGCTTGCATAAACAGAACGTTCGTTCGAGCAACTTCAAACGACAAATTTTAAAGTATCAAGTAATTTAAAATTTTCAAAATCATTACACTTAATTTTAAATTTGTTTGAATCCAATCCAACTTATGATGTAAAAAATAACCTACCGAAATTACAAAAGTCAAAGGAGATAAATTAAATATAGGGAGACATATTACGGCTTGCTTGGTAGTCATAGAAAAGCAATTGAATATAGGTAAGTGGGGTTTGGTGAGTGAGATCTCGTGCCTTGGTTGGAGCACACAGTGAAATAGAGGCGGGGGGAGGGGGAGGGGAGGGTGTGTCTTTTAGTGTTTGTATTCAAATTTGAATTTGGTGACTTTATTGGGAATTGAGCACTTTGCCGTTCCTTTCCTATCTTATAGAGTAAATGCACGCGGGTCGTCCAATCTGAAAAGGGGATAAGTGGATCTAGGAATGGATTTTTTTGGAAAAGGAGGTTAAACCGTCGGCCTCTACAATAATCGATGCATGCAATCATTTTTATTAATTATTTCATAAAGGTTCGACGAGAACATACATCAATCCAGCCGAAGCCACCACTCACGCCTACAAACTTGATAACGTGGAGTGCTCTCACTCCCCATATCTAAAATCGGTGTCGTCGCCAATCCGTCCACATAATGTATCGGGACCAACAACCAGTGCTGCAGACCTAAAGCGCATACCACATGCACAGGTTTTAGAAGCCACCGTCATCATCGGACCACTGGCCCATCTTCAGGAGAGAGATCCGCATAATCCTTGCCAGTCCGGACATCCGTCAACGCCACCATGGTGCCACCATCCTGCGCTCATCCGTCCAAACGCAAAAACTCCAGAAGAACTATCGTGCGTAGCACCTGCCAACCAGGCATGACTCAGCGTAGCACCTGTCGGCCAGACATGACTTGACAGCTTCACCAAAGCCAAGTGAAAGACGAAGCCGCTCCACCTCCTGCCTCTGACATCCAGTGCTGCTCCACAAACGATGCTTAGGTGGACTTGGTTTGCATGGAGGTGAGCAACATGGGGACACATTGTTGTGGGCACTTCATCTTGATCCCTGCAGGAGAATGCAGGCCTGGCTTGTGACTCATAGTGATATAATGTGTATGCTCTTAAGCATAATGAATGACCGAAGGTCCAAAGCCAACATTACCCTACAAGAATATGGATAAATAGGTGAGGTGTAGAGCTCACTAGCCATTGGTTCGGTCACACCGATGCCCCTAGATCTTAGATATATGGCGGATTGATGACACATGATCGGTGTAAGAAGAGGAGGAAGGTGTCACAATGAATAAGAGATGTTGTCAAGTCATCTTGAGATTAGGATCCAGAGATGACTGGAGGATGAGGAGACATCAACCAAGAAAGAGAAGTATATTGGGGGATGCTAGCCTTCTATGCTGAGTGAGCGAAGGTCATGTTTCGAGTCCTTGTTACCATCCTACTTGTATCCCTGTAATCTTTAAAAAAACAACTATAGATTATATACGGTAGTAGAAAACAGTGATTTGGTTGAGGCAAGGATAAGGGCATTAATCCCGATTCACTTACGAACCGGGACCAAAGGGCGCATCAGTCCCGGTTCGTGAGGACAGGGCGTCGGCCGGGCCTCGGGGGCCATTGGTCCTAGTTCGTCTGACACTTTTGGTTCCGGTACCAGACACGAACTGGGACCAATGGGCCTTGCTCCTAGCCCAGCACCTTTAGTCCCGGTGGCTGGAACCGGGACCAAAGGTCAATCTTCTGTCCTGGTTCTAGCCACCAACCGAGACTAAATATAAGCCTATATATACCCCCGTCCTGCCTGCTCACTCTGTTTTTTGGCCGCCCGACGTGTGCAGGTGTGTGTTGCTCTAGCTCTCACCTCGTATGCACATGAGATGTTTCATGAAATGCCTGAGCCACACTTAAGCTTTCTCCTCTCAAAGCTCGACCTCCAAGCTCCATTTTCCCAAGATTTGTCTAGGTTTGGCGGTCCGTCCTGTTTCGTCCCCATCCTCACCGCCACCGATTGCCCGCGTCGATCTCGTCGTCGGCACCACCGTGGTGAGCCTCCTGTTCTTATCTTCTTTGTAACAGAAAATAATTCTTACTTGTATGATTTAGATAGATACTTGTACAATTTTCTTACTTTTATTATTGTTTGTTATTATATAGTGCCATGGTTTTGGTATCCGCCCCCATCAGCCCTCGTCTTGTCTATGATTCGGATGTGATATGTTATCTTTTATAACTATTTGTTTTATTTAGTGTTTATGACAATTATGCCAACCAACGTGACACAGATGTTTTTATCTAGGAGGTATGTGAACTGGAAATTCGAACCGACCCTCTTGTCGAGAGGTTAAATTTAGTTGAAAAAAAACAATTACTTGAAGAAAAAATTGAAAAGAATTAAGGAGGAGAAGATGGAATTGGAGTTGCATGTTGCCGATGTCGTCGATGATCACAAGATCAAGATAGATGCAATGCGCTTGAAGATTAGAAAGATTAGAAAATACAACATTCATACTGAGGCTTGGTATCATTATGTCATTGGATCAATTGGTACCTTAGTTGTGGTTATGATCGCATTTGTTATTGCATTTAACTGTTTTACATAGTTTCAATGTATGTTTTAATTAGATGCTCTAGAGAGTTATATGTTGTTCAATAAGAACTATGTATGAACTTTATGTATTTATTTTTTCAGTAATAACATTTGATCACTACTGTACTTTGGTTTTAATGTGATGATGAACTTCTATTAATTTGGTCACTTCTCTATTCATGATGTTCTGTAATGGTTTTTGATACACTTAATTATATAATGCACGGAGATAAACCGATAATTGATGTACGGTAACCGACGCACCTCCGAGTACATTAAGGGTCTGCATAATTTTTTCGAAGTGGCTGAGTCAAACAAGCAGAATGGTTTTATGTATTGTCTATGTACTATCTCTGGGAATACGAATGATTACTCTGACTCAAAAACCCTTCACGTCCACCTGCTTGAGAAGGACTTCATGCCAGACTATAGTGTTTGTATCAAGAACGGAGAAAGAAGGGTTATGATGGAAGACAACGAATAAGAAGAGGATGATGACAACTATCCGCCCCTGAATACGGTGATGCTGCAACGGGGGAAGCTGAAGATCAAGAGGAACCAGGTGATGTGCCCTATGATGATCTTCGCCGGGTCATTGTTGATGCACAGAGAGAATGCGAAAGTGAAAGGGAGAAGTTGAAGTTCTATCGCATGTTAGAGGACCAAAAAAAGGGTTGTACCCAAATTTCAAAGATGTCAACACAAACCTCGATAAAACATTGGAATTGCTGCAATGGAAGGCACACAATGGTGTACCTAATAAGGGATGTGGTTCGCTACTGGAAATAATGAAGAAGAAGCTTCCAAAGGATAACGAATTGCCCGATAGTACATACGAAGCAAAGAAGGTTCTATGCCCTCTAGGATTGGAGGTGTAGAAGATACATGCATACCCTAATGACTACATCCTCTACCGTGGTGCGTACGAGGATTAGAACGCATGCCCGGTATGCGATGCATTGTGGTATAATATCAGACGGGATGACCCTGGTGATGTTGAGGGCCAGCGCACCAGGAAGAGGGTTCCTGCCAAGGTGATGTGGTATGCTCCTATAATACCATGGTTGAAACGTTTATTTAGAAACAAAGAGCATGCCAAGTTGATGCGATGGCACAAGAAAGATCATAAGAAAGACGGGAAGTTGAGAGCACCCGCTGATGGTCCCAGTGGAGAAAGATCGAGAGAAAGTGGAGGGACTTTACAGGTGACCCAAGGAATGTATGGTTTGGTTTAAGTGCAGATGACTTTGGGGAGCAAAGCAGAAAGCATAGCACATGGACTGTGACTCTATGTATGTATAACCTTCCTCCTTGGTTGTGCATGAAGTGGAAGTTCATTATGATGCCAGTGCTCATCCAAGGCCCTAAGCAACCCGGCAATGACATTGATGTGTACCTAAGGACATTAGTTGATGAACTTTTTGTTGGGGAACGTTGCATGGGAAACAAAATTTTTCCTACGCACACGCAGATCTATCCATGGTGATGAGCATCTACGAGAGGGAGTATGGATCTACATACCCTTGTAGATCGCTAAGCGGGAAGCGTTAAGAAACGCGATTGGTGTAGTCGAACGTCTTCGCGATCCAAATCGCCGTGCATCCAGCGATCCAATCACGATCCGTCCCACGATCTGCTCACGATCCGTCCCACGAACTTGATCACGATCCGTCCCACGAACTTGATCACGATCCTTCCGATCTAGCACCAAACAGACGGCACCTCCGCGTTCAGCACACGTACAGCTTGATGACAATCTCCACCGTCTTGATCCAGCAAGAAGGAGTGGAGAGGAAGAAGAGTTCTCCGACATCTTGACGGTGCTCCGGCGATGGTGGTGGAGCAATTCCGGCAGGGCTTCGCCTAAGCACTGCAGAAAACCGATCTAGAGGAGAAACTATGCACTAGATATTAGGGTTTGCACGTGGCTGAAAAATCAAGTGCAAAATCCTAGAAATCCACTAGTATATATAGGACAGAGGGAGGAGGAGAGGCATCTTGGCCTCCAAGCCTTGGAGGCTTCGGCCGAAGGGGGAGGTGGATGAGGACTCTCCTCCAATCCTAGTAGGACTAGGATTGCTCCTTTTTGTCTTTATTTTCCACCTTTTCCTATTGGTTTTTTTCCTCCAGCCACATGGGCCTTGTGTGGGAGTTTCCACCAGCCAACTAAGGGCTGATATTCACTCTCCCACAGCCCATCAAGCCTCTTGGGTCGAAATACCCCTCTCGGAGGCCTCCCGGTACACTACCGGCACTCCCGGTACACTAACGCGAAACTTTTCCAGTGACCAAAACGGGACTTCCTATATATGAATCTTTACCTCCGGACCATTCCGGAGCTCCTCGTGACGTCCGGGATCTCATCCGGGACTCTGAACAAACTTCGGTCACCACCATACATAACTCTATACTACTGAAACGTCACCAAACCTTAAGTGTGCAGACCCTGCGGGTTCGAGAACTATGTAGACATGACCGAGACACCTCTACGGTCTATAACCAATGGCGGGACCTGGATGTTCACATTGGTTCCTACATGTTCTAGGAAGATCTTTATCGGTCGAACCTCTATGTCAAGGATTCAGTTAATCCCGTATGATGTTCCCTTTGTTCTTCGGTATGTTACTTGCCCGAGATTCGATCTTCGGTATCTCCATACCTAGTTCAACCTCGTTACTGGCAAGTCTCTTTACTCGTTCCGTAATACAAGATACCGTAACTAACACTTAGTCACATTGCTTGCAAGGCTTATTGTGATGTTGTATTATCGAGTGGGCCCTGAGATACCTCTCATCACACGGAGTAACAAATCCCAGTCTTGATCCATGCCAACTCAACAGACACCATCAGAGACACCTGTAGAGCACCTTTATAGTCACCCAGTTACGTTGCGACATTTGGTGCACACAAGGTACTCCTCCGATATCTGTGAGTTGCATGATCTCATGGTCATAGGAACATATACTTGACATGCAGAAAACAGTAGCAATAAACTGACACGATCATAAGCTACATTTGTAGTTTCGGTCTTGTCCATCACATCATTCTCCTAATGATTTGATCCCGTTATCAAATGACATATCATGCCCATGACTAGGAAACCATAGCCATCTTTGATCAAAGAGCTAGTCTATTAGAGGCATACTAGGGACATGGTGTTGTCTATGTATCCACACATGTATCTGAGTTTCCTATTAATACAATTATAGCATGGATAATAAACGATTATCATGAACAAGGAAATATGATAATAACTAATTTATTATTGCCTCTAGGGCATATTTCCAACAGTCTCCCACTTGCACTAGAGTCAATAATCTAGTTCACATCACCATGTGATTCGCATTGTTATGAATCTAACACCCAATGTGTTCTGGTGCTCGATCATGCTTTGCATGTGAGAGAGGTCTTATAGTCAACGGGTCTGCGACATTCAGATCCATGTGTACTTTGCAAATCTCTATGTCAAACTGTAAACACTGCTACCACACTCCACTTGGTACTATTCCAAATGGCTGCTCCACTATACGTATCCAGATTGCTACTACGAGTTATCCGGATTGGTGTTAAAGCTTTCATCAACGTAACTCTTTACGACGAACTTTTTATCACCTCCATAATCGAGAAACATCTCCTTAGTCCTTTAGTTACTAAGGATATTCTTGACCGCTGTCTAGTGATTCACTTCTGCATCACTCTTGTACCTTCCGGCCATACTTATGGCAAGGCCGACATCGGGTCTTGTGCACAACATTGCATACATGATAGAGCCTATGGCTGAAGCATAGGGGATGACACTCATATTTTCTCTATCTTCTGCAGTCACTGGGCATTGAGTCTTACTCAACTTTATCTCTCACAAATTAGGCGAGAACTCTTTCTCTGACTGATCAATTTTGAACTCTTTCAAAATCTTGTCAAGGTATGTACTCATTGAAAGTCTCATCAAGTATCTTGATCTATCTCTATAGATCTTGATGCTCAACAATTAGGTAGCTTTATCCAGGTCTTCCTTTGAAAAACTCTTTTCAAACAACCCAGAAATTCTATATCATTTCCGATCAACAATATGTCAACCACATATGCTTATCAAAAACTCTACAGTGCTCCCACTCACTTTATTGTAAATACAAGTTTCTCGTAAACTTTGTATAGACTCAAAAACTTTAATCACCTCATCAAAGTGTATATTCCAACTCCGAGATGCTTGCTTCAGTTCATAGAAGGATCACTAAAGCTTGCACACCTTTTAGCATCCTTAGGACTGACAAAACCTTCTCATTGTATCACATACAACCTTTCCTCAAGAAAGAAAACGATGTTTTGGCATCCATCCGCCAGATTTCATAATTGAAAAATGCAGGAACTGCTAAAATAATTCTAACAGACTTTGCGTCGCTACGAGGGAAAGTATCATCACAGTCAATTCCTTGAACTTGCCGGAAACTTCTTTGTGACAAGTCGAGCTTTATAAATGGTGACATTCACCATCAGCGTTTGTCTTCATTTTAAAGATCCACTTGTACTCAACGACCTGCCGTCTAACAAGCAAGTCTACCAAAGTCTATACTTGGTTTTTATATATGGATCCTTTCTCGGATTTCATGGCCTCTAACCATTTGTCGGAATCCGGGCCCATCATCGCTTCTCCATAGTTCGTAGGTTCATCGTTGTCCAACAACATGACCTCCAAGATAGGGTTGTCGTACCGCTCAGGAGCAGTACACGTCCTTGTTGACCTACGAAGTTCGATAGTAACTTGATCTGAAGCTTCATGATCATCATCAGTAACTTCCTCTTCATCTGACGTAGGCTTCACAGAAACATCTTTCTGTGCTATGCTACTTTCTGGTTGAAGTAAAGGTTCAATAACCTCATCAAGCTCTATTTTCCTTGTAGGTCGATAGTAACTTGATCCAAAGCTTCATGATCATCATCATTTACTTCCTCTTCAACTAACGTAGGCTTCATGGAAACATCTTCCTATGCTGCGCTACTCTCTGGTTGAAACAGAGGTTCAATAACCTCATCATGTTCTATCCTCCTCCCACTCAATTCTTTCAAGAGAAACTTTTTCTCGGGAAAGGACCCGTTTTAGCAACAAACACTTTATGCTTGGATCTGAGATAGAAGGTTCACCCAACTGTTCTTAGGGTATTCTACGAAGATGCGTTTGTCCGCTTTGGGTTCGAGCTCATTAGGTGAAAACATTTTCCACACAAGCGTCGCAGCCCCAAACATCAAGAAATGACAGCTTAGGTTTCTATCAAACCATAATTCAACGGTGTCATCTCAACGGATTTAGATGGTGTCCTATTTAAAGTGAATGTAATTGTCTCTAATGCACAACCCCAAAATTATAGTAGCAAAACGATAAGAGACATCATAACATGCACCACATCCAATAGAGCACGACTATGACGTTCGGACATACCATCACACTATGGTGTTCCAGGTGGCGTGTGTTGTGAAACAACTTTCACATAGTCTAAAGTTGTATGCCAAACTCATAACTCAGATATTCACCTCCACGATCATATCACAGATTTTTTTATCTTCTTGTCACGATGATCTTAAACTTCACTCTGAATTTCCTTGAACTTTTCAAACGATTCAGACTTGTGTTTCATTAAGTAAACATACACTATATCTACCCAAATCATAAGTGAAGGTAAGAAAATAACGATATCCACCACACGCTACAAGACTCATTGGATTGCATACATCAACATGTATCATTTCCAATAAATCACTTGTCCGCTCCGTCAATCCAGAAAACGGAGTCCTTGGTCATCTTTGACCAAGAGGCATGGTTCGCATGTCTCAATCGATTCAAAATCGAAAGAGTCCAAAGATCCATCAGCATGGAGTTTCTTCATGCGTTTTATACCAATATGACATTTAGCGGCAGTGCCACAAGTATGTGGTACTATCATTATTAACTTTGCATCTTTTGGCATCAATGTTATGAACATGTGTATTACTACGATCAAGATTCAACAAACCATTCTCACTGGGTGCATGACCATTGAAGGTATTATTCATGTAAACAGAATAACCATTATTCTCTAACTTAAATGAATAACCGTGGTGCAATAAACATGATCTAATCACGTTCATGCTCAACGCAAAACACCAAATAACACATATTTAGGTTTGTTACTAATCCCGAAGGTAGAGAGAGCGTGCGATGTCGATCACATCAACCTTGGATACACTTCCAACACACATCATCACCTCACCCTTAGCTAGTTCTCCGTTTATTCTGTAGCTTTTATTTCGAGTTACTAACATTTAGTAACCAAACCGGTATCCAATACCCAGGTGCCACTAGGAGTACTAGCAAGGTACATATCAATAACATGTATATCAAATATACTTCTGTTGACGTTGCCAGCCTTCTTATCTACCAAGTATCTAGGGTTGTTCCGCTTTAGTGAACGCTCTCCTCATAATCGAAGCACTTAGTCTTGGATTTGAGTTCAACTTTGGGTTGCTTTACTGGAGCAGCAACTGACTTGCTATCCATGAAATTTCTCTCCTTGCTCTTGCCCTTCTCGAAACTAGTGGTTTGACTAACCATCAACACTTGACACTCCTTCTTGATTTCTACCTTTGCGGTGTCAAACATCGCGAACAGCTCAGGGATCATTATTTCTATCCCTCACAATTTATAGTTCATCATAAAGTTCTAGTAGCTTAGTGTCAGTGACTTGGAGAACTATATCAATCACTATCTTGTCTGGAAGATCAACTCCCACTCGATTCAACCGATTGTAGCACCCAGACAATCTGAGCACATGCTCAACGATTGAGCTATTCTCTTTCATACTACCGGCAAAGAATCTTGTTGGAGATCTCATATCTCGCAACACGGGCACGAGCCTGAGATCCTAATTTCAGCTCTTAGAACATCTCATATGTTCCGTAACGTTCAAAACGTTTCGGAGCCTCAATTCTAAGCCGTAATGCATGACACACTAAACTATCAAGTAGTCATCAGAACGTGCCTGTCAGATGTTGACAACATCTACAGACAATGCTAGAGGGGTTGGCGCAGCGAGCGGTGCATTAAGGATATAAGCCTTCTGTGCAGCAACGAGGACAATCCTTAGATCACGGAGCCAGTCTGCAATATTGCTACCATCATCTTTCAACTCTATTTCTCTAGGAACATATAAAAAATCAAGGGAGCTACAGCGCGAGCAAGTAATCTACAACATAATTTGCAAAGACACTACTAACTATGTTCATGATAATGAGTTCAATTAATCATATTACTTAAGAACTCCCACTCAAATTGACATCCCTCCGGTCATTCGAGTGATACATGATCCAAATTCACCAACTCAAGTCCGATCATCACGTGAGTTGAGGTGGTTACAATGGTGAACATCATCATGTTGATCATATCTACTATATGACTCATGTTCGACCTTTCGGTCTCTTGTGTTCCGAGGCCATGTCTATACATGCTAGGCTCGTCAAGTTTAACCCGAGTGTTCTGCATGTGCAACACTGGCTTGCACCCGTTGTATGTGAACGTAGAGTCTATCACACCCGATCATCACGTGGTGTCTCAACACGAAGAACTTTCGCAACGGTGCACACTCGGGGAGAACACAATTTATCTTGAAATTTAAGTGAGGGATCACCTTGTAATGCTACCATCATACTAAGAAAAACAAGGTGCATAAAAGGATTAACATCACATGCAATTCATAAGTGACATGATATGGCCATGAACTTGTGCTTTAGATCTCCATCTTGAAAGCACCGACATGATCTCCATCGTCACCGGCAAGACACCATGATCTCCATCATCTTGATCTCCATCAACGTGTCGCCATCGGGGTTGTCGCGCCCAACTTACTTCTACTACTATTGCTACCATTTAGCGATAAAGTAAAGCATTACATAGCGCTTAATGATTGACACGCAGGTCATACAATAATTAAAGACAACCCTATGGCTCCTGCCGGTTGTCGTACTCATCGACATGCAAGTCGTGAAATTCTATACATCACATGATCATCTCATACATCACATATATCACATCATGTATTTGGCCATATCACATCACAACATACCCTGCAAAAACAAGTTAGACGTCCTCTAATTGTTGTTGCATGTTTTACGTGGCTGCTACGGGTTTCTAGCAAGAACAATTCTCACCTACGCATAAACCACAACGGTGATACATAATTTGCTTTTCAACCTTCTCAAGGACCGCCTTTGTCGAATCTGATCCAACTAAAGTGAGAGAAACTGCCACCCGCAAGCCATCTAGGCAACAAGTTGCGTCGAGGGAACCGGTCTCTCGTAAGCGTACGAGTAAGGTTGGTCCGGGCCGCTTCATCTCACAATACCGCTGAACCAAAATCCGACCATGGGAGGAAGCAATCTAAGCATCAACGCCCACAAACCTTTTGTGTTCTACTCGAGATCTCATCTACACATAGACCTAGCTCATGATGCCACTGTTGGGGAACGTTGCATGGGAAACAAAAATTTTCCTACGCACACGCGGATCTATCCATGGTGATGAGCATCTACGAGAGGGAGAGTGGATCTATATACCCTTGTAGATCGCTAAGCGGGAAGCGTTAAGAAACGCGGTTGGTGTAGTCGAACGTCTTTGCGATCCAAATTGCCATGCGTCCCGCGATCCAATCACGATCCGTCCCGCGATCCAATCATGATCCGTCCCACGAACTTGATCACGATCCGTCCCACGAACTTGATCACGATCCTTCCGATCTAGCACCAAACGGACGGCACCTCCGCGTTCAGCACACGTACAGCTTGATGACGATCCCCACCGTCTTGATCCAGCAAGAAGGAGTGGAGAGGAAGAAGAATTCTTCGGCAGCCTGACGGCACTCCGGCGATGGTGGTGGAGCAATTCCGGCAGGGCTTCGCCTAAGCAGTGCAGAAAACCGATCTAGAGGAGAAACAATGCACTAGAGATTAGAGTTTGCACGTGGCTGAAAAATCAAGTGCAAAACCCTAGAAATCTACTAGTATATATAGGAGGGAGGGAGGAAGAGAGGCATCTTGGCCTCCAAGCCTTGGAGGCTTCGGCCAAAGGGGGAGGTGGAGGAGGACTCTCCTCCTCCAATCCTAGTAGGACTAGGATTGCTCCTTTTTGCCTTTTTTTCCACCTTTTCCTATTGGGTTTCTTCCTCCAGCCACATGGGCCTTGTGTGGGAGTTTCCACCAGCCCATTAAGGGCTGATATTCACTCTCCCACAGCCCATGAAGCCTCTTGGGTCGAAATACCCCACACTACTGGCACTCCTGGTACACTACCGACACTCCCGGTACACTACCGATGAGCCCGAAACTTTTCCGGTGACCAAAACGGGACTTCCTATATATGAATCTTTACCTCCGGACCATTCCGGAGCTCCTAGTAACGTCCGGGATCTCATCCGGGACTCCGAACAACCTTCGGTCACCACCATACATAACTCTATACTACCGAAACGTCACCAAACCTTAAGTGTGCAGACCCTGCGGGTTCGAGAACTATGTAGACATGACCGAGACACCTCTACGGTCAATAACCAATGGCGGGACCTGGATGTACACATTGGTTCCTACATGTTCTACGAAGATCTTTATCGGTCGAACCTCTATGTCAAGGATTCAGTTAATCCCGTATGATGTTCCCTTTGTTCTTCGGTATGTTAGTTGCCCGAGATTCGATCATCGATATCTCCATACCTAGTTCAACCTCGTTACTGGCTAGTCTCTTTACTCGTTCCGTAATACAAGATCCCGTAACTAACACTTAGTCACATTGCTTGCAAGGCTTATTGTGATGTTGTATTACCGAGTGGGCCCTGAGATACCGCTCCGTACACGGAGTAACAAATCCCAGTCTTGATCCATGCCAACTCAACAGACACCCTCGGAGACACCTATAGAGCACCTTTATAGTCACCCAGTTATGTTGCGACGTTTGATGCACACAAGGTTCGGTACTCCTCCGATATCTGTGAGTTGCATGATCTCATGGTCATAGGAACATATACTTGACATGCAGAAAACAGTAGCAATAAACTGACACGATCATAAGCTACGTTTGTAGTTTGGGTCTTGTCCATCACATCATTCTCCTAATGATGTGATCCCGTTATCAAATGACATCTCATGTCCATGACTAGGAAACCATAGCCATCTTTGATCAACGAGCTAGTCTATTAGAGGCATACTCGGGACATGGTGTTGTCTATGTATCCACACATGTATCTGAGTTTCCTATTAATACAATTATAGCATGGATAATAAACGATTATCATGAACAAGGAAATATGATAATAACTAATTTATTATTGCCTCCAGGGCATATTTCAAACACTTCTACAACTGTGGAATAAAAAATGTGTACATATGTGGGATGAGAACGAATAGAAGGAATTTGACCTATATGCATTGCTACTTGTAACCATCAACGATTGGCCTGCTCTTAGTAACCTTTCAATAGAGACAAACAAGGAATACCACGCATGCACGCATTCTTTAGATGACACGGGAAGTATATATTTGGAAAAATGCATGAAGAATGTTTACCTGGGGCATCGTCGATTTTTTCCGACCAACCATCAATGCTGAAAGAAAGGAAAGCATTTCAAAGGTGAGGCAGATCACCGAAAGAAACCCGCCCTCCGTACTGGTGATCACATACTTCATATGGTCCATGATTTACAAGTAATCTATGGAAAGGGTCATGGCGTACTATCTGTTCCGAATGACGATGAGGGGCGCGCACCCATGTGGAAGAAGAACTCTATATTTTGGGACCTACCCTACTGGAAAGACCTAGAGGTTTGCTCTGCAATTGACGTGATGCACGTGACGAAGAATCTTTGCGTGAACCTGCTAGGCTTCTTGGGAGTGTGGGGGATGACAAAAGATACACCGGAGGCACGGGAGGACCAGCAACATGTGCACGAAAAAGACGGCATGCATCCAAAGCAGTATGAAGGTCCTGCCACCTATGCTCTTACCAAAGAAGAGAAGGAAAACTTCTTTGAATGCCTGCTCGGCATGAAGGTTCCGTCTGTATTCTCGTCGAATATAAAGGGAATAATAAATATGGTAGAGAAAAAGTTCCAGAACCTAAAGTCTCATGGCTGCCACGTGAATGTGATGCAACTCATTTCGGTTGCATTGAGGCGGCTTCTACCAAAAAATGTTCGACTAGACATTGTGAAGCTATGTGCATTCCTCAATGCAATCTCTCAGAAGGTAATCGGTCCAGAAATCCTACCAAGGTTAAAGAGTGATTTGATGCAATGTCTTTTCAGTTTTGAGATGGTGTTCCCACCATCCTTCTTTAATAGCATGACACACGTCCTAGTTCATCTAGTCATCGATTTTGGCATTTTGGGCCCTGTATTTCTATTCAATATGTTCCCCTTTGAGAGGTTCATGAGAGTCTTAAATATATATGTTCGTAACCGTGCTAAGCTAGAAGGAAGCATCTCCACGGGCCATCAAACAGAGCAGGTCATTGGGTTTTGTGTTGACTTCATTCCATACCTTAAGCCGATTGATCTCCCTTAATCACGGTAGGAGGGGATACTGACTGGAAAATGCACGCTAGGACTGGACTCAATAATATGTAGGGACGGGCATTCTTTGTCTCAAGCACACCACACAGTTCTATAGAAGTCTACCTTGATGAGCTCGTATGTCAATGAACACAAGAATATTCTGCGCTCCAAATAACCGGAGCAGTATGACGACTGGATTACATGTGAACACATCAGGACTTTCGGTAGTTGGTTGCAAACACATCTCATGTGTAACACCACTATTGCGGATGGGCTATACTTGTTGGCCAAGGGACCATCTTCGATTGTATTGACTTACAAAGGGTACGAGATAAATGAGAATACATTTTATACGATCGCTCAAGATCAAAGAGCACCAACCAGAACAGTGGTGTTCGCTTTGATGCAACAACCAATAGGGGAAAGGACACATATTATTGTTACATAGTGGACATATGGGAACTTGACTATGGACATGATTTTAAGGTCCCTTTGTTTCGATGCGAATTAGTCAATCTGTCAGGAGGCGGGGTACAGTCAGACCCGCAGTACGGAATGACAATAATGGATCTAAACAATCTTGGGTATACAGACGAACCATTCGTCTAGCCAATGATGTGGCGCATGTTTTCTATGTGAAGGACATGTCTACCAAACCGAGAAAAAAAAGATAAGGAAGAGAATACATCATACGATGAGCCAAAGCGCCACATAGTTCTTTCAGGGAAAAGAGACATCGTGGGAGTGGAGGGCAAAGCAGACATGTTTGAAGATTATGAAAAGTTTCATGAAATTTCTCCCTTCAAAGTGAAGGTTGACCCAAGCACCCTGTTAAACGATGAAGATTATCCATGATTACGACGCAATAAGCAAGGGACACACGCAAAGAAAAAGTAAAGAATTTCTCTCCATAACTATTCTGATGATGGCTTTGATCTAGAATATCAATGTAGTTACATCACTACTAGGAAATCCGTTTTTAACGACGGGATATGTGGTTGTTAAAAGTCCGATTGTGGTCGTTAAAGGTCATTAACGACCACATTATGCCGGTCGTAGTAGGCTCCGTCGTTAAAAGTATAACGACCACATAGCTTTCGTGGATGTGTTGTCGTAAATCCCAAGGCAATAACGACCACAATTATTGTATTAACAACCACTTTTGTCATCTCTAATAATGTTTAATCGTGACTAAAGTATATATCATTAACGACCACTTTTGTCACCGTTAATAATTTTTCATGGCGGTCAAAGCATCATACCACTTTATATACCATTTTTGGTCAACCACAATAGAACTGTAAGCGATCACGTTATGCAACATCCGATATTTGAATATTACTATTCGCATTAATTTAAAAACAAAGGAATCTAAAAAAAATAAGGATTGTAGCCTCTTTTATTAATAGAAAAGAGAGAAATTCACATAATTCCACCATACAATTCTACAATCAGTATACCATTTAAGAAACTTGGGTTAAAAGCAGTCTTTACATGACCATTGTACTTCCTCATTTCTAATTGGAAAATGTGACAACTATAAAAGATAATATTTCCAAATCTTCAATCGAGAGGCACCATCATTGTTTGAATGGATATAATTCTTCCGCAGCGATTACAATGCCTCCTCAGTCTTCCATATAATATAAGCTTGATCACTGCCCTAAAAAAAGTTGGAAAATTTATGAAAGTCAGTCCATGTAAATAAGTTGGCACAAAGGATAATAACAGATAAAATCAGTGTACGAATTCAAATGCAAACATCCACAACTCTTATTCAAATCAGACAATACCACCTACCGCCGGGAGCAGCTGGAAACACAAGATATAATGAAACAAGAAACCACGATGGTGCCAAAAATGTTTTCTTTTTGTTTTGCTAAAGCTAATTAAAGTGCACAAATAGTATGCTGGAAATAAGACAACGTGTGTGGTGTTGTCTCAGTTGCATACAGAACAATGACCTAGTATTTTAGGATTAGAACTTGTAACCAAGTAGGTTAGCTTGTGTTAGTCCTAGCTGCTACATATACGTATCTATATCCTTTTGTAAAAATTTAACAGTGAGAAGAAATAAACGAAAACAAACAGGCTTGATAAGCATGTGGCAGTATGCCGGTTTGTGTGTGCGTATGTACCAGTACGTTTCCAGCCGCGAGGATCGACCAATGCAACAAACATACATCAGGAGCTTTGTACGTGTGTGTTGCTTCAGGCTAGAATCAATTAACTTGATGCTAGCTTTGTACTGCATTGCGTCACACAGTCTGGGGCAGGAATCAAGCTGCTTGTTCTTTTATACCAAGTCCTCTGCATATGAACATTCAATTTCCATGTGCAAATAAACACATTTATTGCCTGCACCCGGAAATGTAAGCTTAACCTTTCCATGGATCACCATATACTATCTTATTATATCCTTGCGCATTGGCATGACGGTCTGCAGGAACCAATTTGGGCATAGATGATACCTTGCGCATTGGCATGACGGTCTGCAGGAACCAAACACCATCTTTTCTGAAGATAAAGTTCCGAGTGAACTTAATACATTTTTCGTGGCCAGCAAAAGTGTGATTCTCAAATAAATTTTTCTCAAGGTAGTATTCGAATCTGTAGAAACAAAAGGAACAAAGTCAGCACCATATTTGTTGGAACTGATTCAAGTGCAAACAGGCCAATGCGGAACCATCTTCTCTGAAGAAAACAACTTCAGCCATTTTTACCTTCCTAAAATACCTTAATTGGAGAAAGATCATAAAACAAAAATATGCCAGGAAGAGCTTGTACGGTTCTCGCTAATTCTCATCTATACCTAAATCTGCAGCAAGGAACATCTTCAGGGTGGGGACTTCCTTCCTGCTGCGGCGACACACACGCATCCTCCTCGCGCAGATCTTAGGGAAGACCACTCGTCCCTTGCACCACCGCCTCTCCATCCTCCTCACCTCAGCCCCCACACCATGCAGAAGGCCAGTCGAGCACTAGTAGAAAACAGGCCAGCCCATTAGTCCCGGTTCAGTCACAAACCAGAACCAATGAGAGCAACAGTCCCGGTTCGTGAGGCCAGGGGGCCGGACGGGCCACGTGGGGGCATTGGTCCCTGTTCGTCTGGAACCTTTGGTCCCGGTTCCAGACACGAACCGGGACCAATGTGCCTCGCTCCTGGCCCACAACCATTGGTCACGGTTCGTGGTTGGATCCGGGACCAAAGGGGATTCTTTAGTCCCGGTTCCAGCCACGAACCGGGACCAATGAGATGCCTATATATACCCCCTCGCCAGCGAGCAGAGCACTCCACATTGCTCTGTTTTTCAGGTCGACGAGGGGAGAGCTTTGTGGTGCTCTAGCTCATCTCCTGTGCACATGAGGTGTTTGATGAAATGTCCAAGCCAAACTTAAGCTTTGTCCTCTCGAAGCTCCTTGTCCAAACTTCATTTTCGTCAAGATTTGTCTAGGTTTGGCGGTCCGTCCTGTTCCGTCCCCATCCTGAAACCGCCGTCGATCGCCCGTGCGTGGTGAGCCTCTTGATCTTATCTTCTTGCTAAAAGAAAATATATTTACTCTTATGATTTTCTTATTTTTTGTTATTATATAGTGACATGGTTATGGTATTCGCCCACGTCGGCCCTCGTCCAGTCTATGATTCAGATGTGGTATATTATCTTTTATATAACTATTTCACACATCTAATGTCTATGACAATTAATTATGCCACCAATTTGATGTAAATGTTTTTATCTATAGGAAGTAGTTGAACCAGAAATGGATACCGACTATGCAATTCTGCTTGACAAATTAACTAAAGCTGAAAAAGAAATCGATCATTTAAATTTTTTTGAAAAAAACTGAAGATGACAAGATGGGACTGGAGTTGCATGTTGCCGATATCGTCGACGATCACAAGACCAAGATGGATGCAATGCGCTTGAAGCTTAGAAAGATTAGAAAATATGTCATTCATACTGAGGCTTGGTATCATTATGTCATTGGATCAATTGGTACCTTAGTAGCGGTTATGCTTGCATTTGTTGTTGCATTTAATTTTTTTACATAGTTTCGCTGTATGTTTTAATTAGATGTTCTAGAGAGCTATATGTTGTTTAATAATGGCAACTATGTATGAACTGTACGTATTTATTTTGGTCATTATTATACTTTGGCTTTAATATGATGATGAATTTCTATTAATTTGGTCACTTCTCTATTCATGATATGTTGTAATGGTTTTTAATACAATTTATTATATAACGCATGCAGATGAACTGGCAATGGATGTACGGTGACCGACGCATCTCCGAGTATATTAAGGGCCTGCATAATTTTCTCGAAGCGGCTGGGGGAAACAAGAAGAATGTTTTATGCCTTGTCCATGTACTGTCTGTGAGAATACGAAGTCTTTTTCCAACTCTAAAACCCTTCACTTCCACCTGCTTCAGAAGGGTTTTATGCCACACTATAATGTTTGGACCAAGCACCGAGAAAGAGGGGTTATGATGGAAGACAACGAAGAAGAAGAGGATGACGACAACTACCCTCCCCCTGAATAAGGTGATGCTGCAATGGGGGAAGCTGAAGATCAAGAGGAACCAGACGATGTGCCCGATGATGATCTTCGCCGGGTCATTGTTGATGCACAGAGAGAATGCGAAAGTGAAAGGGAGAAGTTGAAGTTCGATCGCATGTTAGAGGATCACAAAAAAAGGTTGTACCCAAATTGTGAAGATGACAATAAAAAGCTCGGTACCACACTAGAATTGCTGCAATGGAAGGCAGACAATGGTGTATCTGACAAGGAATTTAGTTCTCTACTGAAAATAATGAATAAGAAGCTTGCAAAGGATAACGAATTGCCCGACAGTATGTATGAAGCAAAGAAGGTTCTATGCCCTCTAGGATTGGAGGCGCAGAAGATATATGCATGCTCTAATGATGGCATCCTGTACCACAGTGCGTACGAGGATTTGAACGCATGACCGGTATGCGATGCATTGCGGTATAAGATCAGAAGAGATGACCCTGGTGATGTTGAGGGCCAGCGCACTAAGAAGAGGGTTCCCGCCAAGGTGATGTGGTATGCTCCTATAATACCATGGTTGAAACGTTTGTTTAGAAACAAAGAGCATGCCAAGTTGATGCAATGGCACAAAAAAGACCGTAAGAAAGACGGGAAGTTGAGAGTACCCGCTGGCGGGTCGCAGTGGAGAAAGATCGAGAGTAAGTGGAGCGACTTGTTAGGTGACCCGAGGAACGTATGGTTTGGTTTAAGTGCAGATGGTGTTAATCCTTTTGGGGAGCATAGCAGCAAGCATAGCACATGGCATGTGACTCTATGTATGTATAACCTTCCTCCTTGGTTGTGCATGAAGCGGAAGTTCATTATGATGCCAGTGCACATCCAAGGCCCTAAGCAATCTAGCAATGACATTGATGTGTACCTAAGGCCATTAGTTGATGAACTTTTACAGCTATGGAATGGAAGAGGTGTATGTGTGTGGGATGAGAACGAACAAGAGGAATTTGACCTACATGCGTTGTTGTTTGTAACCATCAACGATTGGCCTGCTCTCAGTAACCTTTCAGGACAGACAAACAAGGGATACCACGCATGCATGCACTGTTTAGATGACACCGATAGTATATATTTGGACAAATGCAGGAAGAATGTGTACCTGGGGCATCGTTGATTTCTTTCGACCAACCATCAATGTCGAAAGAAAGGAAAGGATTTCAAAGGTGAGGCAGATCACCGGAAGAAGCCCGCCATCCATACTGGTGATCACATACTTGATATGGTCAATGATTTACAAGTAATATTTGGAAAGGCTCCTGGCGGACTATCTGTTCCGACTAACGATGCGGGACGTGCACCCATGTGGAAGAAGAAATCTATATTTTGGGACCTACCCTATTGGAAAGACCTAGAGGTCCACTCTGCAATCGACGTGATGCACGTGATGAAGAATCTTTGCGTGAACCTGCTAGGCTTCTTGGGAGTGTATGGGAATACAAAAGATACACCGGAGGCATGGGAGGAACAACAACGTGTGCATGAAAAAGACGGCATGCATCCAAAGCAGTATGAAGATCCTGCCAGCTATGCTCTTACCAAAGAAGAGAAAGAAATCTTTTATAGCCCTCCGGATCGAGCCAAACTTCGATAACGAGAAGAGGCCCAAAGAAGAGGTTGCGCAAGGATGAAAGGTTCACGATCACAGCACTCGCGAATGATGGCCATCCGATTGAACCCAAGCGGACCAAGAACGTATTTTCTGCTCAGTGTGGAGCTATTGTTAGGGACAACATCACGATCAGCATCAAGCAATGGAATAAGCCTAAGGACGGCACGCCTGAAGGTGATTATGTCGCCGATAGACAGAAAGATGATCTTTGTACCGTGCTAAAGGCAAATTTCACCCTACCGCCAGAGGAGGATCCGAATAAGCGAGTTATAGAGCTACTGGTCAAGGCGTGTGCTCTTAAGAAGATGGCAGATCTATTCAGAAGGTGGAAGAATGAGTTGAAATCAAAGTTTGTCGACAAAGGGAAGACTCCAGAATTCACCGGCCGATTTGAGAAGATAAGAGATTACTTGCCCGCATTTGTGGACTACAAGACATCAGACAAGAGTAAGAAAATGTCAGAGACAAACAAGGTCAATGCTACAAAGAAGCAGTATCACCATCACACGGGGTCAAGTGGCTACCTCAAAGCCCGGCCGTTGTGGGACAAAGCTGAGAATGACCTGATTGCTAAAAACGTCATACCAGAGACATTGAACTGGCCAGACCGTTCAAGGACTTGGTTCTTCGGGGTTGGAGAACTTTGGACCCTGAAACAGGAAAGTGCCGTTGGACGAACGAGAAACTTGCAATACCCATGAACAAGCTTCAGAAGTATATCACCGGAGCGCAGGAAGGGACGTTCATTCCCGATAGAGAGAAGGACGAGCTGACTGAGGCCCTAGGGAATCCTGAGCACCCTAGACGAACACGAGGCACACCAGGCTTCGTTTCGTGGAAGGTTGGGTTACCCGACTTAGGCGGTTACAAAAGGCGAGAGAGAAAGAGAAAAGCGGAGCTGAGCGAAATTCAGAAGCTCAATGCAAGACTACAAAAGCTAGATGAAGCTGAGAGCCAGCGAGCCGCCGGCCAACCATCTCACCAGCACGAAGCTACCCCAGAAGCTACCCCACCATCTCAGCGGAGAAGCAGCGTCGCTTCCACGAAGCCCGTTCAGCCCGACTTCACGTCTCCTAGCTACCCCGTGGATACTATCACGGAGGCTCAACATTGCGAGCTTATGACGAAATGTCGGAACCTCACTTTCAAGGCGGCTATCGGCTCTGTTGCACCTCCTCAACCCAACGGAACTTTTCACTGCCGTCCAATTCCACATGGCTATGCTGTTGTGATGGTGGATGAAGTAATGAAGGAATTTGAGGTGCTCGAGCTTCACCACTCTACAGGCGAAGGAGAGAATAAGCTCGTTCGTGCCCTGAGGAGTAGATGTCTATGGCAGAGGAGTACATCAAGCTTCCAAACTGGCCACCTCCGCCTTCTCCTTCTCCTCAGGCGAATCAGGGCACTCCGCCTCCTCCTCCTCCGGCGAGTGATCAGGGCACACCGCCTCCTTCTCCGGCTCCTCCGACACGTGGGGGCACTCCGCCTCCTCCTTCGCCTACTCCGGCACGTCGGAGCAGTACGCCTCCTCGGCCTCACCGGCATTGGCGGAAGAAAGACGCCGCCGCTCTGACTCCTCCGGCGCCTAGTAAGCAACGACGGAAGGGAGCCGCCGCCGCTTCGGCGGCTAGCAGTACAAGCATAGGCAGGAGGGGATACAGATACGGTCCATCTCTCAAGCCTCTGGAAAAGTTACCATATGAGAGGACCGAGTCTGAAAACGAGGAGATATGTCAGGCCAAATTGAGGGCCCATTTTGCAAAGAAAACTCCACCTCCGAAGGAGAAGATAGATCCGGTGAAAGCGATGCGCACTATCAATGCCCTGAAGTGACCACCATCGCCTCGGTCGGATTCCCACTTTGACCGCTGTATTAAAAAGACATATCAAGATGTGCGGTGGTCGGGAAGTACTTCCAGTGATGCAAGGTTAGCAAAACGAAGAAGTGGGAAAAAATTCCCCAGCTCGGCGAATAGGCAAACAACGCGTGCCCCCCCTCAAGGTGTCTAGCGATATCGTCGCTAATCATCCGGGGATGGTACCCGGTACCAAACCTGGTGATTACCTGAGCGATGATGTACAGTTTAAGCCGTTGGAGGTGGACGAATTCCATTACCGGCACGGGCGGCCTCTCGTCAAACCTGATCATCCTCCTCTAACAACAATGATGCGAAAATTCCATGAATGGTACATGAAAACCTGCCGCGAGTCTGGGAAGGATTCTTTGACGCTGTTAGTTAAAGAGGAGCACGACCTCGTTGGAATGGATCTGTTGAATGTTGAATTTGAGGAGATATTCCAGTTATACAATCAAAAGGCCCTCGACAAAACAATCGTGACTTGCTACTGTCTCTAAGTACTACTTCTGTAATTAAGACTCTCTACGTATATAGCTCAGCTCTTTCATTGCATGTATATATAATTATCCTCACTATATTATGCAGATTGAAGATCGTCGAATGCAGAAAAGCACAAATCTATGACATCGGGTTCATTAACCCAAATATCATACCTGAGTATACGGTTAAAAAGAATGTCACACAAACCGAGGACAACTTGCTACAATCGTTGCTTAAAAATCAAAACAAAGGGACAATACTCTTTCCTTACAACTTCAAGTGAGTGTTACTGTCTTGTGCATATTAGGTTTCCCTTATTACTCGAGGTTTATACTAATGTAATTGATGAGTTATGCATGCATGCGTAGTTTCCACTTTATTCTGCTAGATATTAAGCTTGAGCGGGGAGTAGTAATCGTCTTAGACTCGAAACGAAAAGATCCCCAGGAATATGCGGGCATGACTGAAATGCTCTAGAAGTAAGATCAATCGATCATTATCACATCATATCGGCAACTTTGTTCATTTCCTGATATCAAGTAATTATTTTCTTTGTCTGGCAGGGTTTGGAAAGAGTTCACAGCAATTGTTCCGGCACTGCCGGCGGAGCTACGATTTACACACCCGAAAGTAAGTACTACTAGCTAGTTCCGCGCATCTCCCAGTGATTCTAGTTTCATCAATCCCATTTATCATGCTTGATTATCAGTCTGATTGAACACTATTTCTTGTAAAGTGCTTGTTGCAGGAAACCGGGAATGATTTTTGTGGATACTGTTGGAAATATGCCCTAGAGGCAATAATAAATTGGTTATTATCATATTTCCTTGTTCGTGATAATCGTTTATTATCCATGCTATAATTGTGTTGATCGGAAACTCAGATACATGTGTGGATACATAGACAACACCATGTCCCTAGAATGCCTCTAATAGACTAGCTCGTTGATCAAAGATGGCTATGGTTTCCTAGTCATGGACATGAGATGTCATTTGATAACAGGATCACGTCATTAGGAGAATGATGTGATGGACAAGACCCAAACTACAAACGTAGCATATGATCATGTCAGATTATTGCTACTGTTTTCTGCATGTAAAGTATTTGTTCCTATGACCATGAGATCATGCAACTCACTGACACCGGAGGAGTACCTTATGTGTATCAAACGGCGCAACGTAACTGGGTGACTATAAAGGTGCTCTACAGGTATCTCCGAGGGTGTCTGTTGGGTTGGCATGGATCAAGACTGGGATTTGTTACCCCGTGTGACGGAGAGGTATCTCAGGGCCCACTCGATAATACAACATCACAATAAGACTTGCAAGCAATATGACTAAGTGTTAGTCACGGGATCTTGTATTACGGAACGAGTAAAGATACTTGCCAGTAACGAGGTTGAACTAGGTATGGAGATACCGACGATCGAATCTCGGGCAAGTAACATACCGAAGAACAAAGGGAACATCATACGGGATTAACTGGATCCTTGAAATAGTGGTTCGAACGATAAAGATCTTCGTAGAATATGTAGGAACCAATATGGGCATCCTGGTCCCGCTATCGGTTATTGACCGTAGAGGTGTCTTCGTCATGTCTACATAGTTCTCGAACCCGCAGGGTCTGCACACTTAAGGTTCGGTGACGTTTCGGTAGTATAGAGTTATGTATGGTGGTGACCGAAGGTTGTTCGGAGTCCCGGATGAGATCCTGGACGTCACGAGGATCTCTGGAATGGTCCGGAGGTAAAGATTGATATATAGGAAGTCCTGTTTTGGTCGCCGGACAAGTTTCGGGCTCATCGGTAGTGTACCGAGAGTGTCGGTAGTGTACCGGGGGACCATCGGGAAAGGTATTTCGACCCAAGAGGCTACATGGGCTGTGGGAGGAGGTAAACCAGCCCCTGGTGGGCTAGCTGAAGCCTCCTATAAGGGCCCATGCGGCTAGAGTGGTTTGAGAAGGAAAAAATCCAAAGGTGGAGAGGTGAAAAGAGTTTCCAAGTGGAAATGAGGAATCCTGCTCCTAAGAGGATTGGAGTAGGACTCCTCCACCTCCAATTTCGCCCAAACCTTGAGGGTTTGAGGCTGCCTCCTGCCCTCCCTCCCTCCTATATATACTAGATGATTTAGAGGAAAAAGCTAACCCTAATATCCACGTGCTACCTCTCCTCTAGATCGGTTTTCAGCGGTGCTTAGGCGAAACCCTGCTGGAATTCCTCCACCACCATCGCCACAACGTCGTCGTGCTGCCGGAGAACTCGTCTACCTCTCCGCTCCCTCTTGCTGGATCAAGAAGGCGGAGATCGTAATCGAGCTGTACGTGTGCTGAACGCGGAGGTGTCGTCCGTTTGGCGCTAGATCGGAAGGACCGTGATCAAGATCGCGAGACGGATTGTGATGAGATCGCAGGACGAATCGTGATGTGTTCGCGGGACGGATCGTGATTGGATCACGGGACAGATCGTGATGAGATCACGGGATGCTCGGCGATTTGGATCGCGAATACGTTCGACTACACCAACCGCGTTTCTTAACGCTTCCCACTTAGCGATCTACAAGGGTATGTAGATCCACTCTCCCTCTCGTAGATGCTCATCACCATGGATAGATCTTGCGTGTGCGTAGGAAATTTTTTGTTTCTCATGCAACGTTCCCCAACAGATACTACGTTTGCGAGCTCATCTACAACGCGACCCCCTAAGAGGGGCTACTCTGAAAAATAATTTCAAGTGCGTAAGCAATAATATTCACAATTTGATTTTATTACCATATATATGTATTGACCCCCTTCTTCAAATAAGATGTGGCAGATGCGGGATAAACTCCTATCACATGATCGCATACGATCAATTCAAGAAGAATTGGCGGGATTCTTTCTTGACCACGTCATAAATAAAGCCGGAGAATACCATCTGGAATTGAACATTTGATGCTAGGGATTGTAAGAGATCTTATATTGTATATATGTAGCTAGTATCGTCAGATATATATACGAAAACTTGTTATATGACCATCTCTCGGAGAAAGAGAGGTCGATCACTTCTATCTCTATATGTTCATGACGATCTTCTGTACTTAATGGTTCCTTCATTTGCTTACTAGCTAACATGTGGAGTTCTCTCTATAGTCGCTAACGTCGACCAAGCACGGAGAAAGAGAGGACACTTTTCTCTATTAATTAGCTAGCTAAAACAATATAAAACCCCTAAATTAACCGTCCAAACCCCCGTAAACCCCCCTCCCTTTCAAAAAAAAACAGCAACTGCTAGATGCTGATGCGTGGATGCCTTTTGGTCCCAGTTGGTGTTACCAACCGGGACTAAAGGTCCTCCTGCCTGGGCTCCCAGCACCGGCCACGTGGAGCCCCTTCTGTCTCGGTTGATAAGCGAACCGGGACTAAAGGTTTTGGGCTTTAGTCCCGACCCTTTAGTCCCGGTTTCAGAATAGGGACAAATGGGCCTTACGAACCGGGACAAATTGGCCTTTTTCTACTAGTGGAGGGATAGCCATCACCTTTCTTGCTCTCCCGATGGCCGTGGATGGGGGAGGACATGGGTGTGCCACATCTTGATGGAGCTGGGTGGACAAGGCGCAACACGGAAGGTGGAGATCATGGTCGCGGTGGCGGATCTCGTGAATTGGAAGAGGAAACGAGAGAGAGGCGGCGGGTCATGTGGAAGATGAAACAAGAGAAGGTCACATTAGGAAGGATAGATAAGGCCATGTACAATAGTTCAGATGGTATTTGTCTACAACAGCTCCCCACGTCATCTACAGACAAGCGTAAAGACGGCCTATACAACAGGTTGACTTTTTAGCTGTCTATAAAATCCTTAGTTTTAAATAGCCCGCTATAGCTTCACTATAGCTTTGCTATAGCCTTTTGAGCACGGTGTCGCTAAATGGTCCCATGTACAAATAACCCGCTATAGCTTCGCTATAGCTTATTTGGAGGTCCGCCGCTATTTGTCATAGCCCGCTATTTAAAACATTTAAAATCTAAATGGGAAAACTGTCCATGTACGCGCCAATCCAAGTTTGAACAAAAATGAATCAGCTAAAACGATTCCAATTTGCAGAAATCAGCAAACAACATACACACAAGCCATGGTCAGTTCATACGGTGACTGCAAGAAGCTCTGTGTTGCAGCGTCAAGAGAGGAAAATTTTGATGGAAACAGATACACAGATGGATCGATCCGATCAATTATTCACTAGATCGTTCTAATTTCATGGCGCACCCAACGACATAGGCATGTAACTAGGATAGGACGTCGTGGATTTCGCAAGGAACTCTTACATTGTCATGCTCGCGTCGTGGTCACCGGCACTGCTGCTTGGCATTACATCTGCACACGAGGAGCACATGCTGCCATGCCGCCGGCGACAGTGACGATCAGAAGCTTCTCATCGACAACTTGAGCAGCTAATCGCATGATCTTTAGCTCCATCGAGGATCAAAAGGATTGGGAGAGAAGATACATACGAAGGGGTATTGGATTGCAGACGGCCTCCCATACAACGGTAATAGGCCGTCGATTGGTGCCAATTTCTCAGGGCTATAGACCGTCTGTATTTTTATCGACGGGCTTATTCTCTCTCTTCCCTAGTTCCTCTCCACCTCATCCGAAATCCTAGATGTCATCCCTTACAGACAGCTCACTGGATAGCATTGTACATGCCCTAATTAAAGGAGAGGTGATTGAGTCATCAGTAACGACCACGCCCATGAGATATTTAAGCCACGAGTACTACGGTGGTTGCTACGAGTATTTGGTAGCCTGATTTTATCGTGCGGGGTTTGTTTGGTTTTTTTAACGACCAAGAGTTTTTTTCCATTGTCGTTAATGATGGCTTCTCTGGTAGTGATATCACGAAATGAAATGTCTTTTGTAACACATGAGTTTTCGTCTGAAACCCTGATACTTCGAAAGAGATTATTCATTTTGTATACGAAGTGCATCCAGTATTTGTCGTAACACTCAACTTTTTAGCAATGCTACGTGGGTGAAATGATCATACCATGCCAACTTTCAACTATTTCAGAGTTTATTTGCAGTGTTTTTCAATTCAGAGTCATTTTAGTTCAAAATAAATCATGAAATGCATGAAAAATAGCAAATGAAGTTAGAACAGGTTTAAAAAGTGATGATGTGGTTTTGAATGGTGCATGTTGAAAGCAGAAAAAGTCTTGAGTTCAAATATGTTTAAAAATTGAAATCTTTTTTTAATAGATGAGTTTTCGTCCGATACCGTGATACTTCGAAAGAGATTGTTCAGTTTGTACACGAAGTGCATCTAGTTTTTCTTATAACCCTCTCAACTTTTTAGCATATGCTACGTGGGTGAAATTATGATACCATGTCAACTTTTAACTATTTCAGAGTTCATTTGAAGTGTTTTTCAATTCAGGATCATTTTATCTTAAAATAAATCATGAAATGCATGAAAAATAGCAAATAAAGTCACAAAAAAGGTTGAAAAGTCACGATGTGGTTTTGAATCGTGTATATTGAATGTAGAAAAAGTCTTGAGTTAAAATATGTTTAAAAAATTAAAATTAATAGACGTGTTTTCGTCCGATCAAGTTATTTAACTTAATATTATATAAAATTTATGAAACTAAAATTATCAAAGTTAATTTTTTAAAAATTTAATACAAAAAGGAATATTCATAAAGTAATTTTTGTTAAGAACTTTTACTATGCAAAAAATAGCAAAAGTGAAAATAGATGCGAAATTATAGAGAGAAATCAACCAAAATTTAATGTGCTAGTTAAAGCCTAACTAGCACTTTGAATTTAGGTTGAATTTTCTCTATAAATTCGCATCTACTTTCACTTTAGTAACAGCGACATAGTAGGCACATGTTCGGTTTGAGAGAGGCTCGTGCTGCCTCTCACACAGCGGGGCTTATAAGCTGGTCGTCGTGCTCCTGAACTAGCGAGGTAGGACTAAACATCCAATCGCACCACGGCTATGCCAGGCACATGCCTTTGGTCCCGGTTGGTGGCTCGAACCGGGACTAATGCCACCCTTTTGTCCCGGTTCGAGCCACCAACCAGGACTAGTGCCCCCCCTTTAGCCCCGGTTGGTGCCACCAACCAGACTAAAGGGCCCTGCTTCCCGCCCTTTGGGCTGCGGAAATTGTCCTTTAGTCCCGGTTGATGGCACCCACTAGTAGAATGTCTGTTTGTATTACCGGTCGGGATGGGCCTTTAGTATCGGTTTCCCAACCGGTACTAAAGGGTCGGGACTATAGGTCCAAACCTTTAATACCGGTTGGCCCACGGACCGGTACTAAAAGGCCAACCACGTGGCTGCCTGCGTGGGCTGGTGGTGGAGGACCTTTAGTACCGGTTGGTAATACCAACCGGTACTAAGTGTTCTGTTTTTTTTGTTTTAGCTTTTAATTAGGTTTTAGTTTTCCTCTCTATTTTTTGTTTTTTCCATTCGTATCAAATTTATTTTACGGTGCTACATACTGTAAACAGTACACAAGTTGATGCATATATATGTAATATAATATATAATATCTCATACACAGTATATATACAAATGGAATTACACATTCATATATATTATGGACTTATAAATTAAGGCCCAAAACCCGGCCGGGACTAGCTAGCTAGTGGTCCGGATGAAATCTTAGTTTTCTACTACTGATTTGCTAGCATTATTGAGGGGGCGGTAAGGAATGGTGCTCTCCGTTTACATCAATGACATGTCGAAGAACAAATGCCACAAATTTCTCTTGAAGTGCTACAAAGCGTTTCTCGGGTGCGAGCTTCGACATTATCTGCCAAATCTCGAGTTGTCTTTCACATGCTCCTCTGCGACGTATACGGCCTTCGGTCTGGATACGAATGTTCTCATAGAGGAAGTATCCACATAAATTTGTCCCCTGTGTCTGCTTTGCGCACTTTGCAAAAGAATAGAATTCAATAAGATAATTAATAATCAAGCATAATAATGGTATTGAAACTAGAATTAAAGAGATGTGCGGACCTAGTAGTACTACTTAATTAGCTGCATCTTTTTTCACTTCAGCTTCGGTTTCCATTGACGACCGTGATGGTTTTTTCTATGATCTTTTTCCAAACACTACACGGCAAAGAAAAAGAATGAAAGAGATATTATAATTACTTTTGATATCAGGAAATAATGAAAGAAAGCAAGGTCGATAAAGATTGAAATTACCATTCTATCATAAAATACAAGTCCACGAAAGATTGTTCTAGTGTATCTAGTGAGTCGTACACCTGAACAAGTCCATCCGCAAGGATAATATTTAGGAGGATATAGTGGTCTCTGCGTAGAAGTTTATATAATTAAGCAGGCATGCATATAACTCATCAACTACACTTGACAGCGAGCTAGTAAGCAAAAATAGAATTTGTAGTATACAAGAGAGTAAACACTCACCTCATGTTGTAAGGAAATATTATAGTAGATTTGGTATTCATTAGTGCCTCTAGAAATTTTTCCAAGATATCTTCTGTGTCCTTGGCAAAATGTTTTACCACATGACCATTAACAGTATTTGTGTCGATGAACCCAATGTCATCGATTCCCTCTTGTTTCAATTCCCACATCTTCAATCTGCATAATAGCATAGAAAAGAACACATATAGTGAGGATAAGCCAATGAACAATATCTGAGCTAGAGACTTAAATTATTAAAGATATAAATCCTTACAGACAATAGCAACTGATGAGAGTTTTGTCGATAGAGTTCATGTGGTATAAGTGGAAAAGTTCTGAGAATTCAAGACATATGTCACATCCATTAATGTAATGCTCTTTCCTTACTTTGACCATGACCGCCGTCTCCCCTCGCTTTGGTTCACGCAGGTACCAATCATGCAACCGTCGCATCGCAGTTGGTTGTTCCATGTACTTCTCGGGTGTGACAAGTGGTTTTCCGACGGCATATTGCATTGCGTACTCAGCTTTACCGTACCCGCGGATTTCCTCGGTGCCAAGGATTTGGCCAAGAGTGAGACCTGCAGCCTCTACTTCTTCGAGGTCGATTGGGTTGCCTTGCACGTCGACTACTTGGATCAATTGCTTGCTTGGATTGGTACTCACCTTGAGCGGAGAGATTGATTGCTTGGATTGTTCTCCGTGCTGCGGAACTGTTTTCCCGCTAGTAGTACCACCTGTCGTTAATGTCGTACTTCCTGACTTCTTCCTTGGGCTGGGCCGACTTCTCTGCTCACTTGCCTTCTGAATCTATCGCTCAGAGTCTATCAGCATATGCTCCACATATGTCGGGGGTCGATCAATAAAGTGTTCCCTAAAGTGATCTTGGACTTCCTTGGGTATTACCTCCTTTGGCGGCAGGGTCTTCTACGCAAAAAAGGCTTTCATTTGGCGATCACTTTCAATTTTGTTTTCCTTATGTGTCATGTCGTAAGGCAGCTTCCTTTTGGCCAGAGGCTCGGGTTTCTTCTTTGCTTTCTTCCGAAGAGGACTGCTGATGGCCTTCCTCTTTTGGGAGCCCTGTTGGCGGGACCGCTGTCGGGGTGGAGTTGGCTCACGCGACGGAGATCGATATCGACGATATGGACTTGCATCGTGCTCCGTCCCGAGGTTGGGTGGACTCACGTTGGGATCCATGTCGAAGGGGGACACCTCTCAAGGTGGGGAGGACTGTTGGCGCTGCGATGCCTCTAGCTGGGATCCCTCGCGTTGGACATCGATACTCAGAGGAGCCGGTGGCCTTAGTGCCGAGTGTGGAAAGACGATGTAGTCCTTACTCCATAGAATGAGACCACGGCCGGCTTCTGCCAGTGTGGACTCCCCCTCACCTCCAGGGATGTCAAGTTGTAGTTCATCATATCCTGGCTCTATTGCGTCCAACGCGACACAAGCATACCCAACTGGAACCGGATTGAAATGCCAGAGAACATCGGGTGTATTTGGTAAAGCATAGCCCGTCGTGACCCGCACGGGTATGTTCTTCATTTTCTGGATCAGCTCACAAGATGTCTTCTCGGTGATATCATCCATGGGGGTGTGACCCAGCGGTGCCCCCGTGGAACCCACACTGCTTTTCGGCAGTGTAGATGGGACGGGTTCCGATGCCTCCTGCCACGGAGTTGCCCTTTGCTGGGTCAGTACCTGTATCTACAGCTACTACTGCTCGTACTTCTGTTCCAACTTTGAAAGTCGGTCTGCTTCCACCTTGTTTTTTCTCGAACGGCTTTTATAACTGTCCTTCCAGCCCGCAAACCCCTCATACCACGGGACAATGCCCACGCCTCGTGTTCGTCCTTCATGTTTGGGATTCCCAAGGGCGCGTGTAAGCTCATCGTTCTCTCTATTGGGGTGAAACCGTCCTTCTTGGGCAGCTTTAATTTGTTCAATCAACTCATCTGATGCATGCCTCATACTGGCCAGTGCAATAATCTTCCCTCTTGCTAGGTCCAACTTTCCCCCATGCGCAAAAAACCAATTCCTGCACCTCCGGAGCCAGTGGACGGTTACTGGAGTGATCCCTTCAGCATGCATCTTATTCTCTAATGCATCCCACTTAGGAATGGCTGACTTGTATCCACCTGTCCCTAGTTTATGGTCATACTTTTTTTCGCATTTATCTTATTCTTTGCCGACTTCTCCATAGCAGCTTCCGATGTCTTGTACTCGATAAATGTGTCCCAGCGATTCCTTACCTTCTCGTATATTCCTCTGAATTCGGGCGCCTTCTTGCCTCTAGCATTGTACTCGGTCCATAATCTTTTCTTCCAAGTCTGGAACGCGTCGGCCATCTTATGGAGATCAAACTCCTTGACTTTGTCCCTTTGGCGCTCCGAGAGACAATCTGGTAGGATAAAATGCTCCATGAGATCTCGCCAAAGGACATCTTTAATTCCTTTATCGACATAATTCACTCCTGGTTTTGGTTTCTTTGGCAGAATCCATTCTTGCATTGTGATCGGGACTCCATCCCTAACAACCACTCCGCATTGACGCACAAATGTCTTGGCATTGGCTTCAGGATGAGTCGGTGCACCATCATGTTTGAAAGCATCAAGACTGAGCTTTACGTTGTTGTCCAATATTTTGGCACCACCTCGTACATTTTCTACTAGATTGGTTCGATCCGGAGGGTTGATAATTAAAAGAAGAAAGATTTGTTAATATATATATATATATACAAATCAATTAATACACATGTAATGATCACGAGAGGCTAATATGTATATACCTCGCCGGACATTGTTAGTTGTTCCGGATTTTGGAACATAAGTTTTTCTTCCTCAGTCTCACATTCATCACCATAATCGTTCAGATATTGTGAGCCGTCATCATCATGTGATTCACCCAGAAGGTCCGCTGGGTTTTCCGAGGAGCGTATCATGTCGAAGATGTCCTCTTCATGAGCTCTACCGGTATTGTCCATTGCTTAATAACTAATCCATAATAATATAGATAAAACAAATTAGTATTCAAATTAGCATGCATTCAAGAAGCAAAATAACTGATAGTTAATTAATAATGCATCATCAAATACGTATATAGTAGTTCTTAAAAAAGATCTCATCTCATAATCTCGGATAATAGTTAATACATTGGCTAATCCATCGATCTAGCTAATACATCATAATAATACATATATAGTAGCTAATATATCGATCTAGCTAGAACCCTAGCGCTCGACGGATATCAGGGCGGGCGGTGGACACCCAAAGAGAAGGAACCATCACAGGAACATAGCTCCAGTGAGATCCCCAAAGAATCTGCCAGGTATTGTCGGACTTGGCCTCCAAAGCTGCCATGTAGCGACGGACGTGCTCGTTCTCCTTGCTGACATGGTATTGTACCACCTCCGCGGGGGACTCAAGCCTCCAATCGTCTGTGGTCCATGTGGCCGCCACCATAGAACCTCTCGGTCGACGACGGGCTGGCTCCTCACCAAGTTGCGCCGCCCGGAAGGCAGCACCTCCCAGTACCAGCCCAGTGGAGCCCAGTCCCGGACAGGGGCCCCTTGGCTTAAGCAAGTGACCTCCTCCGCCGACTGGAAGACGAGGATGCGGGATCGGCATTGTCGACGTCAAGAAGAAACACTTAATTAGTAAAACAAATTAAATAACACTTAGCAAAATAAACACTTAGCATCTAACAAATTAAATAACACTTAACAAATTAAATAACACTTAGCATCTAACAAAATTAACACATACCCTAATAACCTAAGAACCTAACTAACTAACTAACTAAACTAACCTAACTAACTAAACTAACTAAACTAACCTGATAACCTAACTAACTAACTAACTAGCTAGCTAGCTAAACTAACCTAACTAACTAAAATAACCTAAGAACCTAACTAACTAATTAACTAAACTAACCTAACTAATTAACTAATTAACTAACCGAATAACCTAATACCCTAATAACCTAAGAACCTAAGAACCTAACTAACTAAACTAACTAACTAAACTAAACTAACTAAACTAAACTAACCTAACTAACTAAACTAACTAAACTAAACTAACTAAACTAAACTAACTAACTAAACTAACTAACTAAACTAAACTAACCTAACTAATTAAACTAACTAACTAATTAACGAACCTAATAACTTAATACCCTAATAACCTAACAAACTAACTAAATTAAAAGAAAAAATAGGGAAAAAAGTGGGGGCGGTCGGGCACTCACCGGAGCCGGACTTGGGTGGGGGCTGCCGGGGCGGCGGCGGGCCAGCGGGCGGCGGCGGGGTGGCGCGAGACGTTGGGGCGGCAGGCTTGGGGTGGCGGGCTTGGGGCGGCGGGCGGCGGCGACGGCGGATTTTGGCAGCCTCACGGTGCAAATCAGCTTCTCCCGGTGCGTGGCTCGGCACGGGACGAGGGCGACACTATTTATACGGGGAGGACCTTTAGTACCGGTCCGTCCCTTGCACCGGTACTAAAGGTTTTTTAATTCATTATTAATTATTATTTGCAGAAAAAACCCTAAAATTTAGAAAATCATAGAAAAAATCTATGACTCCAATGGAAATAAATAAAATATGAAAAAATATCAGAAAAATATAAAGAATCTGTTTATGGCATTTCCATGCATGTTTGAACAACTTAAACTGCTGTATAAGACAATTTGATTAAATAGCATTTGAAATATCATATCTCGAGTTTGAAAAGCAGTACAAATGAACTCTGAAAAGGTTGTAACTTGGCATGACATCATAATTTCACCCGCATAGCAACTTCTAAAGAGTTGAGAGGGTTACGGCAAAAACTGGATGCACTTCGTGTACAAATTGGACAATCTCTTTCGAAGTATGAGGGTTTTGGACGAAAACTCACCTATTACAAAGGGATTTCATTTTTAATAACTTATTTTAACTCCATACATTTTGTGTGTTCAATATGCATCATTCAAAGGCACATCATAGATTTTCAACCCTTTTTGACTTCATTTGATATTTTTCATGCATTTAATGATTTATTTTGAGCTAAATGACCCTGAATTTAAAAAGCAGTACAAATGAACTCTGGAAAGGTTGTAACTTGGCATGACATCATAATTTCACCCACATAGCAACTTCTAAAGAGTTAAGAGGGTTACTGCAAAAACTAAATGCACTTCGTGTACAAACTGTTACAAAGATACCATGCTGGAAAATGCATGCATATGTCCTTCACATAGAAAGTGATGATGGTGAAGCCGGTTACATCCCAGAGTGGGATCTCACGGTGTAAGACTTTTTCTGCGTGTTTGTCCCTTGCTTACGATTGCGCCGTAACCATGGAGAATCTTCATCATTTAACAGGATGCTTGGGTCAGTCTTCACTCTAAAGGGAGGGATTTCATGAAACTTTTCATAATCTTCTAACATGTTTGTCTTGTCCTCCACTCCCACAATGTTTCATTTCCCTGAAAGAACTATGTGGCACTTTTGAGGTAGAGTAATTCCTATCATTGTTACAGTCACGACATGGACAACACATGAAACCGGACTTCAGCAGGTGGTAGTGAAGGGTTTTTGAGGTAGAGTAATTCATATCATTCTTATAGTCATGACATGGACAACACATGAAACCATTCTGCTTGTTTGCCTCAGCCACACGAATAAAATCATGCAGGCCATTAAGGAACCCTGGACTTAGTCGGTCATCGTACATCCGTTGCCGGCTCATGTTCACTACACAACATCGAAGTGACCAAATTAATACAACTTCATCATCACATTACAACCAAAGTAGAGCTAGCAGTGACCAAATGTTATTACTGCAAATAATAGATACTTATAGTTCATACATACATCTCATAAACAACATACAACTATCTTAAACATGTAAATGCAACAACAAATGCGATCATAATTGCAACTAAGGTAACAAAGCCAACAGCATAATGATACCAAGCCTCTTTATCAATGGCATATTTTCTAATCTTTCTAAGCTTCCAGCGCATTCCAGCCATCTTGTTCTTGTGATCATCGACGGTATCGGCAACATGCAACTCCAATCCCATCTTCTCATCTTCAGTTCTTTTCAATTTTTCTTTCAAATGATCAATTTCTTTTTCAGCTTGTGTTAATTTCTCGAGCAGAATTGCATAGTCGGTTGAAATTTCTGGTTCAACTACTTCCTATAGATAAAAACATCTACGTCAATGGTGGCATAATTAATTGTCATAGACATTAGATGATGTGTGAAATAGTTATAAAAGATAACGACATACCACATCTGAATCATAGACTGGACAAGGGCCGACGTGGGCGGATACCATAACCAGGACACTATAGAATAACTAACAATAATACAAGTAAGTAAATCGTACACGCAGATATCTAAATCATATAAGTAATTTTTTACAAAAAGGTTTTAAGAAGAATAAGAGGCTCACCAAGGTGGCCGGTGGCACGACGAGACGGTGCCGACGATCGACGGTGGTTATGACGGGGATGGGAATGCACCAAATAAACCACACCTACACATATGCAACCTAAAAAGTTAATTTGAGCTCAAATTGCATATAAATCAAATAAACTCCCACATAATGATCACTCCCCCAAAACCTAGCTAAAACCCACAAATCACATGTCTTTGAGCATACCACAAGCTAATCTAGCAATGAGAGATGAAAGGGCAAAGTTGCTAACCTTTGTGAACACTTGGATAGATGGGGTGCCTTCAAATCTTGACAAATCCTTGGCAAAATGGAGGATGAGCTTCGAGCAAGAAGAAGAACAGGGGAAAAAACAGAGAAATGAGAGCCCCTTCGATTGGCTGCGAACGAACCATATACATATAGGAAGTCTTTAGTACCGGTTGGTGACACCAACCGGTACTAAAGGGCAACCTTTAGTACCAGTTCGTGCCACCAACCGGTACTAAAGAGGCACGCGGGGCCCAAGTCTGACCAAAAGCCTGCCACGACCCCTTTAGTACTGGTTCGTGACACGAACCGGTACTAAAGATCCCTTACGAGCCGTTACTAAAGGTCGCCCTGCTCCTAGTCGTTGGAGCCGGCATGAACCGGGACTAATAACATCTTTAGTACCGGCTCGTAACCAGACCAGGACTAATGCTTGGGACGAAAGGTCTGTTTTCTACTAGTGACCAAGAGCCCTTTAGTCCCGGTTGGTGGCTCCAACCGGGACGAAAGGGGGCCTTTCATCCCGGTTGGAGCCACCAACCGAGACAAAGGGGGGAGGGTCTATATAAGTAGGACTTAGCAGTTTTCAGATTTCATTTGAAGTTGCCCCCGACGACGCCGAGCACATTGACACCGTCAGGCTCCCGAGCTCGCCTTCGATGCCCTTGCCTCCCTTTGCCCCACCAAGGCCATCAGGCTACTCCATTTCACTCTCGACGCCCTCGCTGATGCCCTCGACACCGCCCCTACCCTGTCGCTACCGCCGCCCCTGCCCTACGATGTTGCCGCCATCGCCCCTGCCATGCGTTGTCACCGCCCCGACCCGACACCGTCGCCGCTCGTTTTCATCACCGCTCTCCCCGTCGCCGCTTGTCGTTGTCGCGGTTGTCATCGCCCTGCCCCGATGCTGCTAGGCCGCCGCTCGTCCCCGTCGCACCGCTCTCCTCGTCAACTCCCCAGTGAGCTCCCCCGCATCGATATAGATTATTTTCATGATTTTTTTGTGGTAATTGTTTCTATAGATGATGATGATAGATTATAGATGATAGATGATGATGGAGGATAGATGATGATAGATGATTTTCTGTAGTAGTTTTTTCTGTTAGATGATTTTGTTAAATTATGATGCTTTTCATGTTTTTGTGTTTTTTGTTTTAGTTAATTAAGTGTCCATATTGTTTTAGTTAATTTAGTTGTTTTAGTTCTTTAGTTTTTTCATGTTTTAGTTAATTTAGTTGTTTAATGTTTTAGTTGTTTAGTTTTTATTTATGTTTTCGTTGTTTTAGTTAATTAAGTGTTCATATTGTTTTAGTTAATTTAGTTATTTTATGTTTTAGTTGTTTTAGTTGTTTATTTTTTTATGTTTTAGTTGGAAAAAATGTAGTATCGTCGGTCGTCGGTGACGCAATATCGTGGAGTCCCTGACCATCGTCGGTGAGGGAGAGTCCCCAACGATCCTCGGTGAGGGAGCGAGAGTCCTCGACGATATCGACAATTTTATATTAGGTAGATATATGATGTTTAGATGTTTAAATGTTTAGTTGCATAGCATAGCCATTGAGTGGACGATGCCCGACCAGCATCCTCGTCGTTGACTCGGTGGCAACAACCTGCTTGAGAGGCGCCATGTCTGGGACTGGGCTCCATCGGGCTGGCATTGGGAGGCGCTGCCTTTCGGGGCATGTAGCTTGGTGAGGAATCAGGGTCCCGTCGTCGATGCGGACGTTCTTTAGTGGTGGTCGCATGGACCTCTATTTCTGCAGAGGGAGACGGCCCCCACAGAGGTGGTACATCACTGTGTTGGGGAGGAGGATGAGCATGTCCGACGCTACATGGCTGCGTTGGACGGCAGGTTCTCCAATACCTAGAAGGTTCTTAAGGGATCTCACCCGAGCTATGATCCCGTCATAATTCCTTATCTTTGGGTGTCCACCGCCTCCGTCGCGAGACGTCAACTAGATGTGTATTAGTGATATTATATAATAATATTCGAGATGTATTAGTGATAATATTCGATGATGTATTAGTGATACTATTCGATGATGTATTAGTGATATTATATGATCATATTGTTGCATTCCTTGTATTGATTTGCACATCTCATGTTTGTATATTGCCATGTTGTAATATTTGCCGTAACTATGGATCACATAGAATTATGAAAAGAATAGTTGTTGGGGGATATAATCCTCGCCGGAGGTGATCCTTGTCGTATATCAACAACACTAATGGTCAGGAAGGAGAGGATGACGGCTCTGGTGATCCAACAATGGAGGAGGAAGGAGATCATGATGGCTTCGATGACCTAATAGCGGAGAAAGGAGATCATGATCACGGCTCCGGTGACCGAACGAAGAAGGGAGTCTTAACTGTTGCAAAGTCCGACAAGGTAAGGAGACGAGGACCAAAGAAAAGGTTGCGCCAGGATGAAAGGTTCACGATCATAGAAGTCGTGAAAGATGTCCAACCAATTGCTCCCAAGCGGACCAAGGACGCATTTGTACATCAGTGTAGAGTTTTTGTTCGGGACTATGTCCCGATCATCACCCAACAATGGAATAAGAATAATAAGGACCCTGAAGTTTCTTATGTCCAGGATAGACTGAAAGTTGATTTTTGGACCGAGCTGGTGACAAATTTGAGCCTACCATGAGAGGAGGATCGAATAACCCAGTTATAGAGCGAAAGGTCAAGGCGTTTGCTCTTAAGAAGATGGCAGAACTATTCAGGAACTGGAAGAAAGAGTTGAACACAAAGTTTGTCATGAAAAGAGGAGACTCGGGAATTCATCGGTCGATATGAGAAGATAAGAGATCAGTGGCCCGAATTTGTGACCTACAAGAAATCGGAGAAGGGTAAGAAAAGGTCACTAACAAAGAAGAAAAATGCTGCAAAGAAGAAGTATCACCATCACACAAGGTTAGGTGGCTACTACAAAGCCCGGCCGTTGTGGGACAGAGCTGAGCAAGACCTGCTTCCTAAAGGGGTCCAACCAGCTACATTGCGCTGGCTAGATCGTTCAAGGACTTGGTTCTTCGGGGTTGGGGGAACTTTGGACCCAGAAACAGGGGAGTGTGTTTGGACGGACGAGCAACTTGCAATACCCTTCCGCACGCTTCAGGCAGCATGGGAAGGGACGTTCATTCCTGACAGAGAGAAGGACGAGCTAACAGAGGCCCTCGGGAATCCTGAACACCCTCGACGAACACGAGGCACATCAGGCTCCGTTTCATGGGTGCATGGGTTTCCTGACATCGGTGGTTATAGAAGCCGAGAGAGAAAGAGGAACAGGAAGCAAGCAAAATGCAGAAGCTCAGTGCAAGATTAGCAAAACTAGAGGAACTTGAGAGCCAGCGAGCTACCGGCCAACCATCTCAGTGCTACGAAGATCCTTCCTTCGACGCTGCCCCAGAAGCTACCCCACCATCTCAACGGAGAAGCAGTGTGGCTTCCATGAAGCTCGTTCAGCCTGATTTCGCGGCTCCTCGCTACCCCGTGGATAGTATCACGGAGGCTAGACATTGCGTGCTAATGCGAAATGCCAGAACCTGACCTTGAAGGCGGTGGTCGGCTCTGTTGTACCTCCTTGAGTTGAGGGGACTTTCCATTGCCGTCTGATTCCACATGGCTATGCTGTTGTGACGGTAGATAAAATAATGGATGAATTTGAGGGGATGGAGCTTGAGTTACCTACGGTGAAGGGGAGATTCTTCTGAAAATGCTTTGAGGAGTACCTGTCTATGGAGAAAGGAGTACATCAATCTTCCATACTCGACGCCTCAGCAGACTCAGCCTCCTCCGGTGCATCACGACACTTCGCCTCCTCCTCCTCCTCCTCCTCCGACGCGTCGGGCACTCCGCCTCATTCTTCTCCTATGCCAGCTTGTCAGGGCACTCTGCCTCCTCCTTTGCCTCCTCCGGCGCATCAGGGAACTCTGCCTCCTTCTTCTCCTCCTCTGGCGCGTCAGGGCACTTCGCCTCCTCCTTCGCCTCCTCTAGCGCGTCAGGGCACTCTGCCTCCTCCTCCTCCTTCTCCGGTGCGTCAGGGCACTCCACCTCCTCCAGCGTTTCAGGGCACTCCACCTCCTCCTTTGCCTCCTCCGATGTGTCAGCGGGCTCTGTCGCCTCAGCAACGACGGAAGAGAGACGTCGCCGCTTCGGTGGCTAGCAGTACAATATGCAGGAAGAAATACAAAATTGGTCCAAGCCTCAAGCCTCTTCCAAAGTTACCATATGAGAGGACTGACAAGGAAGTCGTTGAAATCATGGGAGCCGAAGTGAAGGCCCATTTTTCACGGAAATTTCCACCTTCGAAGGAAACGCTAGATCTAGTGAAAGCGAAGCGCACTCTGGATGCCCTAAAGTGACCACCACCGCCTCCGCTGCAATCCAATTACGACTGTTGTACTAAAAAGAGATATGATGAAGTGCGGCGGTCAGGAAGTACTTCCAGTGCCGCAAGAGACAAAAAACGAATAAGTGGGAAAACAATTCCCTAGCTCGGCAAACAGGAGAAGCAACCGTGCCCCCCGCACAACGTGTCTAGTGATATCGCTAATCATCCGGTGCTACTGCTCGGTACCACTCTTGGTGATTATGTGGGCGATGATGTATAGTTTGAAACGACTAAGGTAGTAGTAGAGATCTTTAGATACGAGAATGGGAAGCCTCTTGTCAAACCTGATCATCCTCATCTAACAACGATGAAGCACAAATTGCATGAGTGGTACATGGAAACCTGCAGGAAGTCTGGGACCGATAGTTTGATGGTCGGAATTAAAAAAGAGCACGACTTCATTGGAGTCGACCTGTTGCCTCTTGAATTTGTGGAGTTATTTCAGTAATTCAATCAAGAGGCCCGCGACAAACAACACATAACTTGCTACTGTCTGTAAGCATTACTTCTATAATTAAGTCTCCAGCTCAGCTCGTTCATTGCATGTATATACAATTATCCTCATTATATTATGTAGATTGAAGATCGTCGAATGCAAAAAAGGACAAATCTATGACATTGGTTTCATTAGCCCAAATGCCGTAAATGAATGGTCGGTACAAAACAGAGCCAAATTTATAGAGGACAACTTGCTAGAACCGTTCCTTTGACATCAAAACAAAAGGTAAATACTCTTTCCTTACAACTTCAAGTGAGTCTTACTGTCTTGTGCATATTCGGTTTCACTTACTCGAGGTTAAATAATGTAATTGACGAGTTATGCATGCGTAGGTTCCACTTTATTCTGCTATCCATTAAGATTGCTGCGGCATTGGTAATTGTCTTAGACTTGAGACGTAAAGATGCCGAGGATTATGCGGACATGACTGCAATGTTGGGGAACGTTGCATGGGAAACAAAAAAAATTCTACACACACGTAGATCTATCCATGGTGATGAGCATCTACGAGAGGGAGAGTGGATCTACGTACCCTTGTAGATCGCTAAGCGGGAAGCGTTAAGAAATGCGGTTGGTGTAGTCGAACGTCTTCGCGATCCAAATCGCCGAGCGTCCCGCGATCTCATCACGATCCGTCCCGCGATCCAATCACGATCCGTCCCGTGAACTCATCACGATCTGTCCCGCGAACTCATCACGATCCGTCTCGCAATCTTGATCATGATCCGTCTCATGAACTCATCACGATCCATCTCGCGAACTTATCACGATCCGTCTCACGAACTCATCACGATCCATCTCGCAAACTTATCACGATCCGTCTCACGAACTCATCACGATCCGTCTCGCGAACTCATCACGATCCGTCTCGCGATCTTGATCACGGTCCTTCCGATCTAGCACCGAACGGATGGCACCTCCGCGTTCAGCACACGTGCATCTTGATGACGATCTCCACCGTCTTGATCCAGCAAGAGGAAGTGGAGAGGAGGAAGAGTTCACCGGCAGCATGACGGAGCTCCGGCGATGGTGGTGGACCAATTTCGGCAGGGCTTCGCCTAAGCAGTGTGGAAATCCGATCTAGAGGAGCACCAGTGGAACGGGTAGCACGTGGTCGTAAAATCTAGTGCAAAACACCCAATACCACTAGTATATATAAGAGGGAGGGAGGAGGAGGGCTGGCGCACCAAGGCTGCCCTTGCGCAAGGAGGAGAGGAGGAATCCTCCTCCAATCTTAGTAGGACTAGGATTCTTCCTTTCCTACTTGGAATCTCTTTCCACCTTGCGCTTTTTCTTTCTCTTTCAACTCCAGCCGCATGGGCCTCTTAGAGGACTTCCACCAGCCCACTAAGGGATGGTTTTCACCCTCTCACAGCCCATGTAGCCTCTTGGGTCGAAATACCTCTCCCGATGGTCCCCCGGTACACTCCCGACACTCCCGGTATACTACCGATGAGCCCGAAACTTTTACGACGACCACAATAGGACTTCCAATATATGAATCTTTACCTCCGGACCATTCCGGAGCTCCTCGTGATGTCCGGGATCTCATCCGGGACTCCGAACAACCTTCGGTCACCACCATACATAAATCTATACTACCGAAACGTCACCAAACCTTAAGTGTGCAGACCCTGCGGGTTCGAGAACTATGTAGACATGACCGAGACACCTCTATGGTCAGTAACCAATAGCAGGACCTAGATGCCCATATTGGTTCCTATATATTCTACGAAGATCTTTATCGGTCGAACCTCTATGTCAAGGATTCAGTTAATCCCGTATGATGTTCCCTTTGTTCTTCAGTATGTTACTTGCCCGAGATTCGATCGTCGGTATCTCCATACCTAGTTCAACCTCGTTACCGGAAAGTCTCTTTTCTTGTTCCATAATGCAAGATCCCGTGACTAACACTTAGTCACATTGCTTGCAAGGCTTGTTGTGATCTTGTATTACCGAGTGGGCCCTGAGATACCTCTCCGTCACACGGAGTAACAAATCCCAGTCTTGATCCATGCCAACTCAACAGACACCCTCGGAGATACCTGTAGAGTACCTTTATAGTCACCCAGTAACGCTGCGACCTTTGATACACACAAGGCACTCCTCCGGTGTCAGTGAGTTGCATGATCTCATGGTCATAGGAACATATAATTGACATGTAGAAAACAGTAGCAATAAACTGACACGATCATATGCTACGTTTGTAGTTTGGGTCTTGTCCATCACACCATTCTTCTAATGATGTGATCCCGTTATCAAATGACATCTCCTGTCCATGGCTAGGAAACCTTAACCATCTTCGATCAACGAGCTAGTCTATTAGAGGCATACTAGGGGCATGGTTTTGTCTATGTATCCACACATGCATCTAAGTCTCCGATCAATACAATTATAGCATGGATAATAAACGATTATCATGAACAAGGAAATATGATAACAACTAATTTATTATTGCCTCTAGGGCATATTTCCAACAGCCTCCCACTTGCACTAGAGTCAATAATCTAGTTCACATCACCTTGTGATACGCATTGTTATGAATCTAACACCCAATGAGTTCTGGGGTTTGATCATGCTTCGCATGTGAGAGAGGTCTTATAGTCAATGGGTCTGCGACATTCAGATCCGAGTGTACTTTGCAAAATCTCTATGTCAAACCGTAAACACTGCTACCACACTCCACTTGGTACTATTCCAAATGACTGCTCCACTATACGTATCCAGATTGCTACTACGAGTCATCCGGATTGGTGTTAAAGCTTGCATCAACGTAACTCTTTACGACGAACTCTTTATCACCTCCATAATCGAGAAAACATCTCCTTAGTCTTTTAGTCACTAAGGATAATATTGACCATTGTCCAGTGATCCACTCCTGGATCACTATTATACCCCTTGACAGACTCATGGCAAAGCACACACAGGTGCGGTACACAGCATGGCATACTATACAGAGCCTATGGCTAAGGCATAGGGGACGACGTTCGTCCTTTCTCTTTCTTCTGCCGTTGTCGATCTTTGAGTCTCACTCAACTTCACACCTTACAAATCAGGCAAGAACTCTTTCTCCGACTAATCCATTTTGAACTCTTTCAAAATCTTCTCAACGTATGTACTCATTGAAAGTCTCATCAAGCATCTTGATCTATCTCTAGAGATCTTGATGTTCAACAATTAGGTAGCTTTATCCAGGTCTTCCTTTGAAAAACTCTTTTCAAACAACCGTTTATACAACAACAATAACAAAGCCTTTAGTCCCAAACAAGTTGGGGTAGGCTAGAGGTGAAACCCATAAGATCCCGCGACCAACTCATGGTTCTGGCACATGGATAGCAAGCTTCCACGCACCCCTGTCCATGGCTAGTTCTTTGGTGATGCTCCAGTCCTTCAGATCTCTCTTTACAGACTCTTCCCATGTCAAGTTCGGTCTACCCCGGCCTCTTTTGACATTATCAGCATGCTTAAGCCGTCCGCTGTGCACTGGGGCTTCTGGAGGCCTGCGCTGAATATGCCCAAACCATCTCAGACGATGTTGGACAAGCTTCTCTTCAATTGGCGCTACCCCAACTTTATCCCGTATATCATCATTCCGGATGCGGTCCTTCCATGTGTGACCACACATCCATCTCAACATGCGCATCTCCGCCACACCTAACTGTTGCACATGTCGCCTTTTAGTCGGCCAACACTCAGCGCCATACAACATTGCGGGTCGAACTGCCGTCCTATAGAACTTGCCTTTTAGCTTTTGTGGCACCCTCTTGTCACAAAGAATGCCAGAAGCTTGGCGCCACTTCATCCATCCGGCTTTAATTCGATGGTTCACATCTTCATCGATATCCCCATCCTTCTGCAACATTGACCCCAAATATCGAAAGGTGTCCTTCTGAGGCACCACTTGCCCATCAAGGCTAACATCCTCCCCCTCCTCGTTCCTAGTAGTACTGAAAGCGCACCTCATGTACTCGGTTTTAGTCCTACTAAGTCTAAAACCTTTCGATTCCAAGGTTTGCCTCCACAACTCCAACTTCCTGTTAACCCCCGTCCAGCTCTCATCGACTAGCACCACATCGTCCGCAAAGAGCATACACCATGGGATATCTCCTTGTATATCCCTTGTGACCTCATCCATCACCAAGGCAAAAAGGTAAGGGCTCAAAGCTGACCCTTGATGCAGTCCTATCTTAATTGGGAAGTCGTTAGTGTCGCCCTCACTTGTTCGAACACTTGTCACAACATTATCATACATGTCCTTGATGAGGGTAATGTACTTTGTTGGGACTTTGTGTTTCTCCAAGGCCCACCACATAACATTCCGCGGAATCTTATCATAGGCCTTCTCCAAGTCAATGAACACCATATGCAGGTCCTTCTTTTGCTCCCTATATCTCTCCATAAGTTGTCGTACCAAGAAAATGGCTTCCACGGTCGATCTCCCAGGCATGAAACCAAACTGATTTTTGGTCACGCTTGTCAATCTTCTTACACGGTGCTCAATGACTCTCTCCCATAGCTTCATTGTATGGCTCATCAGCTTAATTCCACGGTAATTAGTACAACTCTGAACATTCGGTTTATGCTTTCTAGAAATTCTACATCATTTCCGATCAACAATATGTCAACCACATATGCTTATCAGAAACTCTATAGTGATCCCACTCACTTTATCGTCAATACAAGTTTCTCATAAACTTTGTGTAGATTTAAAAACTTTGATCACCTCATCAAAGTGTATATTCCAACTCCGAGATGCTTGTTGCAGTTCATAGAAGAATCGATGAAGCTTGCACACCTTTTAGCATCCTTAGGACTGACAAAACCTTCTGGTTGTATCACATACAACCTTTCCTCAAGTAAACCGTTAAGGAAACGACGTTTTGATATCCATCTGCCAGATTTCATAATTGAAAAATGCAGCAACTGCTAACATAATTCCAACATACTTTAGCATCACTACGAGTGAGAAAGTCTCATCGCAGTCAAATCTTTGAACTTGTCGTAAACTTCTTTGCAACAAGTCGAGCTTTACAAATGGTGACATTTACCATGAGCGTCTGTCTTCATTTTAAAGATCCATTTGTACTTAACGACCTGCCGTCCAACGAGCAAGTCCACCAAAGTCTATACTTGGTTTTCATACATGGATCCTTTCTCGGATTTCATGGCCTCTAACCATTTGTTGGTTTTCGGGCTCATCATCGCTTCTCCATAGTTCGTAGGTGCATCGTTGTCCAACAACACGACCTCCAATACAGGGTTGTCGTACCGCTCAGGAGCAGTACACGTCCTTGTCGACCTACGAAGTTCGATAGTAACTTGATCGGAAGCTTCATGATCATCATCATTAACTTCCTCTTCAACTAACATAGGCTTCACAGAAACAACTTCCTGCGTTGCGCTACTCTCTGGTTGAAACAGAGGTTTAATAACCTCAATAAGTTCTATCTTCCTCCCACTCAATTCTTTCAAGAGAAACTTTTCCTCGAGAAAGGACCCAGTTTTAGAAACAAACATTTTATGCTTGGATCTGAGATAGAAGGTTCACCTAACTGTTCTTAGGGTATTCTATGAAGATGCATTTGTCCGCTTTGGGTTCGAGCTCATTAGGTGAAAACATTTTCCACACAAGAGTCGTAGCCCCAAACATTAAGAAATGACAGCTTAGATTTGTATCAAACCATAAATCACACGGTGTCATCTCAACGGATTTAGATGGTGCCCTATTTAAAGTGAATGTAGTGGTCTCTAATGCATAACCCCAAAATCACAGTAACAAAATGATAAGAGACATCATAGCATGCACCATATCCAATAGAGCACGACTATGACATTCGGACACACCATCACACTATGGTGTTCCAGGTGGCGTGAGTTGTGAAACAATTTTCACATTGTCTAAAGTTGTATGCCAAACTCGCAACTCAGATATTCATCTCAACGATCATATCGTAGACATTTTTCTCTTCTTGTCATGATGATCTTAAACTTCACTCTGAATTTGCTTGAACCTTTCAAACGATTCAGACTTGTGTTTCATTAAGCAAATATACACTATATCTACTCAAATCATCAATGAAAGTAAGAAAATAACGATATCCACCGCATGCTACAAGACTCATTGGATTGCATACATCAACATGTATCATTTCCAATAAATCACTTGCCCGCTTCATCAAAACAGAAAACGGGGTCCTTAGTCATCTTGACAAAGAGGCATGGTTCGCATGTCTCAACTGATTCGAAATCGAATGAGTCCAAAGATCCATCAGCATGGAGTTTCTTCATGCGTTTTATACCAATATGAAATTTAGTGGCAGGGCCACAAGTATGTGGTACTATTATTATTAACTTTGTATATTTTTGGCATCAATGTTATGAACATGTGTATTACTACGATCAAGTTTCAACAAACCATTCTTACTGGGTGCATGACCATCGAAGGTATTATTCATGTAAATAGAATAACCATTATTCTCTAACATAAATGAATAACCGTGTTGCAATGAACATGATCTAATCACGTTCATGCTCAACGTAAAAAACACCAAATAACATTTATTTAGGTTCGTCACTAATCTCGAAGGTAGAGAGAGCGTGCGATGTTGATCACATCAACCTTGGAAACATTTCCAACACACATCGTCACCTCACACTTAGCTAGTATACATTTATTCCGTAGCTTTTACTTTGAGTTACTAACATTTAGCAACCGAACCGGTATCCAATACCTAGGTGCTACTAGGAGTACTAGCAAGGTACACATCAATAACACGTATATCAAATATACTTCTGTCGACTTTGCCAGCCTTCTTATCTACCAAGTATCTAGGGTTGTTCCGCTTCAGCAATCGTTCTCCTCATAATCGAAGCACTTAGTCTCGGGGTTGGGTTAGACTTTGGGTTGCTTCACTGGAGCTGCAACTGACTTGCTATCAATGAAGTTTCCCTCCTTGCTCTTGCCCTTCTCGAAACTAGTGGTTTTGACTAACCATCAACACTTTGACGCTCCTTCTCGATTTCTACCTTCGCGGTGTCAAACATCACGAATAGCTCAGGGATCATTTCTTCTATCCCTGGCGTTTTATAGTTCATCACCAAGTTCTAGTAGCTTTAGTGACAGTGATTTGGAGAACTATATCAATTACTATCTTATCTGGAAGATCAACTGCCACTTGATTCAAGCGATTGTAGCACCCAGACAATCTGAGCAGATGCTCAACGATTGAGCTTTTCTCTTTCATATTATAGGCAAAGAATCTTGTTGGAGATCTCATATCTCGCAACACGGGCATGAGCCTGAGATCCTAATTTCAGCTCTTAGAACATCTCATATGTTCTGTAACGTTCAAAACGTTTCAGAGCCTCAATTCTAAGCCGTAATGCATGACGAACTAAACTATCAAGTAGTCATCAGAACGTGCCTGTCAGATGTTCACAACATCTACAAACGACGCTAGAGGGGTTGGCGCACCGAGCGGTGCATTAAGCACATAAGCCTTCTGTGCAGCAACGAGAACAATCCTCAGATCACGGGGCCAGTCCGTAATATTGCTACCATCATCTTTCAACTCTATTTCTCTAGGAACATATCAAAATTCAAGGGAGCTACAGCGTGAGCTAGTAATCTACAACATAATTTTGCAAAGTCACTACTGACTATGTTCATGATAATGAGTTCAATTAATCATATTACTTCAGAACTGCCACTCAAATTGACATCCCTCTAGTCATTCGAGTGAAACATGATCCAAATTCACCAACTCAAGTCCGATCATCACGTGAGTTGAGGTGGTTTCAATGGTGAACATCATCATGTTGATCATATCTACTATATGACTCATGTTCGACCTTTCGGTCTCTTGTGTTCCAAGGCCATGTCTGTACATGCTAGGCTCGTCAATTTTAACCCGAGTGTTCTGCATGTGCAACACTGGCTTGCACCCTTTGTATGTGAACGTAGAGTCTATCACGCCCGATCATCACGTGGTGTCTCAACACGACAAACTTTCGCAATGGTGCACACTCGGGAAGAACACAATTTATCTTGAAATTAAATGAGGGATCACCTTATAATGCTACCATCGTCCTAAGCAAAACAAGGTGCATAAAAGGATTAACATCACATGCAAATCATAAGTGGCATGATATGGCCCTGAACTTGTGCTTTTGATCTCCATCTAGGAAGCACCGGCATGATCTCCCTCGTCACCGGCATGACACCATGATCTTCATCATCTTGATCTCCATCAACGTGTCGCCATCGGGGTTGTCCCGCCCAACATGCTTCTACTACTATTGCTACCGTTTAGCGATAAAGTAAAGCATTACATAGCGCTTAATGATTGACACGCATGTCATACAATAATTAAAGACAACCCTATGGCTCCTGCCGGTTGCCGTACTCATCGACATGCAAGTCGTGATAATCTATACATCACATGATCATCTCATACATCACATATATCACATCATGTAATTGGCCATATCACATCACAACATACCCTGCAAAAACAAGTTAGACGTCCTCTAATTGTTGTTGCATGTTTTATGTGGCTGCTACGGGAATCTAGCAAGAACAATCCTCATCTACGCAAAAACCACAACGGTGATACACTAGTTGCTTTTCAACCTTCTCAAGGACCTCCTTTGTCGAATCCGATCCAACTAAAGTGAGAGGAACTGTCACCCGCAAGCCATCTATGCAACAAGTTGTGGTCGAGGGAACCGGTCTCTCGTAAGCATACGAGTAATGTTGGTCCGGGACGCTTCATCTCACAATACCGCTGAACCAAAATCCGACCAAGGGAGGAAGCAATCTAAGAATCAATGCCCACAAACCTTTTGTGTTCTACTCGAGATCTCATCTACATATAGACCTAGCTCATGATGCACTGTTGGGGAACGTTGCATGGGTAACAAAAAATTTCCTACGCACACGCAGATCTATCCATGATGATGAGCATCTACGAGAGGGAGAGTATATCTGCGTACCCTTGTAGATCGCTAAGCGGGAAGCGTTAAGAAATGCGGTTGGTGTAGTCGAATGTCTTCGTGATCCAAATCTCCGAGCATCCCGCGATCTCATCACGATCCGTCCCGCGGTCTAATCACAATCCGTCCCATGAACTCATCACGATCCGTCCCGCGAACTCATCACGATCCATCTCGCGATCTTGATCACGATTCGTCCCGCGAACGCATCACGATCCGTCTCGCGAACTTATCATGATCCATCTCGCAAAGTCATCATGATCCGTCTCGCGAACTCATCATGATTCGTCTCGCGATCTTGATCACGGTCCTTCCGATCTAGAGCCGAACGGACGGCACCTCCGCATTAAGCACACGTGCAGCTTGATGACGATCTCCACTGTCTTGATCCAGCAAGAGGAAGTGGAGAGGAGGAAGAGTTCACCGGCAGCGTGACGGAGCTCCGGCGATGGTGGTGGAGCAATTTCGGCAGGGCTTCGCCTAAGCACTGCGGAAATCGGATCTAGAGGAGCATCGGTGGAACGGGTAGCACGTGGCCGTAAAATCTAGTGCAAAACACCCAATAACACCAGTATATATAAGAGGGAGGGAGGAGGATGGCTGGCGCACCAAGGCTGCCCTTGCACAAGGAGGAGAGGAGGAGTCCTCCTCCAATCCTAGTAGGACTAGGATTCCTCCTTTCCTACTTGGAATCTCGTTCCACCTTGCGTTTTTTCTTTCTCTTTCAACTCCAGCCGCATGGGCCTCTTACAGGACTTCCACCAGCCCTCTAAGGGCTGGTTTCCACCCTCCCACAGACTATGTAGCCTCTTGGGTCGAAATACCTCTCCCGATGGTCCCCCGGTACACTCCCCGCACTCCCGGTACACTACCGATGAGCCCGAAACTTTTCCGGCGACCAAAATAGGACTTACTATATATGAATATTTACCTCCGGACCATTATGGAGCTCCTCGTGACGTCCGGGATCTCATCCGGGACTCCGAACAACCCTCGGTCACCACCATACATAACTCTATACTACCGAAACGTCACCAAACCTTAAGTGTCACTACTAGGAAAAGGGCTATAGATAATATGGACATTAATGGCGCACCACACACGCGGTGCGCCACTACTATATATCAGTGGAGCACCATTTGTTGGTGCGCACACTAATGGCGCATCACACCCACGGTGCGCCACTACTAACAAACTTTTTTTCCAAAACTAGTAATAGCGCACCAGGGCACAGTGCGCCATTACTAGTTATAACTAGTAATGGCGCATATAACTAGTAATGGCACACCACTCACTCGGTGCGCCACTACTAACAAATTTTTGTTTACTTTTTTTTCATAACTAGTAATGGCGCACCAGTGTATAGTGCGCCATTACTAGTTCAAACTAGTTATGGCGCACCACACACACGATGCGCCACTACTAGCATTTTTTTTTGCAAAACTAGTAATGGCGCACCACTTAACTTGTGCGCCATTAGTAACCAGGGTCACTAATGGCGCATTTGTAGGTGGTGCGCCATTAGTAACCTGGGACCAGCTAGATATTTTGGACAGCCACCTACCACACTCACTTTCCCCACTTCATTCTCTCCACCTCCTCCTCCAAGCTTGTCTCGGCTACCTCCTCCTCCTCACCTCATTTGCACCATAGATTCATCCAAATTAAGTGGTTAAATTACCTTTTTTGATAGGTAAGTAAGGGGAAAGCTTTTTTATGTTGTAGATCTACTTTTTTCTCCCTCCAACAACGTGCACATGCATTTTTTATGGCTTAGCTAGATCTATGTATATTTGTGGTGTCGCATATGTTTGTGGTGTTGCATATATGTTTGTGTTTGCAAGTACCGGTATTTGAAATGCGATAGTTGCCAATATTTTGCCAGAATGTTGATTCATTTCCGTTTCGGCGAGAATTTGGCACTATGCATTCTTTTTGGTCCTATTTTTAGGCAAAGTCATGCCACATTTTTTCTTGGTTCTAAAATATCGTTTTGCTCTACCCCGCAGGCGACCATGGTCCGCACGATGACCGAAGGCATCGTGAATAGGTTTTTGAGCTCCGCGAAGGCCGAGATGCTTCAAAAGAACGAGACGGAGATAAGATGTCCGTGTCGAAGATGCAAGCTGAGGAGCCTTATGGACCCGGATTCCGTACAGGTGCGGGACCATCTGCTGTTGCGTGGTTTCATGGATGGCTATCGGTGGCAAGGTGATGAAGATGATTATGAAGTCGTCCATGGGGGCCGGGCAAGAAATGAGGAAGGGCATGAGCAAGACAACCGCGGCGAGGGCGGGCGAGAAGACGAAGAATCTCCAGGACATGATCACGAAGTAGATGCAGTACACAGTCGTCATGTAGAAGATGCCGGACATGATGATGAGGAAGATGCCGGAGCAAACGAAGGGCATGATCATGAAGATGAAGATGCCGGAGCAGACGACGATGGACCATCAATGGGCTGGGTGCAGGACCCTCATATTCAAGAGCTGCTTCTCAAGCAGACGGATAACGCAAGAGCTGCCGCCCGAGAGAAAGCCAAGCTGGATCAACTGGAGATAGACGCGGTTACTCCAGTGTATGAAGGATGCAGGCCCGAGGATACCCTCCTGAAAGTAACGCTCATGGCTCTGGAGATGAAGGTAAAACACAAAATGACCGACGCATGCTTCGACGAGAACATGTCATTGTGGCACGAACGTCTTCCCAAGGGGAACAAGTGCCCGACCAGTTTCGAGGAGGCGAAGAAAATCGTGTGTCCTCTGGATTTACCGCACGTGAAATACCATGTGTGCATGAACAATTGCATCATTTATCGGGACGAGCACGCGGAGTCTACCATATGTACGGTGTGCGGCGTCACTCGATACAAGAAGAGGAAGAAAGCTCCTCAAAAAGTGGTGTGGTACTTTCCGATCACTCCTCGTCTGCAACGGTATTTCCCGGACCCTAAGGTAGCAAAGCTCCTGTGTTGGCACGCGGATAGGGAGGAGAAGAAGCGAGAAGATGACGCAAATGATCCGGAAATAAATAAAAAAGACAAGATGCTGAGTCACCCTAAGGATGCTGAAAAATGAGCCATGGGTACTGGCTTCCCAAGTGGACCAATGCTTCTTCATTACCGACCCGTCAAAGCCCAGTCGTGTTGTCGTGAGGAGAGGCAAAAGGAAGATCATCGGAATGGATGGAGTTGCCAATGAGCAAGACTTCGACAAGTACGGCGACCCGAAGATGGAACATGACGACGACGATGAAGTACCAGCATACACCACAAGAAGCAGGACCACCCTACCTAAAGGACGGCAGTTCAAAAGAAGAACTCCATTTGCGAAAAATAAGGGCAAGAAGATTGTGAACAGATAGCTAGCTAAGAGCGATTGTATTTAAATTGTAGCCTTCATTTCTCGATTGTATTCATAAATGTTTTCATATTCATAAATGTTTTACCAATTCACAAATGAATGCAACTAAAAATCCAAAAAATATATTGAAGGTGCACCCCTAGGAGGTGCGCCGGCCATTGGTATACCAATTTTTATGATTTTTTTCAAATATTTTCAAATAACAAATTTGATGATATTTTCAAATAATAAATTTGATGATATTTTTTCATATTCATAAATTTTTTCAAATAACAAATAAAAAATTATTAGACGCAACTAAAAAAACGTTACTTATAGCGCACCCCTCAGTGGTGCGCCATTGCTATGGATATACTTATGACACACCCCTGGGAGGTGCGCCATTGCTATCTATATGTAGGGAAGGGGAGGCAACACTGAAACTTCCTCTGCTTTCTTCCTGGCTTGGGTTGTTCTGTTTGTGCGGTTGGTTGGACTCCCCCTCTCCCTCTCGTCGTGGCACGCCGTTGCCGCGCCCCACGACTTCCGCCCCCTCCACCCACCTCCCCCGCTCTACATATACGCGCGCCCGCACGCTGGGCGCCGGCCACAACCTCGTGCCGCACCGCGCCGCTCCTCCCCGCCCACCGCAGCTGCTACCCGCCGCACCTGCTTGCTTTCTTGGTTGGTGGGATTGAAGCGGGGCTCCAGCGCCGCCCGTCTCGATCCAGGAGGGCACCGCCGGTGATCCAGGAGCCCAGCGGCCGCGCCGGAGGCGAGGGGGATCGGCTACCTCCCCAGCAATCCAGCTTCCGCCGTCGCCTCTGATTCCAGGCAGGTGCGTGCGTGAGCTCCTTTCCCCAACCCTTTTCGAGCAGGAAAAAATATGTTCTCTTTTTTCACCTTCTTCTACTTCTTCTGGAAGCATGGTTTTAGGTGGGTAGGCAGGTGGGTCGGATTGGTTGGCTTTGGGAGGGATTGGATTTCAGAAGATGGGGACTTGGCTTGGCTTGCTACTGCTAATTGGCAGCTCAATCAATATATTTATCATGAACTAGTGTTTGTTTAATTTAAGAAAAAGATTTAGTTTATGGTTTAGGGCTTGAAATCCTATCACTGTAAGCATGCCTGGACTTCCAACCCTCGAGTCTTACTTAATAAGTAATGAACTGATTTGGTTGGTCAGCAGGACTAGTCAATCCCCGTGCATGGAGGCAGGCCTCCCAAGATAAAGTTCAAACTGCTGCTACTACTTGTTAGCCGTCCAATCCTTGCGGATTATGGAGTTGTTCGATGCTTTTGAGGTTGAACAACTTCAACCTGTCAGCGTCTTGTGGGTCATTGGGATATTTTCTGGTTGGTCATTAGTTCGTCGTGCATAAGCCGGAGAGCCAGGTTTCTCAGGCTAACTACAGGCTAAATTTAAACTACTGCTGCTACTACTGGTACTACTTGTTAGCCATCCATTCATTCATTCATCGCAAATCGTTGTGTTGTTTGATATGTTTGAGGCTGAAGGATGGCAAACTGTCGGTGTCTCATGGGTCATTGGAATATGTTCTGGTTGCCAATCTTGAAAGAGAAAAAAACAGAATATGTTCTGTTGTCAACCTTGTTGGGAAAAGAAAAGAATATGTTCTGTTCGGTCATTAGTTCATCATGGACAAGTCATGCAAATATGCAATGTCACTTGCTTGTATTACCAAGGTGACTTCTCTCGCCTTTCTCCCCTTATATGCAAGTATATGATCCGAGGTGACACACCCGCAGTGCGCATTCAGCATGTCGATAATGATTTTGGCAGCAGTGTGAGGCAGTAGTGTGCGGTGCAATTACTTCATTGGATAATGATTTTGCAGGTACCCCAAGAGGCCCTTGACTTTGTCGGAATGTCGATTAACTTCTGTTCCGGCATATTCGGGTACTCCATATGTCCTATTTTCAGCAAAGGTCATGCTGAAATTTTCCGTGAATTTTAGCATGACTTTGCTAAAAATAGGACATATGGGGTACTTGCGACTAATGCATGGGCCGGGGTTTGAATTCCCCTAGTCGTTTTATCCCTACTCTGCTCTGCCCACATGCACCTAAACTTGTAAAGGCTGTCATACTACACCCTTGAATTGTCACACGGTTCCATCAATGAAATAAAAACACTGTAATTAATTGGACAAATGTTATTTACATACTTGGGCGTGCAGGACCACCATTGTTTCACCACTAGCAATGTTTCTGTTGTCACTGCTTGTGTCATCAGTTTCTGAGCTTTCGATTGGACAGATTGTCTCAACAATGTTTGAGAACCAAACCTTCCTCCTCTTCTTATTCCTTCCTCGTTTTGCCCTCTTGTTTCTCTTCCGGCTCTTAGACCATTTAACAATGCTTTGCCCTCCAAAACCAGCAATTGAAGTAATGCGACTCCGCCCTAAGAACCACACATTTCTGTCAATTGTTATGCAAATCATATTCTCATACTTTTTGAAAATATTTGCTTTGCCACTTAGCTCCAATGGGTGATTCTGTGGTTCGATCATTCTGACCACCTACGTCCGCAACACAACCACAAAATCAGTACACACATTGTCACCTGAACAGCTTCTTATTATCAACAAATATTGTATACATATATACCTGGACCGTGCCCTCCTTTCGGGCTTGAATCTTGAGCAGCATTATCTTAGGATGCCTCGGTGTCGGCAAACCCTAAATGATGAGACCATGATAATTCCTCACAAACCAACCCTTAAATAACACTGAGCCATTATGCCGTCACCCTTGAAGCCTTGCGGGCATTTGCAGCCCTTAGCTTGTTCATTTTGTAGAGTTCCAAAATTCAGTTTTGTAGGCCCTTGACAATAACCAACTTTTTGACCAAACTTTTTTCCTATTTAGAGCGAAACATGTCCCACAACGATGAGGCCGGCGGTTCGGGCAAGGCATTCTGGGAGCTGTCCCAGGAGATGGAGGAAGAACCTCACCGCTATGAGGACGCCGCGGAAGACACCGATCCCGACTACACAACCCCTAGTGGCGTCGGGGATGACACCACTGATGGTGCCGCCGAGGATGCCACCACTGATGATGGCAGCGCACGCACAGATGGCAGCCAACCGAAGAGGCAATGGAAGGACCGGCGCCCGAATGTGCTCGGCACCATCAAGGAGGAATTTACTGAAGTGTCCTCCGAGGGGCATCCAACGGCGCCCAAAGAATTAGTCAAGGGGTACTTGGTTCAGCTCGGGTGCATTCTCTGGAGCATCGTCTCGATCAACACCGAGAACCTAAGGCATCCTGACCGAGGGAATTTGCACAGCCTCCTCTTCACGAAGCTACACGAACGATACAAGTTCCCCGGTGACGTCGCAAACACACGCCTCCCAGGGAATAAAGTGAACAGTGCCGCCCTCACGAAGATGAGCACGACCCTGTCTACTTGGAGAAGCGCGGTGAAGAAAATGATTGACAAAGGTGATAGTTATGAGAAGATCAAGGCAAAAAATCCTTCGATCAGCGAAGATGACTACAAGGAGTTCAAGATCAAGTGCGAGAGCAGCGCAACCGTGGAATCAAGTCAGTGGGGGAAAGATATGCGGGACTTGAACTTAGGGGTCCACCAACTCTGTCCCGGCGGTTACAGAGTGGCGGAACCTATATGGGACAAGGAGTACGTGGAGCGTGCCGAGCAAGGCCTACCGCCCCGCTTCGAGAAATACCGTGACAAGCAGACCAGGAACTATGTCAGGGCCCAGTACAAGGTGGACCCGGTAACAAAGGAGCTTACCACGGATGCAAAGACCAAGGCGCTTGAGCGTGTTCTGGTAAGGAATACACCCCCGCGTAATTAGCTCCATATGGTTGCATTCCAATTAATGAAGCCAAATTTCTAAATGGTTCACATTACTTCCGCAGGAGACTGAAAGCAGTAGCGTGGGGTCGTCTTAGAGCTCCCCTAAGGACAACACTTTAAATAGGGCGTTGGACGTAATGAAAAACAAGGATAAGTTTAGTAAGCCGTCGTCAGCTGGTCGTGTGGCTGGCAAAGGCTTGTCCACAAAATGGTCATCATACTATAACACTGGTGTGCGAAAGGAGAGAAAGACCAGCTCGGAAAGCCAGTCGCGCGAGGTTCAAGAACTCAAGGCACAAGTGGCGCGGATTCCGGAGATGGTCCAAGAGCAAGTGCAACAATAACTGGGAACGACGCTCACCGCCATTGTGCCTACCTTCATTGAGGGGCTGTAGACGTGGATTGTGGGCGGCCAACAGGGGCCGCCCCCGGTTCCCAGCTTCACGGCCAGCAACTCGCACAACACGCAGGCGGCGCCATTGGTGTCTCCGATGGAGGCGGTATTGGTGTCTCCAGCGCCGGCACGGGCATTGGAGCTTAATGCACCCGGGTGTACGCCGGCCGGCACCTCAGCAGCAAGCGGCCCCTCCGTCAGTTGCACGCCCGCCGTTGGCGGTGCCTCGACATTAGCCGAGCTCGACGCCATCACGGTAACTAAGCCTCTCGGCCGATGACTTCATCTCCTTGCCTTTGACTGGGCATGCCTGACGCCCTACATGTTTTCGCAGGGCGCCGCCGACGTTCCATGCACTCTCTTGCACTTCGTGGGTGGCGAGTTGATCGATGTCACCAAGGGCAGAATCGTTCAACCGGGCAACCCCGTGTTCCACGGTAATCTGATGCCACCCACCGTGTATAGGGTTGAAATGGTTCGGGTGCTGCGAGGCTGCGACGACTTTTTACCTCCGATTCGACCCGCTAGGGCCGACAAAGATGATGTGATGACCCTCAGTGCCTGCGTAAGCTGGCCCCTGCTTTGGCCGAAGAGCCAGATTTGTTTGGGGGCGGGGGACACCACCCCAAAGACAACACCGCCAGTCGCGCCGGCGCCAAGCCATGGCAAGACCGCCGCAATGCTACCGGACATGCCGGACATGCATATGGCACAAGATCCGAACGACGACGACGACGGTACATTTACCAACGTCGATAAGTACTTTGTTGAACATGGGTACGATGACGAATTCTTCGGGCCTCCTTCTCAAGAACCCAACCCTGCAAAAGACGACCGCGATCTAGCTGGTACCGCGGAGAAATCCAATTGCAACAGGCGTCGTCTGGCGTTCAGTTCTTAGGAGACGCCTCCAGCTGCCGCCTTCACCGAGCCTTAGATAGCCGAGGTGCAAAATATTATCAGCCCCAACACACTCAAGAAGGCAGTCGGTGAGCAGAACTCGCTCCCATTGCAGCAGAAGAAGAAGGGACGAAAAAGAAAGAATTACAAGGGCGGTGCGAGCCAGCCGGCACCGAGTACGATCCGTGCTCAGGACGGGCCACCTTCACCTAAGGATATCTCGAGGAGGGTGCATGTGGCGGGTAGGCCGATGCTACCGACTAATCTTCTCAATGCTGCAACCGGTGCTATGCGGAGGCTGCATGACAGTGTTCTTTCTTTGGAGAAGCGGCGTCTCTCCGAGAATGATGTGGCATACCCGGTTTTCGTGGCCAAGGTGCCAGAGGGCAAGGGCTTTGTGGATAGCACCATCGAGGGTACGATCGTCCTGCGGTTTGATGACATCTTCGCTATGTTTAACCTTCATCCGCGACACTACACCTTCGTTCGGCTATTTTCGCTGAGTATGGAGATGTGGATCATTAGAGACAAGACCCCGGACATCGTGATAGTCGACCCCTTCTACATGTGTGCCAAGATCTTGGGCAGCGCTGGGGACCGGCAAGTCGCGAGTTCACACCTCGAAGGCGTCATTCTGGCAAACCCAGATAAGGATAACTTCCTCGTGCCTTACTTTCCCGAGTAAGTCATCCCCTCACCGCCCCGTAACATATGATTTCTTAGATTTCGATCGTTCTTTTTTTTCTAACATTCCATGTTTTGTGCAGTGACACACATTGCACACTCATCCTCTTAAGCCCGAAATATTCCATGGCCACGTATTTCGACTCGGACCGTCAGTCTAAGAAAGACTACACAAATATCAAGAAAGTTCTTGATGATGTTCTCCCCGGCTATGCCAGATCTGGAGGCACCTTCAGCAGGACAATTCGTAGGTACGGCAAGCACGTGTTCACCCACAATACGACGTTCCCCTACGTCAAGCAGCCGCCTGGCAGTCAGAAGGATGCCTACTACGCCCTCCATCACATGCGGGCGATCGTACGGGACCAGCATCACCTTCTGCTACCAAATAATCTCAAAGATTGGGCCACACACTTGTCGGCAATCCAGGACGCGGACATCAGACAAGAATTCTATCGCATCCAGTCGGAGTTTGCGGAAATCATCCATCAAGATGTCCTTCGTACCTCGGGGCAGTTCTACCTCAGATATCAACCGTCCAACAGTGAGATAGAAACAACGCTACAAATGCAGGCTGACAACGCCCGCGATTTCATGACCATCACGAAAGACGGCAGCTTCATCCAAGCTCCGGTCCCTGAGTCGAGTCGAAAATAGTGATGCTATGTAGTTCTGAAATGTCGATTGGCTCATGTTGTAATATTAAACTTTAATGAACTTGTATGTCTCTTTGGTTTGGATAGTCGTTCAACTTATATGTAATCGATGCTATTTATTAGTAGGACCATGAATCGTGCTATTAATGTGTTGCTTTTCTCTTTCGATCCTTTTGTTGCATACTTATATATTGCTTATGTATTGTCTGTGAATTGCTACTAACGTTTTGTTTGGCTAGTGCATAGAGATGTCGTCGTATGTCGTGTACAAGGGTAAGGTTTCCGGAGTCTACGACGACTGGGAGGAGTGTCGGAGACAGGTTCACCGTTTCAGCGGTAACAGTTACAAATGGTACACCACTAGGGCGGAGGCGGAAGCTAGTTATGCGCGCTATCTAGCAGGAGAGAGGAGGGAGCGTTGGAGGAACCAGATGAAGACCAGTTTCATCGCGATGATGCTCATCGTGATGACTGCAGCTCTCTTCTATGTGATGGTAGTTTAGATGATCGATATCGACTTGTAATGTGAAGACAAACTCACTAGTCGCGGTCTCGAGACTTGTAATGTTCTAACTTTGTTCGGTATTTTAAATTCGGAGACTAATATGATGAATTGTATTCGGACACTAATCTTCTATTGTATTCGATAAATCTGTTGTTTATATGTTGTGTTGTCTATATTCTGTGCAGTAATATGTTTTGTAACCTGTGCAAATATCAGAAAAGAAAAAAAATCCCTAATATTCATACTAGTGGCACACCACTCTGCACTTTAGTGGCGCACTGCAGTAAGCACACTAGTGGCGCATCATCTACAAGTGCGCCATTAGTAAGCCAGAGCACAAGGTAAATATGGCCCCCTGGAAGGCATACTAATGGCGCACCGTATGATATACTAATGGCGCACTCCCTGGTGCGCCATTAGTATCTGGGGTGTGTCATTAGTATTAATTACTAGTGGCGTGGTGCTAGTGGCGCACCTGTAGTGCGCCATTAGTGGTCAAAACAGGTGCGCCACTAGCAGGCCTTTTCGTAGTAGTGTGTGCAGACCCTGCGGGTTCGAGAACTATGTAGACATGACCAAGACACCTCTACGGTCAATAACCAATAGCGGGACATGGATGCCCATATTGGTTGCTACATATTCTACGAAGATCTTTATCGGTCGAACCTCTATGTCAAGGATTCAGTTAATCCTGTATGATGTTCGCTTTGTTCTTCGGTATGTTACTTGCCCGAGATTCGATCATCGGTATCTCCATACCTAGTTCAACCTCGTTACTGGCAAGTCTCTTTACTCGTTCCGTAATGCAAGATCCCGTGACTAACACTTAGTCACATTGCTTGCAAGGCTTGTTGTGATGTTGTATTATCGAGTGGGCCCTGAGATACCTCTCCGTCACACGGAGTAACAAATCCCAGTCTTGATCCATGCCAACTCAACAGACACCCTCGGAGATACCTGTAGAGTACCTTTATAGTCACCCAGTAACGTTGCGACGTTTGATACATACAAGGCACTCCTCCGGTGTCAATGAGTTGCATGATCTCATGGTCATAGGAACATATACTTGACATGCAGAAAACAGTAGCAATAAACTGACACGATCATATGCTACGTTTGTAGTTTGGGTCTTGTCCATCACACCATTCTTCTAATGATGTGATCCCGTTATCAAATGACATCTCATGTCCATGGCTAGGAAACCTTAACCATCTTTGATCAACGAGCTAGTCTATTAGAGGCATACTAGGGGCATGGTTTTGTCTATGTATCCACACATGCATCTAAGCCTCCGATCAATATAATTATAGCATGGATAATAAACGATTATCAGGAACAAGGAAATATGATAACAACTAATTTATTATTGCCTCTAGGGCATATTTCCAACATGCAATGCTCCGGAAGTAAGTTCAATCAATACCGGGACCATATCGGCAACTTTTGTTGATTTCCTTATATCGAGTAATCATTTTCTTTGCCTGGCAGGGTTGGAAACAGTTCACCGGAATGGCTCCCGGTCTAAACAACGAGCTGCGATTTACACATCCCAAAGTAAGTAGTACTAGCTAGTTCCGCGCATCTCTCATTGATTCTAGTTTCATCGATATCATTATCATGCTTGCTTATCAGTTTGATTGAACTCTATTCTCGTAAAGTGCTTGTACCAGGTACCAGTGAATCATTTATGTGGATACTACGTATGCGAGTTCATTCACCGCTCGACCTCTGAGCCGGGCTTTTCTGACAAACAATTTGATGTACGTAAAAAATATTTACAATTTTATTTTATATATTACCATCAATTGTGTTGAGCTTCATTCATATATGTATTGACCCCCTTCTTTAAATTAGATCTGGTAGATGCGGGATGAACTCCTACCACATGATCGCATACGAGCAATCCAAGAGGAATTGACAGGATTCTTTCTTGACCACGTCATACCTGAACACGGAGAATACCATGTGAAATTGCAAATGTATCTTACGTAGATGATGTTAGGGATTGTAAGAGATGTTATATTGTATATATATAGTAGCGTCGGATAGATATACAAAGAAAGAGATGTCACTTCTCTCTATATATGTTCACGACGATCTTGTATAATTAATGGTTTCCTTCATTTGTTTACTAGCTAGCGTCGAGTTCTCTCTATATGTATAGTAGCTAGCATCGACCAAGCACGAAAGAAAAAGGTCACTTCTCTCTATTAGCTAGCTAACACAATATGAAACTCCTAAATTAACCCTCCAAAACCCCAAACCCTCCCCCCTTTCAAAAAAAAACCCAACGCCTATGAGCTGCTGACCCGTGGCTGCCTTTTGGTCCCGGTTGGTGTTAACAACCGGGACTAAAGGTCATCCTGCCTGGGCGCCCCGCAGCGGCCACGTGGAACCCTTTCTGTCTCGGTTCGTAAGCAAACCGGGACTAAAGGTTTTGGGTATTAGTCCCGTTTGGTTTGTCCCGGTTCCAAAACCGAGACTAAAGGCCCTCTCGAACCGAGACTAGTACCCTGTTTTCAACTAGTGATATCATAAGGTATATATCCACGTTATCTCTTTCTTTTTCTGTGCTTTAATTTCATGATCTCCATTTCAAAATAATAATAATTCATAATCCATCTCAGTTGCTTTTCTTGATAAACATGCATTCCTCTCACTCACTGTGTGAGTGCAGCCAGGCACGTTGGACAGAGTAGTCAGACCAACTACCTTGCTCATGATCTTAAGTACACGGCTTAAAATATTTCAACCAAAACATGATTTTCTTTTTTACTTCTTGGCAGCTTTATATATGTAAAAGAACTTTTCAAAAAATGGCTCGATGTTCCATTGAGAATTATCCAACAAATGAGGATTAACACTTTTTTAACTAGAGCTTCATTTCTTCCAACATATCATATCTGAGGAAAAATAAAGAGTGGCTCGTAAACGTCGACAAACCTTTACTTCTTGGCAGCTTTATACATGTAAAAGAACTTCTCGAAAATGGCTCGATGTTCCATTGAGAATTATCCAACAAATGAGGATTACCATTTTTAACTAGAGCCTCATTTCTTCCAACATATCATATTTGAGTAAAATTAAAGAGTGGCTCGTAAACGTCCACAAACAACACAATGTACTTTCACATATGACCTGAAACAATGCTAATCTCTCCGATCCCTAAAGTTGTACTAGATCAATGATAATTAATATGGATCTGAGGGGATAACATATTTGATTAATGAAACTATGAGATATGCTCCTTTCATCGAGATGATATATACAATGCCAACACTGCTTATCTGCATTTATTTTCACAAGCAGGTGAAGAATTCAGCGAGATCAAGATTCATAATGGAAATGTGAAACCTGTTGTTGAGTGTAGTTCCAATGATTTTTTTATAGTTCCCCGGTTGGATTTTTTCCAACCATCTTTGAGAAAAAAATAAGCCAGGTGCAGCTGATCTGAGAAAACATACACAGGTATGCCCTAACTTAAGCTCCTTTGCATTTCAGAAATGGATACACATATCACAACAAATTAATCAACGCGGCGGACGAATGCAGGCAAAAAGAAATGGAAGATATATGTGGTTACGTGCATGATCTAAAGAAAACTCTGAACCAACCAAGAAGAGCACCACGAGAATCCAACATCTGAAGCGCGCAACTAGATCCCTTTGGCAAGGCAAAGTGACATTCAGTAAGAGATGTCGACGAGGGAGATCATGGCGTGCGCGGCGAGCTGCTCTCGCGCTCGCCTCTGCACGCCACGGAGGGTAGAGTACCGCGGCTCCGGCAGCGGCACCGTCCGGCGGCCGGTGAGGTACGCGCGCAGCTCGGCGTCGTAGTGCGCCGCAGCGGCCCTGAGCGTGAGGCAGACGCGCGGCAGGTGGCGGAGCAGCGGCAGCGTGATGTTGAACGGCCAGAGCAGGACCGAGAACTTGAACGCCTGCATGAACCCGCCGACCGCCGGCACGGCGAGGAGCACCACGTGCACCACCATCGCCGATCGATCTCCGAATAACTCGTTCCACCGCCGCGCCCGCGCGCTGCTCGCTACACGGCCGGTCCCTCCGCCCCTGCCATGGCGACGCTCTCGAGGTGCCACTTCTAGCTGGTGGTTAGTTACTACTACCACGGACCTGATCCTCCGGCCATTAACTAGGATTCCAGAGCGAGGAGCACTGGCTTGGAGTTGGATGGAAATAATGGCCGGCGATGGCGATCGAGGGATGTTAATAATGGAACGGAAATGTACTCTGTTCTGTTCTACAGTGGACACGTACTGCCATGACACAGCTCATGACAATGCGGCCGGCTGACATTGTCCGCGGCGAGTTGAATGAATCAGCGAGACTACAGTAGCTGAGGTGTCGCTACGAACGGGCCAGCCACGGATCGACACATGGTCTCCGTGGGGCACCGGCCGTCCCTTTAACTTCACGATGAGCCGCCGCGTATGTCCAGATAGTGTCCACAGAATATGTACAAAGGTAGGCACTCCAGCAGTTGTGCGGTCTGCGGGAGCGCTGGTACACGTCCGATTCTGTGGACGGTTCTGAAACGAAATCTGGCTTCACAACTGAACCAAAAGAAGAAAGAGGTATCTAGACTGTAACAAAACCAAACAGAATGTTGGTGTGTGGTGTTAAACTAAAGCAGATTGGATTATGTTGGCATCCACCAGTCAGGGCCCACACCCGGTGCCAGTTGGGCGCCTCTGGCCCCACAATTAAATCTACTCTTCGGCGAGGAATCACGTAGCTATCCTATTCCTGTCGGTATCGGCCACCCGGCACAAGCTTCCATTTGATTTCCCTTTTTTACACAAGAACAAATCGGTTCACTTCTTTCGGGTCTACTAGGTGGAACATGCAAATGGATAAGGTCTCGCCAGGAGGTTGGATTAGATTTTTTTTTGAACGACCCCTGCTTCATTTTTATACTTCCTCCGTTTCAAAATATTTATCTTTTTAGATATTTCACTACGAACTACATACGGATGTATATACACACAATTTAAAGTGTAGATTCATTCATTTTACTTCGTATGTAGTCTATAGTCAAATCTTTAAATAGACAAATATTTAGGAACGGAAGGAATAGAAAGCAAAGCAAGATAGGTTCCAACGGTAAGCTTACAACCAACTCGGTAACCACACAGTCCACACAGCTTAGAGGCTACCAACCAGGATAAGAACAAGTATGCCACAGATTATTACATTGAATTCATTGGCAAATACTGAGAATCATAGCAAAAGCTAGACTACTAAGAGTCCTACTCAGCTCGAGACACCATCAATCCAGGCAATACGAAGCAGTTGGATTAGATTATTCTCAACTAGTGGAGTCACATGATCATTGTCGTAGCTAATGTCCAAGTCAAGTACATTTGGTGCACACAAAGGAGACAAGTCAAGCGGCAGCAGGTACATGCTAAGATGCTAAGATCGAGTGACGAGCCTAGATATTTATCCGAGACCTCAGCCCCACATCACCCACAAAATTGTTTCAGGCTTTCAGCCCCACAGGGGTACATGCATAACCTAACTCTGTACTGATATATATTTTCTTTCGAGAACGCTCGGTATTGATTGCAGACTTCGCTGTCCTGAAGCCATGGACGTTGAGCATGGACACAGTCGCGTCCCGGCATATCTTTTGGGCCCTGAAAGGTGCACTGTTTTTGGCTTCTCTGCCTCCGAGGAGCCGCTTGCTCGCCGTTGCGGTGGCCTTTGGCGGATCTTTGGCTGCCCGGCGTTCGTTCGATCCATGCATGCATATCCACTGGATGTCCTGACGAATGATGATCCACTGGTTGGTTGCACGTAGCGTGCAAATATGCCGGTTTGTTCCCCAATCATGCATGCAGAGATGGGATCTATGGGCAGCGCAACAGTCCATAGATGCAGCGAATGGATATGGTGGAATGAACAGACGAAGACTGTAGAATTCTCGCATGGAACAAAGACGGACAAAATTATTTTGTTTCACAACGGACTGGTGTCCCCTGTATTCTGTTGGGGGCAGAGACGTTGGACCTGGACGAAATGATTGCCGACGCTCATGACATTCACATGGCGTGCAAGCCAAGGATGCCGCCGTCGCTGCATAAAACTATTCATAATGAAAATAACATATATAATAACATAGATAACACTTAAGCAAAAAATATGATATTACATCTAATTAATGCAAAAAGAAAGAAATTGAGTAATTTAATACGTTACTACCTCTATAATTAACATAACGTATATCAAGACAAAATAAGTCTATAAACTAATTGAAAGGTTCAATGTTACTACTATCTATTATAAAGGTAGTAGTCTAATGCTGGTGTAGCAGTAGCTGGCTGTCCAGGGATGTCATTTCTGTCGAGATATCATCTCTGGTGTAGGTTTTTAGATCAAACCGGGCGGGCTAATGTAATGTGTCACCGTTCCTCCCTGAAATTGCACCAGTCAATTCAAACAGGTGTAGACCAGTTTTAACTTTTTGTGATGGGCAGTAGTGCAGGGTTCGCGCGGCAGCTAGAATCGTCGAGAAGGAGGGGTGACTCGTCGTGAAAGATGCCGTGTAACAAGGACAAATGCCCTTGTCGCTTAACAATCAGGAGTTGTCTGTTAAGAATGCCAACAGGTCACGCCTTCATGCTGAGGGTCATTTACAAGTGAATCCCTTGTACACGTCTTAAATGTGAGTCGTTCAGTCACTAGTCATAAAAAACCGATCCAATCGTATCTCTCAAACCGTGGATAAATGCCCGGACTAACCGACACCCCTCGTATCCAACCCGAATATAAGACGGATATGAGGGGGTTCGGACGCGTCCACCATATCGGCCCACCGTTCGCCCATTCTAACCTCACAAAATCCCCGTACAGAGCAAACCCTATCTCATTTCACTCCGCTCCGCTCCGTGACTCCCCCCCCCCCCTTTCCCAATCCATTCAATCAATAGTGTCTGACCAGTATGTCCAGCACTAGCAGCCACTCTGCCGGCAGCTCCGAAGACAAGGAGGAGCTGATGCTCCGTATCATGCTTGAGCACTCGCGGGTCGATACGGGCAGCTGCTCCGACTCCGGTGTGACGCCTCATGTAGTCGGTCGGCACAGCGCCGACGTCGGCCCTTCCCGCCACCACGCGCAGATCTGCGAGGCCTGTCGAATCTGCTTCGCCCGCCCGACGGCCTTCTCCACCTTCGACCACTGCTCCACGCGGGCAGCGGTCGGTTCTAGTGCTCGCTCCGCCAGTGCCGTGGATGCAAACTCTAGCGCCGCGGATGTGGAATCCAGAGCAGAGGCACGTGCCGCCCGCCGCAAAATGCAAAGGGTAAGGGAGGGGGGGGTCCGACGAGGTTGCGCAGTCCGCCCGCAGCCGCCACGTGATGTCGGTGCTCGAGCGTCTCCTTCAGTGGATGTATCGTCGGTCACTAAACACGACGAAGACAGACGCCCGGCGGCTCCGGAGGATCAACGCCAAACAGCTCTGGATCGGCATTGAGCAATTCGAGCGGGAGGCGGCGGAGGTGGCAAGGGTGGCCAAGCTCAAGCGCAAGCAAGACCGCATTGTCCGGCGCTTGCAAGGCTACATCGTCATCTTCGATTCCTCCTCCTCTCACGGGGCTGACTCCAACGGCTCCGACATCGACCCACCTCCTGCTGCGGAAGCCTACAGGATCGCCGACGACCGAAAAGGCATAGACTCGGCGAGAAAGTGGCGAAGCTCACCCTCTCCTCTTACATATTCTAGTATTAGTATGTAGTTAGAATGTGTCGGATCGTTGAAGTGTGTGAATTATGCCCTTTTGATGTCTTTTTGATGATGTTTATGTGAATTATGTCCGTTTGGTATCGATTATATGTACGTTTCCCGTCGATTTTGATCGTTCGATAATCTATATATAAGATGCCGAATATGAGATACATGGATGTGAAGGCACGGATTTAAAAAGTGCCCAATCAATATCCGCAGATGCACTGAACACATTCGCATACGTTTGAGGTCCGATTTGTAATATCCGGCTGATGCAGAAAAAGTCATCATCAATGGAAAAATCTTTACTTTTAGCCGCCTTCACCATGTCAGATAAGACACTGTATACTTTATTACCTATTTCAACAAGAGTATTTAGGGCATCTTCAATAATTTGTATGTAGTTTTGTTGGTAAAATTATTCATATCATTAACCAACAAGGGATCATATAATTACTCAAATGGTTGCATCTATATTATTCAATGGAAAAAAAGACAATAAATGCAATTGCTCTCTATTTAACCTTGAAGCTTGGGCAAGAGCAGTTGGTTATTCTATATATAACTTTCCTCTCTCTTTGCTCATTTATTTATTGCCATATCATCATATATCCTGAGTGACAAAGTTTACCAACAATTATCTTACGGCCATTGGAGAGGCCTTTATCCGTATGTTTCGCTATATATTTTTGTGGGGTCCGCGGTTGTAATTTCAGATATGTGTTTCTGGGAATATGACATTTAAGCATGATCTACTTCGGTGACTACTGACTTTCATGCATCAAGCATGGTGGTGCAGCTGACTCAGCAATTCACGTAGTACTTATTAGTACGATGATCTCGACTGCATATTATATATATATTCACACAGTAGGATGAACAGATAAGCAGATGACGTGAAGAACTGGCACATTGTAGTACTCGGTATGATCTACGCCGAAGTTCCCTCTGTTCCCCTAAAAAAGAATCTGTTCTTGCCACGGAAAAAAATTCTGAAGAAAAATACTCTGTCCGTAAAAAAATAAAAACGCAAAGGACTAAAATGTTCTTATATTTTTTTTACGGAGGAAGTACTGTTTATATTCAAATGCTGGAGCAATTAACCAAAGCGAACAATCCCGACAGAATCCGCGGGATCTGGCAGCAGAATTTACTCGTATCTACAGATTGAATGTTACTACAACTTACAGCCAACATACACATATCACGGGACGCTCTCTACAATGATCGAGCATGCAGCCCGAGACCAAGAAACCTACTACAAATCAATCAAGCCGAAGAAAGAAGAAAGAAAACCGTCCTGCTCCAGCGTCTCAGTACGCGGCGTCGACGAGCGCCTGGCGGTGGAGCTCGTTGTCGTCGTCGTCGCGGCTCCTGGAGCCGCGGCGCGCGTACGCGCGGCGCAGCCAAGCGACGTGGGAGGCGAGCGCGGTGCAGACGACGACGCAGACCTCCGGCAGGTTGCGCGGGAGCGGCAGCCAGAGGTTGAGCGGCCACAGCAGCGGCGCCGAGACCTGGAACACCTGCACGAAGCCCTTGGCTGCCATGAACGCCAGCAGGTGGATCGCCATCGCCGCCGAAAACACAAGGTAGCTCGACGGGCGGGTCGTCGATCGCCGGGTGTGCGTGCTGCTGCGGCAGGGAGGAAATGTGTTGATTCAGAAATCAGAATGGTGCTGTGTCGCTGCCGTGGTGGCGTGGTTTTGCTTTTGCCGGTGGCGCGGTGGGGCGGGCGGGAGGTTGCGGCCTTCCCCGGGTGCGAGCGGGAACGACCTTTTTATGAAGTCGTGCCTTGGTAGGACCGAGAACTTGGCCGGATTTGGATAACATGGTGACAGGCAACATGACGTATCGTCGTGGCGATATCCCGTAGGGTGAAATTGGGTGAAGATGTGACGGCATCCGGTCAGGTGGGGCGGTTAGGCTGACTAGGACAGTTGGCAAGGAAAAGTCTCCAATTTTTTCCCTTTTTTTGTCGTAAATATATTTAGATTTTCATTAGATTATTGGTACTACTGCAATTTTTCAAAACCAAGATCTAAACACCATTTAATTCGTTAATTTTAAGAAAATGTGTCCTCTAATTAATCCCGGGAAATCAGAACCAACGCATATTTTTTCGAGAAAACTTCGAGTCAATTTTTTCGAGAACGAATATCAGAAATAATACAAATTACATATCCGTAGACCATCTAGCGACGACTACTAGCACTGAAGCGAGCTGAAGACACGCCGCCATCATCGCCCCTTCGTCCCTAGAGCCGGGCAGGACTTGTTGTAGGTGAAAGTCGGGAAGTCGTCGTTCTAAGACCCTATAAGACCAACGCACCAGAATAACACCCATTGTTGAAGAGAAGTTTAATTATATTGGAAGGATCCAACCCATAAACACACGAACACACAAGGACAAAGACCGGATCCATGTGGATCCACCGAAGACATATGCCGACCGAATATCGCGAGATCCATCGGAGACAAACTTCCACACACCCTCCGATGATGCTAGAAGCACCATCGGGACGGGGCTAGGCAGGGAGAACCTTATTCCATCTTCAGAAAGCCGTCACTGCCTCATCTCTTTGAGCAGGACACAAACCCTAGAAAAGCTAAAAAAATAACAAAAAGGAAACCCTTCCATCGGCAAGAGCCGAGATCCACCATGGTTCCATGGCCCTAAGACTACATGAGACAAGGTAGACCGGCACTGACACCGGTGGGAGACAGGAGAAACCCTAGTGCAACTGGATATGAGCGCTCTTTTCCTTGGCGACGACTGAATACAAAAATAAAATAAAATTTACGCATTTAGAACAAAATGTTCTTGAACTCCCACACAAGCACTGTGAAGCCCGCTCGCTAATGTTGCATCGGACGCGCACACAGTTCACCTCCCCCTCCCAATACAACAACGAGGAACCCGCTCTTTCGGAACATGTTAGCCTTTGATTACTTTCGAAAACAAGAAGTCCTGACTACCATAGGAGCAGTAGGCCCCAGACTCCCCCGAGGAGATGAAGGAGCAAGCTAATCCTGATGGTCCTACGCCAATTGCATATCTCAACATGCTAGTGGACCATGCCAATGGCGACCTCACCGCTCATACGAAATCGGGTCAACGCCCACACACTAGTAGAAAACGGAGCTTCCGTCACAGCTCGATCTACACATTAGTCCCGGTTGCATTACAAAACGAGACTAACGTGAGCATTAGTCCCGGTTCGAGCGGCTAGGGTGTTGGAAATATGCCCTAGAGGCAATATATAAAGTGATTATTATTATATTTCCTTGTTCATGATAATCGTTTATTATCCATGCTATAATTGCATTGAGTGGAAACACATTGCATGTGTGGGTAAATAGACAACACTGTGTCCCTAGTATGCCTCTAGTGAACTAGCTCGTTGATCAAAGATGGTCAGGGTTTCCTAGCCATTGACATGTGATGTCATTTGATAACGGGATCACATCATTAGGAGAATGATGTGATGGACAAGACCCAAACTACAAACGTAGCATATGATCGCGTCAGTTTATTGCTATTGTTTTCTGCATGTCAAGTATATGTTCCTATGACCATGAGATCATGCAACTCACAGATATCGGAGGAGTGCCTTGTGTGTATCAAACGTCGCAATGTAACTGGGTGACTATAAAGGTGCTCTACAGGTATCTCCGATGGTGTCTGTTGAGTTGGCATGGATTGAGACTGGGATTTGTTACTCCGTGTGACGGAGAGGTATCTCGGGGCCCACTCGGTAATACAACATCACAATGAGCCTTGCAAGCAATGTGACTAATTGTTAGTTGCGGGATCTTGTATTACGGAACGAGTAAAGAGACTTGCCGGTAACGAGGTTGAACTAGGTATGGAGATACCGACGATCGAATCTCGGGCAAGTAACATACCGAAGAACAAAGGGAACGTTATACGGGATTAACTGAATCCTTGACATAGAGGTTCGACCGATAAAGATCTTCGTAGAATATGTAGGAACCAATGTGGACGTCCAGGTCCCGCCATTGGTTATTGACCATAGAGGTGTCTCGGTCATGTCTACATAGTTCTCGAACCCGCAGGGTCTGCACACTTAAGGTTTGGTGACGTTTCAGTAGTGTAGAGTTATGTATGGTGGTGACCAAAGGTTGCTCGGAGTCCCGGATGAGATCCCGGACGTCACGAGGAGCTCCGGATTGGCTCGTAGGTAAAGATTCATATATAGGAAGTCCCAGTTTGGTCGCCGGAAAAGTTTCGGGCTCATCGGTATTGTACCGGGAGTGTCGGTAGTGTATCGGGAGACCTCCGGAAGGGGTGTTTCGACCCTAGAGGGTCCATGGGCAGTGAGAGAATAATAACCAGCCCTTAGTGGGCTGGTAAATCAGCCACAAGAAGGCCCATGGCGCAGGAGAAAAAAGGCTAAAGGAAAAAGGCCAAAAATCAGCCAATAGGGAGCAATCCTACTCCAAGTAGGATTGGAGGTGGAGTAGGACTCCACCCCTCCTATTCGGCCGAACCAAAGAGGCCCTTGGCTTCCTCTTCTCTCCTCTCCTCCTATATATACTGGTGGAATAACTAGGGTTTTGGCAGAAATTACGGCCACGTGCTACCCGTTCCACCAGTGCTCCTCTAGATTGGTTTTCCACAGTGCTTAGGCGAAGCCCTGCCAGAATTGCTCCACCACCACCATCACCGGAGCGCCGTCACGCTGCCGGTGAACTCTCTCTCCTCTTCACCTCCTTTTTCTGGATCAAGACGGTGGAGATCGTCATCAAGCTGCACGTGTGCTGAACGCGGAGGTGCCGTCCGTTCGACACTAGATCGGAAGGATCGTGATCAAGGCCACGGGACGTTCGTGATCGGATCACGGGACGGATCGTGACGAGATCTCGGGACGGTTCGTGATTGGTTCGCGGGACGGTTCGTGATTAGATCGCGGGACGGTCGGCGATTTGGATCGCGAAGAAGTACGACTACACCAACCGCGTTTCTTAACGCTTCCCGCTTAGCGATCTACAAGGGTACATAGATCCACTCTCCTTCTCGTAGATGCTCATCACCATGGATAGGTTTGCGTGTGTGTAGGAAATTTTTTGTTTCCCATGCGAAGTTCCCCAACAGTGGCATCATGAGCTAGGTTGATGGTTCGATGAGATCTCGAGTAGAACACAAAAGGTTTGTGGGCGTTGATGCTTAGATTGCTTCCTTCCTTAGTCGTATTTTGGTTCAGCGGTATTGTGAGATGAAGCGGCCCGAACCAACATTACTCGTATGCTTACGAGAGACCGGTTCCCTCGACGCAACTTGTTGCTTAGATGGCTTGCGGGTGACAGTTTCTCTCACTTTAGTTGGATCGGATCCGACAAAGGCGGTCCTTGAGAAGGTTGAAAAGCAAACTATGTATCACCGTTGTGGCTTTGCGTAGGTGAGAATCGTTCTTGCTAGATACCCGTAGCGGCCACGTAAAACTTGCAACAACAATTAGAGGACGTCTAACTTGTTTTTGCAGGGTATGTTGTGATGTGATATGGCCAATTACATGATGAGATATATGAGATGATCATGTGATGTATAGAATTTCACGACCTGCATGTCGATGAGTATGGCAACCGGCAGGAGCCATAGGGTTGTCTTTAATTATTGTATGACCTGCGTGTCGATCATTAAGCGCTATGTAATGCTTTACTTTATCGCTATACGGTAGCAATAGAAGTAGAAGCAGCTGGCGCCACAACCCCTATGGCGGCACGTTGATGGAGATCAAGATGATGGAGATCATGGTGTCATGCCGGTGACGATGGAGATCATGCCGGTGCTTTTATGATGGAGATCAAAAGCACAAGATCATGGCCATATCATGTCACTTATGAATTGCATGTGATGTTAATCCTTTTATGCACCTTGTTTTTCTTAGTACGACGTTAGCATTATAAGGTGATCCCTCACTTAAATTTCAAGATAAAATTGTGTTCTCCCCGAGTGTGCACCGTTGCGAAAGTTCATCGTGTTGAGACACCACGTGATGATCGGGTGTGATAGACTCTACGTTCACATACAACGGGTGCAAGCCAGTGTTGCACGCGCAGAACACTCGGGTTAAACTTGACAAGCCTAGCATGTACAGACATGGCCTCAGAACACAAGAGACCGAAAGGTCGAACATGAGTCATATAGTAGATATGATCAACATAATGATGTTCACCATTGAAGCCACCTTAACTCACGTGATGATCGGACTTGAGTTGGTGAATTTGGATCATGTGACACTCAGATGACCTGAGGGATGTCAATTTGAGTGGGAGCTTTAGTAATTTGATTAACTAAACTCATTATCTTGAACAATAGTCTAAATGAAGTTTGCATATTTATGTTGTAGATCAATGGCTCGCGCAGTAGCACCCCTGAATTTTAATACGTTCCTAGAGAAAGCTAAGTTGAAAGATGATGGAAGTAACTTTGTTGACTGGGCCCGTAACCTGAGGATTATCCTCACGGCTTCCCAGAAATCATATGTCCTTGATGCACCTCTTGGTGACCAACCAGAAGACATGACCTCCGAAGACGTTAAGAACGTTTGGGAGGCACGTACTGGAGATTACTCAATAGTTCAGTGTGCAATATTGTATGGATTAGAACCGGGACTTCAAAGGCGTTTTGAACGTCATGGTGCATATGAGATGTTCCAGGAGTTGAAGTTTATCTTTCAGAAGAACGCCCGGATCGAGAGGTATGAGACCTTCGATAAATTCTATGCTTGCAAGATGGAGAAGAACGGGTCTATCAGTGAGCACATACTCAGAATGTCTGGGTATTCAAATCGTCTAGCGGAGTTGGGAATTACCCTTCCACTAGAGGCAATCACTGACAGAGTTCTTCAATCACTGCCACCTAGTTACAAGAGCTTTGTAATGAACTATAACATGCACGAGATGAACAAGTCAGTCGCCGAGCTGTTTGCGATGCTGAAAGTCGCTGAGTCTGAAATCCAGAAAGAACATCAAGTGTTGATGGTCAATAAAACCACTAGTTTCAAGAAAAATGGCAAGGGCAAAGGCAAGAAGGGTAAAACCAGGAAGGACGGCAAAGCAGTTGCTACTCCTACAAAGAATCCTAAAGCATGGACCTAAGCCAGAAACCGAGTGCTTTCATTGAAAAGGAACTGGTCACTGGAAGCGGAACTGCCCCAAGTACCTGGCTAGCAAGAAGGCGGCCAAGGACAAACAAGGTATATATGATATACATGTTATTGATGTGTACCTTACTAGCTCTCGTAGTAGTGTCTAGGAATTTGATACCGGTTCGGTTGCTGACATTTGCAACTCAAAGCAGGAACTATGGAATAAACGAAGGCTAGCAAAGGACGAAGTGACGATGCGCGTGGGAAATGGTTCCAAGGTTGATGTGATCGCCGTCGGCACGCTCTCTCTTCGATTACCATAGGGATTAGTGATGAACCTGAATAATTGTTATTTAGTGCCTGCGTTAAGCATGAACATTATATCTGGATCTTGTTTATTGCGAGACGGTTACTCATTTAAATCATAGAATAAAGGTTGTTCTATTTTTATGAGTAATATCTTTTATGGTCATGCACCCAATGTTAGGGGTTTATTCATATTGAATCTTGATAGTGATGACACACATGTTCATAACATTGATGCCAAAAGATGTAGAGTTGATAAAGATAGTACCACTTTCTTGTGGCACTGCCGTTTAGGTCATATTGGTGTAAAACGCATGAGGAAGCTCCATGTTGATGGACTTTTGGAGTCACTTGATTTTGAATCACTTGACACATGTGAACCATACCTCATGGGCAAGATGACAAAAACGCCGTTCTCTGGAACAATGGAACGGACAAGTGACTTATTGGAAATCATACATACTGATGTGTGCGGTCCAATGAATGTTACAGCGCGCGGTGGATATCGTTATTTTCTCACTTTCACTGATGACTTAAGTAGATATGGATATCTTTACTTAATGAAACACAAGTCTGAAACGTTTGAAAAGTTCAAGCAATTTTAGAGTGAAGTTGAGAATCATCGTAACAAGAAGATTAAGTTCCTGCGATCTGATCGAGGAGGTGAATATCTGAGTTATGAGTTTGGCATTCACTTAAGACAATGTGGAATTGTTTCACAGTTGACACCGCCCGGAACACCACAGCGTAATGGTGTGTCCGAACGTCGTAATCGAACCTTATTAGATATGGTGCGTTCTATGATGTCTCTTGGTGATTTGCCACTATCGTTTTGGGGTTATGCATTAGAGACAGCTGCATTCACTTTAAATAGGGCACCATCGAAATCCGTTGAGACGATGCCATATGAACTGTGGTTTGGCAAAAGGCCAAAGTTGTCGTTTCTAAAAGTTTGGGGATGTGATGCTTATGTCAAAAAGCTTCAGCCTGAAAAGCTGGAACCCAAAGCGGAGAAATGCGTCTTCATAGGATACCCGAAAGAGACAGTCGGGTATACCTTCTATCTCAAATCTGAAGGCAAAGTGTTTGTCGCTAAGAACGGAACATTTCTTGAGAAAGAGTTTCTCTCAAAAGAATTGAGTGGGAGGAAAATAGAGCCTTATGAGGTTGTTGAACCTATACTTCAACCAGAGAGTAGCGCAGTGCAGAAAGATGTTTCTGTAGAACCTATGACGGTAGAAGAGGAAGTTAATGATGATGATCATGAAGCTTCGGATCAAGCTACTATTGAACCTCGTAGGTCGACAAGGGCGCGTACTACTCCTGAGTGGTACGGCAACCCTGTCTTGGAGGTCATGTTGTTGGACAACAATGAACCTACGAGGTATGAAGGAGCAATGATGGGCCCGGATTCCGAGAAATGGTTAGAGGCCATGAAATCTGAGATCGGATCCATGTATGAAAACAAAGTATGGACTTTGGAAGTATTACCTGAAGGGCGAAAGGCCATTCAGAACAAATGGATCTTTAAGAAGAAGACGGACGCGGACGGTAATATCACCGTCTATAAAGCTCGACTTGTGGCAAAGGGTTTTTCACAAGTTCAAGGAGTTGACTACGATGAGACTTTCTCACCCATAGCGATGCTTAAGTCTGTCAGAATCATGTTGGCAATAGCTGCTTATTTCGACTATGAAATTTGGCAGATGGATGTCAAAACGGCGTTCCTCAATGGTTTCCTTGAGGAAGAGTTGTATATGATGAAACCCGAAGGTTTTGTCGATCCAGAGAATGCTGACAAAGTTTGCAAACTCTAGTGATCCATTTATGGACTGGTGCAAGCATCTCGGAGTTGGAATAAGCGCTTTGATGAGGTGATCAAAGTGTTTGAGTTTATACAAGTTTATGGAGAAGCTTGTATTTACAAGAAAGTGAGTGGGAGCTCTATAGCGTTTCTAGTATTATATGTGGATGACATATTGCTGATTGGAAACAATATAGAAATGCTGGAAAGCGTGAAGGAATATTTGAACAAGAGTTTTTTAATGAAGGACCTAGGAGAAGCTGCTTTCATATTAGGCATTAAGATCTATAGAGATAGATCGAGATGCTTAATAGCACTTTCACAGAGCACATACCTTGATAAAGTTTTGAAGAAGTTCAAAATGGAAGAGTCCAAGAAAGGGTTCTTGCCTGTGTTACAAGGTGTGAAGTTGAGTAAGACTCAATGCCCAGTGACTGCAGAAGATAAAGAAAAGATGAGCGTCATCCCCTATGCTTCAGCCATAGGCTCTATCATGTATGAAATGTTGTGCACAAGACCCAATGTCAGCCTTGCCATAAGTATGGCCGGAAGGTTTCAAAGTGATCCTGAAGTGGAGCACTGGCAAGCGGTCAAGAATATCCTTAAGTACCTGAAAAGGACTAAGGAAATGTTTCTCGTTTATGGAGGTGATAAAGAGCTCGTCGTAAAGGGTTACGTCGATGCAAGCTTTGACACTGATCCGGATGACTCTAAGTCGCAAACCGGATACGTATTTATTCTTAATGGGGGAGCGGTAAGCTGTTGCAGTTCCAAGCAAAGCGTGGTAGCTGATTCTACATGCGAAGCGGAGTACATCGCATCCTCGGAGGCAGCGAAGGAAGGTGTGTGGATGAAGCAGTTCATGACAGATCTTGGAGTAGTGCCTAGTGCACTGAATCCAATAGACTTGTTCTGTGACAACACTGGTGCCATTGCTCTAGCCAAGGAACCAAGGTTTCACAAGAGGACCAGACACATAAAGCGACGCTTCAACTCCATCCGGTTCTACATCGAGGAGAAGGACATAAATATTTGCAAAGTGCACACGGATCTGAATGTTGCAGACCCATTGACTAAACCTCTTCCAAGGGCTAAACATGATCAACACCAGAACTGTATGGGTGTTCGATTCATTACCATGTAAATCACATAGTGATGTTAACTAGATTATTGACTCTAGTGCAAGTGGGAGACTGTTGGAAATATGCCCTAGAGGCAATATATAAAGTGTTTATTATTATATTTCCTTGTTCATGATAATCGTTTATTATCCATGGTATAATTGCATTGATTGGAAACACATTGCATGTGTGGGTAAATAGACAACACTGTGTCCCTAGTATGCCTCTAGTGAACTAGCTCGTTGATCAAAGATGGTCAGGGTTTCCTAGCCATTGACATGTGATGTCATTTGATAACGGGATCACATCATTAGGAGAATTATGTGATGGACAAGACCCAAACTACAAACGTAGCATATGATCGCGTTAGTTTATTACTATTGTTTTCTGCATGTCAAGTATATGTTCCTATGGCCATGAGATCATGCAACTCACAAATATCGGAGGAGTGCCTTGTGGGTATCAAACGTCGCAACGTAACTGGGTGACTATAAAGGTGCTCTACAGGTATCTCCGATGGTGTCTGTTGAGTTGGCATGGATCGAGACTGGGATTTGTTACTCCGTGTGACGGAGAGGTATCTCGGGGCCCACTCGGTAATACAACATCACAACGAGCCTTGCAAGCAATGTGACTAATTGTTAGTTGCGGGATCTTGTATTACGGAACGAGTAAAGAGACTTGCCGGTAACGAGGTTGAACTAGGTATGGAGATACCGACGATCGAATCTCGGGCAAGTAACATACCGAAGAACAAAGGGAACGTTATACGGGATTAACTGAATCCTTGACATAGAGGTTCGACCGATAAAGATCTTCGTAGAATATGTAGGAACCAATGTGGACGTCCAGGTCCCGCCATTGGTTATTGACCGTAGAGGTGTCTCGGTCATGTCTACATAGTTCTCGAACCCGCAGGGTCTGCACACTTAAGGTTTGGTGACGTTTCAGTAGTGTAGAGTTATGTATGGTGGTGACCAAAGGTTGTTCGGAGTCCCGGATGAGATCCCGGACGTCACGAGGAGCTCCGGATTGGTCCGTAGGTAAAGATTCATATATAGGAAGTCCCAGTTTGGTCGTCGGAAAAGTTTCGGGCTCATCGGTATTGTACCGGGAGTGTCGGTAGTGTACCGGGAGACCTCCGGGAGGGGTGTTTCGACCCTAGAGGGTCCATGGGCTATGGGAGAATAATAACCAGCCCTTAGTGGGCTGGTAAATCAGCCACAAGAAGGCCCATGGCGCAGGAGAAAAAAGGCTAAAGTAAAAAGGCCAAAAATCAGCCAATAGGGAGCAATCCTACTCCAAGTAGGATTGGAGGTGGAGTAGGACTCCACCCCTCCTATTCGGCCGAACCAAAGAGGCCCTTGGCTGCCTCTCCTCTCCTCTCCTCCTATATATACTGGTGGAATAGCTAGGGTTTTGGCAGAGATTACGGCCACGTGCTACCCGTTCCACCGGTGCTCCTCTAGATTGGTTTTCCACAGTGCTTAGGCGAAGCCCTACCGGAATTGCTCCACCACCACCATCACCGGAGCGCCGTCACGCTGCCGGTGAACTCTCTCTCCTCTCTACCTCCTCTTGCTGGATCAAGACGGTGGAGATCGTCATCAAGCTGCACGTGTGCTGAACGCGGAGGTGCCGTCCGTTCGGCACTAGATCGGAAGGTTCGTGATCAAGGCCACGGGACGTTTGTGATCGGATCGCGGGACGGATCGTGACGAGATCGCGGGACGGTTCGTAATTGGTTCGCGGGACGGTTCGTGATTAGATCGCGGGACGGTCGGCGATTTGGATCGCGAAGAAGTACAATTACACCAACCGCGTTTCTTAACGCTGCCCGCTTAGCGATGTACAAGGGTACGTAGATCCACTCTCCCTCTCGTAGATGCTCATCACCATGGATAGGTTTGCGTGTGCGTAGGAAATTTTTTGTTTCCCATGCGACGTTCCCCAACATAGGGCGCCGGTCGGGCATTAGTCCCGGTTCAGATGTGACCTTTAGTCCCGGTTGGAGACACCAACCGGGACTAAAGGGGCCGATACCCTTTAGTCCCGGTTCGTGTCTCCAACCGGGACTAAAGGCTTGACACGAACTGGGACTAAAGGGGTTGGGGCTTTAGTCCCGGTTGGTGTCTCCAACCGGGACTAAAGGATAGACCTTTAGTCCCGGTTGGAGATACAAACCGGTACTTAAGGGTTTTGATTTTTTTCTATTTGTTTTTTGTTTTTAGTTTCTGTTTTAAATTGCTTATATTTTTTAGGACATTTGATGTTTTTGAGTTATTCTTTTTGCATTAGATTTAAAATTTTGTTCAGTTTGTGTTTGTAAAATTAGTTTTCACATTTGAATGATTTAAATTTGAATTTGTTCAAATTTTCTTCAAATCCTAAATTGTGAATAACTTGAGTTTAAAAATAGTTTTAAATTTAATTCTTTTTGCTCATATGCACATGTTAGATGGTGCACGTTGAACGTACAAAAAGTCGGGAGTTGAAATAAGTTTAAAAAAATGAAATGCCTTTGTAACAGATGTTTTTTCGTCCAAAACTCTGATATTTCCAAAGGGGTTGTTCAGTTTGTACACGAAGTGCATCTAGTTTGTACCGTAACCCTCTCAACTTTTTAGCATATGCTATGTGAGTGAAATAATGATACCATGCCAAGTTTCAACCTTTTCGGAGTTCATTTGTAGTGCTTTTCAATTTCAGGTTCATTTAGCTCAAAAAAATTTATAAATGCATGAAAAATAGCAAATAAAGTGGGAAATGGTTGAAAATTAATGATGTGTCTTTGAATGGTTCATGTTGAACGCACAAAAACTCTGGAGTTTAAATAAGTTAAAAAATGAAATGCCTTTGTAACAGATGAGTTTTCATCCAAAATTCTGATACTTCGAAAGGGATTGTCCCGTTTGTATACAAAGTGTATCTAGTTTTTACTATAACCCTCTCAACTTTTTAGCACATGCTATGTGGGTAAAATGATGATACCATGCCAAGTTTCAACATTTTCAGAGTTCATTTGTAGTGCTTTCAATTTCAGGGTCATTTAGCTGGAAAAAATTAATAAATGCATGAAATATAGCGAATGAAGTGGGAAAATGGTTGAAAATTGATGATGTGGCTTTGGATGGTGCATGTTGAACGCACAAAAAGTCTGGAGTTGAAACAAAATTAAAAAAAGTATTATGAAAAAGTAAAACGGCTATAACTTTTGCATACGATGTCGGAAAAAAGGTTATGGAAAATTATTATTTTTTAAATAAATGATGTCATATTTGGATTCCTCACTTTTTTGATAAAAATGGATATATTATTTGTCGAAATTCGATTTACAGATTTAAAGATATTAATTATGCCATATTAAATGAATACATTGCAAAAAATGAATAAAATAATATTATTACTTATTCTAATTTCATTTTAATTCAATATTATTATTACTTATTTTATTTTTAACTTTTTATTATTTTGGTTGTAAAAATTAAATCATGTTACATTAAGACCTAAGGATTAATAGGATTGATAGCTTACTATTGTCAAGAAAACAACAAGTGTAGACTTGGAAACTAGAGATGATAGAACTCGAAAGTTAAGCGTGCTGGGTTGAAGCAGTGACTAGAGATGATAGAACTCAAAAGTTAAGTGTGCTGGGGTTGGAGCAGTGAAAGGATGGGTGACCGGCGGGAAGTTAGACGATTTGGAATGAGGGATGATTAGAGATTAAATTATCAAATAATTCAAAGATTTGAAAATAAAAATTTTGAAATTTTTTTGAAAAATATATCTTTAGTACCGTTTCGTAACACCAACCGGAACTAAAAGTCCCGCTCTAGAAAGCTGTCATGCGAAGCTCCTTTAGTTCCGGTTCGTAACCCAACCGGGACTAAAAAAGAAGACCTTTAGTATCGGTTCTAGAACCGAAACAAGGCCCTTACGATCCGGTATAAAAGGCCGTTTTTTTACTAATGACACATTGTTACCTTGTGATGTTGGAGTCACCGCGCCTCTCACCTCGACGGCTGACTGACACCTTTCCTAGCGGCAAATCGACCTACTGGATGTTGTATCCGTACATCAATATTTCTTAACTAGAGAAAGCCACCAAGTTCGTCCTGCGGCCACCATCCTGACATCCTCCACATGATGATGTACTTTCAAGATCCATGCTGCAAATACCACTTGTCCACAACCAGTACACACACGACTCATCCTGACGTCCTTCACACGGTCATGCACCACACAGACCCGCTTGCAGAACCCAAACATCTCCGTCCAGCACTCATCGAACCCACTTTGTTGTCTTCGCCGCATGCAAACGCGCCGTCTCACACAATATGTAGCCCGACCAGTTACCACCGTGTTGCCGAAGTGTTGCACCTCTGACCATCGCGCCACCCCACATAAGCCAGGGTTGTGTGTGCATCCACCCTAACTTGTCGCTTGAGAAACCATATCATGCCACCACTGGCGCCAAGACTTTACCTAGTGACGAGGGAGAGAAGGGACAGGGGAGTTAGGGTTCCGCCGGAGCCCCCTCCAGGAGTGATGTGGAGCTTCTCTGGTGGTTGATCCAATATGGTTGAATGTTCCAAGGCAAGGAGAAGCAAGAGGAAATACTAAAGTAAATTCTATAACGACCACGTGTCCTCACCATTGTAGGTGGCCATGGAATCACTGATTGACCTGAACTCCATCTGACGTTGCCCTTTTATTGTGGATGGATGTGCGGTCCTGTGATACCACCCATCATATGCTACCATGGTGCAATTTTTGAAAAATCTCATTTACATGTTTCAAAAAATTCTAAAACCAACCGTGGATGTTCACAAGACATATGTCTATAACCACTAAAAAATTTCAGATAAAAATTGAAATACCTATTGGGAAATAAAAAGGACAACTCTATAATGAATAGTGTCAAAAGAGGACAAACCATGAACAGTGTCAAAAATGACACAATCCATATAGATTTGTCTTTTTTGTTACTTAATGTCTATTTTGAATCCTGACCTGAATTTTTTAAGGGTTATAGGCATATGTCTTATGAACATCCATAAATGTTTTCCGAATTTTTTGAAACATCTAAATGTGATTTTTTAAGTTTGTATCATTGGAGCATGTAAAAGGTGGTATGACCTGATATCCACCCTGTATGTGGTGTTGCACATGTGTGTGGGTGCATGTGCATGGATGCATGCAGAGAAAAAGAAAAATCTTTACGAATTTGATGCGTGTATACGCGGAGAAATAGCCGTCGGAGCGCACCCCGTTGAAACCGTCGGGGCTGGACGTTTTTTCTGCAAGCGGAGCTTCGCGAGCTGCTGCGGTGGTGCGGCAAGTCAAGCAACAAACGTGATGATATGGAACGGTGTTTGTGGGATTGTGTCGCTGTCGTGCTGATGTGATTTTGCCGGCGGTGGGGCGGGAGGTTGTGGCCTTCCCCGGGTGCGAGCTTTTGTTGCCGTTGGCCGGCCGTTGCGCGAGAACTTGGGCGGATTTGGAAAACAAGATATCTGAAGGGCAGAACAGAAGTTTAGGACACTACTACTACTAGTAGTATATCTCTTGTATTTATGAGACATCTGTTGCTGCCAGTATAACATTGGCAAATGAGTGTTGCTAATCATCTGATTCCTGTACGACATAAGATAAGCACCGTTGATTGCTAATCAATGAAACATCCTCAACGCCCATTGTGTCGTTGTACAAGTATCGTAGGTGATTCTATCATACGCGAAGTAATTTTGTTGGCAAATACAGTAAAGTAAGAGCATGGCTAATAGTATTACGAGGGTGTATTTTTGGATCCAGACCTCCATGGAGCTTGAAGTTTAAAAAAGATTCAAGAACTATTTTTAGAGTTTAAAAAACTACAAAAACAAATAAACATGTGTTACATGTGTATGGTGATTTATACTTCATCTTTGTAAATTTTCATGATGGAATACAGTTTGGTGTGATGTACAAAAATATCATGAACTTTTATAGTACACGTGTTAGAAAATCCTGATTTCGTCTTTTTCGTGTAGCTTCACGTCAGAACACAGTTCATCATTTACAGATATGTAGTACACATCCCTTATATACGTGTGTAATTTGCATATATACATAGAGCAAAGTGCTATACTTATGAAGATGCCCCAAAAATTCTCAAAGTGCCTTCAAAATAAAATATAAAAGTGAAGAAAGGCTTAGAGCATCTATAGCCGGACATAACAAATATGACTCCCTAGACGCCTATGGACACGCCCGGTCAGTGACCGGGCATGTCCCCTATTTGTCCGTCTACGCAACCACACTCCTTATTTAACCCCCCTCGTAAGTCCGGTCACTTACATCTGATTGGTGGAGAGGAAGAAAGAGAAAGAAAAGAATGAATAAAAAAAAAGGTGGTTCGGAATGGGGTTGCGTCGTACGTGACGGACTGACCGTGTGCGCCCGTGCGCGTCCGCGAGCCCTCATATCCTTTCTACATTTGAGATAGATACAAGAGTCCGCGGACATCCCAGACATACTGGAATGATATGAGGGGTCCGGTTGGATCATTTTTTCCTTCTCTTTTATCCGTTCACTGACCGGACGTGTTCATGAACGTATAAATAGTCATTTGAGGCATCCGATTGTAGATGCTCTTAGACAGTTAACACTGGTTGGGGATGGCTATCGAGGGATGTTTTACAATGCGACGGAATTTCTCTATGTACCTCAAATTTGACAAGGGCAATAGAATCATTTCTTGACAATAGATAGCCATAGTTTTTTTTAGGAGTAGATAGCCATAGTTAGGACAAGTATAACTTCAAATAACTTAAAATGAAGGGAATGTACATGTAACTTTCTGTTCGCTCATTTGAATTTGCTATCAACAAGGCACCAAAATCTGAAAGAGTGAGCCAGGTTTCCAACTAATGATGTTGATAGAGTCTTTGACAAATGTCAAGGTCCTTTTAAAAGGCTTGAAAACCATTCGGTATATCGGTAAATCCTGCTATACTATATATAGAGTAATTGTCTCAGCTAAGATGGACTTATGGATGTCTTTTCAGGGTTTTCACTTGGTTTTCCCTATCCCCAAGCTCCAGCGTTTCCTTTTCCTTTTCTTACAGTTTTCATTTGTATTTTTAATTAATCGAGAAATATTAGGTTTTGGGGTCCGGTTTACCTTATAAACTGGATCATCTCTCTTTTTCTTAATAAAATTGCAGAAACCCCAATCTCTCTTAAGGTGTCCTAAAAAAAGATGGACTTATGAATACACCTAAAAAATTCCTCAAAATACCTCAAAACAAAATAAAAAGTGGGGCATGCCCTAATTAGTCAATAATGGTTGAGCATGGCTATCGTGGGATGTTTTTCAGTGCAACGGAATCGACTCTGCTCTATGCAGTTGTGGCCTCCACTATGGAAGTGGAGGCGTACTGCTTGTCACGCAAGGCACAAATCAATGACCCGCGGCAGGTGAAATTTTCTGTTTGATACTTTGCTTACCGCATGTGTGTGTATGTTCGCTGCCAATTAAATTAGCCATCGCCGGGCACATTTCCGTTGTGCGACAGCACCGGCCGACGCTGGAAGTAAGTAAACACGCTGTTGCACGAGCACGTCCTTGTAAACACGCTGTTGCATCCCACTTCTAACTAACTTCACGTTCACCCTTCGCGTATTTCTTCTGACGGAGTGCGATTGCATGTGTAAACAGTCCAAGAGTCAGCTCCATACTGTCCGCAGGATACTAAAAATACCAAAATATGAGTGATTAGCTTGGACATGTCGGCGCCCCAAAACCCCCAAACACAGTGCTAGGAACGTGTTTGGTAGCCTTCTCGTTGCAGCCTGCCTCAATGGAATCTGGTACTCTGGTTGAGGAAAAATAGACAAAATATCGACATTTGCAAATTATTTGGTTGCCTATATTTAGATCTCTTGCATTAGTAAAATAATTTTGGCATATGTTTGGTTCTGTGCATTGGCTCAGATCACGCAACTATATGGTGTTTCGTTGTATACGCAGGATATAATTAAGAGCTGACACTTACACTTAACACGCACAATAACACTCTATGTCTCCTAACTGCGGTGGATGTGATCGCGGCGCCGCGTCTCGCATTATGAGCACGGAGTCTTGGGTCAGCGTTCCTGCCGGCGCCGTAACGAACTAATTGCTAGCGTGGCAGCAACAGAGAAAGTCTGTGCGGAGGAGCGCCGAGGCAGAGGACGGGGGATGAGAAATACAGTGCGTGTTGAACCATGGCGATTACGATGGACGGTGGTCGTGGTGCCGCGTCCGACACAACAAGCATGTAGTCGTGCACTAACGACCCCGTCAACGGCGTGACGAACTAGTTGCTATCCTCATCGCCGCAGAAAAGTCTACATAAAGACAGTGGACAGATGAAGAGAAATGCAGTGCTCATGTCATGGCATCGTCATTGTAGTAGGACGAGAGAGAGGAGGTTGAGATCACCTATGTTGGAAACAGCTCCAGTGTAGTAGGACGGGCAAGGAGGTCAAGAAAAACATCGTCGACGTCGAAAGGGGCCAATACGAGGGCTCTGAACAGGGAACAGAGGAGAAGACATGTAGTGTGTGCGCCATGGTGTCAATGCAATAGGATCCCGAAGAGAAGGCCGAGATGAAGGACGATGCCGATGACACCACTGCAACAAGACGTGGGAGAGTAGATCGAGAGGAATGACGCCAGCCTAGAGGAACGGTTAAGCAGTGTATTAAATCAGACCACACACATGCATATGTATAATCACGAGGAATATGTAGATCTGCTCGTCTACGATTGTGAAAACAGAAAACTTGCAACACGAAAATCATGTGAAACTACGAGATTAGGCTACTGGTCAAAGAAAATTTCAAACGTTCGACCGTGCGTGATGAATTTGACAAAATCCGTCCAAAATAGCTTTAAATGTGAACATAAAATTGAACATTTACGATCAAAGAAACTACGAACCGATTGCAAAAATGAAACCATAACATCGCCATGCATTTTTTCTGTGTAGAGCTTATCTCGAATTGAAATACCATTGTGTAGATTAGAGGGGGAGCAGGAAGAAAGGGATTAGGGAGGAGATTAGTGAAGGTAGAATATGAAGCACCTACACAACTCAAATCCCTCCAGTCTCCATCCTCCTCTCGTGCCCTTACTCATGTGCGATTGTTGTGACCCAGCTCGGCCTGGCTTGTTGATAACTACTGATCTAAGTGTTTCCAATAAAAGAGGTCCAAAGATGCTTTAAAATACGTGCAATAGCAGGTCCAATGATGTATACGGACAACCAAATAGATTGGATCTTTTCTGCCAAATCTAATTGAATCTAATGCAGATAACCAAACCAGTTTTAGTTGAATCTCTGTACGCCTGACCCTATTGTTTGGCCAGTCACGTACAGTAGCTATTGGTCAGACACCATGCACAAGGCCACGAGCTCCTTTTCTAATCTTTATTATTTTGTTTGCTGGATTATATAAAACGCTTCAGTTCCTTTTTTGAAGTCGTCTTGGAGGGTCGCTATTCATCTTGGAGTAAAAAAAGAAGAACAAAACTACCAAATTAATTGAGAAAATACTGGATGAAAACCGTCACAACACCAACACGCCGCAAAGACAGTGCACCACGCCGGCTACCCTCACAAGTACACACGCCGACACTTTTCAATTCTATAGATGCAACATGGAAGAGACTTCAATTTCAACAACGCATAAGGTGTTTTATTTCTCGGAGTTTGGATTTGATTATTTGTTTAGTGCGACTAGTGGAGCAGTATGATGTATTTTTTGGGGTTCGTGGAGCACGAGTTATGTTGAAGGTCAAATCAAGTACACCTCGTGTACATAATATTAGAGGTTGAGCAACAACAGATACAGGCTAAGATCGAGGACCCAGTTCAGAGTTTAACAAAAGATTTCAGACACACGGCACCTAAAAAATGATTTCAGCCCCCACACAGGAGCATGCATCAACATGCGTTTTAATTATAAATTTCGCTATGTTCAAGCTAAGATCGATAGGGAACTTGGACGTGGTCGTGTCCCGGCATAGTTTTTGGTTTCTGATTGACACTTTGCTTTTGGCCTTTTCCGATCCGAGGAGCTGCTCTTTTGTTCTTACGTTGCCTTTCGGCGGATCTTCAGCTGCTCCTTTGTCACGGCCTTCATTTCATGCATGTCTAGTGGTCCTTTAGGTAATCCGCATCAAATTTTCCGTTAAGATGCAACACTCGTGTTCCTCACTCATTCGGAGATGGGATCCAAGTAGCACACAACCAGAGTTCCAGATAAATTTAGATGACAAGTGACAGGATGTTGTTAATGACAATTACTTTAAAGCTTAAACTGAATCTAGCTAGAACGTGTAACTTCTTTGTAAGCTTGTAGAAACCTTTTAGGATGCGTTTGGTTGCTCACATCGTTTTTAGGTACTTTGCATACTTATTCTCGCTAGAGCCTGGTTGAGCATATACAACACAAAAACCATCATATGCATGTTTGAATGGTTACCTGCACACTAGTAGATAACAGGGCTTTGGTCCAGGCCTAAAATGTCATTAATCCCGATTCACTCACGAACCGGGACCCATGGGGGCATCGGTCCCGGTTCGTGAGGCCAGGGCGCCGACCGGACCTTGTGGGCCATTGGTCCCGGTTCGTCTGACCCCTTGGTCCCGGTTTCAGACACGAACCAGGACCAATGGGCCTAGCTCCTGGCCCACAACCATTGGTTCCGGTTTGATGCTGGAACCGGGACGAAATGTCGTCCGTTAGTCCCGGTTCCAGCCACAAACCGGGACCAATGATTTGCCTATATATACCCCTGCCCGCAACCAGAGCAGTGCACTACTCTGTTTTTTTGGCCGGTCGTGAGAGAGCTTTGTGGTGCTCTAGCTCATCTCCTATGCACATGAGGTGTTCGATGAAATGCCCGAGCCACACTTAAGTTTTCTCCTCTCGAAGCTCCTTGTCCAAACTTCATTTTCCTCAAGATTTGTCTAGGTTTGGCGGTCCGTCCTGTTCCGTCCCCGTCCTCACCGCCGTCGACCGCCGGCGCCCATCTCAGCGTCGGCACCACCGTGGTTAGACTCTTCTTCTTATCTTCTTTCTAAAAGGAAAAAGTTCTTACTTGTAAGATTTAGATAGATACTTGTGTAATTTTCTTACTTTTATTATTGTTTGTTATTATATAGTGCGATGGTTTTGGTATCCGTCTCCGTCGACCCTCGTCCTGTCTATGATTCGGATGTGGTATACATTATTTTTGATAACTATTTTTTATTTAGTGTTTATCACAATTATGCCGACAAGCGTGACATAGATTTTTTAATCTAGGAGGTATGTGAACCAAAAATTCCAAACGACATAGAAATTCTTGTCGGGAAGTTAAATTTGGTTGAAAAGGAAAACAATTACCTGAAAGAAAAATTACAAAGAGTTGAAGAGGAGAAGATGAATTTGGAGTTGCATGTTGCCGATGTTGTCGACGATCACATGATCAAGATGGATGCAATGCGCTTGAACATTTGAAAGATTAGAAAATATACCATTCATACTGAGGCTTGGTATCATTATACGGTTGGATCAACTGGTACCTTAGTTGCGGTTATGATCGCATTTGTTGTTGCATTTAATTTTTTACATAGTTTCAATGTATGTTCTAATTAGATGCTCTAGAGAGCATTATGTTATTCAATATTAGAACTATTTATGAACGTTATGTATTTATTTTGATCACTATTATACATTCTGCTAAGGCAAACAAGCAAAATGGTTTTATGCATTGTCCATGTACTGTTTGTGAGAGTACGAAATAAAATCAGTAAATGCATTGAAAAATACCAAATGAATTCAGAAAGAGTTGAAAATTGATGATGTGGCTTTGAATGGTTCATTTTGAACACAAAAATAGTCTGGAGTCCAAATAAGTTCAAAAAAATGAAATCCCTTTGTAACAGATGAGTTTTCGTCCGAAACCCTGATACTTCGAAAGAGATTGTCTATTTTGCACACGAAATGCATCCAGTTTTTTCCGTAACCCTCTCAACTTTTTAGCACATGCTATGTGGGTGAAATGATGATACCATGCCAACTTTCAACCTTTTTAGAGTTCATTTATAGTGCTTTTCAATTTCAGGATCATTTAGCTCAAACAAATCAGCAAATGCATGAAAAATACCAAATGAAGTTAGAAAGGGTTGAAAATTTATGATGTAGTTTTGAATGGTTCATTTTGAACACACAAAAAGTTTGGAGTCCAAATAAGTAAAATAATGAAATCCCTTTGTAGCATATGAGTTTTCGTCCGAAACCATGACACTTCGAAGGAGATTGTCCATTTTGCACACGAAGTGCATCCAGTTTTAGCCGTAACCCTCTCAACTTTTTAGCACATGCTATGTGGGTGAAAGGATAATACCATACCAACTTTCAAACTTTTTAGAGTTCATTTGTAGTGCTTTTCAATTTCAGGGTCATTTAGCTCAAAAAAATCAGTAAATGCATGAAAAATACCAAATGAAGTCAGAAAGGGTTATAAAACTCTAATAGCAAAAGGAATCACTTAAAATTCTTTTATAAAGTATTTTTCAAACTAAAATTATATAAAATTTATGCAACTAAAATTATCAAAGTATTTATAAAACTCTAATAACAAAAGGAATCAACTAAAAAGAATCAATACAAAATAAAACTTATGCAACTAAAATTATATAAAATTTATGCAACTAATATTATATAACTAAAAATAACATATGCAATGAATAATTTTTTTTTTAAAACATAATATATACGAAAAAAATACCTGGCTACTAGGCACCACGGCCTGCATACGACTAGAAACCCTAGAAATGGGCCAGGATGCAGGCCCATAGTGCTAGTAGGCCCAATAGGGCGTCAGATAGGCATGTACTGCCTACTTTAGAGAGGAGCTCGAGAGTGCAGTGGCAGCTGCGCTTATAAACCACTACGAGTTCCTCTCGACTACTGAGGTGGGACTAAAGTTGTGGCTACAGGACAGAGAGACCTATATTCCCGGTTGGTGGCTCCAACCGGGACCAATGCCACCCTTTAGTCCCGGTTTGTGCCACCAACCGGGACCAAAGGTCCCTTTTTCCCTCTGTTTGGGCTGCTGAAAACTGACCATTAGTCCCGGTTGGTGGCACCAACCGGGACGAAAGGGGGCATTGGTCCCGGTTCATGCCACCAACCGGGACCAAAGGTCTGGCTATATAAGCCAACACTTATAAATTTTCAGTTTCATCTCGCCCCCGCCGCCGACGATGCCGACAACATCGACGCCACCAGGTTGCCCCGACGCCGCCCCCGCTGTCGCCATCGCCATCGCTCGTCGTCGCCCCCGCCATCTCCACTCCTTCCCTGCCCCCTCCCTGAGCCCGTCGTCGACCCCGCCATCTCCACTCCTCTCCCGGCCCCCTTCCTGAGCCCGTCATCGCCCCCGCTGTCTTCACTGCTCCCCCGGACCCTTCCCAAGCCCGTCGTCGACCTCGCCGTCTCCACTCCTCCCCCCAAGCCCGTCGTTGCCCCCGCTATCTCTGACCCTAACGCCACCGTCGTCGCTCCTCGACCCTGCCACTCCCACGGTGAGCCATCGCCACTCCTCCCCCACCCCGTGGATGCTCGAGCATGGCGGCGCCATGGCCCACGGCCATAATTTTGTGGTTAGCACGACCATGGTCGCTGGTGACCATTAGATGAATGAGATATTTTTTAGATGAATGAGATGCTTTTTAGATGTACGAGATGTTTTTTAGATGTATGCGATGTTTTTTTAGATGTATGAGATGTTTTTTAGTTGAATAGATAGATGGATGAAATGTAATAACTCAATGTGATAGATGTTTTGTGGATGAGATGAGATGGAAGAGAAATTTATTTAGGTTTTTTCGATAAGCGGTCCGGATGTCAGACATTTATGAGAGAGGCGGTCCGGACATTGGGCATGAGGGGGACGTCATACATGACATGAGGGGTGAGCGTTGTTGTCATCTACCCCCTCCCCGATAACTTCGACATGAGGGGGGACGTCGGACATGACAGGAGGGGTGAGCGTCCTTGTCGTCTATCCCCCTCCCCGATAACTTGTTCATATAGAAAACTCCGGTATCATAGATTTATCAACAATGCCCCCATTATGGATGTGCACAAGTTGATCCATTTTTTTTGATCTCGTCTATATATATATTCTTCTATATGTCATGTTATCTATCAAAGTATTGAAGAAATCCATGGCTTCATCATTAGCAGGAAGTAATAGGCGTATGATGCTACGAAGCTCTTCAAAGTTGTTTTGGAACCGAGTTTTGAATAGAATAATTCGCTTTTTGGTACGAATTTCAGCAAAGGCCTTCCAAATAGCGATATTCGGAAGGCTCTTGCTGAACTTTGTACCAAAAAGCTAATTATCCTATCCGGGACTCCGTTCCAAAACAAATTTGGAGAGCTTCGTAGCATTATGCCCCTGTTACTTCCGACTAATGATGAAGCCATGGTTTTCTTGAATCCTTTGACACTAGACAACATGACATATAGAAGGGTAGATGAGATCAGGAAAAATAAGGACCATTTTCTGCACATCTAGAATGGCGCCATTTTGTTAAATCCCTTAAAGGTTAAGAGAATCCCTTGTTTGACATTCATGAGATAGGCGATCCGGACGTCGGACAGTCATGTGATAGGTAGTTTTTTTTGTTCATAGAAAACTCCGGTAACTCCTCAACATGAGGGGGACGTCGATCAACCCCTCTCGCCCGACCAAACCCTAGAAGCATCGAGGCCACCCCTAACCCTAGAAGCGTTGTCGAGGCCACCCCAAACCATAGAGAATTATATCCATCTCTCATGTTTGTATATTAATTGCCATGTTTTAATATTCGCAGAAACTATGGATCAAACAGACTTGGAACAAGAACAGTTGTTGGGGGGACATAATCCGAGGCGGTCTTGATGCTGTCTTGTCATTTCTCAACGACATCGATGGTTTGGAAGGAGAGGATTACTACTCCGATGATCTAACAATGGAGGAGGAAGGACATGATCATGATGGCTCCGGTCACCGAATGCTGGAGGAAGAAGGAGAACATGGTGACGGCTCCGGTGACCGAACATAGGATGGAGCTATTGCAAAGTCCTCCAAGGTATATATATTAATTAAGCCTGTGCTGACTAGCTAATTGATGCATTAATTGTTTTGGTATGTACATATATTAACTCCTATTTCTTATTTATAGCCCTCCGGATCGAGCCAAACTTTGGTAACAAGACGAGGCCCGAAGAGAAGGTTGGGCAAGGAAGAAAGGTTCACGATCACAACACTCGCGGACGATGGCCTACCAATTGAACCAAAGCGGACCAAGGACGCATTTGCTGCTCAGTGCGGAGCTATTGTTAGGGACATCATCCCGATCAAAATCAACCAATGGAATAAGCCTAAGGACAACAACCCTGAAATTTCTTATGTCACCGATAGATATAAAGATGACCTTTGGACACCGCTGAAGGCAAATTTCACCCTACCGCCAGACGAGGATCCAAATAACCCAGTTATAAAGCCACTGGTCAAGGCGAGTGCTCTTAAGAAGATGACAAATCTATTCAGGAGGTGGAAGAATGAGTTGAAATCAAAGTGTGTCGACAAAGGGAAGACTCCAGAATTCATCGGCCGATTTGAGAAGATAAGAGATTACTAGCCCGAATTTGTGGCCTACAAGAGACCGGATAAGAGTAAGAAAATGTCTAAGACAAACAAGAACAATGTTGCAAAGAAGCAGTATCACCATCACACGGGGTCATGTGGCTACCTCAATGCCCGGCCGTTGTGGGACAAAGCTGGGAATGACCTGATTGCTAAAGGGGTCGAACCAGAGACACTGGACTGGCCAGACTGTTCAAGGACTTGGTTCTTCGGGGTTGGGGAAACTTTAGACCCTGAAATAGGGAAGTGAAATTGGACGAACGAGCAACTTGCAATACCCGTCAAGAGGCTTCAGAAGTATATCACCGCAGCACAGGAAGGGGCGTTCATTCCCGACAGAGAGAAGGACGAGCGAACTGAGGCCCTCAGGAATCCTGAGCACCCTGGACGAACACGAGGCACACCAGCCTCCGTCCCGTGGAAGGTTGGGTTTCCCGAAGCAGGCGGTTACAGAAGACGACAAAGAAAGAGGAAAGCAGAGCTGAGCCACATTGATATGTCAATTTTGCATCATGATTTTATATTGATATTTATTGCATTATGGGCTATTATTACACATTTTGGTACAATACTTATGCCTTTTCTCTCTTATTTTACAAGGTTTACATGAAGAGGGAGAATGCCGGCAGCTAGAATTTTGGACTAGCAAAGGAGCAAATCTGAGATACCTATTCCGCGCAACTCCCAAAGTCCTGAAAATCTATGGAGAATTATTTTGGAATATATAAAAAATACTGGGTGAAATAAATACATCTGGAGACCCACCAGGAAGCCACAAGCCTGCTGGCCGCGGCCCCCTGGCCGCGGCTAGCGAGATTGTGGCCCACCTGGCAGCCCTCCGATGCCCATCTTCTGCTATATGGAGGGTTTCATCAAGTAAAAAAAATCATAAGAGACCTTTCGGGACGGAGCGCCGCCGCCTCGAGGTGGAACTTGGACAAAACCAATCTAGAGCTCCGGTAGGGCGATCCTGCCGGTGGAACTTCCCTCGGGGAGGGGGAAATCGAAGCCATCGTCATCACCAACTATCCTCTCCTTGAGAGGGGGTCAATATCCATGAACCTCTTCACCAACACCATCTCCTCTCAAAACCCCAGTTCATCTCTTGTATCTGATCTTAGTCTCAAAACCTCAGATTGGTACATGTGGGTTGCTAGTAGTGTTGATTACTCCTTGTAGTTGATGCTAGTTGGTTTACATGGTGGAAGATTATATGTTCAGATCCTTGATCATCATTAATACTCCTCTGATTATGAACATGTACATCTTTTGTGAGTAGTTACGTTTGTTCCTGAGGACATGGGATAAGTTTTGTTATAAGTAATCATGTGAATTTGGTATTCGTTCGATATTTTGATGAGATGTGTGTTGTCTCTCCTCTAGTGGTGTTATGTGAACATCAACTACATAACACTTCACCATTGTTTGGGCCTAGAGGAAGGCATTGGGAAGTAATAAGTAGATGATGGGTTGCTAGAGTGACAGAAGCTTAAACCCTAGTTTGTTCGTTGCTTCGTAAGGGGCTGATTTGGATCCACACACTAGTAGAAAACAGGGCTTTGGTCCAGGCCAGGGCAGCCCATTAGATCCGGTTCAATAACAAACCAGGACCAATGGGGGCAACGGTCCCGGTTCATGAGGCCAGGGGGCCGGCCGGGCCACGTGGGGCATTGGTCCCAGTTCTTCGAACACATTTGGTCCCAGTTCCTGACACGAACCAGAACCACTGTGCCTTGCTCCTAGCCCACAACCATTGGTACCGGTTCGAGGCTGGAACCGGTACCAAAGGGGGTCCTTTAGTCCCGGTTCCATCCACGAACCGGGACCAATGAGATGCCTATATATACCCCCTCGCCGGTGAGCAGAGCACTCCACACTGCTTTGTTTTTTTGGCCGGCAAGGGAAGAGCTTTGTGGTGCTCTAGCCTACCTCCTATGCACATGAGGTGTTCGATGAAATGCCCAAGCCACATTTAAGCTTTCTCCTCTCAAAGTTTCTTGTCCAAGCTCCATTTTACTCAAGATTTGTCTAGGTTTGGCAGTCCGTCCTGTCCTATCCCCGTCCTCACCGCCGTCGATCGCCCGCGCCCATCTCGGTGCCGGCACCATCGTGGTTAGCCTCTTCTTCTTATCTTCTTTCTAAAAGAAAAAAGTTTTTACTTGTATGATTTAGATAGATACTTGTGTAATTTTATTTCTTTTATTATTGTATTTATTTTGGTCACTATTATACTTTGGCTTTAATGTGATGATGAATTTCTATTAATTTGGTCACTTCTGTATTCATGATATGTTGTAATGGTTTTCAATACACTTTATTATATAACGCACGCAGATGAACTGGCAATGGATGTATGGTGACCGACGCACCTGCGAGTATATTAAGGGCCTGCATAATTTTCTCGAAGCGGCCGAGGCAAAGAAGCACAATGGTTTTATTCATTGTCCATGTACTGTCTATGAGAATACGAAGGCTTTCTCCAACTCTAAAACCCTTCACTTCCACCTACTTGAGAAGGGTTTTATGCCACACTATAATGTTTGGACCAAGCATGGAGAAAGAGGGGTTATGATGGAAGACAACGAAGAAGAAGAGGATGATGACAACTATGTGCCTCCTGAATACGGTGATGCTGCAACGGGGGAAGATGAAGATCAAGAGGAACCAGACGATGTGCCCGATGATGATCTTCGCCGGGTCATTGTTGATGCAAAGAGACAATGCGAAAGTGAAAAGGAGAAGTTGAAGTTCGATCGCATGCTAGAGGATCACAAAAAAGGGTTGTACCCCAATTGCGAAGATGGCAACACAAAGCTTGGTACCACACTGGAATTGCTGCAGTGGAAGGCAGAGAATGGTGTACCTGACAAAGGATTTGAGAAGCTACTGAAAATATTGAAGAACAAGCTTCCAAAGGATAATGAATTGCCCGATAGTACTTATGCAGCAAAGAAGGTTGTATGCCCTCTAGGATTGGAGGTTCAAAAGATACATGCATGCCCTAATGACTGCATTCTCTACCGCGGCGCGTACGAGGATTTGAACGCATGCTCGGTATGCGATGTATTACGGTATAAGATCAGACGAGATGACCCTAGTGATGTTGACGGCGAGCTCCCAAGGAAGAGGGTTCCTGCCAAAGTGATGTGGTATGCTCCTATAATACCGTGATTGAAACGTCTATTCAGAAACAAAGAGCATGCCAAGTTGATGCGATGGCACAAAGAGGACCGTAAGAAAGATGGAAAGTTGAGAGCACCCACTGACGGGTCGTAGTGGAGAAAGACCGAGAGAAATAGAAGCGACTTTACAAGTGACCCAAGGAACGTATGCTTTGGTTTAAGTGCAGATGGTGTTAATCCTTTTGGGGACGAGAGCAGCAAGCATAGCACATGGCCTGTGACTCTATGTATGTATAACCTTCCTCCTTGGTTGTGCCCGAAGCGGAAGTTCATTATGATGCCAGTGCTCACCCAAGGCCCTAAGCAACCCGTCAATGACATCGATGTGTACCTAAGGTCATTAGTTGATGAACTTTTACAGCTATGGAATGGAAGAGGTGTACGTGTGTGGGATGATAATGAAGGGGAGGAATTTGACCTACATGCATTGCTGTTTGTAACCATCAACGGTTGGCCTGCTCTCAGTAACCTTTCAAAACAGACAAACAAGGGATGCCACGCATGCACACACTATTTAGATGACCTCGACAGTATATATTTGGACAAATGCAAGAAGAATGTGTACCTGGGGCATTTTCGATTTCTTCCGACCAACCATCAATGTCGAAAGGAAGGAAAGCATTTCAAAGGTGAGGCAGATCACAGGAAAAAGCCCACCCTCCGTACTGGTGATCACATACTTGCTGTGCTCAATGATTTACAAGTAATCTTTGGAAAGGGTCCCGGTGGACTATCTGTTCCGAATGATGCCGAGGGACGCGGAAATCTATATTTTGGGACCTACCCTATTGGAAATACCTAAAGGTCCGCTCTGCGATCAACGTGATGCACATGACGAAGAATCTTTGTGTGAACCTGCTAGGCTTCTTGGCAGTGTATGGGAAGAAAAAATATACATCGAAGGCACGCGAGGAACAACAACGTGTGCATGAAAAATACGACATGCATCTAGAGCAGTATGAAGGTCCTGCCAGCTACACTCTTACCAAAGAAGAGAAGGAAATCTTCTTTGAATGCCTACTCAGTATGAAGGTCCCATCTGGCTTCTCGTCAAATATAAAGGGAATAATAAATATGGCAGAAAAAAAGTTCCAGAACCTAAAGTCTCATCACTGCCACGTGATTATGACGCAACTGCTTCCGGTTGCATTGAGGGGGCTTCTACCGAAAAATGTTCGATTAGCCATTGTGAAGCTATGTGCATTCCTTAATGCAATCTCTCAGAAGGTGATAGATCCATAAATCTTGCCAAGGTTAAGGAGTGATTTGGTGCAATGTCTTGTTAGTTTCGAGATGGTATTCCCACTGTCCTTCTTCAATATCATGACGCACGTCCTAGTTCATCTAGTCGACGAGATTGTCATTCTGGGCCCTATATTTCTACACAATATGTTCCCCTTTGAGAGGTTCATGGGAGTCTTAAAGAAATATGTTCGTTGGCCAGGGGACCATCTTCGACTGTAATGACTTCCAAAGGGTACGAGATAAATGGGAATACATTTTAGACGATCGCCCAAGATCGAAAGACCACCAACCAAAACAACGGTGTCCACTTTGATGCAGCAACCAAGAGGGAAAGGACACATATCATGGTTACATAGTGGACATATGGGAACTTGACTATGGACATGATTTGAAGGTCCCTTTGTTTCAGTGCAAATGGGTCAATCTGTCAAGAGGCGGGGTACAGGAAGATCCACAGTACGGAATGACAACAGTGGATCTGAACAATCTTGGGTACACAGACGAACCATTCGTCCTAGCCAATGATGTGGCACATGTTTTCTATGTGAAGGACATGCATACCAAACCGAGAAAAAGAAAAGATAAGGAAGTGAATACATCATACGATGAGCCAAAGAGCAACATAGTTCTTTCAGGAAAAAGAGACATCGTGGGATTGGAGGGCAAGACAGACATGTCTGAATATTATGAAAAGTTTTATGAAATTCCTTCCTTCAAAGTTAAGGCTAACCCAAGCACCGTGTTAAACGATGAAGATTATCCATGGTTACGGCGCAATAAGCAAAGGACACAAGCGAAGAAAAAGTGAAGAATTTCTCGCCACAACTATATCATTGCAGTTACATGTGAAGAAATGAATGCCTTTTGTAACACCTGAGTTTTCACCCGAAACCCTTATACTTCGAAAGAGATTGTCCGGTTTGTACACGAAGTGCATCTAGTTTTTGCCGTAACCCTCTCAACTTTTTATAACATGCTATGTGGGTGAAATGATGATACCATGCCAACTTTCAACCTTTTCAGAGTTCATTTGAAGTGCTATTCAATTTTAGGGTTATTTGGCTCAAAAAACCCAGTGCATGAAAAATACCAAATGAAGTCTGAAAGGATTGAAATTGACGATGTGGCTTTGAATGTTGCATTTTGAACGCACAAAAAGTATGGAGTTCAAATAAGTTCAAAAAAATGAAATCCCTTTGTAACAGATGAGTTTTCGTCCGAAACCGTGATACTTCGAAAGAGATTGTCCATTTTGTACACGAAATGCATCTAGTTTTTGCTGTAACCCTCTCAACTTTTTAATACATGCTATGTGGGTGAAATGATGATATCTTGCCAAATTTCAACCTTTTCGGAGTCCATTTTAAGTGCTTTTCAATTTAGGGTCATTTTAGCTCAAAATAAATGTTGAAATGCATTAAAAATAGCAAATGAAGTCAGAAAAGGTTTGAAAAGCGATCATGTGGCTTTGAATGGTGCATATTGAATGCAGAAAAATTCTTGAGTTCAAATACGTATATAAAATTTGAAATCCTTTTGTAAGAGACATGTTTTAGTTCGATAAAAGTTATATAACTAAACTTGATACTATATACAATTCATGCTACTAAAATTATCAATATTATTTTTGTTAAAAACTTTAGTAGAAAAAAGAATATTCATAAATTATTTTTTGGTTAAGAACTTCTAATATGCAAAAAATAAATAAAAAAGTGAAATAGATGCGCTTATAGGGAAAATTGAACCTAAATTCAATGTGCTACTAAGCACATACTAGCATTTTGAACTTAGATCAAATTTTCCGTATAAGGGCATCTATTTTTACTTTGAGAGGAGCTCAATGTAGCAGTCGTGACGGGGCTTATAAACAGGTTCGGGCAACCTTCGCTTGGCGAGGTGGGACTAAACTCCCACCACACCGATGTGCAAGGACATTGGTCCCGGTTGGTGGCACCAACCAGGACCAATGCCTACCTTTGGTACCGGTTGGTGGAACCAACCGGGACCAAAGGTCTCTGCTTTCCGCCCTTTGGGCTGACGAAAAGGGACCTTTGGTCCCGGTTGGTGGCTCTAACCGGGACCAATTCCCCTTTCGTCCCGGTTGGTGCCACCAACCGGGGCCAAAGGTCCCTATTTCCTGCCCTTCGGGCTGACGAAAAGAGACTTTTGGTCCCGGTTGGTGGCACCAACTGGGACTAAAGGTGGGCATTGGTCCCGGTTGGTGCCACCAACTGGGAAAAATACTCTGGGTATATAAGTAGCACTTCCCATATTTTTCAGTTCTCATCTTGCCCCCCCAATGACGCTGACGAAATCATCGCTGCCAGGCTGCCTAGACGCCGCCCGCCACCCCCATCGTCGCCGCCGAGCGCTGCCCCGATGCCATTAGGCTGCTCCACCTCGCTGTCTTCTCCATCGCTGAGCTGCCCTGACGCCGTCCCCGCTCCCACTATGAGCCGCCGCGCCGTTCCCCTCGTCTCCCCCCGCTCCCCGACGCTGCCGCCTGCCGCGATGCCGACATCGCCCGCGCTCCGGCCGCCCACACTCTACTTGCCGCGCCACCGTTGCCGCCCCGCCCGCGCTCTGCTTGCCGCCGCTGCCTCTGCCTTTTTTTGTTCATATGTATGCATTGATGTATATGTATGCAAATGTATATGGATGATCCATGGATGAGTATGCATTGATGTATAATTTTTTTATTCATATAACTTTTTTTGTTCATAGAAAGTTTTTATATATGACCCATAGATATATGAGCAATTATGATGTTGTTGATGATATGAGTTCTTTGATGAAATAACGATATGATATATATAGTTCTTTGATGATGATGATATGATATATATATAGTTCATTATGTTGATATATAGATTATTTTCATTATGGTGATATATATAGATATTTTTTATATGTTGATGGTGGTCTATCGTGTTAATTGCATTTTCTTACAATTGACAACTAATTGGGCTTATTATAGGGACCATGAGGCGTAAGATCTGCAAGGTGTGCCAAAATTCATGTATGGACAGTCTTGAAATTGCAGTGCAGTTCGGGGTATTTTTGAGCAAGGGATTTCAAAAATCAGTGGTAACGGTCTTTCACTTGAATTTGTATTGAATTATGATCTTCTGTTTAGCTATTTTACTGACTTTATTTTTGATTATTAACTGCTTCATAGTGTGTTCCATGCAACATAATGGAGGACTTTAACAATTCATATGGTAACATGTTGTACTTTGAGGATGATAAGGAGCGCGAATTCGAATTGCATCTGCACAAAGGAAAGAATAAAACCATCATATATGGTGATGGATGGGAGCAATACATTGTAGTGAACAATTTTAAATGAGGAGAACTCATAGCTTTTTCCTTAATAGGAGAGGTGAATATGTTAAGTACATTTTATGTCCAAAGCTATGATGATGACGAAGATGACATCGTCGGCCAAGATGACCAAGATGACATCGACAACCAAGATGAAGATGTGGAAATCCAAGATGAAGAGGAGGACAACCAAGATGAAGAGGAGGACGTCAAAGATGAAGATGATGGTACTATCCTTTTTGCATTTTTTTCTCAAAGGATGAAGAAGCTTACTCCGGATGATAAAGCTAGTGTGAAATAAATGTTACCATCCTCTTCGGTGTTCTTGGGGAAGCCCTTTGTGCACCGTCTAACAAAAACAAACATGGTCAAAAAAGTTATGGTGAGATGTTTTATATTCTTTCATCTCTTTTTGTTCATAACGAAGTATGGAGGAGATGTCTACCATTCTGTGCTCTCTATTTTCTATTAATGATGGGGTATTCAGAAGTTACCTTTGAAGATGGTTTCCGGAGTGGACATCCCCGCCGTCGGCACTGCTGGGGTAATCCTTGGACCAAGAGGGTATGTCACGAATGTACAATACAAGATAGAGGATGACGGGCGCATATCATTCCACAAGGCCGGCTGGCAGGAGTTCATCAAGGGAAAGAGAGAACTAAGGGTGGACACCCTTGTGGTAATCACTATAAGGAAGAGCAACGGCAAGGAATATCAGATGATGGTTGTTGTTGACCATGTTTAGAACTAAGTCATGAATATATCAGTTGGAGAACTGTTAGTTAATTAATTACTATGTTAAGATGAATGTGATACATCAATGTTTGTTTCTTAAGTTGAACAAATTTCAAGTGATACTGATGGTTCTTTCTATATATTGATCATGATGATGTTGTGTAATGGTTCTTTCTTTGCTATATGTAGTAGCTAGCGTCGAGTTGAATGAAAAGCATAAAATAAAAATGGTAAACACAAAAACAATAGGGGAAACACAATATGAAAACCCCTAAACCCCTCCTTAAAAAAACCATCTCCTGCTAGATGCTGATGCGTGGACGCCTTTTGGTCCCGGTTGGTGTTACAAACCGGGACTAAAGGTCCTCCTACCTGGGCTCCCCGCAGAGGCCACGTGGAACCCCTTCTGTCTCGGTTCATGAGCGAACCGGTACTAAAGGTTTGGGGCTTTAGTGCCAACCTTTTAGTCCCGGTTCCAGAACCGGGACAAATGGGCCTCTCGAACCGGGACAAATGGGCCGTTTTCTACTAGTGACATGTTTCATGCTATGGTTAGATTTATATTTATTCTTATTTCATAGTTGCTGATGCTTGCGGGAAGGGTTAATCATAAGTGGGAGGCTTGTACAAGTAAGTACAACACCCCAGCACCAGTCCACCCACATATCAAATTATCAAAGTAGCGAACGCGAATCAAGTGAACATGATGAAAACTAACTTGACATAAATTCCCATGTGTCCTCGGGAGCGCTTTGCTTTATATAAGAGTTTTGTCTAAGCTTGTACTTTGCTATAAAAAGGATTGGGCCACCTGGCTGCACCTTTCTTACAATTGTTACTTGCTACCCGTTATGAATTATCTTATCACAAAACTATCTGTTACCGATAATTTCAGTGCTTGCAGAGAATACCTTACTGAGAACTGCTTGTCATTTCCTTCCGCTCCTTGTTATGTTAAACACTCTTACTTGTTGAAAGGACTACGATAGATCCCCTATACTTGTGGGTCATCAGACATGTAGAAGCTTAATGCAAGACTAGAAAAGCTAGAGGAACTTGAGAGCCAGCGAGCTGCCGGCCAACTATCTCAACGGCACGAAGCTACCCCGCCATCTCAGCGAAGAAGCAGCGTGGCTTCCACGGAGCTCGTTCAGCCAGACTTCACGGCTCGCAGCTACCCAGTGGATACTATCACAGAGGCTCAACATTGCGAGGTTATGACAAAATTCTGAACCTCACTTTTGAGGCGGCTATCGACTCTGTTGCACCTCCTCAACCCAACAGAACTTTTCACTGCCTTCCGATTCCACATGGCTATGATGCTATGATGGTGGATGTAGTAATGAAGGGATTTGAGGAGCTCGAGCTTGACCACCGTACAGGTGAAGGGGAGAATCGGCTGGTTCATACTCTAAGGAGTACATGTCTATGGCAGAAGGAGTACATCAAGCTTCCAAACTGGATGCCTCCTCCTCCGGCGAGTCAGGGCACTCCACCTCCTCCTCCTCCTTCGACAAGTGATCAGGGCACTCTGACTCCTTCTCCGGCTCCTCTGGCGCGTGATCAGGGCACTCCACCTCCTTCTCCGGCTCCTCCGGCGCGTGATCAGGGCACTCCACCTCCTTCTCTGGCTCCTCCTGCGCGTGAGGTGACTCCGCCTCCTTCTTCGCCTACTGAGTGTTACTGTCTTGTGCATATTCGGTTTCCCTTATTACTCGAGGTTATAGTAATGTAGTTGATGAGTTATGCATGCGTGCACAACTTCCACTTTATTCTGCTAGAGATTAAGGTTGAGTAGGGAGTGGTAACCTTCTTAGACTCGAAACAAAAAGATCCCTAGGAATATGCGGACATGACTGAAATGCTCCAGGAGTAAGTTCAATCGATCATTATTGCATCATATCGGCAACTTTGTTTATTTCCTGATATCAAGTAATTATTTTCTTTGTCTGGCAAGGTTTGGAAAGAGTTCACTTCAATTGTTCCGGTACTACCGAGGGAGCTATGATTTACACACCCGAAAGTAAGTACTACTAGCTAGTTACATGCATCTCCCATTGATTCTAGTTTCAGCAATACCATTTATCATGCTTGGTTATCAGTTTGGTTGAACTCTATTTCTCGTAAAGTGCTTGTGGCAAGAAGCCGAGAATGATTTTTGTGGATACTACGTTTGCAAGTTAATCTACAACGCGACGACCCCTAAGCGGGCCTACTCTCAAAAACAATATGAAGTACGTAAGCAATAATATTCACAATTTTATTTTATTACAATGATTTGTGTTGAGTTTCATTCATATATATGTATTAACCCCCTTCTTCAAATTAGATGTGGCATATGTGGGATGAACTCCTACCACATGATTGCATACGAGAAATTCAAGAGGAATTGGCGGGATTCTTTCCTGACCACGACATAAATAAAGCTGGAGAATACCATCTGGAATTTGACATTAGATGTTAGGGATTGTAAGAGATCTTATATTCTATATATGTAGCTAGTAGCGTCGGATAGATATACGAAAACTTGTTGTTCGACCAATCTCTCGGAGAAAGAGAGGTCGATCACTTCTCTCTGTATATGTTCATGACGATCTTGTGTAGTTAATGGTTCCTTCATTTTCTTACTAGCTAGCGTGTCGAGTTCTCTGTATAGTAGTTAGCGTCGACCAAGCACACAGAAAGAGAGGAATCTTATCTCTATTAACTAGCTAACACAGTATGAAACCCATATATTAACCCTACAAAAACCCTGTAAAACCTACCCCTCCCCCCTTTAAAAAAACAAAACCCCCAGCTCCTGCCAGATGCTGACGCGTGGATGCCTTTTGGTCCCGGTTGGTGTTACCAACCGGCACTAAATCTCCTTCTGCTTGGGCTCCCCGCAGCGGGCACGTGGAGCCCCTTCTGTCCCGGTTTGTAAGCAAATCGGGACTGAAGGTTTAGGGCTTTAGTCCCGACCCTTTAGTCTTAGTTCGAGAATCGGGGCTAATGGGCCTTTGGAACCGGGACAAATGGGCCGTTTTCTACTAGTGGCATATCCTTTCCCTGTATGGTAGCAACGCCTCTAAGCATGTGTTTAGTCGCTCGCACCGTGTGTTCTCATACGGGCGCACCTTGTTTGGTTGCATACAAGCATAAAGTTATAGTAACCTTGTACCCTATTTGGTGAACTTACTCACTACTACACCTTACACACTATCACACCGAGCACATAAACGGCACAACACTACATGGCAATGAACTAGACGAAGATGATGAATTTCTTTAGCCCGAACCGACGATCCACCTTGCCAACTTCAACCTTGCTGTATTCCTGCTATCGCACAAACTTGGAGTAAGCATCTTTTGCTGTCTGCCTAGTCTTAAACCCTATGTGGCTGTTGTCTTTGTACCTTGAAATTTGTTGGTTGCAAGATTCCCATGAACTATAAACCCCTGAAGCCCTCCCGACGAACACCGTATACCCCTTGTCCTAGTAGTGCAAATTAGCAATAATTGAAGCAGCAAGCAAAGGAGTACACAAGCAGCAAGCAAAGGAGCACACAAAGAACAAGTAATGTAGCAAGATAAAAGTAGTAAGCATGCATGATTATACGGCATATCAAGTTCAACCTAGCACTACTATGGTGTCATATTACCACCACATCCAAAAGAGGGTATCATCCTATCACCGCAAGTTCACCATCACCGTGAGGGGTTAGTATATATACCACCCCACCAAAATATACAGACCATCAAGTTTTTCAAGCCCTAGCTACCCACAATGTATGTCATCATTGTCATCGTCGTCACCATCGCCGTCGAGAAACATGCATGCGGTAACCACTAGCAGCAAGCTCCAACGGTAGTGCATGCCTAGCTAGCTCCTGAGCTAGATCACCTTGTGAGCATCTTCCATGGAAATAAAGCCAACAACCCAGGCTTTGTTGACCAGCAGGTGGCTCAAAGTAGTCATGAGAGCCTCCTCACTAAAGCCACATTGCTCCATGATAGTGGTGTATAACCCAGAGTAGACATCGACGACCTTGCTCTCCCAGATGGCGGTGGCTACCTCCTTGATTGCCCAAGTCATGCTGCTGAAGATGGTCAGCTCGTCCTTGATCAAGGCACCCTCTCACTCTTCCTATCAAGCACCAAAAAAGTTCCCTATACTTTTTAGTATCATCCAAGTTGATCTCTGGGGTGTCTGTATACTCAGGCATTGATGAGCCTAGTGGCTGACCAAAGCCCATGGCATCGTTGCCGGTTGCTAGCCCGAAGGAGGAGATCTGTCGCATCTGGTGGTAGTTCTGGATGTGTTTGTTGAGGAACTCTGCGTCCTTGGGGTGAGACTAATAAGGAAACATGGCAGAGTGGTTAGTGAGAATGCCAAAGGTTCATAGGCTTAAACATCTGGTTAGTCAGATTTGCATGGTTTGCGAGCTAAACACAATGTGGCCTTGGTAGTGCTCTACCTCCAAAAGGATCGAGTAGGTGTCCTCATCCCATGAAGCACCGCTTAGTTCTTTCAGCTTGGACGCAATGATCCACCTCGCTCTCTACTTCCCGAGGTGGTTGTAGACCTGGGTCGAGCTGACCTCTTGTCCACAAAACTCGAACATGTACTTTGCAACAACGTTCAAGTGCACCTCCTTGACGCCCTTGTTAGTCCTCACCCCACTAGATATGATATCACAAATCTTGTTAAGAACAAATGTCGACATGAATGACCGCCACTTCACGATGTTTCCCCTACCATGCGTCTTTGCCTACAATCATAAGCATCATCAAGACCATCCTGCATTGGACGATAGGAACTAGGTATCGGACATGACGAGGACCTGATTAAACTCCTGCGTGCTCATCTCCTACAATCATAAGAATCATCAAGACCACACCACACCACACATCGATAGTAGGAACCATCAATATCATTGGACAAATCAAACTAGCACTAACAGATGAACAAACGGATGATGTACTTCTACATGGACATATGGATGATCTACTTCAACATGGATACATGGATGAGCCCTATTCAACATCAAAGAAAACTACCAATCAATCTATTACCACTAGCTATCAATCCTTCCCGACATGGAAACAACTCCTGGCATGCTTCAAATCAATCACAACTAGCTACTACAACATCATAGTCACATAGATCAGAAGATCTAATGCTACCACATGATTGAACTCACGGACGCCATCGGAGGAGGCATGGGGGGAGGCGTGAAGGAGGCGGTGGACACGATAGGGAAGAGGAGCTGCCGATTCACTGCCCCGTCGATCAGTCGCTGGAGCAGTTGCGCCGCTTAACTCGTCATCGATGTGGAACCACACCAGATGGAAAGGTTGAAAGGAGGATGGTGGCCGGAGTTTGCTGCTGCGGTGAACCTGGCTATATAGGGCGACCGATTTGCGAGTGGTGACGCGTGATAGGTCCATTTTGCACCATGTTTTCCTATTTATATTTATTATGATTTGAGTCATTATTTCACTTTTTATACAATCCTAATGCCTTTCCCTCTTATTTTATAAGATTCATACAAAGAGGGAAATTTCCGGCAGCTAGAATTCAGGACGGAAAAGGCTACAGAAAATTTGGATATTTTCTGGAACTCCAAACGACCTAAAAATTTATGGAGATTTTTTTGGTATATATAAAAAATATTGGCGAAAGAACTACCAAGAGGGGACCCACCAGGTGGCCACATGTTTTGATTATGTGTATGTTGCTCTTCCTTTAGTGGTGTCATGTGAACATCGACTACATGACACTTAACCATATTTGGGACTAAGGGAAAGAAGATGGGGATTAATAAGTAGATCATGGGTTGCGATAGTGACAAAATCTTAAACCATAGTTTATGCGTTATTCCGTAAGGGGCTGATTTGGATCCTTATGTTTCATGCTATGGTTAGATTTATCTTAATTCTTGTTTCAGAGTTGCAGATGATTGCGATAGGGGGTAATCATAAGAGGGTGGTTTGTTCAAGTAAGAACATCACCCTAACAACAGTTCACCCACATATCAAATTATCAAAGTACCGAATGCGAATCAACTAAACATGATGAATGTGACTAGGCAACAATTCCCATGTGCCCTCAAGAGCACTTTATTTCATATAAGAGAATATTCAGACTTGTCCTTCGCTACAAAAATGATTGGTCGACATTGATGCACCCTCTTTACAATTGTTACTTGTTATGAATTACACAACTATAAAACTATTTGTTTTTGCTGCTCTCACTGCTTGCAAAAATTACCTTGTTGAAAACCACTTGTCATTTCCTTCCGCTCCTCATTGGGTTCGACACCCTTTCTTATCTAAAGGATTGGGATTGATCCCCTATACTTGTGGGTCAGCAAGACTCTTTTCGGGTGCCATTGCCGGGGAATGAAGCACCTTTGGTAAGGAAACTTTTTTGCTACGTGCTGAAATTTACTATCACTTGTTGGTACGTCCATTTTGCATCATGATATCCTATCAATATTAATAGTATTCATGTCCATTGTTCCACTTAATGATACAATTATTATGCCTTTTCTCTCTAAATTGGCAAGGTACATCACAAAGAGAAAAATTGTAGGTAACTAGAATTCTGGACCCGAAAACCTAGGAAAAGGGCAAAAATTCACTGAAATCCAAATGAACAGAAACTTCACGGAGATTTTTCATGGAATATATGGGAATTTATGGTCCAAAAATATACCAGAGGGGGGGCACTTGCTGGTCACAAGCAATAGGGCGTGCCCACTCCCTGGGCACGCCCTAGTAGCTTCTGGGCCCCTCATAGGTGCCCCGACCTCCCTTTTCTACTATAAGATGTGTTTTGACCTAGAAAAAATAAGAAGGAATTTTTGGGACGGAGCGCTGCCGTCTCGAGGTGGAAACCTGGGAAGAGGCCCTTTTTCTCTCTGACAGATTGATTTTGATGGGGAAACTTCTCCCCAAGAGGGGGAGATTGAATTCGTCATCATCACCAACACTTCCTCCTTCGTGGGAGGACCAATGTTCATCAACATCTTCACCGTCACCATCTCATCTCAAATCCTAGTTCATCTCTCGTATTTAATATTTGTCTCAAAACCTCAGATTGGTACCTGTGGGTTACTAGTAGTGTTGATTACATCTTGTAGTTGATGCTAATTGGTTTATTTGGTGGAAGATCATATGTTCAGGTCACTAATCACAATTATTATGCCTCCAGCAATGAACATGGTGATGAGTTCTGAGTAATTACTTTTGTTCCCGAGGACATGGGAGAAGTCTTATTATAAGTAATCATGTGAAGTTGATATTCGTTTGATATTTTTATGATATGTATGTTGTTGCTTCTCTTAGTGGTGTCATGTGAACATCGACTACACAACACTTCACCATGTTATGGGCCCAAGGGAAGACATTGTGAAGTAATAAGTAGATGATGAGTTGCTAGAGTGACATAAGCTTAAACCCTAGTTTATGCCTTATTTCATAAGGGGCTGATTTGGATCCACACGTTTCATGCTATGTTTAGAATTATCTTAATTCTTATTTCTTAGTTGTAGATGCTTGCAGGAGGGGTTAATCATAAGTGGGTTGCTTGTATAGGTAAGAACAACACCTTAGCACCGGTTCACCCACATAAAAAATTATCAAAGTAACAAACGTGAATAAACTCAACATGATGAACATGACTAGACGGTAACTGCCATGTGTCCTCGAGAGTTCTTGCTTCATATAAGAGTACTTTCAGGCATGTACTTTGCTACAAAAAGGATTGGGCTATAATGCGGCACACTTTCTACTATTGTTACTTGTCACTTGTTGTGAATTATCTTGCTACAAAACTACCTGTCACTGTTACTCGCACCACTTGCAGAGAATATCTTGCTGAAAACTGCTTATCATTTCCTTCTGCTTCTCATTGGGTTTGACACTCTTACTTATCGAAATGACTAATATTTATCCCCAATACTTGTGGGTCATCATGACTCTTTTCTGGATTCGTTGCCAGGGAGTGAAGCGCCTTTGGTGAGTGGAATTTGCTAAGAAAACATTTTCGGCAGTTGCTGAATTTTACTGTTGTTTGTTATTATGGATAATCATCCTTTGAGTGGTTTGTTCGGGACATCTTCACCTCGAACGTAAGTGGTAAGAGCCATTCCCCAACGTAATGAACTTTCTGAATTTTTTTATTATGAGATTCCTTCGGGTATGTAAGAGAAACTACTAGCTAATCCTTATGTAGGAGACAATACAACTCATCCTGATTACCACTTCATGTATGTAGATGAGATTTATGGATTATTTAAGCTTGCAGGTTTATCTAAGGACAAAGTTAAGGAGAAGGTTTTCCCTTTATCTTTGGAGGGAAAATCATTGATGTGGTACTGGCTATTGGATGATATTGCTGGAATCGCTTGAAGCTGGAATTTCATCAGAAGTTTTATCATATGCATCTAGTTCATCGTGATCGGGAATTATATATATATAAATTTTGGCCTCATAAAGCAGAAAACATCGCTCAAGCTTGGGGGATGCTTAAATCTATGATGGACACTTGCCCCAACTATGAGCTGTAGAGAGAGAGAGAGGTGATTATACGGAACTTTTATGCTCAGCTTTCTCATGATGATCAATTACTACTGGATTCTTCTTCTACTGGCTCATACATGAAGAGAACTGTTGAATTCAAATGGGATCTTCTAGAGAATTAAATGCAACTCTGAAGATTGGGAACTCGACTAAGGTAAAGAGTTAGGTGTAACGCTTGAGTTTGATTGTGAATCTTTTATGGAAACTGAAATTTTTCATAAGTTTAGCAATAAATATGGGCTTGACTTTGAGATAGTAGCGTCTTTGTGTGAATCATTTGCTACTCATGTTGAACTCCCGAAGGAGAAGTGGTTTAAATTTCATCCACCTATTAAAGAGTTGCTAGAGGAACCTATTAAGGTTATGGAAGAATGACGGGGTCATTACCCCTGGGTAGGCCAAAGCAACGGGGTTCTCCCCCTTCCAGGTTCGAAGGAAAACCACACGACCGGATGCTCATGGCCAGCTGGATTACGGCCATCTCGAGCAGCCACCGGCTGGCGAGGCGGACGTCTGATCAACAAGCCGGCTCGACCCTCTGCCGGCTGGGTGCGCCCGGCTGCCTCCAGGCCAGCTCCTCTGTTAACCTTGGGACGGACAGGCGACGTCCCGTCCCACTACGCGCGGGTATGGCGACACGACGCGACTGTCACGATGGGCGACCCTGTAGCCACAGTGACCGCTGACGCTCGAGAGCACGTGACCACAGTCCGACCGTCAGGGCCGCTGACCTTGGCGAGCGCGACCGGGCGGGGAAACAGTGCCGCCACACCCTCACCCACTCGATTACCTGCCTCGGCGTGGCTACAATATAGCCGGTTGTACCGGAGACCTTAGATGGCTGGCGCTAGACGACGCCTCTCCGGCGACCCGTGCCGCGGCAGGTGAGCGAGGGCGAATCGTAGAGCCGACTGGTGGGTCCCAGCAGGCGACAAGACCTCCCAGCCATTGGACCCTACCGCTGACGAGATGGCATGAAGAGCGGGGCCCCCTGGTCAGCCGGAGAGGCTGCCAGCCGGGTCTCCCCACCCTTGTACTTTAGGTATATTGTAGAGCCGGGGGGTTGGCCTATAAAACCCCCCGAGCCCCCCATGCAATGGGGACAGACAACAGACGATCACTCTCACACATCCACAGACCTCTCAAACCCCCTCTAGCAGTGGAGGAAGATGAGCCGGCTGCTCCTTCCTCCTCCTCTAGAAACAGCTCCAGGAACACCCTTGTACACATATCCATCCATCCAACTAGGCCAAGCAGGACTAGGGGTGTTACCTCCCACAGAGGGCCCTGAACCTGGGTACATCGCGTGTCATCACCGCTTATGCCCAATCTCGCACCCGGAGCCTGTCGGCATCCTTCGGCCCCAACCACCTACAATAAGCCACCCTATGGCATCTATCGTGAGAAAATGACGATATTTGGCGCCCACCATGGGACCGTACCCGGCACCGGCTGGATTCATGCTCCGGGCGGGACCCCTCGCCATTCCCCGCCGCCGCCACACGTCGAGGCGAATACGCGGGCTCGTGGGGCTTGCTTCGGCACACCCTACGGGCAACTCCGTCTACCTCACGACTGACATCGACGCGCTCACCGAGCGCTTCGGTAGGCTCAGCCTTGCCGAGGCTACGGCCGTGGACGAGTACCCCAGGCAGGTGCTCGTCTGCACCGACCCTCCCACGGCCGTGGGAGCACTCGCTGCGACCCAGTCCGGCGGCTCCTATGATCACGTAGGAGTGATGGCCATCGTCTCCTCCACCTCTTCCGGACGTGCGCGGGCCTGGGCCGCCGCCGCTGCCGCCCGCATCGGCACCTCCGACACGCAGCAACGCGTGCTCACATCGAGCGGCACCGCCACCGGAGGCCCCTGGCTCAAGCGCGAGGGCACGGGGACTGCTGGCCGTCAGCCGGCTCAGCACTCCAGCTCCCCTCGCGTCTCTAGCCACCGGACCGGAACAAACAACCCCCAACACTCTCAGATGCCGGGGAGGGAGCAGCCGGCTGTTAGCAGCTGACGCACCAACTACCCGTCTTGCAGCGGTCACCACCAAGAAGCACCGGCATCCGGCAGCCGGCGCAGCCACGGGCACACTCCACCCCCGCGGCACGAGCGGGAACGGACGGTTCCGCCCGTCATCCACCTCGAGCTCTCGGCACGGATCGGGACGCATGTCCCCCGTAGCGAGAACGACGCCCGCAACCGCATCGACCACCTCACACAGTCCGCCCTCCTCGAGGAGGAGGGCTCGATTCGTCCGGCCTGCTTTGGCCCTTGGATCCGCAATGAGCCATTCCCGACCGACTTCACGCTCCCCCGAGACACTCCGAAGTACAACGGGGCTGCCAAGCCCGAAGACTGGCTGATCGACTACACCACCGCTGTTGGCATCGCAACGGGGAACAAGTGCGTAGCCGTTTGCTACGCCCCCCTATGTTGATCGGCTCGGCCGGCACCTGGCGGCCGGCAGCATCAACACTTGGACGGACTTCGAGGAGGCCTTCGTCCGCAACTTCACCGGCATCTACAAGCGTCCTGGCTACCCTCGTGAACTCACCATGTGCGTTCAGGGGCCGGACGAATCCCTCCGCGACTACCTCACTCGGTGGACCGAGCTTCGCAACTCCTGCGAGGGGGTGCATGAGGTACAAGCCGTGCAGTACTTCATTGAAGGCTGCCGAGATGGCACCCCCCTCAAGCACAAGCTTCTATGCTCTGAGCCGGCCATGCTTGTCGAGCTCATGACCAAGGCGGACAAGTACGCCACGGCTGATTCAGCTATCCGGGTCAAGACGACCCCGCCTAGCAAGCTGATGACGACATCGGCAACGTCTCGGCCAGCTGCCGACAACCGGCAGCCGCAAAGCAACAAGCGCAAGAATGACCAGCTGGATCCCCGCTACGGGAGCCGGCAGGTCAACACCATCGAGGAATAGGAGCCAGCTGCCCAGCCTTCCAGCCAGCACCAGCGCATTGGCAAGGCAGCCTGGCAGCCAAAGCTCACCTTCGAGAAAATGCTCGACCTCCCGTGCAAGAACCACTCAGGGTCAAAACCCTCTACGCACATGCTCCGACAGTGCACTTCTCATAGCAATTGGCCCGGGGGGACGGCCTTCCGGCTCCTCCCATGCCGCCAGCCCATGCGTCGGCCCTGGCCCAAGCTGCAGCCCCGGCACCGGCTCCGGCTCCGGCCCAGAATGACGGCCGTTTGATCTACCAGTTCCCCAACCAAGACGGCTGTTACATCGTCGTCGCTAGTGAAGACATGGGTAAACATGTTCAACACCAGCTCCGTCGTGAGGTGAACGCCACCGTGCCGACAACTCCACAGTTCATGCATTGGTTGGAGAAGCCGGTCACTTGGAGCCAGGCCAATCACCCCGCCGTGATGCCGAACCCCGGCAGCTACGCTGTGGTCCTCGACCCCACCATCTCCACCAAGGAACGAACTTGCCGCTTCTCGTGGGTGCTGATAAATGCTGGCAGCAGCATCAACATCCTCTACCTCGACACGATGCACAAGCTGGGGCTGAAGATAGAAGACCGGCAGGCAAGCCTGACGGTCTTCCATGGCATCGTGCCTGGAAAGTCCTGCTCCCCTATCGGCAAGATCACGCTCAACGTCCTCTTTGGCGGACCCGGCCACTTCCGCCGCGAGCCGGTGCTGTTCGAGGTCGTGGACCTCGCAAGCCCCTACCACACGCTGTTGGGCCGGCCGGCCCTCGTCAGCTTCATGGCGGTCCCCCATTCTCAAGATGCCAGGGCGCAAGGGAATCATCACCATCACGGGTGACTACAAGATGTCGCTCGAGTGCACTCGAGACGGCAGCCGGTTGGCTGAGGCCCTGGAAATCGCCGAGGAGAAATGGCAGCTCGACCGGCTTATGGCCCTTGCTGCCAGTCAGTCGACCGTGCCGGCTCCCCCCTCGCAGTCCGTCGATGAGGCCTCCTTCCAGCCTTCCAAGGACACAAAGCAAATCCCGCTGGACCTGGCCAACCCCACTCAGTGCGTCACCATCGGCTCCCGCCTCGACAGCAAATAGGAAGGCGAGCTCGTCGACTTCCTTTGTGGGAATCAGGACATCTTTGCATGGTCCCCCAAGGACATGTCGAGTGTTCTGAGGAAGTTCGCCGAGCACAAAGTATACGTCGGGCCGGACGTCAAGTAGGTCAAGCAACCCCTATGTCGTTTCTCCAAGGAGAAGCGACGTACCATAGGAGAAGAGATCGCCCGGCTGCTCCTAGCTGGGTTCATCATGGAAGTATTCCACCCGGACTGGCTGGCCAACCCAGTCCTGGTGCTAAAGAGGAACAAGACCTGGCGCATGTGCATCGACTACACTAGCCTGAACAAGGCATGCCCCAAGGACCCATTCGCCCTGCCGCGGATCGATCAGGTAATCGACTCCACGGTCGGTAGCGACTTGCTGTCCTTCCTGGATGCCTACTCCGGCTACCACAAGATCAAGATGGACCCGAAAGACCGGCTCAAGACCTCTTTCATCACGCCCTTTGGGGCCTACTACTACATCACCATGTCCTTCGGCCTGAAGAATGCATGCGCAACCTTCCAGCGGTGCATGCAGAAGTGCTTCCTACCTTAGATAGGCAGGAACGTCCATGTCTATGTCGACGACATCATCGTAAAAACCAAGAAGCACTTCAGCCTCCTCGACAACCTTCGGGAGACCTTCGCGAACCTGCGCAAATACAAGATCAAGCTCAACCCGGAGAAGTGTGTCATCCGCGTCCCAGCCGGCCAACTCCTGGGTTTCTTCGTGTCCTCTTGCGGCATCGAAGCTAACCCCTAGAATATTAGCGTGATCGAGCGCATACCCAAGCCGACCCGGCTCCACGACATCCAAAAGTTCACCGGCTGCCTCACCTCGCTCTTCCGGTTCATCAGCCGGCTGGGGGAGAAGGCCTTGCCCCTCTACGGGATCCTTCGCAAGACGGCTCTAAATGAGCCGGGTCAAACCAAGAAGCCGGGCATGTTCGACTGGCCCGACGAGGCGGATGAGGCTTTCCGCAACCTCATGAAGGCTCTCACCCGCACACCCATCCTGGCCGCGCCGGCTGAGAAGGAACCTTTTCTTGCCTACATCGCGGCGACCACACGCGTCATCAGCGTCGTCCTGGTGGTCGAATGGCCGGAGGAGGTTAAGTCCCTGCCAGTCTAGAGGCCTGTCTACTACCTTAGCGAGGTCCTCTCCGCGTCGAAGCAGAACTACCCCCAGTACCAGAAGATGTGCTACGGTATATACTTCGCCACAAAAAAGGTCAAGCAGTACTTCCAAGAGCATACCATCACCGTGGTGAGCATGGCCCCGCTCGGCGAGATCATGAGCGGCCGGGACTCCACCGGTCAGATCTCCAAATGGGTCATCGCCCTCGCCGATCATGAGATCCGGTACGAGCCACGAACCGCCATCAAGTCGCAGGCGCTGGCTGACTTCCTCGTCGGCTGGGCGGAGACGGAGTTCGTCCTGCCTCCCCCATACACCACACATTAGCGTATGTATTTTGACGACTCGAAAATGAGGACCGGCCTAGGTGCCGGCATAGTCCTCTCCTCCCCGAAAAGTGACCCGCTCAAGTACGCCCTCCAGATCCACTTCGCCGCCTCCAACAACGTGGACGAGTACGAGGCCATCGTCCATGGTCTCCGTCTTGCCAAGGAGATCGGCATCAGGCACATCCTCTTCTTTGGCGACTCCGACCTCGTGGTGCAACAGGTCTCTGGTGAATGGGACACTAGGGACGCCAACATGGACAACTACCGCTTGCTCATACAACAGCTCACCGGCTCCTTCGAGGGCTGTGAGTTTCATCACATCCCACGGGCGGACAACGAGGCAGCCGACGCGTTGGCAAAGATTGCCTCCACTTGGCAGGCCATCCCAGCCGGCGTCTCCCTTGAGCGGCTGCTCAAGCCGTCGATCAAGCATTCCCCGGAGTCAGAATCAATCTTCATGCCGGCAGACGCTGCCGGCCCATCAACGACTCCTGCCGTCCCTTCGGCATCTTTGTCACCGGCTCCCACAACTTCGGCCGCCCTGCCGGCACTTGTCGAGATGGTTGCACCCGCGGCTGCCGGCTCAAACAACATGACAGTCATGACGACAATCGACCAACCAGTCGCGGGGGCTGGCGAGCCGGTCCCGGGGGCTGGTCATCTTGGCCCGGGGTCTCCCGAGTCGGCCCCCGTCTCAGCTCCCTCATGGGCCCAGCCTATCTTAGCGTTCCTTCTGCACGGCGAGCTGCCCCTGGACGAGGGCTTGGCAACACAAGTTCAGCGCCGGGCCTCGGCATACAACATCATCAACAATGAGCTCGTCCATCGCAGCACCGTCGGTGTTTTCCAGCAATGCGTCGAGCCGAAAAAGTGTCTGGAGATCCTCCTCGACATCCACCAGGGGAGTGCGGGCACCACACCGCCTCCAGGACCCTGGTGGCCAAGGCTTTCCGCCACGGTTTCTTCCGGCCCACCGCTCTCGAGGCGGCCAAGAAATTGTTCGACGAGGGCGAGGGCTGGTAATGGTTCAGCATGCAGAGCCCCCTGACGGCAACAACCCTCCAACCATCCCTCTCTCGTGGCCCTTTGCCATCTGGGAGATGGACATGGTGGGTCCCTTCAAGACCGCACGAGGCGGCATGACACACTTGCCGGTGGCTGCCGACAAATTCACCAAGTGGATTGAGGCACGACCGATCAAGTAGCTGGATGGCCCCACGGCCGTCCGGTTCATCGATGACATCACGGTTTGCTACAGCATCCCCCACAGCAACATCACTGACAACGCCACGAACTTCGCCAAGGGCGCGCTCGCGCGTTTTTGTTCCAAGCAAGGGATCCGCCTCGACCTGGCCTCCGTTGCTCATCCGCAGTCAAACGGCCAGGTCGAGAGGGCCAACGGCCTCATCCTGTCCGGCATCAAGCCCCAACTCGTGACACCGCTAGTAAGGTCAGCCGGCTGCTGGATCGACGAGCTGCTGGCTGTCCTTTGGAGTCTCAGGACCACTCTCATCTGGTTAACCGGCTACACTCCCTTCTTCCTTGTCTACGGGTCTGAGGCGATCATTCCCACCGAAATCGAGTTCAAATCGCCTCGGGTCGCCCTGTACATGGAGAAGGACGCAAGGGAGGCAAGATAAGACGGCGTTGATCTACTCGAAGAAGCCCACGAGCTGGCCTTGAGCCGGACGGCAATCTACCAGCAGAAGCTCCGGCACTACCACATCAAGCGGATCCGTCCGCTCTCCTTTCGTGAAGGGGACCTGGTCCTCAGGCGGATCCAGCGGACAGCTGGAAAACACAAGCTGCCCTCTCCATGAGAGGGCCCGTTCATCATCAGCAAGGCGCTACACAACAACGCATACTACCTAATAGACACCTAGAAGCCACAAAAGCGCAAAAGAGATGCCTTCGGCGAGGAGACAGAGCGTCCATGGAACGCGGCGCTCCTCCGCCCGTTTTACTACTGAAAAGACCAATGTATGTATGTATCCCTACCCTTTTGGGCTTATGAATGCAATGGGTGCCCCAGACCGGCTCTTGGGACACACCCTATTTCACTTCCCTCAAAGGTTTTCCTCGCTTACCGGCCCCCCGACCCGGCTCCCGGGCCCGGGGGCTCGGCGGCTGGTCCTAGGTCGCTTCTCTCTAAAATTGGCTAAGTAGTGTGAGTCGGGCAAACCCTCCCACCCTCACCAGCTATAGATCCGACCCCCGGCTGTCCGGCTGACGGGGCCTTGGGGAGGCAAGGCTTGGCTCACATGAAAGATCAATCGAAAGGAGATACCGGCTAGACCTAGCCGGACCTCCGCCTTGCCTCTGTCACTCTACTTACCCTGAAAGGCTCTCGCGATTCCAAATTCCGAATTGTCTCCCTCGAGGCAGACACCCCGACCCAGCTACAGACTAGCTCCCAGCTGTCGGGCTAGCATGGTCGAAACCAAAGGGGAAAAGGGGGAATCAAAAAAGAACCAGGAGGGCAAAAAAGATAAGGATGAGCCGACACGAGCAATAAGGCAAACACGTTAAATATTCACAGCACAAGTGTTAAAGACAAAAGCGGCCCATGGCCAGCATGGTTAACTACATCAACACCCCCAGTGGGTGGACTTGAGCCTAACTTGCAGGAAAAGAGAAAGAAAGATAAAGACTCCCAGGGGCTCAGGCGACCAGCACGTCGCCAGCCGGCACGCCTCCAGTCGCCGCATCATCGCGCGGATCGACTCTCGCCTCAGAGGTGGTCGCGGCCTTCGGGTCGGCCCCCTTGGACTTCGAGGCGGTCTCCGCTGTTCCGGCCGTCTCGCCCCTCGTGTCGGTGCTATTGTCGGCAACTTCCTCGTCCACGGGGCCTTGGGGATGCCGAAGGAGTCCTCAGCCACTGGATCACCGTCCTCGTCAAGAGCCGGCAGGAATTCCTCCGCGTCGAGGTAAGATGCAAGGTCATTTCCCCAGCGGACAAGGGCCGACTCACAGGCCTCCCACTCCTCGGCGGGCTCGTCCCGCATAGTGGGTAGCCGGCCCAAGTCCACGCCGCGATACCACGACGTGACGAACCGGAGCATCATTTGCGCGCCGGCTCGGGCTGCGGACGCCTTCCAGGCCTCAAGTTGGGCCACGCCATGCTCTAGCCACAAGGCCACGCGGTTTGTCGAAGCTCCTCCGTGGCCCGGACACAAAGCGGCGATGATCTCTATCCCGACCGTCTTGAGCCGCTCCACGCTCTGCTCGAGGTGGGTTAGCCCCTGGCGACACCGAGCTCATCCACGTCCTATGCGGCGTCCGCCTCGATGGAGCGCCCGCACTCCCAAACGTACTCCCGGTGCTCCTCGACAGCATGCTCAACACGGCGCTGAGTCTCCGGGAAGCGCCCTAGAAGAAAGGAGAAGAGAAGGAAGGAAAGGCAAATCAAACACAAGAGCCAGCAAGAGAAAAAGGCAACCGTTTGGAGAAAAAAAATAGACACTTACCTTCGATGGCGTCGTCCACCCCGATGGAGAAGTTGAGCGCTGCCTTCCGCTCCGATGCCAGCGCCGCCTCCGATGCGGCAAGGGAGCCCCTGACCTCCTCGAGCGACCTCTTGAGGTGGGTCACCTTGCCTTGGAGGCCGGCGGTCCTCCAGGTGGCGTCAGCCGCCTCCTTGGCGGCCGTCTCCTTGGCCGTCTCCTCTGCCACAGCGGCCTCGAGGCGGTCCTGGGCCGCCTCCCCGTCCACCAGCAGCGCGGCCAGCCGGTCTTTCTCCTGCGCGGCCGCCTGGATGTCCTGCGCCAGCCGGTCCAGCTCAGAGACGAACCCGGTGTTCTCCTCCTCGAGGGCGATCGGGTCACCTGCAAGACACGACAAGCGTCAGCCGGCTCTCGGGGGCTGCATACTCCTCCCATGAAACGCAACTTACGTTGCACGTGCGCCATCTCCTCCTCCAGGCGGTGGAGGCCACGTTCGCTGCGGTCTTGGATGGCGACCGCCTCCTCGAACAACTTTTGCCGTGAGGAGTTCCCCTCCTATCACGCGGAGCAGAAAATCAAGACTCGCTCAAAGAAATTGGGCCCGCATCTCGGGGGCTACACCCAGTTGGTGCGCTTGCGCACCCCCACTGAAACTACTAAGACAAAAGTAATCATGCTTACCTCCGCCCGCTGCAGGGTGGCGTCGGCCGCCTCTGTGAATCGGGCCAGCTCCTACCGGCACTGGTCCAGGACGCTCTCCAAGTCCCCGAACGAAGGGACCGGGCCGCCCTCCTGGGGAGCCGGTAGGTATGGCACGGTCGCGAGTGCGTACCAATCCTGGAGCACCTCCTGCATGGTCCGCAGGGTCCTCTGGGCCCCGCCGCCATTGCCGCCCGGGCTTACCACGGTACCGGCTGCTGGCGGTGGGTCAACAATGGCGAGGGTCTGGGTGTCACCCCCCGCTGGCCCTCCACCTGACGCTGTCGCCGTATCCACTTCCTGCCGCTCCGGCGCGTCGATCGCGACGGACGGCGCCTCCAGTTCCGTGGCCGCCACCGCTGGCGTCGTCTCTGTTGCTGCCCCCGGGGCCGCCGGGGCCTTTGGCACATGACCCGGGCTGGCTCGGCCGCGGGCGATGTCACGTCTGGCACCTCTGGCCGGGTCTCCTCGGGAACCGGCTCTGTTGCCGCCGCCCCCGCTCGGGCCGCCTCCTCCGCGGGTGGAGGCGCAGGCGGGTCCTTGGCTGCCCCCCATGGTTCACTCGACGGAGGCCTTGACTGGCGGGTCGATTCCGCCGCCGACTCCGATGCCCGCGTGGGGTCTGCGGCCCTTCTCCGCCGCCCGCCGCTCAAAGTCCCAGAATGTGAGGCCCCGCCTCGTGTTTTGGACCTAGAGGCTCGCAGTTCCGCGAGACTCCTCTTCTCCTCCCGCTGGGTGGACGCGTGTTTGCGGGCCAGCCGGTTGGCGGCATCCGTCGGTTCCCCCGCCTGCTCCCCCTCGTGAAGCTCGATGGGGTCCCTGCAGCGCACAAAGACCGGATTACCCACCGGCTGGCTACCCGGAAGAAAACGAACGCAAAACACGGAAACAAGCCTCACCCCATGATGAGGGGCAAGGCCCGTTTGGCGCGCGGTGGCAGCTTCCGCGTCGCCACCTTCACTCGATTTTGTACTGGCGGCAGGGCCGCCGGCCCTTCCTCGGCCGGCCTCTTCGCCCGACCGGCTGCTTTAGCCGTCGAGGCTTGAGCCGGCCGCTCCTCGCTCCGCCAACCCTGGCGCGCTGAGGGAGGAGGCTCATTTAGAATCATTATGTCATCGTCATCATCATCGTCGTCATTCGTCCAGTCCCTTACCGAGGGGGCAAGAGGGAACTCACCCGCTCCGCTGGGGTCGCCGGCTGTGCCGAATCCTCCGGCTCCGCTGGGGTAACCGACTCGCGGGCCAGCCTGCTCGTCAGCTCCTCTCGAGGAGTCCACCCCCTACTCCGGTGGGCCTCCCCGCTCGTAGTCTTTGGAGTCGGAGTGCGCACGCTCCGCCTCGAAAATTTGGGGGTGCAGGCCATCCGGGGTGTTTTGTCGCACCAACAGCTGGGGGCAACACGTCAAAGTGAGGTCCGTGGCCGGCTGCCGGCTAGAAAGAATCAAATGAAGAAAAGTCACCTCAACGAAAAACTTACCAGGGGGCGGGGCGGTTGATGCGGTCGTACGGCTCCATGCCGAACGACCACGACTCGGGCTTCAGCTTGAACGTCGTGAGGGCGTTCACCCACTTCGCCACCTGAGCCAGAGTTTGGTCGACCGTGGACAGCCGGCAGGGGTCCCGGCGGCTGGACATATCGCAGATCCGGTGCGACCTCATCTGGAGAGGCAGCACCCGATGCGCGATGAAGGCTGCCACCAGATCGGCAGCGACCAGCCCATCGAAGCTCTTCAGCGTCGCGAGGCAGCCGAGCTCCGTCAGGGCCACGCCGCGCGGGGTAGTCCCCAGCCAGTTCAGTTGGCTGGATTGCACGTCGACGAACAGCGGCAGCCGGATGAAGTCAAAGCGCCGGTCGGCGTTCTTCACGTAGAAGAACGTCCGGTGCCAACCTTTGACGGAATCGATGAGAGAAAGAGGGGGGAAGCGCGCAGTGCAACGACAGCACACCACCGTGCCCCCGCAGGCATTGACTTTCAATGGCTTGAGATAAAAGAGAGCGTTGAAGAAGTCGATGAAAGGAAGGATTCTGAGGTACCCCTCGCACAATGTCACGAAGGAGGAGAGGTAAAAGATCACGTTGGGGCCAAGATGATGCGGCTGGAGGTCGAAGGTGTCGAGGAAAAAGCGGAAGAATATGCTCACCGGGAGCCCGAAGCCGCGGGCGAAGTGCCAGAGGAAGATGACATGTTCCCCTGGCTGCAGCGCCAGCGCCACCTCGTCTCCCAGCACGTGCGTGACCACCCGTTCCGCCGGCGGTAGCATGCGCATGCGGCGGAGCTTCGCAATGTCGGCCTCAACGACGATGGAGCCGACCCAGCTCCCTCCGCGTCCGTCGGCCATCTCGGCGGCGGGGCGGTGCACGGGCGCGGTTGCGGGCTCGGGCGCGGTGTCACACGAGGGGGCGAAGAAGACAAAGAAGGCAAGAAGATGGGCAGCGAGGGAGCAAGCGGGACGCGGGTATCTCCGTCCCTGCCCTTCCCCCCTTTTTATCAGGAAGGCCACGATCGAGGGACGTGGGATTAACTAAGCCCACTCCTCCGGAAACTCCACGCGTGCATGGGTGGCCCGATGCCGTAACAGCCGCTTCAGGGCACAAGGGATCCTGACGTGCGCCCCGAGGCCTACTGGGCTACGCCCGGGACCTAGCGGCCTAGGCCCAGGCCGACGTCCCGTGGGCCCACGTGCGCGGGGCCTGCCGCATCGTTACTTGCCATGTGGCCCGCGGCGGGCCGACACGGGTCCTGGTGCGACGCACCGATACCCGAGGCGTCGGGTCCAGCAGCCAACCCGACTGCCCTTTCGGCTTCACGCCGGAGGTGGGTACCGCTGGGGGGAAGCCACCGACTCCCCCAGTCTACCGGATGGGGCCCCCGCCGGCTTCGGGGACTACTGACGGGGTCATTACCCCTGCGTACGCCAAAGCAACAGGGTTCTCCCCCTTTCAGGTTTGAAGGAAAACCACACGACTAGCTGCTCATGGCCGGCTGGATTACGGCCGGCTCGAGCGGCCACCGGCTGGCGAGGCGAACGGCTGATCAACAAGCCGACTGCCTCCCGGTCGGCTCCTCCGTTAATCTTGGTACGGACAGGCGACGTCCCGTCCCACTGCGCGCGGGTACAGCAACACGACGTGACCGTCACCACGGGCGACCCTGTAGCCACAGTGGTCGCTGACGCTCGAGAGCGCATGGCCACAGTCCGGTCGTCAGGGCCGCTAAACTTGGCGAGCGCGACCGGGCAGGGGAACAGTGCCGGCACGCCCTTGCCCACTCGATTACCTGCCCCGGCACGGCTACAGTACAGCCGGCCATAACGGAGACCTCGGCCGGCTGGCGCTAGATGACGCCTCTCCGGCGACCCGTACCGCGGCAGGTGAGCGAGGGCCAATCGCAGAGCCGGCTGGCGGGCCGCAGCAGGCGACAAGACCTCCCAGCCGGTGGACCCTATCGGTGACGAGATGGCATGAAGAGCGGGCCCCCCTAGTCAGCCGGAGAGGCTGCCAGCCGGGTCCCCCCACCCCTGTACTTTAGGTATATTGTAGAGTCTGGGGGTTGGCCTATAAAACACCCCGAGCCCCCCATGCAACGGGGACAGACAACGGACGATCACTTTCACACATCCACAGAGCTCTCAAACCCCCTCTAGCAGTGGAGGAAGACGTGTCGGCTGCTCCTTCTTCCTCCTCTAGATATAGCTCCAGGAGCACCCTTGTACACACATCCATCCATCCAACTAGGCCAAGCAGGACTAGGGGTATTACCTCCCACGGAGGGCCTTGAACCTGGGTACATCATGTGTCATCATCGACCGCTTGTGCCCAATCTCGTACCCGGAGCCCGTCGGCCTCGTCCGGCCCCAAACACCTACAATAAGCCACCCTATGGCATCTGTCGTGAGAAAACGACAAAAAGGAAATAACTATTTTCCATTTTGACCCAGTTGTGCCTACTGCTTATATTGAGAAACCACATTTTCCTGGTAGGATTAAGGAACATGCCAACACTTAAATTGTGGTTAATAAAAGTCATATTTGGACACCTAAACCTTCTGAACAAATAGTTGTAGAGCCTAATATTCCTTTGGTTAAAGATCTCCTAGTTGATAAGATTGATGGACAAGTTATTTACTTATGTGCTAGAGCAAGTAGAATTTTGAAACCTGTTAGAGACAAGCGGGATGAGTTAGACAAAACTAAACCAGTTGCTGGCATGCCTGTTGTTTTTGTTAAAATTGGATATCATTGTTATCATGGCTTATGTGACATTGGTGCTGGTGTGAGTGCTATACCTTTTACCTGATATCAAGAAATTATGAATGACATTGCACTCGCTGAAATTGAAGATATCGATGTCACTGTTAAACTTGCCAATAGATACACTATTTCACTGCTTGGGATTGTTAGACATGTTGAAGTGTTGTGTGAAAAAAATCAAGTACCATACTGATTTCTTAGTACATGGTTCTCAACAAGATAGCTTTTGTGCCATTATATTTGGTAGACCTTTCTCATCCCGTTAATGCTGAAATTAATTGTGTTACCAAGAAGGTTAAATTAAGCTTTAGTGATGTCTCTCATGAATTTAATTTCTCTATGTTTAGTAGACAACTACATGAGAAAGATTTGTCTAGTAAAGATGAAATTATTGGTCTTGCGTCTATTGTTGTGCCTCCAACTAATCCATTAGAACAATATCTGCTATACCATTGAAATGATATGCACATGAATGAGAGAAATGAAATAAATGATATATTTTTTAGGCAAACACCAATTCTTCAGCACAACTTGCCTGTTGACACTTTAGGGGATCCTCCTCCAACTAAGGGAGATCCCATATTTGAGCTAAAGACATTACCCAATACTTTGAGACATGCTTCTCATGATGAAAAGAAGATATATCCTGTTATTATTAGTGCTAACCTTTTAGAGCATGAAGAAAATAGGTTACTCAAAACTCTATAGAAGCACCGAGCTGCTATTGGATATACTCTTCATGATATTAAGGGCATTAGTCCCACACTATGCCAGCACAAAATTAATATGGAAACGGATGCTAAAGGTTTGTTGATCATCAATGTTGCTTGAATCCTAATATGAAATAAGTGGTAAGAACTAAAATATTAAAGCTTTTGGATGCAGGTATAGTATATCCCGTAGTTGATAGTAGATGGGTAAGTCTTGTTCATTGTGTTCCTAAGAAAGGAGGTATAACTGTTGTCCCTAATGATAAAAATGAACTTATACCACAAATGATAGTAACTGGTTATAGGATGGTAATTGATTTGAGGAAATTAAACAAAGATACTAGAAACGATCATTAACCCTTGCCTTTTAATGATCAAATGTTAGAAAGATTATCTAAGCACACACATTTTTTCTTTCTTGATGAATATTCTGGATTTTCTCGAATACCCGTGTCAAAGGAAGACCAAGAGAAAACTACTTTCACATGCCCTTTTAAAACCTATGCTTATAGACGTATACCCTTTGGTTTATGCGGTGCACCTACTACCTTTTGATGACCACAATTATAGGGAATGAATCATAGTCCTTTCGATAATTAAGAGTGTCGAACCCAATGAGGAGCAGAAGGAAATGATAAGCAGTTTCAACAAGGTATTCTCTACAAGTGTTGTGAGTAACAATGATAGATAGTTTTGTAGCAAGATAATTCTTAACACGTGACAATTAACAATAGTAGGAAGTGTGCAACAATTTATCCCAATCCTTTTTGTATCAAATCACAAGCCTAAGAGTACTCTTATATGTAGCAAGCGCTTCCCATGACACATGGGAATTTCTCTCTAGTCATGTTCATCATGTTGAGTTGATTCACGTTCGTTACTTTGATAATTTGATATGTGGGTTGACCGGCACTAAAGTGTGGTTCTTACTTGAAAAAGCAACCCACTTACGATTACCTGCTCTCGCAAGCATCCACAACTACGAAGAAGAATTAAGATATATCTAAACATAGCATGAAATGTGTGGATCCAAATTAGCCCATTATGAAATAACACATGAATTAGGGTTTAAGCTTCTTTCACTCTAGCAGCCCATCTCTAATTAGTACTCCGCAACACCTTCCCTTAGGCCCATAACTTTGTGAAGTGTCGTGTAGTCGACGTTTGCAAGACACCACTAAGAGAAGCAACAACATACATATCATCAAAATATCGAACGAATACCAACTTCACATGATTACTTATAGCAGGACTTCTCCCATGTCCTCAAGAAAAAAGTAACTATTCATATATCATTAACATGTTCAATATAAGAGGTGTAATAGTGATGATTAAGGATCTATACATAATATCTTCCACCAAGTAAACCAACAAGCATCAACTACGAGACGTAATCAACACTACTAGTAACCCACAAGTACCAACGTGAGGTTTTGACACAAAGATTGAATACAAGAGATGAACTAGGGTTTGAGATGAGATGGTGCTAGTAATATGTTCATGAAGATTTGGTCCTCCCACGAAGTATGTAGCATTGGTCTCCCCCTCCCAGAGAGAAGTTTCACCGGCAGAATCGCTCTGTCGGAGAACAAAAGGGCCTCTGCCTAGGTTTCTACCTCGAGACGGTGGCGCTTCATCCTAAAAGTATCTTATTAATTTAATCTAGGTCAAAGGACACCTTGTAGAAAAAGAGGGAGGTCGGGGCACCTGCAAGGGGCCACTAGTGCGGAAAAGCCTAGCTATGGCATGGAAGAAATGGTCGTGCTGGCGTGGACACCCAACACACAACAGTATGGCGCCTCAGTTAAAAAATAGTGGTGGCATTGGAGCGCCACGCCATAGGTATTTTACGTACTGGTGGCGTGGCACTATTCACTCACGCCACCACTATTTAAAATAGCAATGGCGTTCATATTTATACACGTTAGTACTATTAACTACTAGTAGTGACGTGAGCAAAACCAACCAACGGCACCACTATGTATTTATGGATTTAAAATAATATTAATTTACTCATGAATCTAAATTAGTATAAATTCATCTGTATATTAATATATATCAGTTATATAATTCATACATTCATGCATACGGTGTACACACACTGTCGGAGAACGAAGGAAAGAAGATGATTTTATTTTGATGTGGTGTACACACATCTAAACCTACATGAACATCAACATGGAAATGACCAGATCTACATGGTATACACACACTGCCGGAGAATGAAGGAAGGAGAGGTGCTCACCATGGCAATTTTCTAGTAGATGTCATGTAGAGCCGCCATCGGGGAGGAGTCGCCAGGGACACCGAAGCCATGCCGGCGACATAGGCGACGCCGTGCCTGAAAATCCTAGCTGAATATTGAGATTGGGAACGAGCACTTGATGCCATGTGTAATGGATCTGGCCGTAGGGAAGGATACATTGAGGCAGGCAAGGTCTGTGCCGAGCTGTGCGCCATCCATAGCCGTCAAGGCTCATCTGAATGGCCGTCCTTGGTGGCTGTAACGAGGTGTTGCGGGAGAGATAGAGAATGCTTGTAAGTAGATGGTTGGGTTAGGTGCTTCGTGTGGATGGCTTGGGAGTTGGTGACAGAGAGTTCAATCGAGACAAAGAGATGAGAGCGAACAAGAGAGAGAAAAAAGTTATAATTTTATTAGTGGCGTGGACAGAAATTGCATGGATTTTATTATTAGTGGCGTGGCCCTATTCAGGCACGCCACTAGTAATACGTTAAAAAATTCAAAATTTAAATAGACAAGTATGATTACTGGTATCGTGGCACTATTCACACACGCCACCACTACTTATAGTATCAATAGTGTGGCATATCTTCACACACCAACAATAACTTGCAGAGAGTCACATTGTTGGATCCCAAATACTAGTGGCATGGATTTTAGGTAGCACGCCACCACTAACCCATTACTGATAACATACCAAATGTGCCAATGCCACCACTAAAACTGGTGGAGTTAATAGAAAATGAGGTGCCACCAATTAAAGTTGTGGCTAGCCATTTCTCTACTAGTGGGCCCACAAGGGAATAGGACGTGCCCAAGGGGTGGGCGTGCCCCTGTTGTCTTCTGGTCAGTAGGTGGCTCCCCTTTCGTGTATTATTGGCTCAATAAGTCACATATATTTCACAAAAATTCTCCATGAAGTTTCAGGTCATTTGGAGTCCAGTGATGTTTCAGCTTTTTTCTTGGTTTCTAGGTCCAGAATTCCAGTTTCTTGGAATTTCCCTTATTGAGAAGTACCTTGTAAATTTAGAGAGAAAAGGCATACAAATTGCATCATAATGTGGAATAATGGAAAAGAATGATAGAAATATTGATTGGAAATCATGATGCAAATGGACGTATCAACCCCCCTTGCTTGTCCTAAAACGAAAGCCGAATTCAGAAATAATGACCACATAATTTGAGAGAGAGGTGTCCATAAAAAAATAGAATCCGAACATTAGAGCATCATGAATATTAACATAGGAGTGCATTTTTCATCATATGACTTCTCACAAACAAGTAACAATCTATCCACAAAAATTGAAGTGTGAACCATATACTTTATTGATAATCAACAAACAATGTTCCTAGTCATTGAGACAATCAAAATTCATCATATTTCAGAGAAGAGTCTATATAAGAGATTTCATTTTAGCAAGTCCACATACTGAACTATCATTTAATTGTCTATGGTTGCTGACACTCATTGCATAGTTTTGGAGCTAATGCTTCCATCACACACATATATAGGAAAATGTGGGCTTTATTTCTTTTGCCATCCAACTCATCCACCTCAAGGATAATGTCAACCATAAGGGATCAACTATTCGTCACCTTGGGTGAGGAATTATTATTCTTCACCCCACCGTAAAAACAAAAATGCACGTGAGGTAATATTATGGTGTGAAGTTAAGGGCTCTTAAAGTCCATCGTGAGAAACAAATGTGTCATGCATGTGAGGTAAGATTGCGACATGCATGAGTGAGGTGAGGTAAGATTGTAACATGACAGATGAGAATTCAATGCATGTGAGGTAAAATTACAACATGACAGTTAGGTAAGATTACGACATGTGTGAGGTAAAATTACCACATCAAAAAAAAAATCATGTCTTTTGAGAGTTTACAGTAGTGTGAAGAATTATTTATTCTTCACCCTAGATAATGAATAGACTTTATATATATATATATATATATATATATATATATATGGATATGTCCCCAACACATGATACTTGCCAAGTAGAGAGTTAATAGGTAGGAATAGGGATAAGCATTATTGACTCTTGCATAAAAGTAAATAATGAAAGTAAAGGATATTCCTTTCCTAGAGGGAAGCATAGGTTTTCAAGGTATATCTTCATTAATTTTTTGAGAATCTTGTTCAATTCTTTTAGGGTCACCTTCAGGAGAAACAGGTTCTTGAGTCATTCTACCTCCTCTAGTCACTACTCTAACAACATGTTCTTTCGTATTATTATTCATTTGAGCAAGCAAATCATTTTGTGATTTAGCAACTTGGTCTAATTAAGTGTGAACCATGGAAGTATGTTTAATTAAACCTTTCACATCATTTGCAATTGTAAATATCAAGTCACTTAAGCGATCTATCATCATAGCATTACATCGCAATTGATTCTTAACATAATTATTGAATTGTTCTTGCTTAACAACATAGTTATCGAATTCATCCATGCATTGTTCAGGAGTTTTAGTATAAGGTATATCATTTTCAGTGAAGGAACATAGAGAGTTTATCTCTACTACCTGTGTCAGGGTGTCAAGTCCATGTATTTCTTCAATAGGTGGTAATTTATTGACATTCTCAATTTTAATACCTTTTTCTACCATAGATCTTTTTTTTCCTTCATGCCTGTCTTCAGGGCTAAGGAATAGAATACCTCTCTTGTTTTAATTAGGTTCTGGAGGTGATTCAAGAAGTGTCCAATCACTAGCATTTTGCATTTCATTTTTGAAAGTGCGTTATATCGACTAGAGGAGGGGTGAATAGGTGATTTTTATAAATTCATCACTTGAGTAATTTCAACTTGAGGAATTTGAAATGTGATGAATAACTAGCAGCGGAATAAGTACTCAAGTGCATGAGAAACATAGCAATAGCATAGTCATCATGATGAAATAAAACATGCATAGATTACAAGTAGCGTGATACAAGATAAGCAGGTGAGGAACAAGGTAACTTGAAGAATTTGAGGTGAGGAAATTGTGAAAGTCTTCAGTCAAATTCCTCAAACAGTAACGATCAATTTCATCAACAAGTATACAAGGAAATAGAGGGGTTGATGAAATAGAACCAGGTAGCTCGATGAAGACAATGATTTGATGACCCAGTCCCAACTGCTATGACAGTCGTACGTCTGGTTTGGGGCGGCCTGGTATTTAAACTAGAGGACACACATTCCTTACCGTATTCTCCTTGAGCTAAGGTCACAAAGTCCTCGCCCAACACTCGTGGTAAGTCTTCTTGGTAGACTTCCAAAACCCTCATGGTAAGTCACTCGGCGATCCACAATTGACTGCTGGATGCTCTAGACCAAGGTCACTCCGTGATCCCCAATTACTGCAGGATGCACTAGACCATGATGCCTAACCGTCTGGAAGATACACAATCTTCCAAGCTAACAAGCGTTGGTTCTACACAGGAACAATCTCTTCAGTGATGCTCAATCACTTTGGGTTTGGTGGTCTGGATTTGGGTCTTTCCTCACTGATGATTTTCTCTCAAAGTCCTCGGAGGATGGGTTGCTCTCAAATAACAAGTGTCAGTTCTCTCTCGGAGCAGCCAACCGACTAGTGGTTGTGGGTGTCACTATTTATAGACAGGGTGCAACCTGAGATGATAAGACATAAATGCCCCCAATGATATGACCGTTATGTGGATAAGATGATTGGGGACAGCTGGCGCTAAGCACAACAACGGTTAAAATTTCAAGCTATGAAAGTCCTCAGGCTTATCATGTTCCTCACTTGTAGGCAATTCACACTGGCAAAATCCTAACTCCTCAGTCAAATAAATTTCATCAGAGACCAGAAGAACATCGTCTCTATCACTGAAGAACTTGACTCAACTACAAGAGATTTCCAAAGGCTTCACTTGAAGGATTGGATAGGTTGAGGCTTTTGGAGTTGAGCATCAATTGGAAATTTACCTTAGTATTACCTTGGTCCCCTTTAAAGGTGTTTCCTGTGACTCAAAAAAAGGAAATGGAACTATGAAAACAAAAGTCTTCATGCTTCATAGTGCTCATTCATATCTTCAAGGTCAAACCAACTTCTTCATTTTCAAAGTCTTCAGGGAATACCAAAGTCTTCACCAAAGTCTTGAGGTGAAGACATACATTTTTAGGGGTCGATAATCTCTGAATATATCAAACTTCTCATCGACTTATAGAGCCTGTGTACACTCACAAACACATTAGTTCCTTAACCTATATATAAGACTTCAATACACAAAAATCACTAAGGGGCACTAGATGCACTTACAATCTCCGCCTTTTTGGTGATTGATGACAAATAGGTTAAGTTTTTAATGGGGATAAAAATATGGAATGTAAGTACTGAGTTTGAGGAATTTGATTGCAAGATATAGAGGAACTCCCCCCAAAGATGTGCATATTTGAGGAATTTGCTTCGAACTTAAAATGCACATGGCAGGTTAAAAACATGGAGAACTCCCCCTATACCTTGTAATTCATACACGCATTTAACATATGATATGAAGAATTTGAAATGCTTGATGAAAATGGTGTCTGACGAATTCAGCATGCATGCATTAAGGTAACTTGAGGAAATCGCATGCGGAAAGCAGTTCAAAAGAGTCAGACCACCATCAGACTTAAGTTTACAACTCAACCAACAAAAGCTTTAGAAGAGCGAGAGTTGTAACTTAAACAAAAACATCCCATATGTAGACACCCGCTTGAAGACTAACTCAAAATTTCTCCCCCTTGGTCATCGAAGACCAAAAGGGACGAAAAACTGAGGACTAACACCCTATGAAGAATATCATCGTGAAGGTGATGGAGGAGCGCCAGCGTTGTCGGGGTCATTTGTTGATGTAGGGCCCACCGTAGTGTCATCAATATCCTCAGCTTCATCGGTCTCGCACGATGAAGAATATGAACTTGTAACCAGCTGAGGAACTTGAACTTTCTTGAATTTCTTTTGAGGAGGATGAGCCTAGTCAAAGTTCTGCTGAAAGTCCATGTCCTTGAGTTCCTCAAGAGCCTTGAGATGTGCGAGAATGGATCACACACGATCAAATATTTCATGCACATAGTAGTTGTTTTTCCTCACAGAGTTATCTGTCACAGTCGTGTTCTGAAGAATTGAAGCAAACTGACGCTTCACCCACTTTTGATTGCGATCAACCTTCTGATGAAGACTTATGAAAAGCTCATGATCAGTCATCACACGAGGGGCAGACTCTTGAGGCTTTTGTGCTGAGGCTTTTGCAGCAGAGTCTTGCGTAGCAGTGTCATCATTGGTGGAGTAAGATGCAGCTTTGCGAAACTGACCATCCAATGGACGAGTACCTTCATCAATGACAGCTTTGCCTTTTCCTTCAACTAAGGCAATTGTGTTCTTGTGGACTTCAGTCGGAGGCAGAAATACAAAGTGATTTTCGAAGTCAGCTTTGAAGGGAATTGAAGACCTTGATCTGATGAATTTCATGATCCAGGGAGCATCAGGATTCAATTCAAATGGGGCTAATGCGGCATTGGCCAAAGTCCTCATGAAGAAATCATGGTAGTTGATGGGAATCCCATGAATGATGTTGAAAAGCATGTTCTTCATGATTCCCTCAACTTCTGCTTCTTCAAAGTTGTGGACCTTCTCAGGACATAGGGTGTTGGTGAGAATGCGATAGACGGTCCTTGGCACATAGAGCAAATCCTTCACAAGGAAGGTGGTCCTTTGAGGTTTTCTAGGAGCCAATGGTTTCATCAGCACTTGCATCATATGGTTGCAGAGCAGGTTCATCAAACAGGTAGCGGGCTTCTTTTGAAGGAATTGGATCTGGGACTGACCGAAGCAATTCTGATGGTGGTGCAGTATAGTGAGTAGATCCAGTCATCCAGTCCAAGACCCATGAGCTGGCTTCAAAAGCATTATCCGTGATGTGCAAGGTGGCATATAATTGAAGAATTAGCTCTTCATTCTAATCACACATATCCACACAGAATGGAAGAATGCCTGCATCATGAAGAATTATGAGCACCGGTGTGAAGGATGGGATTGTTTCCATATCCGCATGAGGAATTTGATGGTGCTCGAAGACTTTCTTCTTGTCAAACAACACTGAGGCATAACAGTTCATGTGTGTAGGAGTCCAAAATATGGTGCGATCGGCCCTAGCTGATTCATAAGGACTGGCTTCATTGAAGAAAATGTGTTCATTCAAGAAATTGGTCTTGATGATTTGGGGCGCTTTGTGCCTTTGAATGGCATCCTAGGCTTCGGCTGAAGATTTGGCTTGAAGCGGCCCACAATTTCTTTAGGCATTTGAGGAATTTCTTCAGACTAAGGAATTTGCTCTGCAGGTTCTTCAGTGGCAGTTGGAGCAACAATTTGCTTAGCTGATGTAGCTGAAATATCTTCAGTGGCAGCTGCAGCCAAGTCATCAGATCCTGTATGTATTTCTTCAGTCTGGGCTAGAGACTAAGGGATCCATGACAGAGGAGTGGTCATTGGGGGAATTTGGGTTAGAAGCTTCCCAATATTCATCACTAATAACAGGTGTTGTGTTTCCAATGTCCATGTCCTCATCAATTTCTTCAACGCCGACCTCTTCAGCAGTCAACTAAGGCTGGGGCGATGATACCTGCGGAGTTGAAGCATTTGATTCCACTTCAATTTCTTCATCAATCTGCTCAGAGGTTGCAGCTGACTGATCCTTTTCTTCTTTGTCATCATTTGGGATGACATGGTCAACACCAAATGGTACAATTTCATAAGCTGGCACGGAGCTGATCGGAGTTGCATCAATTGGTTCTGTTGAACAACTTGGCAGTGTCGTCAATTTCTTCACCGCTGAGGAATCTAAAGTTGATGCTTTTCTTTTCAGTACCTTCTTCTCCGCAACCTTGAGTTTCTTCGCTTCTGATGCAGAAGGAAGGTTCATGATCTCCACCCTTGATGATTTTACTGTTTCTGCAAAGGGTGAAGGAGGAGCATTTTCTTCAGGCACAACTGATGCGGTCGCCCTTGTGATCTCAATTTCCTTCGGCGTAGCAAAAGCTTCAGCTGGCGTAGCAATTTCTTCAGGCACAACAGTGGAGGTTATCCTGGCATGTTCTTCAGCAGCCTGGATTTCTTCAGCTACGGGAGCAGTTTCTTCAGCAGGCTAAGACGATTCTTCAGCATGAGGACTTTGTGGTTGCGATCGAGCTGCAAGCCTTGATTTATGGTACTTAACGACAGCTTGGGCTGCCCTGACAAATCTTACTTTGGTTCCCTTCCATTCAGCATCATATTTGTCTTGTTCCTCAGAGAGGCAGCGAATTTCAAACTGAACAGTGATGAGTTGGTTTGGAGTCAAATTCATCACATTATTCCTCAGAAAATTTTCTTTTCGAGCCCTGCTCCTCTTAGCTCTGAGAGCTTGATCTCTTTTCCATTTTCCTTAGAAATGAAGTGTTTGAGGACCTGATCCACACCAAGAGGTAGGTTTAGTGAGGAAGTGGGGTGCCGGGATCCTCATGCCATATGTCAATGAAGTTGAGGATCATCTTGGGATCCAGCACAAGAGGAACAGAGCTGCCTTTGGCTATTGCAGCCTTTTGGTGACTTTGTCTGATGATTTCTTCTAGTTCTTCATCATCAGCCTCAGATCCTGAGGGTACATTCGCTAACGCTTTGCTAGAGTGAGGCCTTGGTCTTTGACCTCGTCCAGCAATTTTTTGTAGCTTCAAGATAGTAGGACTTGTTGAAGACTCTGCTTCAGCAGAGGGACTTGCAGAGACCCTTGAAGCAATTGAGAAGCCCTATGTCCTCTGACATAATGCAAGATGTACAGGTATTGAGGACTATGCCGCAGTAGCAAAGGACTGAGCAGGTACTGAACTAGTGGCTGATGCCTTTGAAGGCTTTGCTTGAGGAATCTGAAGTGATGATTTTGAAGTTGAAGATTGTGACTTCACAGCAGATTTCTTCATAATGGATTTGTTCGGAGCAGTAGCAGGGGCTCCGGCAGTGGCAGCAGCAGTAGAGTCTTCGTTGAATTTCATCACAACCTCTTTTTCCTTCTTCGCCAGCTTGGCTTGCTATCTTTCCCATTCATGAGGAAGTCATCACTAGTTTTGAGACTAGTGGGATCAGCAGTTTGGTTTGGAGACAAGGGTGGCCTGTTGCAAGGGGGTTTAACAACGAATTTCTTCATATACTTGGGAGTAACATAGCAATATTCTTTCCACTCCTTTGCCCATCCCCCTTAATTTTTTATGCGAATCTTTCTCTGCTTTGTTGTTTCCTTGCCATGAGTTTCTTCATCTCGAGTGCAATATTCCTAATACAATTCATCAAGTATCACAAATGCAGTCTGCACTTCAGGTTTCTTCCCACCTTTCCGTGGCTTTTTCTCATCAGCCATTTTCTTCGGCTGAGGATTCTGAACTCTTGAAGATTCTAAAGATGTACACAGTTTTTCCTCAAGAAATGCTGAAATGAGTGAAGTTGTTGAGAACCTAGTGATTCATCGACGGACATGTTTGTAGCTGTGAACAGAGTATAGGTGCGAGGAATTTGAAGAGGTCATATGCGTTCTCAGAAAAATTCAAAATACATCAAGTTGAGGAGTTTTGATCATAGATGTCTTGAGGAATTTCACTAAGTGTTCTTGTCTTAGGTTCCAGAGTTGTACAAATTTTGAGGATCCACACGATTGAGGAATCTTGAACAAAATCATAACTTAGAGAAAAACATCAAGGGTATGAACATGTAAGGTGCTTTGGGATAAGATTCTTGATGAATAAACACCTTTGAGGAAATTGACGAACAACTTGAAGATCAAACATGGGTAGTAAAATCAAATTTTATTTACCCTGATAAAGAATATGACGAACTGTGGGATGAAATCGAAAATGTTCATCTGTCTAGATCTCCCACGCAATAGCTTGGCAGAGGGAGAAAGCTACAGCGGCGGCGGAGTGAAGTTTTCCATGTCCGATGAGAGTACGACGACGGCGAGGTTGAGGCAGTGAAGCTCTCCACATAGGCGGCGATGATTTTAGCAGCGATGCTAGGTTTGAGCTCGGGAGAGAGTAGGAGTGAGTAGTAATGAGCACAGTGAAAGGGAAGGGGTATTCATAGCGGAGGTGAAAACCAATATGTTCAAATTGGACCAGATTGCCCCTGACCCTTGCTATCCACGCAACATGTTAGACTAGATTGACTTTAGCATACAGGGTGAACGGGTCCGGTCACATTCACTTAGATGAAAATCAACTTAAAGAATGAGAAATAAGTGAATGCTGTTGAGGACATTGAAAAACTCAAATATATATATATATATAGTCAATGAATAACATGCGTTTCATAGTTTGAAGAATTTGAAGAGTTGATGACTTTGAAAAGTTATGGCATTTGCAAATTTGAGGAATTTGAAAAATTGAAGAATTTGCAAAATGACGAAAAGCTCAACTTTGAAGAATTTCAACTATGGTTGGTGGCGTGACCCACTGTATAAGAATGATGATTTCAGACAACGCGTACAATTGTCATAGGGTTCTGAGAATCAAATTCTTCATTAATTTCTTCACACTTAGAGGGTTATTCTTCATTGATTGAGGAAAAACGTTACTTTGTGTGTTGCACATCTAAGTCATCAATTTTGCATAAACGTTAGGATTTGTGTCCTTTTTCAAAGAACATTCAAAGATTCTAAGATGTTTAGCTCACACCACAACTTGCAAAATCTCTTTTCATCCAAGGGCTTTGTGAAGATATCGAACAGTTGTTCTTCAATAGGGATGTGGTCGATGGAGATGTCGCCCTTGAGTACATGATCTTGAAGAAAATGATGACGAATCTGGATGTGCTTAGTCTTGGAATGCTGAACTGGGTTGTAAGCAATCTTGATGGTGCCCTCATTGTTGTAGTAGAGATGCACATTCTTCACCTTGATTCCATAGTCCTTGAGGGTTTGCTTCATCCACAGCAACTGAGTGCAACATGAACCAGCAGCAATGTACTTAGCTTAGCAGTAGATAGTGACACGCAGTCCTGCTTCTTCGACGACCAGCAAACTAAGGATCGTCCGAGGAAATGACATGTGCCTGAGGTTGACTTGCAATTCACACGATCTCCAGCATTGTCAGCATCAGAGTATCCGACGAGGTGAAGACTTGAGCCCTTGGGATACCATAATCCAAGCATTGGTGTGTGAGCTAAGTATCAAAGAATATGTTTCACAGCCTTATGGTGTGATTCCTTCGGTGTTGCTTGGAATCGGGCACACATGCAAACACTCAGCATAATATCAGGCCGAGATGCACGTAGATACAATAAAGAGCCAATCATGGAGAGATATACCTTCTGATCAAAATCTTTACCATTTTTGTCAGTGCAGAGGTGGCCTTTTGAAGGCATTGGAGTTTTGACGCCTTTGCAATCTTGCACGTCAAATTTCCTCAGAACATCCTTGAGGTACTTCTCTCGAGAGGTGAAGATGCCATTGTCTTATTGACGGATTTGAAGACCTAACAATAATTTCAACTCTCCCATCATAGACATTTGATCTTCTTCACTCATCATATAGGCAAATTCATCACTATAACGTTTGTCAGAACAGCCAAAGATAATATCGTCTACGTATATTTGGCATATGAACAGTTCATTGTCATAGGATTTAGTGAAAAGAGTTGGGTTGTGTGAACCGGGTTTGTAGCCTTTCTTCATGAGGAACTCCTTCAAAGTGTCGTACCACGCCCGAGGGGCCTGCTTGAGGACATAGAGGGCCTTGTTGAGTCTGAAGACTTTGTCAAGATGCTTAGGGTCATCAAAACCTGGGGTTGAGCAATATATAGTTCTTCCTTCGGCTTACCATTGAGGAATGCACTTTTCACATCCATTTGATATAATATGATATCATTATGGATAGCATAAGCAAGCAATATGCTAATAGCTTCAAGTCTAGCAACAGTTGCGAAAGTTTCATCAAAGTCAATTCCTTCAACCTATGTGTAGCCTTCAACTACAAGACGAGCCTTATTCCTTACCACAAGGCCATTTTCATCTTGCTTGTTGCGGTAGATCCACTTGGTACCTATGATGTTGTGCTTGCGAGGATCTGGCCACTTGACAAGTTCCCACATGTTGTTGATCTTGAATTGATGCATTTCCTCTTGCGTAGCTTGAATCCACTCAAGCTCCTTGAATGCTTCATCAACTTTGGTGGGCTCTATGATAGAGACAAAAGCAAAGTGCCCACAAAATTTAGTAAAATGTGAAGCTCTTGAGCGAGTGAGGGGACCTGGTGCATTGATGTCGTCGATGATTTTGTCAATCTGTACTTCATTTGCAACTCTTGGATGAGCAGGTTGACGTGGTTGAGGATTTTCTTCAGCACCATTTTCTTTAGGTGTATCAACATGAATGTCTTCATTGGTTGGAATTACTTCTTAAGTGGGTATGACATCTTCAGTAGCCTTCGTCTTACTGGATTCCTCAGGATACTTTTCATCTAGCACAGGAGGCAGGTGCTCTCTTTCGAGTCGTCAGTTTCATCGAACCGCACATCTACAGTTTCAACAACCTTATGGTGGTAGGTGTTGAAGACTCTATAGGTGTGCGAGTCCTTTACGTAACCAAGCATAAAACCTTCATGTGCTTTCCATGCAAATTTAGAACTATGGTGAGGATCTCTAATCCAACATTTTGCACCGAAGACTTTGAGATAACTTACATTGGGTTTCTTGCCATTCATAAGTTCATATGAAGTCTTCTTGAAGAATTCGTGAGGATATACCCTGTTGATGAAATGGCATGTTGTATCAATTGCCTCAGGCGAGAAGCGACGAGGAGTCTAGTATGCATCAAGCATGGTGTGAGCCATCTCAACAAGAGTCATGTTCTTGCGCTCCACGACGCCGTTCTGCTGACGAGTATATGGGGCAGATAGCTCATGAGTAATACCAAGTTCATCAAGATATTCATCAAGATTGGTGTTCTTGAACTCAGTCCCATTATCACTTCTGATATGCTTGATCTAGACGCCGAAGTTTGTTGAGGCCCTTGAAGCAAATCGTCTGAAGACATCCTGCACTTCAGACATATACAAAATAATATGTACCCAAGTGTAACGATAGTAATCATCAACAATGACAAATCCATACAAACTTGAAGAATTTGTTAGTGTGGAGTAATGAGTGGGGCTAAAAAGGTCCATGTGAAGCAACTCAAAGGTTAGAGTGGTGGTCATGATTGTCTTCGAGGGATGCTTGAATTTGGTTATCTTCCCAGACTCACATGCACCATAGAGGTGGTCCTTGAGGAATTTGACACCTTCAGTGCCAATGATGTGCTTTTTCTTCACGAGCATGTGCAAGTTCCTCATACCAGCACGTCCAAGTCGTTGATGCCACAACCATCCTTCTGAGGACTTTGCAAGTAGGCATGTGGCAGGCTAAGGACGTGTAGAGAAATCAACAATATAAAAGTCTCCTCTCCAAAATCCTTCGAAGACTTTGGAATTGTAAGATTCCATGATGAAAACACAATGATATTTTCCAAATACGACAACCATATCAAGATCACAAAGCATTGAGATAGACATAAGGTTGAACCCAAGGGATTCGACAAGCATCACCTTGTCCATGTGTCGGTCCTTTGAGATTGCTACCTTACCTAGACCGAATACCTTGCTTTTTTCCTTTGTTAGCGTAGGTGATATGCTTCAGATGAGATGGAGCAAGTGGCAAATTCATCAGTAGATTCTTGTCACCAGTCATGTGGTTTGTGCATTCACTATTGAGGACCCACTTAGTAGCTTTTGGAGTTTTATCCTGTAGATGAATTAGTACAACTTACGAACTCATATGCTTCAGAGTGAAGAATATGACATCAATTTCATCAGTCATAATTTCATCACACAACATAGTAAGTAAAGCAGTGTGAGGACGTGAGAAATGAGGAATTCATTTCTACATGATTAGCTTGCGTCCTTTCAAGCATTTCCTTAGGTCTCCAGCAATTTCATCACATGTTCAAGTTCATCTAGAGACTTGACCCTGCATAAGAGATTAGTTTAATTTCTTCACCACCCACATCTGGAGGGGTGGCAAAGAGTTCATCATTCTGTGAGCACCATATGAGAAGGGAGGCATTGAAGCTAGTGTGCTTCGTTTCACAGGACGAGGGTTAGAGTACTCATATGAATAAGTAGAGAAATTCTTTGAGGACTTGTGAACATAATGATTTGAAGAATAATGCACATATTCAGAACTCTTAGATTTTACCTGCGAAACAGATGCATTAGCACGAGAATGATATTTTTGACCATTTGAGGAATTCGGTCCATGTGAAGACTTTGGTCCATATGAGGAATTTGATCTGGGGTTCCTATTCTTCATGAGTAGTGTCGTGAGGACATTCACTTGAAGATTTTGTAAGCAGCTCTTGGGAACCCAGGTTTTCTTCATAGGAGAACCGTTCCTATAGTTAGTTCCAACAAATCTAGCAAATACTTCACCTTTTTTATTTTTGAAGAATTTATAGTTGGAGTCAAGTGATTCATCAGAGGAATATGAAGTTTCACAAGTAAAGCCAGATAAAGTGGATGGATCTACGGGAGGTCCTTTTGCAGCAACCCACGAGGTTTTTGGGTTCTGCTCAGGTGTCCAGTAGGATCCATCAACATTGATTTTCCTCTCAAATGCAATACCCTCTTTCCTAGGGTTCATGTTCAGAATCTGCTTTTTGAGGACAACAAAAAAGGGTTTGATGCCCTTTGAGACTTTTGTACATGCCTGTCACCTATATTTCCTTCAACCCAGTATTTTCGCCAGTGATACTTGTGGTATCCTCAGATGAGGAATTTGTGACCACAGGAATAGTTGAAGAATTTGCAGCAATAGAAGCATTTGAACAGTCAGGTGAAGAATTAGCAATTTCATGTGCGATACATTTCAAACAAGGTGGCACAAATTCTTCCTAGGCGGTACTAATCTGTTGAGCCAGTAAGGAATCGTTTTCCCTTTGGAGATCCTCATGTGACACTCTATACGATCGAAAGTAGGTCTAGAGGGGGGGTGATTAGACTACTTGACCACATAAAAATATGCTTTTTCCCAATTTTAATACTTGGCAAGTTTTAGCATTCATAGTATGTCAAGTACACCCTACGCATGCATGTCTAAGAGTATAACAACGGAATATAAAGACAATGCACATGTAAGTAAAGAGAGGGTAAGGAAAGAAAACACAATTGGTGACACGATGATTTTTCCCGTGGTTCCGATAGGTGGTGCTATCGTACGTCCACGTTCATGGAGTCTTCAACCCACGGAGGGTAACGATCGCGAGAGTCCACGGAGGGCTCTACCCATGGAGGGTTCCACGAAGAAGCAACCTTGACAATACCATGACGGCCTATGTCCACTATGGACTAGCCTTACTCGGGGTAGATCTTCACGAAGTAGGCGATGTCCTTTCCCTTGTAAACTTCTTGGTTCACTCCACAACATGACGTAGGAGGCTCCCAAGTGACACATAACCAATCTAGGAGGCACCACCCTCCAAAAGGTAATGGGCTCGGTAACGATGATGAACTCCTTCCTCTTGTGCTTCAAGATGATAGACTCCTCAACACACAATCACTCTCTCATAGATTTGGCTTGGTAGAAGAGATGGGATTGGTAGAAAGAAACTAGGGGAGGCTAGAAATGAAGATCCACATGGCTGGAGTGGAAGATCTTGATCTCAACACAAGGGTAGGCGGTTCTCTCTCAGAAAATCTGATAGGATAGGTATGGAATAGTTCTGAGTGCTTCTCTTTCGATTAGATAGTGGTGGAGGGGTATATATAGGCATGCCCAAAAATCCAACCGTGACAAACAATAAGTCAGACTCGTTGACACCTATGTGTTAATCTTGGTGGTACCGAAGTGACCAAAAGGTGGCAACTATTGAATCTCGGAGGGACCGATATACGAATTTCGGTTGCACCGATAAGGTGACCAACGGTCAGATTTCCAATCTCGGTGACACCGAGCCAACATTCTCGGTGGGACCGAAAATGTGAATTTGCGTAACAGAAAGTTGGCAACCTAAACTCGGTGGCACCGGTATGGAATCTGTTGCACCGAAGGGTTAGGGTTTGGCTCAGCGTGTCTAGGGTTTGGAATCGGTGGCACCGGGATAGGAATGTTGGTTGCACCAATTTTAAATGTTTGGATATAGAGAAACTTTAGTGGGAGAGCTTGTGGACGTATTTGGTGACTATCACTTGTGCACGTATGAGCATTTTGTTCGCCAACAAAACCTTACCGCCTTTTAATAGTATTGGCTTTCCTTTGCACTCAAAGTGATTTCTCACAAATGTAAAATATAGAGTCCTCTTGCATGAAGCTTGGCCAACCTATTTCCTTGTATCTTGGGGTAATTCCACAATCTCCACGATCCTTTTGCCATCCCTATCATTGAAATTTTCCTGAAATACTTGGTGGAAACATTAGTTCGATGACTTATATGTTGTTATTAATTACCAAAACCACGAGCAAATGTGCTTTCAATCTCCCCCTTTTTGGTAATTGATGACAACATATAGATCAAAGTTTTGACAAAGATATAATCAATGAATATAATTATCGCTATGAGAAGCATGTGATAAGAAAGTGCTCCCCCTAAATTTGTGCGTTATTTTAAATTTGCGTTTGAATGCAAATGCACAATCGATTAGGTACATGGGTCACTTCCTACATGTCACATACTACTTGGTGGTGTGCGAGAATTATTAGAATGAACATCGTAGCACAACACAATCAAGAACAGATGAATGATCATCACATAAGCATTAAAATGATAGGAAATAGTAGCATCACACATTAAAGCGTATGATCAAACATCATCAAACGTGTATCACAAGCAACCAAAAGAGTATCACGAAAACCAAAAGCATTTGTTTTTGAAAAAGTAACTAACACCAAACGCTCTCTTAGTCGAAGCCTAAAGATCTATATACACTTCTCCCCCTTTAGCAACAAGTTACCAAAAAGTTCAAAGGCATATATCTAAGTGTTCTTGGGATGATCTCCTCCGGTTGTTGATGAAGGAGTCGAGAGAATAGCATTGGCAAATATCTCTGCAGATGTCATGGATGGGCTGGAGTGGATACTAGAGGAACTGGAGCTAATGGAGCAGGAGCTGAGATGACAGTAGCAGGAGCTGATGAAGAGGGCCTCAAGTCTGGAGCAGGCACTATGGCTGATCTAGCCTAAGTAGTGAACCGTGTGCTCGGCCTGAGAGGTGATCCATCCTCGTCATCATCTTCAACTCTGGAAGCAGTTCCCTTCTTCTTTTCAAAAGCTGGAATCTGCCTGGATGTCCTCTTGCGCTTTTTAGTAGCAGGTTTCTTGGATTTGGTTCTCTTGGTGTGCCTGTCTTAGGCATAGAATCAGCTAGAAGTTTGTTGGCCTTCTTCTTGGGAGGAGCCTTTGCAGCTGGCTCATCCTCCTCTTCGTCACCAGCAACTGCCTCCTGTGGATCTTCATACAAGGATGTAGGCCTGCCAATCACATGAATAATCCTCTTTCTGACTTTCTTCTCCCCTGCCTTCTTAGGCATAGACTTCCTTGGGGGATCAATGGTCACTGTAGCCCTAGCACTCTCATGTGCTTTGATAGTTTTAGAGCTAGCATAGACTTTGCTAAAAACTCTCCCAGAAGAAGTAGCTTCAGTAGCAGACTTCTTAGCAGCCTTTTCTTGCTTCTTGGCAAGAATTTCCTCAGGGATAAAGTCTGAATCCTCCTCATCTAAATTTAGCTTCTTTCTGGCCCTTGTGGCAGCCTTGGGCAACCCATGAGATCTGGGGGGGTGCCTGGATTTGAAAATGAACTAGACTCTGGGCTTGTGTCTGAACTCATGTCAACACCCTGCTCTAGCAAATTCTTACTGTCCTCAACATCTGATATATTGACCTTGTGAATAGAGTATATAAGAGCAGAAGAAGATGACTGATCACAAATGAGGCTAGTTTATGAAAGTTTGATGACTTGTAGGCATCTGCGGAATCTGATTTCCTCAAGCCATTTTTTGATGACTTTCCAAATCCACCTCTACTTGAGAACTTCTGGTATTTCCTCACGAGCATTACCAGCTCCTGACTCAATTCTTCAGGATCACCAAGGCTACTATCAATGTCTTCGCCTTCGGATGAGGAAATTTCTTTTGCCTTCAGAGCATGAGATCTTCCATAGCTTGGCCCATAGAGGTCTCTCTTCTCGGCTTGTTGGAATTCATGAGTATTGAATCTCTCAAGAATATCAGCAGGCTCAAGTGACTTGTAGTCTCCACGCTCTTGAATCATCAAAGCCAGAGTATCGAATGAGGAATCAAGAGATCTTAGCAGTTTCTTCACCACCTCGTGGTCGGTGATATCAGTAGCACATAGTGCTTGAAGCTCATTGGAGATATTAGTGAGACGATCAAAATTTTGCTGAACATTTTCATTGTCAAGTCTCTTGAAGCGGTTGAAGATAATTCGAAGAACATCAACACGAGAGTCACGTTTAGTGGAAACACCTTCATTGACTTTGGATAGCCTATCCCAGATAATCTTAGCAGACTCCAAAGCACTCAATCTGCCATACTGACCTTTGCTTAGATGGCCATAGATGATATTATTTGCTTGAGAATCGAGTTGCTTGAATTTCTTCATATCAGCAACAGTAACGGTCAGAGAAGTGTGGGGAACACCATTTTCCACAACGTACCAGAGATCGTTGTCAATAGCTTCCAAATTCACGCACATCTTGTTCTTCCAGTGGGGGTAATCCGTCCCATCGAAGGTAGGAAATCCCGCGGAAACCTTGATCATACCTGTAGTCGACATAACTAGAACTCAAGGCGGATAAACAAAAATCACATAGAACAAGCGAGTACCTTGCTCTGATACCAATTGAAAGTGCATTATATCGACTAGAGGGGGATGAATAGGCGATTTTAACAAATTCATCACTTGAGGAATTCCAACTTGAGGAATTTGAAATGTGATGAATAACTAGCAGTGGAATAAATACTCAAGTGCATGAGAAACATAGCGACAGCATAGTCATCCTGATGAAATAAATCATGTACAGATTACAAGTAGCGAGATACAGGATAAGCAGGTGAGGAACAAGGTAACTTAAAGAATTTGAGGTGAGGAAATTGTGAAAGTCTTCAGTCAAATTCTTCAAACAGTAACGATAAATTTCATCAAAAAGTATACGAGGAAATAGAGGGGTTGAGGAAATATAACCAGAGAGCTCGATGAAGATAATGATTTTATGACCCTGTTCCAACTGCCGTGACAGTCGTATGTCTTGTTTGGAGTGGCCTGGTATTTAAACAAGAGGACACACAGTCCCAGGACACACAGTCCCAGGACACACAATACTTACTATATTCTCCTTGAGCTAAGGTCACAAAGTCCTCGCCTAACACTCGTGGTAAGTCTTCAGGGTAGACTTTCAAAACCCTCACAAACTAGTCACTCGGCAATCCACAATCGACTACGGGATACTCTGGACCAAGGTCATTCCGTGATCCCCAATTGACTACAAGATGCATTAGACCATGATGCCTAACTGTCTGGAAGATACACAGTCTTGAAAGGTAACAAGCATCGGTTCCACACAGGAACAATCTCTTAAGTGATGCTCAATTACTTTGGGTTTGGTGATTTTGATTTGGGTTTTTTCCTCACTAATGATTTTCTCTCAAAGTCCTTGGAAGACGGGTTGGTCTCAAATGAAAAATGTTAGTTCTCTCTCGGAGCAGCCAACCCACTAGTGGTTGTTGGGGGTGGCTATTTATAGCGAGGGTGCAACCTAACATTATAAGACATAAATGCCCCCCAATAATATGACCGTTATGTGGATAAGATGATTGGGGACAACTGGCACTAAGCATAACAACGGTCAGAATTTTATACTATGAAAGTCCTCAGGCTTATCATGTTCCTCACTTGTAGGCAGTTCGCACTAGCAAAATCCTAAATCCTCGGTAAGATAAATTTAATCAGAGACCAGAAGAACATCGTCTCTGTCATTGAAAAACTTGACTGAACTGCAAGAGATTTCCAAAGGCTTCACTCGAAGGATTTGATAGGTTGAGGCTTTTGGAGTTGAGCATCAGTTGGAAATTTTCCTTAGTATTACCTCGTCCCGCTTTAATAGTACGGTGTTTCCTATGACTCAAAAAAGGAAATGAAACTACGAAAACAAAAGTCTTCATGCTTCATAGTCCTCATTCATATCTTCAAGGTCACACCAGCTTCTTCATTTTCAAAGTCTTCGGGGAATACCACAGTCTTCAGCAAAGTCTTCACCAAAGTATTCAGCTGAAGACGTACATTTTTGTTGGAAGTATGCCCCAGAGGCAATAATAAATTAGTTATTATCATATTTCCTTGTTCATGATAATCGTTTATTATCCATGCTATAATTGTATTGATCGGAGACTTAGATGCATGTGTGGATACATAGACAAAACCATGTCCCTAGTATGCCTCTAACAGACTAGCTCGTTAATCAAAGATGGTTAAGGTTTCCGAGCCATGGACATGAGATGTCATTTGATAAACGGGATCACATCATTAGGATATTGGTGTGATGGACAATACCCTAACTACAAACGTAGCTTATGATCGTGTTAGTTTATTGCTACTGTTTTCTGCATGTCAAGTATATGTTCCTATGACCATAAGATCATGCAACTCACTGACATCGGAGGAGTACCTTGTGTGTATCAAACGTCTCAATGTAACTGGGTGACTATAAACGTTCTCTACCGGTATCTCCGAGGGTGTCTGTTGAGTTGGCATGGACCAAGAGTGGGATTTGTTAATCCATGTGACGGAGAGGTATCTCAGGGCCCACTCGGTAATACAACATCACAACAAGCCTTGCAAGCAATGTGACTAAGTGTTAGTCACGGGATCTTGTATTACGGAATGAGTAAAGAGACTTGCCAATAAAGAGGTTGAACTAGGTATGGAGATACCGACGATCGAATCTCGGGCAAGTAACATACCGAAGAACAAAGGGAACGTTATACGGGATTGACTGAATCCTTGACATAGAGGTTCGATCGATAAAGATCTTCGTAGAATATGTAGGAACCAATATGGTCATCTAGGGCCCGCTATTGGTTATTGACCGTAGAGGTGTCTCGGTCATGTCTACATAGTTCTCGAACCCGCAGGGTCTGCACACTTAAGGTTTGGTGACGTTTCGGTAGTATAGAGTTATGTATGGTGGTGACCGAAGGTTGTTCGGAGTCCCGGATGAGATCCTGGACGTCACGAGGAGCTCCAGAATGGTCCGGAGGTAAAGATTCATATATCGTAAGTCCCATTTTGGTCGCCGGAAAAGTTTGGGGCTCATCGGTAGTGTACCGGGAGTGCCGGTAGTGTACCGGGAGACCATCGGGAGGGCTATTTCGACCCAAGAGGCTACATGGGCTGTGGGAGAGTAAATACCAGCCCTTAGTGGACTGGTGGAAATCCCACACAAGGCCCATGAGGCTGGGAAGAAAAGCCCAAAGAGAAAAAGGTGGAAAAAGGCAAAAAATAGGGTGAATCTTAGTCCTACTAGGATTGGAGGTGGATTCCACCTATCCCACTTGATTTGGCCGACCCAATTGCTGGTCCTTTGGGGGCCAAGCCTCCTCCTCTCTTCCTCTTATATATACTAGAGGTTTTAGGATTTTTTGGCACAAGATTTCACCCACGTGCAAACCCTAATCTCTAGTGCATAGTTTCTCCTCTAGATCGGTTTTCTGAAGTGCTTAGGCAAAGCCCTGCCGGAATTGCTCCACCACCATCGCCGGAGCACCGTCAGGCTGCCGGAGAACTCTTCTTCCTCTCCAATCCTTCTTGCTAGATCAATATGGTGGAGATCGTCATCGAGCTATACGTGTGCTGAACGCGGAGGTGTCATCCGTTCGGCGCTAGATCGGAAGGACCGTGAACAAGATCGCGTGACGGTTCGTGATGAGTTCATGGGACAGTTTGTGATGAGTTCACGAGACGGATCGTGATGAGATCACGGGATGGATCGTGATGATTTGGCGGGACGGATTGTGATTGGATCGCGGGACAGATCGTGATGTGATCGCGGGACGCTCGACGATTTGGATCGCGAAGATGTTCGACTACACCGACCGCGTTTCTTAACGCTTCCCGCTTAGCAACCTACAAGGATACGTAGATCCACTCTCCCTCTCGTAGATGCTTACCACCATGGATAGATCTTGCGTGTGCGTAGGAAATTTTTTGTTTCCCATGCAATGTTCCCGAAACAATTGTTAGGGTCGATAGTCTTCGAATATGTCAAACTCCTCATTGACTTCTAGAGCCTGTGTACACTCACAAACACATTAGTTCCTTAACCTATAAGTCTTTAATACACCAAAATCACTAACGGGCACTAGATGCACTTACAATTGTTCAATAATTCTTCAACTTGTTCAACACTTCTTTCCTTAAAAACACAATCAGCACAACTATCTAGGAAATCCCTAGGGGCATCGGTTAGTCCATTATAAAAAATATCAAATATTCGATTCTTCTTTAGAGGGCAAGGAGGCAAAGCTCATAGTAATCGGTTAAGCCTCCCCAAAGCTTGAGGGAGATTCACTTCTTCAATTTGCGTACAGTTAAATATATCTTGTAAGGTAGCTTGTTTCTTATGAGCAGAAAGCATATCCTGGGGACAACGTATACAACGAGGAGCAAGTGAAAGGAACCATTCCTTTGCCTCACCTTTTAGCGAGAAAGGAAAAGGCTTAAGAATATAATAGTAGCGCACCTTTTCATCATTGGTAAACACAGCAACAATATCATTCAATTTTGCGAGATGATCGACAACAGTTTCATCTTCATAACGATGGAAAGGATCAGACTCTACTATGGGAATTAACCTAGGGTCTACAGAGAAATCATAATACTTATCATTAAAAAAATTAGGAGCAGTGGCAAATTTAGGGTCACGTTTCATTTTCTCCATCACAGATTTTTCTTTTAGTTTGCATAATAATTTCTTCACGTCATCTCTATCGTTACAAGCAAGAAAGTCCCTAGCTACCATAACATAACCTTGAGGTACAAAAGGTAATTCATATATATTAGGTGAGCAAGGGGTAACAGGTGATTTAGATTCTTCCTCGGCTTCAATATTTTCAAGTTCTCCAGCCTTAGCAATATGAGCATCAAGTAATTCATTCAGTGGCACAGTTTCGGTTTCAACATGTGTAGCAATAGTTTCATCATTAATTTCAGAAGTAGCATAGTCAAGTTCATGTGACATATCAGGACGATCGACATGTGGTGGTGTAGAAAGTTGATCCAAAACATAAGGTGGATCTAAAGCAGAGCTAGATGGCAGTTCCGTACCTCCTCTCGTGCGAGCGGGGACGATCTTAGTTCGTTTGTCTTTCAAATTCTTGATAGTAGCAATTTTATATCCTTAAGTTAAAACAATAAATAGAGCTATGCTCCCCGACAATGGCGTCCGAAAAAGGTGTTGATAACCCACAAGTATAGGGGATCGCGATAGTCTTCACGGGTAGTATTTCACCCTAATTTATTGATTCAAGACAAGAGCAGCCAAAGAATATTTATCGGCCTTGACAATTGAGTTTTCAATTCAACCGCACTTGGGATATTTATCTGCAGCAAAGATTTAGTACCACGGCATAGTAGTATAAAAAGTAGTGACACTAGCAGTTTTAGTAACAATAGTAACTGAGTAGCAAGTGTGATAGTAACAATAGCAATAGTAACGTAGCAAGATTCAGTATATGTAAAGGGTAGGCATGTGGATCGGTCATGAATAATGATTTAGATGATATTGATCATATAACAGTTACACACTAGGGCAACATAAAACTAGCTCCAATTCATCAATGTAATGTAGGCATGTATTCTGTATATAGTCATACATGCTTGCAATAAGAACTTTCATGACATCTTATGTCCTATCGTCCCATGGCAGCGGGATCCTGTTGGAAACTAAGGGATATTAAAGCCTCATTTTAATAGAGAACTAGAACAAAGCATTACACATGGTGAATACATGAACTCCTCAAACTACGGCAATCATCGGAAAGAATCCCAATTATTGTCACCTTGGGGTATGCAGGTCATAACATGCAATAGGTGCATAAAACTTGCAAGACAGGATCCAAATCACTCTTATATTCATAAAAATGTAATATGTTTTATCAAACATAATAGATCTGAAATCATGGCACTCGGGTCCTAGTGACAAGCATTAAGCATAGCAAAGTCATAGCAACATCAATCTCAGAACATAGTGTACACTAGGCATCAAGCTCTATCAAACCTAACTCGATTACATGATCAATATCATCCAATGCCACCATCGTCCAGCAAGCCTGCGAAGGAATTACTTACTCCCAATGGTGAGCATCATGGTGGTGTTGACGCAGAAGGATTGGTGATGACGACGACGATGATTTCCCCTCTCTGAAGCCCAAAACAGGGTCCAGATCATCCCTTCGGAGGAAGAACAGGAGGTGGCGGCGGCTCCGTCTCAGGAAACATGATGAAATCTTCTCTTTTATTTTTCCTCCATGGATGTGATTTTATAAGACTGGATTTAGGGTCGGAGGAGCCACGAGGGCCCCACAAGCCATCAGGGCATGACACTAGGGGCCGCCCTCTTGGCTTGTGCCCCCCTGTCACACCCCTCCTGCAGGTCTTCGCTCCATAATTCATTAAATATTCCAAAAAAATCACAATTTTTTTTGTCCAACTACGAGAAATTTTATTTCTATAGAAAAATAACACCAAGGTAGTTCTGCTGAAAACAACGTCAGTCCGGGTTAGTTTCATTCAAATCATGCAAATTAGAGGCCAAAACCAGAGCAAAAGTGTTTGGAAAAGTAGATACGTTTGAGATGTATCAGTCCTGCCTTCCCAAGGCACCTCCTAGGTGCCTTGCCCTTCAAGGTTTATACCCCCTAGCCGCATGGCCCCTTGGGGGCTGGCCGAATAGGGCTAGGACGCCCCCACTACTGGAATCAGAAGATTTGCCGTCTGCCTTCGCTTTGCCGTCTGCTAGCGGATGACAAAGAGTGGCTTTGCCATCAGCTAGCAGAAAACAGATGGCAAAAAGGTGGTAGACATCAAAGGGTGGCTTTTCCATCAGCCACTTCTTTGCCGTCTGCTAGCGGACGGCAAAGGAGGTTTGCCGTCCGCTAGGAGACGGCAAAGTGGGAGGGGGCCCACTAACGACCCAGCCCGCAACTTTACCTAACGGGCCCCGTCTTTGCCGTCCGCTAGCGGACGGAAAAGAGAAGGGTTAGCTAACGGCTAACGCCTCCTGGCCTGCCTCTCTCTCTCTCTCTCTCTTTCTCTCGATCCCTCTCTCCTCCTGCCGTCGCCCATCGCCCCAGCCGCCACCCCCGCCCACCTCCGCCCCGTCGACCCCGCCGCCGAGCCCCTGCCGCCATGTTGCCCCCGTCGCCACGCGCCCCCGCCGCCACCGTCCCCGCCGAGCCACCCGCCGCCCCCGACGCCCCACCGCCGGCGTGGGCCTCCTCCACCTCCACCAATGTCGGCCTGCACCTCCCCCACTCCGGTGAGCCCCCTCCCCCTCTCTACTTTTTCATTTTTTAGTTAGGTTAATTAGTTGTAGTTAGGTTAATTAGTTTTAGTTAGGTTAATTAGTTATAGTTAGGTTAATTAGTTGTAGTTAATTAGGTTAATTAGTTGTAGTTAATTAGGTTAATTAGTTGTAGTTAATTAGAAGAAGGGAGAAGACGAAGAGGAGGAGAAGGAGATGAAGCACAAGAAGAGGAAGGAGAAGAAGAAAAAGAAGAAGAAAAGGAGGAGGAGGAGGTGGAGAAGAAAAGAAGAAAAATAAGAAGGAGAATAAGAAGAAGAGGAGGAGGAGGAGGAGGAGGAGAAGGGGTGCATCGGCGCCGACGTAACCGGGTCGAGGATCGCCGACACGACACCGCCGACACCCCGACCCCCGAGACGACACCCTGACACCATGACACGGCACCCCGGACCCTGATCGACACGACACCCCCACACCCCGACCCCGACACGACACCCCCACACCCCGACCCCGACACAGCATCCCAACACCCCGACCCTGACACGGCACCCCCGAAACCCCGACCCGGACACGGCACCCCGACACCCCGACCCCGACACGACACCCCCTACACCCCGACCCCGACACGACACCCCGACACGGCACTCCCGACCACGACACAGCACCCCTACCCCGACACGACACGCCCGACACCCCTACCCCAACACGACACCCCCGACACCCTGACCCCGACACGACAGCCCCAACACCCCGACCCCGACACGACACCCCTGACACCCCGACCCCGACACGACACCCCCGACACCCCAACCCCGACACGACACCCCCGACACCCTGACCCCGACACGACACCCCCGACACCCCGACCCCGACATGACACCCCCGACACCCCGACCCCCTGACACATCACCCCGACACCGACACGGCACCCCCAGACCCCGACACAGCACCCCTATGCCGACACGACACCCCCGACACCCCGACCCCCTACACGACACCCCGACACCCCGACAAAAAACCCCGACACCCCGACACAACACCCCCGACACCGACACAGCACCCCTACCCCGACACAACAACACCGACACCCTGACCCCCGACACGACACCCCGAAACCCCGACACGGCACCCCAGATCCCGACACAGCACCCCTACCCCGACACGACACCCCTGACACCCGACCCCGACACAACACATATATTATTAATTATTATTACAATGTGAGGTATTCAATTATTATTATGTACATATATATTATTAATTAGTTCATGTTATTAGGTATTCAATTTTTTATGTTGAACTAATTTCGTTCACTCTTTGTCATTGCAGGTGTTGACAGATGGTGGGCGGGGGTCGAGAGGGCTCTGAGCCTCCTTCCTCGATGCGTGTTGGGAGGGGTGCTATTATTCCACCCCAGCAACTCTGGAGAGCACTGGTACACAGCATGTAGACACCGGCGGGCGCTTCTTCTTCGACCGGGAGAGGTCGGGGGAAGCCGGAGAGAGGTGCTAGAGGTAGGAAGGCTATTGCGCCTTCCTCGCCGCCACCCCAGCTTATTCTCCTGACCACAAGAGTGCTCCATCTCAGATGGACCCGTCTGACTTGGACCCGTCTCAGACTCCGGTTCACGAGCCTCGGGTCACCGAGCCTTCATCCCAGGAGACTCCGGTCCCAGAGTCTTCGTCCCAGGAGATTCGGGTCCCAGAGTCTGTGACCCACGTGACTCCGGAGGCTAGTGGCCATGCTGATGTTGGCGAGGACAACTTGTCTGAGGACACCTATAGCGAGGGCGAGCTGGTTGAGGAGGGCAACAAGGTCTACCAGTGTGGTTGTACAAAGCTTCCGCCCGTGCCGATGACCCGCGAGCAGAGGTGGTTGATTGCGCCTAATGCGGAGAAGTAAGTGTATTTACTCTTTTTTAACCTTTTGCCTTCATGTTTCTTCAAATTAATATCTAATGTGTTGGCCTTGTCCTACTTTAGGGGTTGGAAATACGAGCGTGGTGTCCGCAGGCCCAACCAGGTCCTTGGTGTGCTTCTCCGGCACCACTTCCCGGGGAAGGTAGAGTTTCCCGGTGAGGGTGAGTCTCCCCAGGTAGCACTGACCTGGGAGCTGTACAAGGCTGCCCCAGCCCCGCCAGAGGAGATGGTCGATGGTGTATTGTGCGAGACGGTGGCTGACATTGTGATCCGTCGCTTTTGGGTAATTTCTTCTTTACAGAATTAAAAAACAACAACACCTAGTGATTGTACTAATAAGTGTTGTCTTGTTTGATTGCAGACCTTCTACAGGTGTCTTGAGGAAGACGAGGCGAAAGCGGCTATTGTTCTCGAAGTCAAGTGCAAGCGCCTACTTCAGAACTTACGGTACGAGGCTCGGGTCCAGGCTATTCGAGACTACTACGCCTCGACTAACATTAAGAGGGCCAAGAACAAGTGCCGCAAAAATTATCTGAGTAAGGAGAAGTTAATGAAGGTAATTATCTATTCTTAAGGCCTTGTACTTAGTTTATTTGATTTGATTCGTAGGCATAGCGCTGAAATTTCTCTTGTCTAACTTAGGTGCCCCCGAGATGGTGTGCAGATAGGATGTACTGTTGGGAGGCATTGGTGGATGAGTGGTGCTCTTCCCAATGGCTAGCCGAACAAAACAAGGCCAAGCATAAGCGTGCCCAAATGAGAGGTGTGCCACACCATCAAGGGAGCTCCAACCTGTTTGAGTTCGGGGATAACTGGGTATGTGGTTTGCTTCATGATTCATGCAATTTCATTCTTCATGCTAGCTTGAGCCCTTAACTAATATATTGTTCCTCTCTTTTAGGCGCGACACAAAAAGAAGGAGGTGCCACCTTTGTTCGACCTCTATGCCATGGCCCATACTACCTTGTACAAGAAGGCCAAGGCATTCTCTGAGGATGACCTCGATCATCCATAGAGCTTCAACAACATCTCCTCCCACAACAAGCTCGTGAGGTATAGGGATGAGGGGAAGGCGAGGAAAGGGGAGGACTTTAACCCGAGCTAGAGTCCTTTTGATCTAGATCTCATGATGATATCTTGTGGCGGGAGGCCCCATGGCTCGATAGCCATTGGGGATGGACTGGTACGTTGTCCTAGAACTCTCTCGGAGATCAAGAAGCGCCAGTCGAGCTCTGATCCTGAGATAAGGCCTCGTCCACAGCCAATGGAGCTCGCCATTGAGGCTAGGGCCCAGGAGCTTCTAACGGAGGCAAAAAGGCAGGCGACGCAGAGGGAGATGGACATGGAGGAGAGGACGGCAAGGTTGTTGGAGGAGGAGAGGAACCGGAACGACGCGTCTCACCGGGCACTATACAAGCTCCTCGTGGTAAGTTTCTCCTGTATATTAGCCAAATCATGCACATAATGTTTGTTTCATCACTAACTAATATGAATGACTCATGAAAACAAAATGTGCAGACCGTGTGCCAGAACAATGGTCAGACCCCTCCGTCGATGCCCCATATTGCTATAGCACCCACGGTGAGTTTCATTTAAATGGTCATTAGTTACTAGTATTCACATTTTAGTTGCATCATGCTAAGGAGACATTGCAAATGATCTTTGGTGCAGCGTGCCTCCCGACAAGCATCGACCGATCCTTCTGTGTCTGCCGCAAGCCCGACAGGTCCTTCTATGTCTCACCCTGGTGCAAACCCTACCGGTCCTTCACCTCGGTGTTGATGGTAAGGTTTCCCAAGTGTTTTCATTAAAAAAATGCATACTTAGCTTAAGAAATGACCTATACTTAGCTTATGTTCCTCAAAAATGACTTGATATGCTTAGTTAGCTAGAAAATGGTATATTCCACCTAGGATAGCTATAAAATGACCTATAATTCGCATTTTTTCCTCCAAAATGACTTGATATGCTTAGTTAGCTAGGAAATGGCATTACTACCTAGTATAGTTTAATAATGATCTATAGCTAGCTTAGCTAGTTCATTTATGACACAATTAGCTCACTTAGGTACAAAATGACATAACTACCTAGGATAGCTCAATAATGATCTATAATTAGCTTAGGTAGGTCATTTATAATATAATTAGCTCACTTTGGTAAAAATGGCATAATAACCTTGGTTTAGCTCCAAAATGACATATACTTAGCTTATTTTCCTCAAAAATGATATAATAACCTTACTTACCTCCAAAATGATATATTCTACCTAGGATAGCTATAAAATGGCCTATACTTAGCATTTTTTCCTCCAAAATGACTTGATATGCTTAGTTACCTACAAAATGGCATTACTACCTTGGAGAAGAGGAGAGGAGAGGGGAAAAAGAAAGAGAATATAAATTCTTCTTCTTCTTTTTCTTCTTATTTTTCTTCTTTTTCTTCTAGCTAGTCTTCTTCTTCTTATAACTTTCATCTTTCCTACTTTGCAGATTTGCAATAGATGAGGAAGCTTGCATTGATGGAGTGTACTCTTCTACTTCTGCTTCCTTTGTGTTTATGGAAACTTGTTGGAAACTTGTTTTGGACATGTATGTTGGGATATTTTGTTTGAAACTTGTATATGTTGGCTATGTTGTTGGAACTTATTTGGTATGCTTGTTGGACTTATTGTTGGTATGCTTGTTGAAACTTATTGTTGGTATGCTTGTTGGACACTTGTATTGTTGATATGTTGGATATATATGTTATATTCTGTCAAATTTATTGATTTTAAGAAAAAACAGAAAAACAGGGGCTATATAGCTGTTGGAAATATGCCCTAGAGGAAATAATAAAGTAGTTGTTATCATATTTCCTTGTTCATGATAATCACTTATTATCCATGCTATAATTGTATTGATCGGAAACTCAGATACATGTGTGGATACATAGACAACACCATGTCCCAAGTATGCCTCTAATAGACTAGCTCGTTGATCAAAGATGGCTATGGTTTCCTAGTCATGGACATGAAATGTCATTTGATAGTGGGATCACATCATTAGGAGAATGATGTGATGGACAAGACCCAAACTACGAACATAGCATATGATCGTGTCAGTATATTGCTACTGTTTTCTTCATGTCAAGTATATGTTCCTATGACCATGAGATCATGCAACTCACTGACATCAGAGGAGTACCTTGTGTATATCAAACATCGCAACATAACTGGGTGACTATAAAGGTTCTCTATAGGTATCTCCGATGGTGTTTGTTGAGTTGGCATGGATCAAAACTGGGATTTGTTACTCCGTGTGACGGAGATGTATCTCGGGGCCCACTCGGTAATACAACGTCACAATAAGCCTTGCAAGCAATGTAACTAATTGTTAGTCACGGGATCTTGTATTACAGAACGAGTAAAGAGACTTGCCGGTAACGAGGTTGAACTAGGTATGGAGATACCGACGATCGAATCTCGGGCAAGTAACATACCGAAGAACAAAGGGAACATCATACGGGATTAACTGAATCCTTGACATAGAGGTTCGACCGATAAAGATCTTCGTAGAATATGTAGGAACCAATATGGGCATCTAGGTCCTGCTATTGGTTATTGACCGTAGAGGTGTCTCGGTCATGTCTACATAGTTCTCGAACCCGTAGGGTCTGCACACTTAAGGTTCGGTGACGTTTCGGTAGTATAGACTTATGCATGGTGGTGACCGAAGGTTGTTCGGTGTCCCGGCTGAGATCCCGGATGCCACGAGGAGCTCCAGAATGGTCCGGATGTAAAGATTGATGTATAGGAAGTCCTATTTTGGTCGCCGAAAAAGTTCCGGGCTTATCAGTAGTGTACTGGGAGTGCCGGTAGTGTACCGGGAGACCATCAGGGGGGGTATTTCGACCCAAGAGGCTACATGGGCTGTGGGAGAGTAAATACCAGACCTTAGTGGGCTGGTGGAAGTCCCACACAAGGCCCATGCGGCTGGGAAGAAAAGCCCAAAGAGAAAAAGGTGGAAAAAGGCAAAAAAGGCAAAAATAAGGAGGAATCCTAGTCCTACTAGGATTGGAGGAGGAATTCTCCTCTCCTCCTTGATTCGGCCGACCCAAGAGCTGGTCCTTTGTGGGCCAAGCCTCCTCCTCTCTTCCTCTTATATATACTGGAGGTTTTAGTGTTTTTGGCACCAGATTTTTAGCCATGTGCTGCCCGTTCCTCTAGTGCATAGTTTCTCCTCTAGATCGGATTTCTGCAGTGTTTGGGCGAAGCCCTGCCGGAATAGATCCACCACCATCTCCAGAGCGCCCTCGGGCTGCCGGAGAACTCTTCTACCTCTCCGCTCCCTCTTGCTGGAGATCGTCATCAAGCTGTACGTGTGCTGAATGCGAAGGTGCCGTCCGTTCGGCGCTAGATCGGAAGGACCGTGATCAAGATCGTGAGACGGATCGTGATGAGTTCGAGGGACGATCGTGATGAGTTCGCGGGACGGATCATGATGAGATCGCGGGACGAATCATGATGAGTTCGTAGGACGGATCGTGTTGAGTTCGCGGGACGGATCGTGATGAGATCGCGGGACGGATCGTGATGAGTTCGCGGGACGGATCGTGATTGATCACGGGACAGATCGTGATGAGATCGCGGGATGCTCGGCGATTTGGATCGCAAAGACGTTCGACTGCACCAATCGTGTTTCTTAACGCTTCCCGCTTAGCAATCAACAAGGGTACGTTGATCCACTCTCCCTCGCGTATATGCTCATCACCATGGATAGATCTTGCCTGTGCGTAGGATTTTTTTTCCCATGCAACGTTCCCCAACAGTGGTATCAAAGCTAGGTCTATGTGTAGATGAGATCTCGAGTAGAACACAAAAGGTTTGTGGGTGTTGATGCTTAGATTGCTTCCTCCCTTGGTCGGATTTTGGTTCAGCGGTATTGTGAGATGAAGCGGCCTGGACCAACATTACTCGTACGCTTATGAGAGACCAGTTCCCTCGACCGCAACTTATTGCATAGATGGCTTGCGGGTGACAGTTTCTCTCACTTTAGTTGGATCGGTTCGACAAAGGCGGTCCTTGAGAAGGTTGAAAAGCAACTAGTGTATCACCGTTGTGGTTTTTGCGTAGATGAGAATTGTTCCTGCTAGATACCCGTAGCAACCACATAAAACATGCAACAACAATTAGAGGAGTCTAACTTGTTTTTGAAGGGTATGTTGTGATATGATATGGCCAATTACATGATGTGATATATGTGATGTATGAGATGATCATGTGATGTATAGATTATCACGAATTGCATGTCGCTGAGTACGACAACTGGCAGGAGGCATAGGGTTGTCTTTAATTATTGTATGACATGCGTGTCAATCATTAAGCGCTATGTAATGCTTTACTTTATCGCTAAATGGTAGCAATAGTAGTAGAAGCATGTTGGGCGCGACAACCCCAATGGCGACACGTTGATGGAGATCAAAATGATGGAGATCATGGTGTCTTGCCGGTGACGATGGAGATCATGCCGGTGCTTTCAAGATGGAGATCAAAAGCACAAGTTCATGGACATATCATGTCACTTATGATTTGCATGTGATGTTAATCCTTTTATGCACCTTGTTTTGCTTAGGACGACGGTAGCATTATAAGGTGATCCCTCACTTAAATTTCAAGATCAATTGTGTTCTCCCCAAGTGTGCACCATTGCGAAAGTTCGTCGTGTTGAGACACCACATGATGATTGGGTGTGTTAGACTCTACGTTCACATACAACGGGTGCAAGCCAGTGTTGCACATGCAGAACACTCGGGTTAAACTCGATGAGCCTAGCATGTACAGACATGGCCTCGGAACACAAGGGACCGAAAGGTCGAACATGAGTCATATAGTAGATTTGATCAACATGATGATGTTCACCATTGAAACCACCTCAACTCACGTGATGATCGGACTTGAGTTGGTGAATTTGGATCATGTATCACTCGAATGACTCGAGGGATGTAAATTTGAGTGGGAGTTCTTAAGTAATATGATTAATTGAACTCATTATCATGAAAATAGTCAGTACTGTCTTATCAAACTGTGTTGTAGATTACAAGCTCACCTTGTAGCTCCCTTGAATTTTATATGTTCCTAGAGAAATAGAGTTGAAAGAAGATGGTAGCATTATTGCGGACTGGCTTCGTGATTTGAGGATTGTCCTCGTTGCTGCATAGAAGGCTTATGTCCTTAATGCACCGCTCAGTGCGCCAACCCCTCTAGCGTTGTTTATAGATGTTGTGAAAACCTGACAGGCACGTTCTGATGACTACTTGATAGTTTAGTGTGTCATGCATTACAGCTTAGAATTGAGGCTCCGAAACATTTTTAACGTCACAGAACATATGAGATGTTCTAAGAGCTAAAATTAGGATCTCAGGCTCATGCCCATGTTGCGAGATATGAGATCTCCAACAAGATTCTTTGCCTGCAAGATGAAGGAGAATAGCTCAATCGTTGAGCATGTGCTCAGATTGTCTGGGTGCTACAATCTCTTGAGTCGAGTGGGAGTTGATCTTCTAGATAGGATAGTGATTGATATAGTTCTCCAAGTTACTGTCACCAAGCTACTAGAACTTGGTGATGAACTATAAAACTCCAGGGATAGAAATAATGATCCCTAAGCTGTTCGCAATGTTTGACACCGCGAAGATAGAAATCGAGAAGGAGCGTCAAGTTTTGATGGTTAGTCAAAAGCACTAGTTTCGAGAAGGGAAAGAGCAAGGAGGGAAACTTCATGGATAGCAAGTCAGTTGCAACTTCAGTGAAGCAACCCAAACCCGAGACTAAGTGCTTCGATTATGTGGAGAACGGTCGCTAAAGCGAAACAACCCTAGATACTTGGTAGATAAGAAGGTTGGCAAAGTCGAGAGAAGTATATTTGATATACGTGTTATTGATGTGTACCTTGGTAGTACTCCTAGTAGCACCTGGGTATTGGATACCAGTTCGGTTGCTAAATGTTAGTAACTCGGAGTAAAAGCTACGGAATAAACGGATACTAGCTAAGTGTGAGGTGACGATGTGTGTTGGAAATGTTTCCAAGGTTGATGTGATCAACATCGCACGCTCTCTCTACCTTCGAGATTAGTGACGAACCTAAATAAATATTATTTGGTGTTTTTTGCATTGAGCATTAACGTGATTAGATCATGTTCATTGCAACACGGTTATTCATTTAAGTTAGAGAATAATGGTTATTCTATTTACATGAATAATACCTTCAATGGTCATGCACCAAGGAAGAATGGTTTGTTGAAACTTGATCGTAGTAATACACATGTTCATAACATTGATGACAAAAAGATACAAAGTTAATAATAATAGTGCCACATACTTGTGGCAGTATCGCTAAATGTCATATTGGTATAAAACGCATGAAGAAACTCCATGCTGATGGATTTTTGGACTCATTCAATTTCGAATCAGTTGAGACATGCGAACCATGCCTCTTGGTCAAGATGACTAAGGACCCCATTTTCTGTTTTGATGAAGCGGGCAAGTGATTTATTGGAAATGATACATGTTGATGTATGCAGTCCAATGAGTCTTGTAGCGTGCGGCGGATATCGTTATTTTCTTACCTTCACTGATGATATTAGTAGAGATAGTGTATATTTACTTAATGAAACACAAGTCTGAATCGTTTGAAAGGTTCAAGCAAATTCAGAGTGAAGTTTAAGATCATCGTGACAAGAGGATAAAAATGTTTGCGATATGATCGAGGAGGTGAATACCTGAGTTACGAGTTTGGCATACAATTTTACACAATGTGAAAGTTGTTTCACAACTCAGGCCACCTGGAACACCATAGTGTGATGGTATGTCCCAATGTCATAGTCGTGCTCTATTGGATATGGTGCGTGCTATGATGTCTATTATCGTTTTGTTACTATAATTTTGGGGTTAGCATTAGAGACAACTACATTCACTTTAAATAGGGCACCATCTAAATTTGTTGAGATGACACCGTGTCAATTATGGTTTGATAGAAACCTAAGCTGTCAGTTCTTAATGTTTGGGGCTGCGACGCTTGTGTGGAATTTTTTTTTCACCTAATGAGCTCGAATCCACAGCAGACAAATGCATCTTCATAGAATACCCTAAGAACAGATCGGTAGTGTACCGGGAGTGACGGTAGTGTACCGGGAGACCATCGGGAGGGGTATTTCGACCCAAGAGGCTACATGGGCTGTGGGAGAGTAAATACCAGCCCTTAGTGGTCTGGTGGAAGTCCCACACAAGGCCCATGCGGCTGGGAAGAAAAGACCAAAGAGAAAAAGGTGGAAAAAGGCAAAAAAGGCAAAAATAAGGAGGAATCCTAGTCCTACTAGGATTGGAGGAGGAATCCTCCTCTCCTCCTTGATTCGGCCGACCCAAGAGCTGGTCCTTTGAGGGCCAAGCCTCCTCCTCTCTTCCTCTTATATATACTGGAGGTTTTAGGGGTTTTGGCACCAGATTTTTAGCCACGTGCTGCCCGTTCCTCTAGTGCATAGTTTCTCCTCGAGATTGGATTTCTGTAGTGCATAGGCGAAGCCCTACCGGAATAGCTCCACCACCATCTCTGGAGCACTGTCATGCTGGCAGAGAACTCTTCTACCTCTCCGCTCCCACTTGCTGGATAAAGAAGGCGGAGATCATCATCGAGCTGTACGTGTGCTGAACACGGAGGTGTCGTCCGTTCGACACTAGATCGGAAGGACCGTGATCAAGATCGCGAGACGGATCGTGATGAGTTCGTGGGACGGATCGTGATGAGTTCACGGGACAGATCGTGATGAGATCGCGGGATGGATCATGATGAGTTCGCGAGACGGATCGTGATGAGTTCACAGGACGGATCATGACGAGATCACGGGACGGATCATGATGAGTTCGTGGGACGGATCGTGATTGGATCGCGGGACGCTCGGCGATTTGGATCGCAAAGACGTTTGACTGCACCAACCGTGTTTCTTAATGCTTCCCTCTTAGAGATCTACAAGGGTACGTAGATCCACTCTCCCTCTCGTAGATGCTCATCATCATGGATAGATCTTGCGTGTGCGTGGGAAAATTTTTGTTTCCCATGCAACGTTTCCCAACAATAGCCACTTTGCCGTCTGCTGGCAGACGACAAAGATGCCACGTGGCAGCTACCTGTGCAACCTGGGGCTGGCCTAGGTGGGTTCCTTGCCATCCGTTGGCAGACGGCAAAGAACAAAGGTCTTTGCCGTCTACCAGCGGACGGCAAAGCACGCCGTTAAGCCCTTAACGGAGCTAAGGTGGCACGTATGCCATCTAGGCCCTTTGCCATCCGCTGACAGACGGCAAAGATTCAAAGGTCTTTGCCGTCCGCCAGCGGACAATAAAGCACTTTTTACCGTGGCTTATTCAGCCAGACGGTTGGCCGTCTGCTGGCTGACGACAAAGCCTTTGCCGTCCGGGATGCATGCCTTTGCCATCTGGGATGGCTGATGGCAAAGTGCCTGATTCATGTAGTGCCCCTACAGCCCATGCTGGCGTACGGGGCGTGGTGGCACCCTCTTCGACTTTCGGAATCCTCCAGAACCGTCGAGACGCTTCCCGGTACAATACCGACAAAACCCAGAACTTTTCCGGTAGCCAAAATGTGAATTCCCATATATAAATCTTTACTTTCAGGCCATTCTGAAGCTCCTCATGACATCTAGGATTTCATCCGTGACTCCGAAAAACATTCGGTCACCAAGGTACATAACCCAATACTAATCTAGCGTCACCGAATGTTAAGCGTGCACATTCTACGGCTTCCAGAATGATGTAGACATGACCGAGACACCTCTCTGGTCAATAACCAATAGTGGGACCTGGATGCCCATATTGGTTCCTACATATTCCATGAAGATCTTTAATGGTCGAACCACGATGTCAAGGACTCAATCAATCCTATATGCAGCTCCCTTTGTCCAAAGTATTTTACTTGCCCGAGATTCGATCATCGGTATCTCCATACCTAGTTCAATCTCATTACTGGCAAGTCTCTTTACTCGTTCCATAATACAAGATCATGTGACTAACTCCTTAGTGACATTGCTTTCAAGCTTCTTGTGATGTTTTATTACCGAGAGGGCCCCGAGATACCCCTCCGTCTTACGGAGTGACAAATCCCAGTCTCGATACATGCTAACCTAACAAACATCCTCGGACATACCTATAGATCAACTTTTTGATCACCCAGTTATGAAGTGACATTTGATGCACACAAGGAATTCCTCCAGTGTCAGGGAGTCGCATGATCTCATGGTCTTAGGAACATATACTTGACATGAAGAAAGTAGTATAAAAAAATTAAGTGATACAATCATATGCTATGTTTACCATTGGGTCTTGTCCATCACATCATTCTCCTAATGATGTGATCCCGTTATCAAATGAAAATTCATGTCTATGGTTAGGAAACCTTAACCATTTTGATCAACGAGCTTGTCTAGTAGAGGCTCACTAGGGACACTGTGTTGTTGATATATCCACACATGTAATTAAGTTTCCGATAAATACAATTGTAGCATGAATAATAAAAAAATATCATGAACACAGAAATATGATAATAACTAATTTTTTATTGCCTCTAGGGCATATTTCCATCACCTGTCGTCGGGCGCGTCGTGGACGTGAACATCCTCCAACAAAGACAAAATATAAGCTAGCTCGATAGAAGCAATAGTGGTTAGGAGATTCCGCGGTTTATCTAGTAAACAAAAATGCAGGTTTGAGATACCAGGACCGAGGGCGAAGTGGAGTGGGAGAAAATGTGAGGGTAGGTGTCCGCGAGTGGGGTAGGAAGCAGCCAGGCATCAAACGAGAAGAAGGTGGAAGAGAAGCTGTTAGTAAGGACACAGGGGATGTTTTAAAGGGGTCGAATTTGCTGGTTCACAATTTTCCAAAGGAAGGACGGGTTGTGGGGTTTGTTGGCAAAGTCAACGGAGTAGTGTTGGAAGAACCAGTTAACCCAAGGCAAGTCAGGCTTTTTAGGAAGTTTGAAAGAAAATGTCGTGCGGAGGCAGTTGTTTTGGAGAAGCAAATTTTTAATTCCTAGACCACCGGTGATTTTTGGCTTTCAAATGTTTGTACAAGGAATGAGACATTTAGCGTCGAAGCAAGTTTCTTCAGTAGTCCAGAAGAAGGATCTATGAATCACTTCTAATCTTTTGATAATTTTTTGGGGGAGCTTAAAGACAGATATGAAGTGGGTGGCTAGGGCGTCAAGAGTAGATGAGATTAGGGTGAGCCCGCACCACGTGATAATAGCTTGGTCACCCAGCCGGATAGATATTTTAAAAAACGTTGGATTATAGATTCGAAGGCGAAGGAAGGAAGGTGCGTGTTTGCAAGAGCTAAAGCGAGATAGATTTTTGGGGGAAAGATGAGAGCTCACATCCGAAGGTGAGGGCAATATTGTAGCTAGTGGTGGTATAAATGTTGAGAGGCACGAAAGGTGTTTTGTGGAAATTGATGGTTAGCCCGGTTCCAAGGGCAAAGTTGTCGAGGATGGCTTTGAGGGCACCCGCGGCTTCCAGAGAGGCATGGGCCATAATTACGGTGTCATTAGCACATTGAAGCACCATAGGAACTCGGTCACAGTAGATTGGGTGGTAAACTACAAAAAATGATGCCATCGCTTTCAGTCACCACAACACTATCCAAATTTCCAATGTCAATGACAATGAGTTAAGAATCAAGGCTTAGTTGTGCATTTTTCTTTCATTTCCCGTTACATGAGGGATACCGAGCGCTTTTTTTTGAACAATCACCGGGGGAGAGCTTCCCCACCTGAATATTACTGAGCGCTTTATTATTTTAAGAAAGCAACAAATCCTTCCCTCTATTACACTATCCAATCTTTTATGCACTTCACGTTATCGAGAAGCACCTTGGGTTCCATGGGTCTTTGAGGTATGTGGCGAAGCCGACCAAAAGAAACTGTGGGATCATTACTAATTTTTTTGATTAATTTGTATGTTCATAGATTCGCCATTGATGGAGGTTGGACGGCTTATTACACAAACATAGTGAATTCCAGTTTTTACCTTCACTCTGATATTGTTGTCATTTAACAATGTTTCATCTAGATTGTCCCTGGTGAGAGTTTTGGCTGTTTTCCCCCATTTAGCGAATGCTTGTCAGTTTTTATCTCATTTAGTGATCTATATCATGTGGGTATCAACTTTCGGGTACACGTGGCATGCCACGTCAAATGTTTTCCTTCCAGCCTTCATTTTCCGGGCCTAAACATGTAGAATGCACTAGCCGGACACAGTTTTCTTTTGCGGTCCCCAGGTGTACGTACGCACCTGCCTCATGTCACACAACTACTAGCTCATTACTTCCACCTCAAGTTTTACCCTCCTTGAAATTAAACCGGTTCACTAAAACAAAACAAAAAACAGCGATGTGCCGTAGAGAACAGTTTTGTTTTGTAATTAGACATACAGGGTTCGTTCAAAAGTTAGAACAACTGAGAAGATGGTGAAAAATGGACAAAGCCAGTGTTGTCGAAAGAATGAGCCTGACATTACTATTAGGTGGTACGAAGGAAGGGCGGAGCCTAGCTATGGCACAGGTGTAACACTCGGATGTATGAGTTTAGACCCCACTCAAAAATGGTAAATACCCTACGTCTCGAACCCTAAGGCTTATTGCTTGCTTATGAGGATATCTGATTATAGAGAATGCGGAACCCCTCCGCTGGAGCCTCGGGTGGTTTATATATAGTGCGCCTTCATCGGACAAGCGTCATTACAGGGGCATTTAATACAAGTAACTGCAAGCGTTACAGACACTGCTACTTTAACTAGAAACATTACAGGTAACGTCAGTCTTCACAACACTTCATGTGTGTTATTAAGTCTCTCGATCGTTGCAGCTTCCGTGGTGTCCAAGCTTCCTCAGGCCCAAGTGTTCATGATTGTTCGACTGATAAAATGACATCCAAGTGATTTGAGGGATCCGAGTGAATCTTCATAGGCATCTGAATGCAACTTCAGTCCACAAACTTTAATGATTATGTGGGCCCCTAGGTGGGCCTTAGACGTTAGGCCTGTGATCCTACCTCTGATAAACGACCCCACCAAGTGTGGTTTAACAATCAGTAAAATAATACTCATTCAGTTCCTAAATATATTGCTTTTTAGAGATTAGAAACGGAGGGAGTATTGCTATTCTGTTAAAAAGGCTACAATTCATGCCATGCTAAGTACAAAAAGGAAGACTGGTTGTTTGAAATAAAGCTTTAGATTAGAATTTTGTAGTATCATAACTTGTCTAGTACATCTTTTGCTTGAAGATGTCAACTCTTATCTGAACTATGGTTCAACAATGTGGTTCAGTTAAGAAATGGTTGATTACCGAAGAACCTGTTAATAAAATAGACATATATTTTTCCTCCAACAAAGACAAGATTGGTTAAAAAAATTGTGGGACCGGCCGGGTGAATGTCTACCACATGGGAGAGCCTTACTTTGGTTCTTTTTTTGCGAGAAAAATTTCAATCTATTCGTCTTCAATCATTGTAGTACAACAAAAAAAATTACATCCAGATTCGAAGATCACCTAGCGACGACTACAAGCACTGAAGCGAGCCGAAGGCCCGCCGCTATCATCGCCCCTCCCTCGTTGAAGTCGGGCCAACGTTGTTGTAGTAGACAGTCAGAAAGTCATCGTGCTAAAGCCCCATAGGACCAAAACACCAGAACAGCAACCGTCGCGGATGAAGTGTGTAGATCGGAATTATCCAACCCAAAAACACATGAACAAAGATGAACCACAAACAGATCCGAGCAAATCCACCAACACTAGTAGAAAAAGTCCCATTTATCCCGGTTCGTAAGGCCCATTTGTCCCGGTTCTGGAACCAAGACTACAGGGTTGGGACTAAAGCCCAAAACCTTTAGTCCCGATTCTCTTACCAACCGGGACAGAAGGGGCTCCACGTGGCCTCTGCGGGGAGCCCAAGCAGGAGAACCTTTAGTCCCGGTTGGTAATACCAACCGGGACCAAAAGGCATCCACGTGTCAGCATCTAGCAGTTGCTGGGTTTCTTTTGAAAGGGAGGGGGGTTAGGGGGTTTTGGACGGTTAATTTAGGGTTTTTATATTGTTTTAGCTAGCTAATTAATAGATAGAAGTGTCCCCTCTTTCTCCGTGCTTGGTCAACGCTAGGTACTATAGAGAGAACTCGACACGCTAGCTAGTAAGCAAATGAAGGAACCATTAAGTATAGAAGATCGTCATGAACATATAGAGATAGAAGTGATCGACCTCTCTTTCTCCAAGAGATTGGTCGTATAGCAAGTTTTTGTATATATACATATATCCAACTCTACTAGCTACATATATACAATACAGGATCTCTTACAGTCCCTAACATATAATGTCAACTTCCAGATGGTATTCTCCGGTTTTATTTACGATGTGGTCAAGAAAGAATCCTGTCAATTCTTCTTGAATTGCTCGTATGCGATCATGTGGTAGGAGTTCATCCCACATCTGCCACATCTAATTTGAAGAAAGGGGGTCAATACATATATATGGTAATAAAATAAAATTGTGAATATTATTGCTTACGCACTTGAAATTGTTTTTCAAAGTTGCCCCGCTTAGGGGTCGTTGCGTTGTAGATGAACTCGCAAACAAAGTATCCACATAAATTATTTCCGATTTCCTGCCACAAGCACTTTACAAGAAATAGAGTTCAATCAAAGTGATAATTAAGCATGATAAATGGTATTTATGAAACTAGAATCAATGGGTGATGCGCAGAACTAGCTAGAAGTACTGACTTTCAGGTGTCTAAATCGCAGCTCCCCCGGCAATGCCGGAACAATTGCAGTGAACTCTTTCCAAACCCTGCCAGACAAAGAAAATAATTACTTGATACCAGGAAATGAACAAAGTTGCCGATATGCTATGATAATGATCGATTGAACTTACTTCTGGATAATTTTAGTCATGTCCACATATTTCTGGGGATCTTTTCGTTTCGAGTCTAAGACGGTTACTACTCCCCGCTCAAGTTGAATCTCTAGCAGAATATAGTGGAAACTGCGCACACATGCATAACTCATCAATTACATTACTATAAACCTCAAGTAATAAGGGAAACCGAATATGCACAAGACAGTAACACTCACTTGAAGTTGTAAGGAAAGAGTATTGTCCCTTTGTTTTGATTTTTAAGCAACGAGTGTAGCAAATTTTCCTCGGTTTGTGTGGGATACTTTTGGAAATTATACTCATGTATGACATTTGGGTTAATGAACCCAATATCATAGATTTGTGCTTTTCTGCATTCGACAATCTTCAATCTGCATAATATAGTAGTGAGGATAATTATATATACATGCAATGAAAGAGCTGAGCTATATACATAGAGAGACTTAATTACAGAAGTAGTACTTATAGACAGTAGCAAGTAACGATTGTTTTGTCGAGGGCCTTTTGATTGAATAACTGGAATATCTCCTCAAATTCAATATTCAATAGTTCCGTTCCAACGAGGTCGTGCTGCTCTTTAACTGTCATTATCAAAGAATCTATCCCAGAATCGTGGCAGGTTTTCATCTACCATTCATGGAATTTTCGCATCATCGTTGTTAGAGGAGGATCAGGTTTGAAGAGAGGCCGCCTGTGCTGGTTAATGGAATCCGTCCACCTCCAATGGCTTAAATTGTACATCATCGCTCAGGTAATCACCAGGTTTGGTACCGGGCACCATCCCCGGATGATTAGCGACGATATCACTAGATACCTTGAGCGGGGGGCACGATTGGTTCGCCTGTCCGCCGAGCTAGGGAATTTTTTCCCACTTGTTCGCTTTGCTAACCTTGCATGACTGGAAGTACTTCCCGACCGACACGCAGCTTGATATGTCTTTTTAATATAGCTATCAAAGTTGGAATCCGGCGGAGGCGGTGGTGGTCGCTTTAGGGCATGGATAGTGTGCATTGCTTTCACCGGATCTATCTTCTCCTTCGGAGGTGGAGTTTTATTTGCAAAATGGGCCCTCTATTCGGCCTGACATATCTCCTCGTTTTCAGACTCGGTCCTCTCATATGGTAACTTTTCCAGAGGCTTCAGAGATGGACCGTATCTATATCCCCTACAGCCTATGCTTGTACTACTAGCCGCCGGAGCGGCGGCAGCTCCCTACCATCGTTTCTTACTAGGCGCCGGAGGAGCCAGAGCGGCGGCGTCTGTCTTCCACTGTTGCTGACGAGGCTGAGGAGGAGGTGTACTGCTCCGATATGCTGGAGTAGGCGAAGGAGGAGGCGGAGTGCCCCCACGCGTCAGAGGAGCCGAAGAAGGAGGCGGTGTTCCCTCATCACTCGTTGTCGTCGTCGTCATCGTCGGAGGAGGAGGAGGATCCGGAGTGCCCTGTTCGCCTGAGGAGAAGGTGGAGGCGGAGGCATCCAGTTTGGAAGCTTGATGTACTCCTTCTGCCATAGACATGTACTCCTCAGAGCACGAACTAGCTTATTCTCTCCTTCACCTGTACAGTTGTCAAGCTCGAGATCCGCAAATTCCTTCATTACTTCATCCACCATCACAACAGCATAGCCATGTGGAATCGGACGGCGGTGAAAAGTTCCTTTGGGTTGAGGAGGTGTAACAAAGCCAACATACACCTTGAAACTTAGGTTCCGGCATTTCATCATAAGCTCGCAATGTTGAGCCTCCGTGATAGTATCCACGGGGTAGCCAGGAGACGTGAAGTCAGGCTGAATGGGCTCCATGGAAGCGATCTTGCTTCTCCGCTGAGATGGCAGGGTAGCTTCGTGCCACTGAGTTGGCCGGCAGCTTGCTGGCTCTCAGCTTCCTCTAGCTTTGTAGTCTTGCATTGAGCTTCTGAATTTCACTCAGCTTCGCTTTCCTCTTTCTCTCCCGGCTTCTATAACTGCCTGCGTCGGGAAACCCAACCTTCCACGGAACAGAGCTTGGTGTGCCTCGTGTTCGCCTAGGGTGCTCAGCATTCCCTAGGGCCTCAGTCAGCTTGTTCTTCTCTCTGTCGGGAATGAACGTCCCTTCCTGCACTGTGGTGATCTACTTTTGAAGCTTGTTCATGGGTATTGCAAGTTGCTCGTCCATACAACGACACTTCCCTGTTTCAGGGTCCAAAGTTCCCCCAACCCCGAAGAACAAAGTCTTTGAACGGTCTGGCCAGTTATATGTCTGTGGTATGATGTTTTTAGCAATCAGATCATTCTCAGCTTTGTCCCACAACGGCCGGGCTTTGAGGTAGCCACCTGACCCCATGTGATGGTGATACTGCTTCTTTGAAGCATTGACCTTGTTTGTCTCTGACATTTTCTTACTCTTATCCGATGTCTTGTAGTCCACAAATGCGGGCCAGTAATCTCTTATCTTCTCAAATCGGCCTTTGAATTCTGGAGTTTTCCTTTGTCGACAAACTTTGATTTCAACTCATTCTTCCACCTCCTGAATAGATCTGCCATCTTGTTAAGAGCACACGCCTTGACCAGTGGCTCTATAACTAGCTTACTCGAATCCTCCTCTGGCGGTAGGGTGACATTTGCCTTCAGCGTGGTCCAAAGATCATCTTTCTGTCTATCGGTGACATAATCACCTTCAGGGGCGCCGTCCTTAGGCTTATTCCATTGCTTGATGCTGACCAGGATGTTGTCCCTAACAATAGCTCCGCACTGAGCAGAAAATGTGTTCTTGGTCCGCTTGGGTTCAATCGGATGGCCATCGTTCACGAGTGCTATGATCGTGAAATTTTTATCCTTGCGCAACCTCTTCTTCGGGCCTCGTCTCTTTACCGAAGTTTGGCTCGATCCGGAGGGCTATAAAAGAAGAAAGAAGAGTTAATTAATATATGTACATACCAAAATAATTAATGCATCAATTAGCTAGTCGTCGGAGCCAAGACTTAATTAATATATATACCTCGCCGGACTTTGCAACAGCTCCCTCCTCCGATCGGTCACTGGAGCCGTCATCATGGTCTCCTTCTTCCTTCGGCGTTCCGTCACCATAGCCATCATGATCATGTCCTTCCTCCTCCATTGTTTGATCACCGGAGCCATCATAATCCCCTTCCAGACCATTAGTGTCGTTGAGAAACGACAAGATATCACGTCTGCCATGGATTATGTCCCCCAACAACTGTTCTTGTTCGTCGTCTCTTGGATCCATAGTTTTTGCAATTATTACAACATGGCAATTAATATACAAACATGAATGTCCGACGTCAGGACCGCCTCTGTCATGAATGTCCGACGGCGTCCCGGATAGGATAATTAATTAGCTTTTTGGTACGAAGTTCAACTAGAGCCTTTCGAATATCGCTAGTTGGTCGGGTAGGGACTGGATAGCTAGATCGACAACGACGCTCTTTCTTCTAGGGTTTGGGTGTCCTTGGTAGTTGGTCAGGTGAGCGGACCACCTCTCACTCACGCATATGTCTGACGTCCCCTCTCATGTCGAAGTTATCAGGGAGGGGGTAGATCGACAACGCTGCTCTTTATTCTAGGGTTTGGATGGCCTTGATAGTTGGTCAGGCGAGCGGACCGCCTCTCTTACTCATGCATGCCCGACGTCCCCCCTCATGTCAAAGTTATTGGGGAGGGGGTAGATCGACAACGACGCTCTTTCTTCTAGGGTCTGGGTGGCCTCGATAGTTGGTCGGGTGAGCGGACCGCCTCTCTCTCATGCATGTCCCTCCTCATGTCGAAGTTATCACGGAGGGGTAAATTTTAACTTAGAGTTACATCCATCCATTCATCCATCCATACATACACATACATACATAAATGGAACAAAAAATGCTATGAACAAAAAAATATTCTACGAACAAAAAAAACATCATATGAACTTGACTAAAAAATTCATCATATCCAAAATAAGTATAGCATTTTGGTGTGACAATGATCACTTCTTTTTTTTGACCAAAAAATGTTATGAACATTAACATAAACATAAAAAAAGGCCGGGCGGCATGGTGGCTCATAGCAGGGCTCGGGCGACGATGGGGCAGGGGCGCGGCCGGCGACGACAGGGACGGGCTGGGGCAGGGGCACGGCCGGGCTGATCAGGGGAGGGGAAGGAGCGCACGGGCGACGGTGACGATGGCGACGACAATGGAGGGGGCGGGGTAGGGGCGCACGACGATGATGACGACGGCGACAGTGATGGAAGTGACAAACGGCGTCGGGGAAGAAGGGCATCGGGGCAGGGCGACGGCGACGGTAGTGACGAACGACGCGGCAACGGCAACGGCGACGGCAGGGCGCGGCATCGGGGAAGAAGGGCGACGGCGATGGTAGTGACAAACAGCGTTGGGGCAGGGCAGGGTGAGGGCGTCGACGGCGATGGCGACGAGAAGGCAAGGTGCGGCGGTGGGAGAAATTGGGGAAAAATCCTAAGTGTTGGCTTATATACAATAAGCATTGGTCCCGGTTGGTGGCACCAACCGGGACCAATGCCAACCTTTAGTCCCAGTTGGTACCACCAACCGGGACCAAAGGTCCCTGTTCGACAGCCCAAAGGGCGGGAAGCAGATACCTTTGGTCCCGGTTGGTGGCACCAACCGGATGTAAAGGTAGGCATTGGTCCTGCTTGGTGCCACCAACCGGGACTAAAGGTGGGTATTGGTCCCGGTTGTAGCCACCGATCGGGACTAAATGGTTGGTCCTGGCTGTGGTGGGAGTTTAGCCCCTCCTCGCCAAGCGAGGGGCACTCGCACCGGTTTATAAGCCCACCCCTCCTTGCCTTATTGAGTTCCTCTCAAATTGAAAATAGATGCCCTTATGTGGGAAAATTTGACCTGAAATCAAACTGAAATTTAGTCTGATTTCCAGTCGAATTTTACTTACATATATAAGCGCATCTATGTTCATTTTTGTTATTTTTTTATGTTATCTAAAGGGATTTCATTTTTTGAACTTATTTCAACGCCATATTTTTTGTGTGTTCAAAATGCACCATTCAAAGCCACAACATCAATTTTCAACCCTTTCTGACGTCATTTGGTATTTTTCATGCACTTACTGATTTTTTGAGCTAAATAACCCTGAAATTGAAAAGCACTTCAAATGAACTCTAAAAAGATTGAAAGTTGGCATGGTATCATCATTTCACCCACATAGCATGTGCTAAAAAGTTGAGATGGTTACGGCGAAAATTGGATGCACTTCGTGTACAAAATGGACAATCTCTTTTGAAGTATCACGGTTTCGGATGAAAACTCATCTGTTACAAAGGAATTTCATTTTTTGGAACTTATTTGAAATCCATACTTTTTGTGTGTTCAAAATGCACCATTCAAAGCCACATTATCAATTTTCAACCCTTTCTGACCTCATTTGGTATTTTTGATGCACATACTGGTTTTTTTTGAGCTAAATGACCCTAAAATTGAAAAGCACTTCAAATGAAATTTGAAAAGGTTAAAAGTTGGCATGGTATGATCATTTCACCCACATAGAATATCATAAAAAGTTGAGAGGGTTACGGCAAAAACTGGATGCACTTCGTGTACAAAACGGACAATCTCTTTCGAAGTATCACGGTTTCGGACGAAAACTCATCTGTTACAAACGGATTTTATTTTTTTGAACTTATTTGAACTCCATAATTTTTATGTGTTCAAAATGCACCATTCAAAGCGACATTATCAATTTTCAACCCTTTCTGACCTCATTTGGTATTTTTCATGCACATACTGGGTTTTTTTTTGAGCTAAATGACCCTGAAATTGAAAAGCACTTCAAATGAACTTTGAAAAGGTTAAAAGTTGGCATGGCATCATCATTTCACCCACATAGCATATCATAAAAAGTTGAGAGGGTTACGGCAAAAACTGGACGCACTTCGTGTACAAAACGGACAATCTCTTTCGAAGTATCACAGTTTCGGACGAAAACTCATCTGTTACAAAGGGATTTCATTTTTTTGAACTTATTTGAACTCCATACTTTTTGTGTGTTCAAAATACACCATTCAAAGCCACATCATCAATTTTCAACCCTTTCTGACTTCATTTGGTATTTGTCATGCACATACTGATTTTTTTGAGCTAAATGAACCTGAAATTGAAAAGCACTTCAAATGAACTCGAAAAGGTTAAAAGTTGGCATGGTATCATCATTTCACCCACATAGCATGTCATAAAAATTTGAGAGGGTTACGGCAAAAACTGGATGCACTTCGTGTACAGAATTGAAAATCTCTTTCCAAGTATTAGGGTTTCGGACGAAAACTCATGTGTTACAAAAGACATTTCATTTCTTCACATGTCACTGCAATGATATTGTAGTAGAGAGAAAGTCTTCTCTATTTCTTCGCTTGTATCCTTTAATTATTGCGCCGTAACCATGGACAATCTTCATCATTTAACAGGGTGCTTGGGTCAGCCTTGACTTTGAAGGGAGGAATTTCATAAAACTTTTCATAATCTTCAGACATGTCTGTCTTGCCCTCCAATCCCACGATGTCTCTTTTTCCTGAAAGAACTATGTGGCACTTTGGCTCATCGTATGATGTATTCGCTTCCTTATCTTTTCTTTTTCTCAATATGGTAGACATGTCCTTCACATAGGAAATCTGCGCCACATCATTGTCTAGGACGAATGGTTCGTTTGTGTTCCCAAGATTGTTCAGATCCACTGTTGTCATTCTGTACTGTGGGTCTTCCTGTACCCCGCCTCTTGACCGATCGACCCATTTGCACTGAAACAAAGGGACCTTGAAATCATGTCCATAGTCAAGTTCTCATATGTCCACTATGTAACCATAATATGTGTCCTTTCCCCTCTTGGTTGCTGCATCAAAGCGGACACCGCTGTTTTGGTTGGTGCTCTTTTCATCTTGGGTGATCGTGTAAAACGTATTCCCATTTATCTCGTACCCTTTGTAAGTCAATACAGTCGAAAACGGTCCCCTGGACAACGAGTATAGCTCATCAGAAACAGTGTTGTCATCCATGAGACATGTTTGTAACCAACTGCCGAAAGTCCTGATGTGTTCATATGTAATCCAGTCATCACACTGCTCCGGGTGTTTGGAGCACAGAATATTCTTGTGTTCATCGACATACAAGGTCACCAAGGTGGAATTCTGTAGAACTGTGTAGTGTGCTTGAGACCAAGAATGCCCGTCCCTACATATTATTGAGTCCACTCCTAGCGTGCCTTTTCGAGTCAGTCTCCCCTCATACCGCGATTGAGGGAGAGCAATATTCTTAAGGTCAGGAATGAAGTCAACACAAAACCCAATGATATCATCCGTTTGATGGCCCATGGAGAGATTTGCTTCTGGCCTAGCGCGGTTACGAACATATTTATTTAAGACTCCCATGAACCTCTCAAAGGGGAACATATTGTGTAGACATACAGGGCTCAGAACGACAATCTCTTCGACTAGATGAACTAGGACGTGCGTCATGATATTGAAGAAGGACGGTGGGAACATAAACTCGAAACTAACAAGACATTGCACCAAATCACTCCTTAATCTTGGCAGGATTTCTGGATCGATCACCTTCTGACAGATTGCATTGAGGAATGCACATAGCTTCACAATGGCTAATCGAACATTTTCCGATAGAAGCCCCCTCAATGCACTCGGTAGTAGTTGCGTCATAATCAGGTGGCACTCATGAGACTTTAGGTTTTGGAACTTTTTCTCTGTCATATTTATTATTCCCTTTATATTCGACTGTAAGCCAGATGGGACCTTCATACTGAGCAGGCATTCAAAGAAGATTTCCTTCTCTTCTTTGGTAAGAGCATAGCTAGCAGGACCTTCATACTGCTTTGGATGCATGTCGTCTTTTTCATGCACACGTAGTTGTTCCTCCCATTTCTCCGGTGTATCTTTTGTCTTCCCATACACTCCCAAGAAGCCTAGCAGTTGACGCAAAGATTCTTCGTCATGTGCATCACGTCGATTGCAGAGCAGGCCTCTAGGTCTTTCCAATAGGGTAGTTCCCAAAATGTAGATTTCTTCTTCCACATGGGTGCATGTTTGTCAGCGTCATTCGGAACAGATAGTCCACCAGGACCCTTTCCAAATATTACTTATAAATCATTGACCATATCAAGTATGTGATCACCAGTACGGAGGCGGGCTTCTTCCGGTGATCTTTCTCACCTTTGAAATTCTTTCCTTTCTTTCGACATTGATGGTTGGTCGGCAGAAATCGACGATGCCCCAGGTACACATTCTTCCTGCATTTGTCCAAATATATATTGTCGGTGTCATCTAACCAGTGTGTGCATGCGTGGTATCCCTTGTTTGTATGTCCTGAAAGGTTACTGAGAGCAGGCCAATCTTTGATGGTTATAAACAGCAACGCATGTAGGTCAAATTCCTCTTGTTCATTCTCATCCCACACACATACACCTCTTCCATTACATAGCTGTAAAAGTTCATCAACTAATGGCCTTAGGTACACATCAATGTCCTTGCCGGGTTGCTTAGGGCCTTGGATGAGCACTGACATCATAATGAACTTCCTCTTCATGGACAACCAAGGAGGAAGGTTATACATACATAGAGTCACACGCCATGTGCTATGCTGGCTGCTCTGCTCCCCAAAAGGATTAATGCCATCTGAACTTAAACCAAAGCATACGTTCCTTGGGTCACTGGTAAAGTCGCTCCACTTTCTCTCGATCTTTCTCCACTGCGACCCATCTTTCTTACGGTCTTTTTTGTGCCATTGCATGAACTCGTCATGCATTTTGTTTCTGAACAAACGTTTCAACCGTGGTATTATAGGAGCACACCACATCACCTTGGCAGGAACCCTCTTCCCGGTGCGCTAGCCCTCAACATCACCAGGGTCATCTCTTCTGATCTTATACCGCAATGCACCGCATACCGGGCATGCATTCCGTTCCTCGTACTCACCGCGGTAGAGGATGCAATCATTAGGGCATGCATGTATCTTCTGCACCTCCAATCCTAGAGGGCATACAACCTTCCTTGCATTATTTTAGTAGCGAACTAAATCCCTTGTCAGATACACCATTGCCTGCCTTCCATTGCAGCAATTCCAGTGTGGTACCGAGCTTTTTGTTGTCATCTTAGCAATTTGGGTACAACCCTTTTTTGTGATCCTCTAACATGCGATCGAACTTCAACTTCTCCCTTTCACTTTCGCATTCTCTCTGTGCATCAACAATGACCCGGCGAAGATCATCATCGGGCACATCGTCTGGTTCCTCTTGATCTTCAGCTTCCCCCATTGCAGCATCACCGTATTCAGGGGGAGGGTAGTTGCTATCATCCTCTTCTTCTTTGTTGTCTTCCATCATAACCCCTCTTTCTCCATGCTTGGTCCAAACATTATAGTGTGGCATAAAACCCTTCTGAAGTAGGTGGAAGTGAAGGGTTTTAGAGTTGGAGAAAGACTTCGTATTCTCACAGAAAGTACATGGACAAGGCATAAAACCATTCTGCTTGTTTGCCTCAGCCGCTTCGAGAAATTTATGCAGGCCCTTAATATACTCGGAGGTGCGTCGGTCACTGTACATCCATTACCGGTTCATCTGTGTGCGTTATATAATAAAGTGTATTAAAAACCATTACAACATATCATGAATAGAGAAGTGAACAATAATAAAAGTAAGAAAATCATACGAGGAAGTATATTTGCTTTTAGCAAGAAGATAAGATCAAGAGGCTCACCACGCGTGGACGATCGACGGCGGTTTCAGGATGGGGACGGGACAGGACGGACTGCCAAACCTAGACAAATCTTGACAAAAATGGAGTTTGGAGAAGGATCTTCGAGAGGAGATAGATTAAGTTTGGCTTAGGCATTTCATCAAACACCTCATGTGCATAGGAGGTGAGCTAGAGCACCAAAAAGCTCTCCCCTCGCCGGCCAAAAAAACAGAGCAGTGTGGAGTGCTCTGCTTGGTGGCGAGGGGGATATATATGCATTTCATTGGTCCCGGTTCGTGGCTGGAACCGGGACTAAAGGACCCCCTTTGGTTCCGGATCCAGCCACGAACCGGGACCAATGGTTTAGGGCCAGGAGCGAGGCACATTGGTCCCGGTTAGTGTCTGGAACCGGGACCAAAGGTTCCAGACGAACCGGGACCAATGCCTCACGTGGCCCGCTCGGCCCCCTGGCCTCACGAACCGGGACCGTTGCCCCCATTGGTCCCGGTTCATGACTGAACCGGGACTAATGGGCTGGCCCGGCCCGAACCAATGCTCTGTTTTCTACTAGTGCAAAGACAGATCCGCCGGAGACACACCTTGAGACGTATCCAAAGAGCGGAAATGGTAAAATTTTGAGACCATCTTTTATTTCGTTACTCGGAGTATAAAATTTGTCGATAACTCATTAAACATGATCTGTTAAAAAAATTGATATTTGACATGCTTCATTCATGGGGGTGCATCTGGATAACCAATGCACATATTTAGCATGGTCAAGACTGAAAGTCAGTTAGCCATGACAGTAGGATGAAGCAATAGTAGAAGTGTGTGAATGGGCTGAGACACATTGTACACATGAAAGAAGAAGAACAAGAAGAACAAGAAGAACTAGAAGAACAAGAAGAAGAAGAAGAACAAGAAGAAGAAGAAGAAGAAGAAGGAGAAGAAGAAGAAGAAGAAGAAGAAGAACAAGGACAAGAAGAAGAACAAGAGAAGAAGAACAAGAAGAAGAAGAAGAACAAGAAGAAGAAGAACAAGAAGAAGAACAAGAAGAAGAACAGAATAATAATAGAATAACAAGAACAAGAATAAGAAGAAGAAGAAGAACAAGAGAAGAATAAGAATAATAAGAAAGAATAGAGAAGAGAACGATAAGAAATAAATAAATAAGAATAATAAGAATAATTAGAATAATAAGAATAAGAAGAAGAAGAATGAAGAAGAATTAAATAATAATAAATACATAAGAATAATAATAATAATAAAAATAAGATAATAATAAGAATCAATAATATAAAGAATAATAATAATAATAAGAATAATAAGATAAATAATAATAAAATCTTAATAATAAAATAATAATAATAATAATAATAAGAATAATAATTATTATTATGAGTTATTAGATATTATTATATATTCTAGTTTCATTTTGCTAGATAAATTAGTGCTCCAACGACACTTAGATATGAAAACTCTGGTCCCAATGTCTCTTCATCATCACCCTTAGGACAAAATGGGTCTTTAACTCTATCAAGAGACCTGACGACCATAGGTGTTTTTGACGGGTATGCTTTATCCATATTGAACTTGTCCAATATATTTTGGATGTAAGGAGACTGATGAACGAGTATTCCTGAAGAAAAATGTTCAAGTTGCAAACCAAGATAAAATTTGGTTTTACCCATATCTTTCATCTCGAATTCCGTCTTCAAATGATTATTTGCCTCATGTATTTCTCGTGTAAGATGTTCAAGTCATCAACATACATGGAAATTATACAAAATCCGTTTGTAGATTTCTTGATGAACACACATGGGCAATCAGTGGTGTTTGACTAACCCTTCTTCAGAAGGAACTCACTTAGTCGGTTATACCACATTCTACCCGACTGTCTCAAGCCGTAAAACGACTTCAATATCTTTACACAATACATGTTGCCATTAGCTTTTGGATATGGAATCTTCAGTCCCTTAGGAACTTTCATACAGATACCCGTATTGAGTGACCCATATAAATATGCAGTCACCACATTTGTCAATTGGATATAAAAATTCATTTGTACTACCAGTGATATCAAGTATCGATACGTGATTCCACTCACCACAGGAGAATATGTTTCATCATAATCGATGCCGGGTTTCTATGTAAACCTTTGTGCTACAAGCCTCGCTTTGTATCTCACCACCTCACTGTTTTCATTCCTTTTATGAACAAAAACCCATTTTGCCCCCATGGGGAAAATATTAAGATGAGTAGGTATTAATGTAGTAAATACCCCTCTCTTCGCAAGTGAGCGCAATTTATCCTATATTGCAACCTTCCAATTGGACTAGTATGAGCGTTTCATACACTCTGCCGTGGACTTAGGTTCACGGTCCAATGCCAGGTTATCTACAATCTTTGAGGCAAAAAGTATATCGATAATTGTAGTCTTTCTCTTGAATGATTCTCCTCATTCAACATAGTTTAATGAAATTTCATTAATACCTTTTGACTCATCAGGATTTCCAACAACAATCGAGTCAAGGTGAACCGATGTCCCAGCACCAATATGTGTGTGCACAACTGTGCTGGGTTCTGGATGCAAAACATCCTTTAGGTGTCTTTCAACACTAGGATGAATATCAACTCGCGGCTGATCTGCATTTACTGTTAGAGGGATCCTCACTTCCCGTGGACGCTTCTAATAAGCCTTATCCTTTTTGTCCAGTTTACTCCCCCTCTTGCGCGGTTGAGTGGTCTTATGAGATATCTCAACCATCTCTAGAACATTCATAGCGGGAACAGGGGATTTAGTGACACCTTTATAGTCAGTAAATGCATCTGGTAAATTATTCACAATATTTTGAAAATTACTAATCTCTTGAACTTCAAGTTCAGATTCATTAATACGTGGATCTAAGGACTAAATGCCTTTTACATTCCAATCTATTTGCCGACATTCTTTGTGGTTCTTTTCTCCCCCTAATGCCGGAAAATTCTCCTCGTCGAAGATACAAGAAGTGTATCGTGTTAGAAATATACCCCAGAGGCAATAAATAAAGTGTTTATTCTTATATTTCCTTGTTCATGATAATTTATTATTATCCATTCTAAAATTGTATTGATTGGAAACACATCGCATGTGTCGATATATAGAGAACACTTTGTCCCTATAGTGTGCCTCTAGTAAACTAGCTCGTTGATCAAAGATGGTCAAGGTTTCCTAGCCATTAACATAAGATGTCATTTGATAACGGGATCACATCATTAGGAGAATGATGTGATGGACAAGGCCCAACCTATAAACGTAGCATATGATCGTGTCAGTTTATTGATACAGTTTTCTGCATGTCAAGTATATGTCCCTATGACCATGAGATCATGCAACTCACGAACACCGGAGGAGTGCCTTGTGTGTATCAAACAAGCAACGTAACTAGGTGACTATAAAGGTGCTCTACAAGTATCTCTGAGGGTGTCTGTTGGGTTGGCATGGATCAACATTGGGATTTGTTACTCCGTGTGACGGAGAGGTATCTCAGGGCCCACTCGGTAATACAACATCACAATAAGCCTTGCAAGCAATGTGACTAATTGTTAGCCACGGGGTCTTGTATTACATAAACGAGTAAAGAGACTTGCCGGTAACGAGGTTGAACTAGGTATGGAGATACCGATGATCGAATCTCGGGCAAGTAACATAACGAAGAAAAAAGAGAACATCATGCGGGATTAATTAAATCCTTGACACAGAGGTTCGACCGATAAACAAATTCATACAATATGTAGGAATAAATATGGGCATCCAGGTCCCGCTATTGGTTATTGACCGTAGATGTGTCTCGGTCATGTCTACATAGTTCTCAAACCCGCAGGGTCTGCACACTTAAGGTTTGGTGACGTTTCGGTAGTATAGAGTTATGTATGGTGGTGACCGAAGGTTGTTCAGAGTCCCGGATGATATCCCAGACGTCACGAGGAGATCCAAAATGGATTGATATATAGGAAGTCCTATTTTGGTCATCGGAAAAGTTTTGGGCTCATCGGTAGTGTACCGGGAGTGCCGGGAGGGTACCAAGGGACCATCAGGAGGGGTATTTCGACCCAAGAGGCTACATGGGCTGTTGTAGAAGGAATACCAGCCCTTAGTAGGCTGTACGAAGGCCCACAGGAAGCCCATGCGGCTAGGGAAGAAAACCCAAGGTGGAAAGAAGGCAAAAGTGGGAAATAAGGAAGGAGCCCTAATCCTACTAGGAGTGGAGGAGGAGGACTCCTCCCTCCCACTTCGGCCGAAGCTACAGGCTGGCCCCTTGGGGGCCAAGCCTCCTCCTCCCCTCCTCCTATATATACTAGAAGTTTGAGGGTTTTTTGTATACAGCATCCAGCAACGTGCTACCTCTCCTCTAGATCGTAGTTTCTCCTCTAGATCGGTTTTCATCGGTGCTTAGGCGAAGCCCTGTTGGAATAACTCCACCACCATCAACGCAATGCCGTCGTGCTGCCTGAGAACTCGTCTACCTCTCTGCTCCCTCTTGCTGGATCAAGAAGGCGGAGATCGTCATGAAGCCGTACATGGGCTGAACGCGGTGGTCTCATCCGTTTGGCGCTAGATCGGGACAAATAATAATTGGATCGCGGGATGCTCGGCGATTTCGATCGTGAAGACGTTCGACTACATGAACCGCGTTTATTAACAATCCCCACTTAGCAATCTACAAGGGTATGTAGATACACTGTCCCCTCTCGTAGATGCTCATCTCCTAGATTGATCTTGGTGAAGCGTACCAAATTTTTTGTTTCCCATGCAACGTTCCCCAACAGTGGCATCATGAGCTAGGTCTATGTGTAGATGAGATCTCGAGTAGAACACAAAGAGTTTGTGGGTGCTGAAGCTTAGATTGCTTCCTCCCTTGGTGATGTTTTGGTTCAATAGTATTGTGGGATGAAGCGGCCTGGACCAACCTTACTCGTACGCTTACGAGAGACCTGTTCCATCGACTGACGTGTAACTTTGTTGCACAAAGATGGCTGACGGTTGTCTATTTCTCCTATTTTAGTTGGATCGGATTCGACAAAGGCGGGCCTTGAGAAGGTTGAAAAGCAATTTATGTATCACTGTTGTGGTTTTGCATAGGTGAGAATTGTTCTTGCTAGATACCCGTAGCAGCCACGAAAAAACTTGCAACAACAGTTAGAGGCGTCTAACTTGTTTTTGTAGGGTATGTTGTGATGTGATATGGTCAATTGCATGATGAGATATATGTGATGTATGAGATGATCATGTGTTTTATAGAATATCGCGACTTGCATAACGATGAGTACGGCAACCGGTAGGAGCCATAGGGTTTTCTTTAATTATTGTATGACCTGTGTGTCAGTCATTAAGCGCTATGTAATGCTTTACTTTATCGCTAAACGGTAGCAATAGTAGTATGAGCATGGTGGTCGCGACAACCCCGATGGTGACACAATGATGGAGATCATGGTGTTGTGCCGGTGATGATAAAGATCATGTCGGTGCTTTCAAGATGGAGACCAAAAGCACAAATTCATTGCCATATCATGTCACTTATGATTTGCATGTGATGTGAACCCCTTTTTTGCACCTTGTTTTTCTTAGGACGACGGTAGAATTATAAGGTGATCCCTCAATTAAATTTCAAGATGAATTGTGTTCTCCCCGAGTGTGCACCATTGCGAAAGTTCGTCGTGTCGAGACACCACGTGATGATCGGGTGTGATAGACTCTACGTTCACATACAACGGGTGCAAGCCAGTGTTGCACATGCAGAACACTCGGGTCAAACTTGACGAGCCTAGCATGTACAGACATGGCCTCGGAACACAAGAGACCGAAAGGTCGAACATGAGTCATATAGTAGATATGATCAACATGATGATGTTCACCATTGAAACCACCTCAACTCATGTGATGATAGGACTTGAGTTGGTGAATTTGGATCATGTATCACTCAGATGACCTGAGGGATGTCAATTTGAGTGGGAGCTTTAGTAATTCGATTAACTAAACTCATTATCTTCAACAATAGTCTTAGTAACCTTTGCTTATTTATGTTATAGATCAATGGCTCGCGCAGTAGCACCCTTGAATTTTACTGCATTCCTAGAGAAATCTAAGTTGAAAGATGATGGAAGTAACTTTGTGGACCAGAAGGCATATGTCCTTGATGTACCGCTTGGTAACCAACCCACAGACTCGTCATCCCAAGACGTTAAGAACGCTTGGGAGGCACGTTCTGGGGATTACTCAATAGTTCAGTGTGCAATATTGTATGGCTTAGAACCGGGACTTCAAAGACGTTTCGAATGTCATGGTGCATATGAGATGTTCCAGGAGTTGGAGTTTATCTTTAAGAAGAATGGCCGGTTCGAGAGGTATGAGATCTTCGATAAGTTCTATGCTTGAAAAATGGAGGAGAACGGGTCTATTAGTGAACATATACTCATAATGCCTGGGTATTCGACTCATCTGGCGGAGTTAGGGATGCCCCTTCCGCCAGAGGTGATCACTGACAGAGTTCTCCAATCATTGCCACCAAGCTACAAGAGCTTCGTGCTGAACTATAACATGCACGGCATGAACAAGTCAGTAGCCGAGCTGTCTGCGATGCTAAAAGTCGTTGAGTCTGAAATCCAGAAAGAACATCAAGTGTTGATGGTCAATAAAACCACTAGTTTCAACAAGAATGGCAAGGGCAAGAAGGGTAACTCCAAGAAGGGTGGCAAAGCAGTTGCTCCTCCCGTGAAGAAACCCAAGGCTGGACCCAAGCCACAAACCAAGTGCTTTCATTGCAAGGGAACTGGTCACTCGAAGCAGAACTGCCCCAAGTATCTGGCTAACAAGAAGATGGCCAACAACAAACAAGGTATATATGATATACATGTTATTTATGTGTACCTTACTAGCTCTCGTTGTAGTGCCTGGGTATTTGATACCGGTTCGGTTGCTCACATTTGCAACTCAAAATAGGAACTACAGAACAGGCGAAGGCTGGCAAAGGATGAAGTGACGATGCGTGTGGGAAATGGTTCCAAGGTTGATGTGATCGCCGTCGGCATGCTCTCTCTTTGATTACCATCGGGATTAGTGATGAACCTGAATAATTGTTATCTAGTGCATGCGTTAAGCATAAACATTATATCTGGATCTTCTTTATTGCGAGACGGTTACTCATTTAAATCAGAGAATAATGGTTGTTCTATTTACATGAGTAATATCTTTTATGGTCATGCACCCAATGTGAGGGGTTTATTCATATAGAATCTTGATAGTGATGATACACATATTAATAACATTGATGCCAAAAGATGTAGAGTTGATAGTGATAATACCACTTTCTTGTGGCACTGCCTTTTAGGTCATACTGGTGTAAAACGCATGAAGAAGATCCATGCTGATGGAATTTTGGAGTCACTTGATTTTGAATAACTTGACACATGTGAACCATGCCTCATGGGCAATATGACTAAAACGCCGTTCTCTGGAACAATGGAACGGGCAAGTGACTTGTTGGAAATCATACATACTGGTGTGTGCAGTCCAATGAATGTTGCAGCGCGTGGTGCATATCGTTATTTTCTCACCTGCACTGATGATTGAAGTAGATATGGGTATATTTACTTAATGAAACACAAGTCTAAAACGTTTGAAAAGTTCAAGCAATTTCAGAGTGAAGTTGAGAATCATCGTAACAAGAAGATTAAATTCCTGAGATCTGATTGAGGAGCAGAATATCTGAGTGATGAGTTTGGCAATCACTTAAGACATTGTGGAATTGCTTCACAATTGACACCGCCTGGAACACCACAATGTAATGGTGTGTCCGAACGTCATAATCGAACCTTATTGGATATGGTGCATTATATGATGTCTCTTGCCGATTTGCCACTATTGTTCTGGGGTTATGCATTAGAGACAGTTGCATTCACTTTAAATAGCAAACCATCGAAATCCGTTGAGATGACGCCATATGAACTGTGGTTTGGTAAGAAGCCAAAGTTTTCGTTTCTTAAAGTTTAGGGATGCGATGCTTATGTCAAAAAGCTTCAGCCTAACAAGCTGGAACCCAAAGCAAAGAAATTCGTCTTCATAGGATACACAAAAGAGATAGTTGGGTATGCCTTCTATCTCAGATCGGAAGGAAAAGTGTTTGTCGCTAAGAACGGAACATTTCTTGAGAAAGAGTTTCTCTCAAAAGAATTGAGTGGGAGGAAAATAGAGCTTGATGAGGTTATTGAACCTTCACTTCAACCAGAGAGTAGCGCTGTGCAGAAAGATGTTTCTATGGAGCCTACGAAAGTTGAAGAGGAAGTTAATGATGATGATCATGAAGCTTCGGATCAATTTACTATTGAACCTCGTAGGTCGACAAGGGCGTGTACTGCTCCTGAGTGGTACGGCAACCCTGTCTTGGAGGTCATGTTGTTGGACAACAATGAACCTGCGAGCTATGGAGGAGCGATGATTGGTTCGGATTCAGAGAAAAGAGGCCATGAAATCCGAGATGGGATCCATATATGAAAACAAAGTATGAACTTGGGAAGTATTACCTGAAGGGCGAAATGCCATTCAGAACAAATGGAACTTTAAGAAGAGGAAGGACACGGACGGTAATATCACCATCTATAAAGCTCGACTTGTGGAAAAGAGTTTTTCACAAGTTCAAGGAGTTGACTACGACGAGACCTTTTCACCCGTAGCGATGCTTAAGTCCATCATAATCATGTTAGCAATAGCTGCATATTTCGACTATGAAATTTGGTAGATGGATATCAAAACATCGTTCCTCAATGGTTTCCTTAAGGAAGAGTTGTATATGATGCAACCAAAAGGTTTTGTCAATCCAGAGAATGCTGACAAAGTTTGCAAACTCCGGCGATCCATTTATGGACTGGTGCAAGCATCTCGGAGTTGGAATAAGTGCTTTGATGAGGTGATCAAAGCGTTTGGGGTTTATACAAGTTTATGGAGAAGCTTGTGTTTACAAGAAAGTGAGTGGGAGCTCTATAGCTTTTCTAGTATTATATGTGGATGCCATATTGCTGATTGGAAACAATATAGAAATGCTAAAAAGCGTGAAGGAATATTTGAACAAGAGTTTTTCAATGAAGGACCTGGGTGAAGCTGCTTTCGTATTAGGCATGAAGATCTATAGAGATAGATCGAGACGCTTGATAGCACTTTCACAAAGCACATACCTTGATAAATTTTTGAAGAAGTTCAAAATGGATTAGTCCAAGAAGGTATTGTTGCTTGTGTTACAAGGTGCGAAGTTGAGTAAGACTCAATGCCCAGTGACTGCATAAGATAAAGAGAACATGAGCATCATCCCCTATGCTTCAGCCGTAGGCTCTATCATGTATGCAATGCTGTGCACAAGAC